>CM053560.1:49598071-49677319 GCA_028646485.1 Cryptoprocta ferox
TCTTTACTCCTCTCACACTCATTTTCTCTCTGTCTCTCTCTCAAAATAAATAAATAAGCATTTAAAAAATATGGACCTCAAATCTGAACCTATTGCCACCACAGATGCATATTTAGGGGGCTCTAGTAGGGGTAAATTTTGCTTACAGGAAAATAGAAATTATTTGTGGGCAGAAGGAAGATTATGGTAGATTAAAAGTATGTCTATCAAATGTTAACACTCTTTCATGAAAAGGAGTCTAATTCCTCCTCCCTTGACTATGAGGTGGCATTACTGACTTACTTCTGATGAGAAGCATGCAATGAAATTGATATTACATACTCTGAGACTAGGTGATAGATTTTTTTCCACCTAGATTTCTCTCTTAGGATGTGTGCTCTAGGAACCCAATCACCACACAGTAATGAGGTCTAGGCCACATGGACAGGTATATGTTATTGTATGGTTGGTAGTATCAGTTTAAATCCCACCTAGTAGCATTACTTATCAAACATGAAAGTAATGTAGCCTTCAAGATGACTCTAGTCACAGCAACCATCTGAATGCAATGTCATGAATAGACCTCAAAAAAGAACTAACTTGGGGTACCTGGGTGGGTTAGTCATTTAAGCTTCTGACTCTTGTTTTTGGCTTAGGTCATGATTTCACAGTTCATGGGTTCAAGCCCCACATCAGGCTTTGCACTTCATCAGAGCTTCTGTCTCTCTCTCTCCCCTCCCTGCTCACTCTCTCTCTCTCTCTCTCTCTCTCTCTCTCTCTCTCAAAAGTAAATAAAAATAAACATTAAAAAAAGAAATATGGGGCACCTGGGTGGCTTAGTCAGTTAAGCATCTGACTTTGGCTCAGGTCATGATCTCACAGTTCATAGGTTCAAGCCCTGTATCGGGCTCTGTGCTGACAGCTCAGAGCCTGGAAAACTTGATACAACTAGTCAACATTCAGAACCATGACAGACAAATAAATGGCTTTTTAAATTTAGCATCATTAAATCTGGAGTGGTTTTAGATGCATTAAGAGATACTCAGAACTCCTTTAATATTACTTTTTCTATGGAATCTTTGCACAACACATATCCTCTCTCACTCTCTCCATACATTAATGCAGTATGTGTGCATGTGTGTGTGTGCCTATATGGATACATATATATACACACACTTATGTACTTATTTATTTTAATCTTATAAAAGTTTAAATTTCTTGTGAAGTCACAAGTCTTCCTTTGCAGTTTCTTTGTGTCTTGCTTTTAATAAGTCTGTATCATTTCAAGACTGTAAATAAAGTCATGTGTCTTTTCTTCTAGTATTTTATTTTACCCTAATGTTTAAATCATTGATCCATATGGAATTTATTTTGTTATAAGACATTTGGTAAGGATCCAGAGTTTTAAAAATGACAAGGCAACATGTACTGAATAACTTTATTCCTTCAAGTAATTAGAATGTAAGCCATGAATTTAGAGGCACCTGTATAATCCCATGCACTACAATATTCTTCCCAATTGTTTGTTGCTTCAAATATTATTACTCAATTCTTTTCCTACAAGGTTTGCTCTTGGAAACCTGTGAGAGAAAAATTTAAGTTGGAAGCTATAATCTACATGTCAGTGTGAATAAAGGATGTAAGCATAATTATGGTATAAGTATTGTTAGAAAACTTTGAAGCCTTGGGACTGCAAAAAGTAAATGTGAGAGGAAAATCAGTTGGGGAGTAAAAGTGAAAACAGGTATCAAGAAATAGAAAGTACATGGCTCAGTTTATTAAGCATCAGACTCTTAATTTCGGGTCATGATCTCAAGGTTTGTGGGTTTAAGCCCCATGTCAGGCTCTGTGCTGGTGGCGCGGAGCCTGCTGGGGATTTTCTGTTTCTCTGTGTCCCTCCCCAACTCATGTGAGCATGTGCTTTCCCTCCCTCCATCCCTCCCTCTCTCTCTCTCTCTCTCAAAAATAAATAAATTAATTTAAAAAACACATTAAAAATAAATAAAACTTAAAAAATATTTGTAAAGAAAGGAAGTAGTATCACCTGCTCAGAAATGAATAGGCTTCTAATAAAGTTAATGAAGCTTCAGATTCATAGACATTCACTGACACAGGCCACTCCCAAGTCCCGATGACAGGCCCTAGGAATGAGTTCACACATTGTTTTTATACAATTTGTAGTCTCTTTTGCATTTCTACTTCCCATCTTTCACACTTTCTCTGAGGTCACGCTTTCCCTAAGGTTAACTTGTTAAGATAATTATTTTGATGAAATGAGTTAAGTGATGTATGGGAAAATATTTTTAAAGATTAAAGAGATACATGTCATCCCTGAGCATAGCATTTCTCTTATTTTATATACACAGGATATGTTGTGGTATTATGGTGAACTTCCACACAGTGATCTTCAAAACTTATTAAATTTTCTCAAAGTAACTTGGTAATACCACTTAATTATGTTAAAATGACCTATTCAAATGAGTTTTTTAAGGCACTAGTTTCTGTTTTTATTAAGATACATGCAAAAATAATCTATCTTATTCCATAAAGGATATAGGTAGCTTTCAAGTAAGATGGTGAGGAAAGTAAACTTGTAGGATATTCTCTGCTCCTGAATGCCTTTAAATTGTCTTTAGAACTATTTTAAAATAATCGTTTATGCCATCTCAAGGAGAGATTTAAAAAAAAACAAGCATCCTCTAGAGTTAGTCAGAACTTTATGAACTCTCTCACTATCTTGTAGAGAGTTAAAAATTCTTATTTTTTGAAATCGAGACTTACCAAATTGGCAGGTCATGGGTTTATTTTACTTTTTTAAAATTCATGTTGCTTCATGCATCATACATTTTTTTTATGCTGGTCACTGGCAGTATTTGTGGCTAATTCACATTTTGCTACTTGAATGACTGATGGGAAGCCTTATTGTAAAATATTACTTTGCCAAAAGTAGCAAGCCTTTATGACCAATTAGCTCCTGGATGTTGATCTCCAGTTAAATCAATATGTAAGTTGCAGCTATTTTTTTCTATAGCTCTATAGTAGTACTTCATGAATATATAAATAGTAAAATAGACAACCAGGAAGTAAATCTATCTGTCCATATTAGCATATAATAAAATGAGTTTCCATTATTAAAATAATATGAAGTACATTTGTTCTTACAGAAAATGCTTAAGTAATACAAAAATCAGGACATAAAACTGCTACATATAAAATCATTGTTAAGAAAACAAATCCAAATCTTAATAGCCTATCTCTCTATATTTCTATCACACCTATATGCTAATTCTTCAATAAATATGCATTATATATATATATATATATATTTAGCACCTTAACAATTTTTTTGTTTATTTATTTATTTTGAGAGAGACAGAGACAGTGCAAGTGGGGGAGAGAAAAGGAGAGAGAGAGAATTCCAAACAGGCTCTGTGCTGGCAGCACAGAGCCCAACATAGGGATCGAATTCACAAAACTGTGAGATCATGACCTGAGCCAAAACCAAGAATCAAACACTTAACTGACGAAGCCACCCAGGCACCCCATGCATTACGTTTTTTAAGAAAGAAAAAACAATGACTTTTTGAGACAACCTTTAGTTCTTGTTAACCTATTATATTTCAAATCTACTAAGCACTACAAACTAGGTTTCCATTCTTATTTATGTTGCAGTGCCCCACTATTTATACATGGTTTTTTAGGTCTGTGAGGGTGAAGAATGGAAATTCCAGAGAGTTTGTGATAACTACAAACTTAGAAGGCACAGTCCCCAAGATTTTCCTCATTTCTGACATCAGCTGCAAGGTTGGGGGATTCCTCCAACCAACTTCAGGTTTGTTAATTCACTGTAAGTACTCATAGAACTCACTGAAGGCAATTATGGTCATGGTTTTGGTTTTTTACAGGGAAAGAACACAGATTAAAATCAGCCAAGGAAAGAAGTAATTTGGGTAAAGTCTGGGAGAATTATCAAACCATGAAACTTCCATTGTCTTCTTATTACTTAGGATATATTACTCTTCTAGCATTAATTTGTGACAATAGGTATAGGAAACCAACCAGAAGAACTTGTCCATGCCCCAGTGTTCAGAGTTTTGCCGAGACTCCATTACGCAGCCATGACTGACTGCCTGCGCAAGTGCTAAGTGTAAGTCTCCAGGTCAACTAATACCACTTACTCAAAGACCTACATAACAGTTTTGGTCTTTATGGCATTGTCAGCCCTCAACCTAAATCACATTGCTAGACTATCTAGTATCACCAAATTCCCCAGGCAAAGAGAAGACACTAGAGATTACTTCTCAGAAGCTTTGACCAAGACCAAATTCTTTACACAGGGACTAAGCTGATCAATAATATAGTGGTTTACAATGTATCCCCCAAATTAGGGCATTTTATTTCGATTTAGTCCTCAGTGTTTGCTGCTATAGATGAAGACCAAAATAAGAATGGGTTAAAATGTTTGGCAGGTAAGGCAAAGCTTTTAAAACAGCCTTCCAAAGTTAGTTCAAAGTTAGTTCAAACTAAAGTACAGAAGTCCATGCACTCAGTATGTGGGAAGACAAGACTAACACATGCACCCCAACCTCAGATAAGCATTTCTCAAATTTTCAGATTGGATTAAACCCTATTAAGACAAAAGGGCTTTTAAATACATATGTAGATTCTTTGTATTGATTCATCTTTAGTGTAGCATTTTTATTATTATGCTTTATTATAGCATCTTTATTATTTATTATAACTTATATTCTAATAAAAGTAAATATTTATTATTATAAAACTATACATCAATTATTATATAAAACTGATTAATGGCTTATAAATTTTACACAAGTATGAAACCTAACGAAGTAAACAAGTAAAAAATTACTAATTAAGGTCAATCAAATTATACTGCACATATTTATGTGTTACTTCTCCCTGATTTAATCCTCATCCATTTTTTCCAATTTTCTGGAACAATGTAAAAAGATCAGTCACTTGGGGGAAAGTCATCCTATACTACCCAAGCATGAAGGTAAGTTTATATACTAAGTTCCTATATATATATATATATATATATATATATATATATATATATATAAATCAGCCAAAAAAGTAAATGCATTAGACTAAACACCTGGGACTAAACATTTAAAATCATCTGACTATATTTCTATTCAGAAAATTTCCATTTGTCAAATATATGAAGGAACCATTGTGAAACAGGTGCATGACAGATAGGCAGCATGACCACTCATTAGCCATGACAATAGATACAATCAGCTGACTGAAGAAAAGGCCAGTCATAACCATGACTCTTACATTCACTACTCAAGTCTAGGAAAATATCAAGTTGTTCATCTAGGATATCAAAAATTTTGAGATTACAGCTCCCAGTCTGAAGTTACTAAGAAACAGATGAGAATGACTGTTCATCATCAGAGGAAGTTTCATACCTCACTTGAGAGCCCTAGAGGGAACATGATTTCTGAATCATAATATATGTCAAATACCAAGTGATGAGACACTACATAATGACTCAGGGATCAACAATGCAGACAGTTCCAGCAGCAGGAGAGGACATATAGGGTGCATGTCAGTATATTAGACTCCAATGCATAGTCCTCTAAGAACAAAGTCGAGGATTAGCTCTTTGTGAAATGTATGTATTATGATTATTAAAGAAGGAAAGAAAGTGCTGCAGTGAACTGATAGGACTGTTCTTTTCTAGTCTTTGCATGAAGGCAGAAGATAACTGTAATTTGATTGTCTAGTGTTAATTCTAAGTACTGCTTTGAGAGATATCTAATCAACAAGTACAGCGGTATATTGTTTATTGTACTTCATTTTATTGTGCTTAACAGATACTGCATTTTTTTTTTTTTTACAAATTAGAGGTTTCTGGGAACTTTGTGTTGAGCAAGTATATTGCTGTCATTTATCCAACAGCATTTGTTCACTCTCTGCCTCTGTGTCACATTTTGGTAATTTTCACAATATTGAAAACTTTTTCATTATTATTATATTTATTATGGTTATCTGTTTTCAGTGATTATAATTCACTGAAAGCTCAGGTGATGGTTAGCAATTTTTAGTAATATGTTTAAATAAGGTTTGTACACTTCTTAGACCAAATAGCATTGCACACTTAACAGTATAGTGGACACATAGTACACTATAGTGCACTATAGTGTAAACATAACTTTTATATGCACTAGGAAGCTAAAACATTCATTTGACTCACTTTATTACAATATTCACTTTGTTGTAGTGGTCTGGACCTGATCTCCCAATATTTCTGAAGTATGCCAGTACAGAATATGGCAGACCTCTTACGTAGGGGTTATGGGACAAGAAAAAGAAACCATGGAGGAAAGAATTCTTAATGCTCAAAGTTGAATCAGGTCTAAACATATTTACCTGGCTCCTTTTTAAGAGCTTCTAGCAATTCTCTCCCACCCATTCCCAAATTTATTTTTCTAGATTATGCATTATTAGCTATAGCCAATTTGTCATTTCTATTTTTCCTAGGTATTCACAGCTAAATGGTAGCATACTGAAGTCAATTAATACTGGCTCACAAGAGCTGATTATGTGCATCTGTCCCCATCTTCATGTTCACTGATATTACATTGGCGGCTGGAATAGATGATGGAGCGGGAAGATAGGGGGATGCTCAAAATTTTGGAATTGATGGAGGGGAATGCTTTTTAACATTTAAATAGAATAGTGTGGCTCATGCATTTTTCACAGGGTCCCCTCAAATACTCAAAAGGCTAGGGAAATGGATAATCCTAATCTAGCTCCCCTTGCTCTTCTTGCCCTCTGATTCTGTCCTGCAACTGTGATGGGCCTCATGTTTATGGGTGGTAGAGTGACCAACCTTTCTACTTTGCCTGGGACTAAGGGTTTTGGAGGACACAGAACTTCAGTGCTAAAATTGGTACAATTCCAGAAAATCAGGATTGGTCACCTTTTGGAAGAAAGAAAAAGGATTATGCAAGCAGGCCCTGATAACAACACAACTTCTGTTGGTCAGAAAGTTCTAGGGTTTTGAAAACCTAAGGCATGACCTAGACAAGTGTGAGTGACTGTGTGATGCAACATGAACTCTGTTTGGCTCTATTCCTTTCCCCTCACAGACTCCTTTTCCCCAGAACTATGATAGATTTGAGGCATGTCATAGTAGAAACAAGTACAAACATGTTTATAAAGTAACAGATATTAAAAGTATGTTCAAGCCTTCCTCATTTCTTTTCTTCAGTCTTGCAAAGCCTTCCTCCCTGACCTATGTCCATTTTTTGCCCCTTCCAGTCTGTGGACCATATTATATATAACAAGATTGATAAAACCTGTGTAAAGCTCTTCAATGGTCTTGAGCAAAAGAGAAGAATCCCTAATTTGGTAAAATGAGCATGTATGATATACAAGGCACCCCTCACACACACACAACGCTCACATTATGCCACCCACCCCATCACTCATAGTCATACTGGCCTTACTTTAGTTCCTTAAATGGTTCAGGTCCTTCCCTGCTTCAGAGTCTTTGCACAGGCCATGCCCCATGTGCCATAGTCACTATATGAAGTCTTTCCTGATAATGTTGTCCCTGTCCACTCTTCAGTCTAGTTCAGGGCCTCATCCCAGGCTCTCAGGGCTCACTCTGCTTTTCCTTTCTGGCACATTTTGTACTTAGTAATATGATGATATATTATTTGAAGAGCATCCAAATCCTCTACTATACCTATAAACTCAGTGAGAGCAATACAAGTTTTCTTATTGCTTCTTTTCCATATTCAGGCTTAGATAGTAAATAGGAACTATTTGAGGAAAATGGGAAGGTAGAAATAAAGGAAGAAAGTAGAAGTAAGCAAGCTTTAACATAATATGGCAAAGTTCTCTAAACTGGGAGTTTAAAAAAATTTTTTGTTTATTTATTTATTTATTTTGAGAGAGACACAGAGAGCATAAGCAGCTGAGGGGCAGAAGGAGAGAGGAAGAAACCCAAGCCAACTCTATGCACTGACCACAGTGATGCTACAACTCACAAAACGGTGAGATCATGATCTGAGCTGAAGTCAAGAGGCGGACACGTAACCGACTAAGCTACCCAAGTGCCTCTAAATTGGGAGCTTTAATAGTTCTATCTGATGTGGATATTTTGCAAAACCTCACTCATTTTAAAGAAAGGAGTTATTTTGTCACAACATATTTAATTCCCTTTTAAAGAGAAAGCATTAGCAGAGTATATTTACACTGGGAAGACTTTGCTTTATGATATCCTCCATTTATGAAATAGCACTGAGGAACCAAAACAAAACTACAAAAATTCAAGTAGAGATTATAGATTATTTGTAAATTCTCTTTCTTTCTTTCATTTTCCTCCTTCCCACATTCTGATCCCGGTCATAATACTTTTATAAAATCCCATGTCAGAAGGAAAAAAGGTATTGCACTCACCCTCAGCAAGTTGTAAAAGATTAATAAAGCATAACTAATTATTCTTCCATATAGTTTCTAGCACCTGTAATACTTGAAAATGCAAATACCCTTAAGATGAAAAAATTCAGTTGGTATTTCAATTTTGTGAATGTCATTTTGATAATAAGATCATTCCATATGGCCAAATAAAACTGCCAAAGTTTTGTGTTCCTAAAGCAATTATTAAGTAATATATACAATAGATATCTCCATTTCCACTCTACTCTCATCTCTTTTTGAACCTTATCAGAGAGCTTATGCCAAGAAACCATTTTACCTAGAGAAGGAAACCACATACCCTTTGAGAAATAACAATTGATCTTTAAATGCTGGTGGGAAATAAGAGCTCTGGAAAACTATTTAGACAAACTAGACAAAAAGTATATTGCATAGCTGGACACACCTTTGTTACCTGAACTCTAGGAAAACATGTCTTTTATATTTATGACAAACCCTGTGCCAAAGATGGCCAGCGGGGTACGAAAAGGGCTTCCAGGACCATTATGGCAGAGTCCAATTCACTTCCAGGTAGTCCACAGAAGAGGACACCTAGTCACTCTCTGCTCTGTGCATGTGCCAGGCTGTATCCGCAAAAGCATACAGTGTTGCTGTATCTATGGTGGGGACGTCCTGAAAGAGCGTCTTCACGCAGTCACGGGACTCTATGGTTCCCAGGCAGGAAGATGGGCAATATTAGGAAGGCGCATGTGTAGGCGTGAGAGCTTGCGCTTCCTTCTCTTCAACGCCCTCCGAGTTTCTGCTGTTGCCATGGGACGCAGACCAGCTCGCTGTTACCGGTACTGTAAAAACAAGCCGTATCCAAAGTCTCGTTTCTGCCGAGGTGTTCCTGATGCCAAGATTCGCATCTTTGACCTGGGTCGGAAGAAGGCAAAAGTGGATGAATTCCCACTTTGTGGCCACATGGTGTCTGATGAATATGAGCAGCTCTCCTCTGAAGCCCTGGAGGCCGCTCGAATTTGTGCCAACAAGTATATGGTGAAAAGTTGTGGCAAAGATGGCTTTCACATTCGAGTGCGGCTTCATCCCTTCCATGTCATCCGCATCAACAAGATGTTGTCCTGTGCTGGGGCTGACAGGCTCCAGACAGGCATGCGAGGTGCCTTTGGAAAGCCCCAGGGCACAGTGGCCAGAGTCCATATTGGCCAAGTCATCATGTCCATCCGCACCAAACTTCAGAATAAGGAACACGTGATTGAAGCCTTACGCAGAGCCAAGTTCAAGTTCCCTGGCCGCCAGAAGATCCATATCTCCAAGAAGTGGGGCTTTACCAAGTTTAATGCTAATGAGTTTGAAGACAAAGTGGCTAAGAAGCGTCTCATCCCAGATGGTTGTGGAGTCAAATACGTTCCCAATCGTGGCCCACTGGACAAGTGGCAAGCTCTGCACTCCTGAGGTCTTTGACAGCACTGATTCCTTTGGCCATGCTGGTCTCACATACTCACCAATAAATTTTATTTACTGACAGAAAATAAGTTTTTAGTATTTTAAATATTTTAAAATGTCCAACTTTTAGAATATAGACTATAAGAGAAATAGTTTTATATTAAAGGAGAGTTTTAATGGCAAATGATAATTTTCCTCAAGTATGAATGAAACAATTTGTATGTAATTTACAGAGAAAGTTACTGAAATTCTAATCCAAACACTTTTAATTTGGGAGAATATAAGGAAATATGTCAAAAGTTTTGTTTGTAGTGAAGTCATAAATTTTGCAGCTATCCTTACCTTGAGTAAAAAAAATAGCTAGAAAAAAATCCAAGATTTGTAGAGAAAAAAAATTGTTATTGTTTATGGAAAATAAACAATAGGGACAAAAATGATATTTATTAGTGATATTTCAACTGCTATCTCTTAGAAACTAAAAAAAGTCTACTCTTAAACTTGTTGCTTATGTTTTCCTTGTAAATTTCTGTATATTGACTTTAGAATTTTGTATCACCTCCAGTTATCAGCATTTGGACAGCTGCTTGTGACTGCAAAAGGTTTCTTCAGACAAGCCTTACGTTATCTCACACTCAGGAGACAACAGTCCAATCTTTTCTTCATCACAGAAAGGTCATAGGTTGACAACAGAGTTCACATTGCTTGTATCGGAGTCCCAGTAGAACCACCAGAAAAGGAAAAATGACACCAACTCAACCATCTGTGCTCTAAAAGGACCCTAGAGAGACTTTACAATCTGTAGGTGCTTGCTCTACATTAGAGTTACATTGATCATACAAGTGTTTTTGTTGTTTGTTTCATTTTATTTTGGAAACTACATAAGCTAAAATTACTGGGTCTGTGTTATATTTTAAAAATTCTGGTTCCTTAAATTATTTAGTCTTCTAAATCTTAATCTTGCCAACAGTGCCCTCACCTTTTTGAAACTAACCACTCATTTTCGGAGTCAACATACTGAGTGAAAGCAACAAAGGGAAAGCTGAACAATATTGAGATATGCACTTATTAAATTATTTCCATTTACTTAAAAAATTTCTTTATCAATCTTAAAATTTTGCATATGGAAATATTTTTAGGCTCCTACCATAAGATATGTCATACTTGTATATTTTAAAGCAAGGTTGCTGTATTAAGCTATAATATTTTCTATATTATATATAAGTGAGAAACAAAACAGTAAATAAGATGAATATGTAAAGGGTTCTTCCACCTTAAGAAGCACTTTCCTTAATGTGTTTTGCTTGATGCTTTAAAATTCCTCAAGGTTTCTAGAAAATAAAGTACTGTGCAGATCTTCTGGTTCCTATCTAGTTTTGTTTACTTTTTTCCACACTGTCTTTCAAAATGAAAACTTGCATCAAAATGTGAAACACAACAAAACAGTCCCTTAGTTCCTTTTTTAAGTTTATTTATTTTGAGACAGAGGGAGAGAGAAAGCACACGTGTGAGAGTGAGTCAGGGGAGGGGCAGAGAAAGGAGAAAGAGAATTCCAAGCAGGCTCTACATGTTCTCAGTGCAAAGCCAGATGTGGGGCTCAAACTCACGAACTGTGAGATCATGACCTGAGCCGAAATCAAGAATCAAACACTTAACCGACTGAGCCACCCAGGCGCTCCAGTTACTGTGTTAATATAACAATGATGCAGCTTTTAAAATATTTTCTATCTTCATTATTCACTCTTCTCTTTGATCTCAAACTTCTCAAAAGTCTTAACCTTCAAACTTGGAACTCTGTACTTACTAAATATGGGAAGGGAGCTAAGGAAAAGCCAATGAACAGCCTTATCTTCAGGGACTGGTAACTATGATTATTTATGCATATTGATATGTAGATGAAAAGAAAATGAAAGACTAAAAATTATTATATTAAAAACTGGTAGGTAGGTGTCATTAAGACTTATTTGATTTCTCCTACAGTTTTCTATTATAAGCTATTATATTGAATTTTATTTCCTTTAATATTGACAGAAGAACACTTTCACTTGTTTAAACAACAATGCTATTATGCCTCTAAGCCATGATTTTATTTTTTCAGTATTTTTCTGTTTTCTGCTCATTCTAGTTATTAACAGATTGATAAGAAGATGAGGTTAAGGATGATTTGATTATATTTTTTGCAGAGTTCATCATTCTAAATTTCTATTCAAAATGGAAAATTTAATTTGGGAACATATTATGTATTCATATATTCATGCACCACTGCAATGGAACAGAACTATCTGCTCTTTAAAAAAAAAAAAGAAATACAAGTACAGTTAACTAAATTCAAGTAAATATTTCCCTCTAAAACTCTTTGATTTGAGTTTCCAGGTTTTCTGGAAAATAGTGACTGTATCAAAAGATGATAAAAACTTCAGTTGGACCATGCATCATTATCAACTCAGTTTTGAAAAGCAAATTCCACAAATGATCATTATATAATCTGCCATTTCTACCCCTTTTCAAAATATGCTGTCCTACTAAGCATATTTTTTTTATAAAAATATACACTAGTTCTGGCATGAATTGGATGTCACTAACACTGGCATTTTATTTCCACTTTAGCAGCTTGGTACTGCTACCCTGACAAACTTCAAGGCTTTCAGATTCTTCGAGTGTCAGCATGGACCTAAGGATTAAACTGGGAGATCATTAAGCCCAATCATCTCCAGTCTTTATGTTAATGACATATGTTTGGGGTATTTCTTAGAGTAGTAATTTCAGTGCTTTCATAAAAATACATACTTTTTAAATAAGTAATGCAAAAAATAATGAGTAAAGTCAAAGTGAATTAAATTATACCATCAATAATAATTCTAAGTGAAGCCACTGTCCTGCTAAACAGTGGATAATAAGGGAAGCTCTGGCATTAGGTGACTGAATTTGAATCTCAGTTTCTCCACGTACTTGGGCAAATTACTTAGTATCGCCATTACTTAATCTTCTCAACTGTAAAATGAGGTTAAGACACTATAGATTCTAAGGTTGTTTTAGGATTGAATTAGATAATTCACTGAGAAAATGAATAGGATCATACCTTGCACATATTAAGTATACAAAATTAGTGTCAATTTATAAGTTAGTATTCGTGTTATCATTATTTCATTTGCTCCTGCCTCACTGCTTCTCAGCCTATGATTTGTGTTGCTTGTAGTGTTATTATTTTTTCATAATTTACAGTGTTAATATTCTGTTTGGCAACCATTTTTCCCTCTAGTTGTCTAATCTGAGTTCCAGACTTAATTGCATTCAATACTCTGATTTTAGTTTTTGTTATTTTTTATCTTTAGTTTTATAATTTCCACTTTCATATTATTCTATTTGGGTGTCTATTCTTGGAACTCCTTTTGAAAAATGTAATTGGGCTCTACTCATTATCCTTTTCATATTAACTCACTTATGGAGATTTGCTTTATTTCCTTTTTTTTTCCTCCACAGACTGAATTTTTATCTACTTTATCCACATTTTCTATTCAATATTTCTTTCTTCCTTCTTCTTCTTTTTTCCATTTTTTCAAAAGAATGATTATATGCCTTATTGTGCCATTATTTTCATACTGCTTACATGTGATAACAGACTGTTCTACCAGACCTTCTATTTAAAATGACAGATTGTAGGTAAATTTCTTTAGCCACCCTTTCACAAAGTTTTTGTTATTTCTTTCTTCATTTAGTCTTCTTTCTGGGTGCAGTAGTTTGAAGACTGGATATTGCTAGCCACTCTTCCATGGCTTCAGGGTGAGAAGCTATGGGAAGTAGGGAACTTGAAGGGTTAATTATAGCCATTTATGGATGCTAGATTCTGACTCAACTTCTATGATCTGATTAAATATTCTGCACCCACGCTCACTCCTCCAGGCCAGGTGTGCAGCCCACCTTTCCTGCTGTAGTCTATTTCTTACACTCACCCCTGCTGCTGTTAAGTGCCAAACACTGGAAAATGGTGAGCCAAAGTGTGAGCATCTTTGGTGTTGGTTGGGATTCCACCTGTCAATGGATTTTCATACAATTTTCCCTTGTGTAGTTACTTATAACCTTAGTATATTTCTCTCCATACTAGGGCATTAGTGAGACATTTTTAAATCTCATGTTTCTTTAGGAATGTTTCTAGGAGTTTTGAGACTTCTGAAGAGGTGAATTTCATAAATGGTAATTAAATAGTCCACTATTTCTCTCCACTCCTCAAAATATGGAATTATACTAAAACCATTTAGCTAGAGATCTTTAATTTAAAAAAATACAGCTCTGGGATATAGAAGAGATTATCATCTTCATTTTATGTCACCTTTTCCCCTAAATTTATGATATGCCTATAACATGACCTTTCTCTTAGTAGCTTTTGACTGTATTTATTCTTTCCTGCTCTAAGAAGCTGGAAATACTAGTCTAGGCTACATCAAAGGAATAGACAGGAGGTTTGAGTAGGATAGGTGAAAATTTTAATAATTAAAAGTGAGAAGTTATAGATAAGCCTTATCTATCATTAAGGATATTGATAGATAAGGGCTTCAAGGGAGCACAGGAGGTAGTTATTCTTGGAAAACAAAAAATTTATGTTCACTTCAATGTTTCTCCTGTCAAACCAGGAGAAACCATTGGATGAAAAAGTCCACAAACCATTCTAGTAAATGCCTGAATTACTAAAACTTAGAAGACATTGAAATTGCACCAAATTAAAACCCCATTCAACATAAAGAAACTTTTATACCACTTCCAAAAAACTTCGTTACCATTTAACTGTGATCTCTCTACTTTTCTATCCCATATAAGCACCTTAAATATGAACATACTTTAAATTCCCATATATATATATATATATATATTCTCTCCAGTTGGTAGGGATTTTGATTTATACATACAATGGACTGCTTCAATTTATACCAATATTCTGTAATTGCATGCCAATTTTTGAGACAAAATGGGATTATCAATAAAATTGTAATTTTCTCAGTTCCATATGTTTTTCAATATATTATAAAATAATTGAAAGTTATCAAAATAAAATAGTCTAAAAAGTACAAGCCTACTTTATCTGAGAGCAAAGTTGAGATTTTGAAAATTCAATTCTTAACTATAGCTAATGACATTTTATCTGGCAAATACCACTAGTACTTATTTACTGAATTAGTGGATTTGAGGTATATAGATGCTCCAACTTCAGAAAATCATTTGAAAGCACATAATAGATTTGAAGAGGCTTTTGACCAAAGATGCAGTATTACCACTTTTAGATGTTCATGTTAGAAAATTATCATCATATGGATCAAGAGACATATGCAAGAGCCTTCATATCATAGTTCAAAATAACAACAACAACAACAAAACAAAACTAATTTACATAAAGAGGAGAAGGAATAAATCTATTGGGGTATATTTACAATGGGAAACACTACAAAGAGTGAAAATAAATAACCTACAGCTACAGCCAATATCATAGATAAGTTTCAGAATAAAATGTGGAGTGAAAAAAGAAAAGACTCTAAACAATGTAATATCTTTTTTAAAAGCTGAAAAGAAAACTAGAGGAAATATTGTGTGTATATAAAGAAATATGTGATAAATCTAGTTTTCTAAGGAAATACCAAATCACAAAAACAAAGGCTAGTGTTTGCATGGGTGGGACATAGCATGACACGGAAGGATTTGCTGGAGAGGATTAGATTAGATTAGATGCAATAATATTAGTGTTGTTCTCATTTATATTTCGGAGTATGAGTTCAAGGATATTTATTTTATTATCACAATTGAAAATGTACGAACCTGTGGCAGACAGACTTTAAACTAGCCCTTTTGATCCCTGCCTCCAAATGTTCATGTCCACGTGTTAATCTCTCCTTGAGTATGGGTGGGGCCTCTGACTTCCTTCTAACTAATAAAATATGGCAAAAGTGATGGGCTGTCACTCCCAGGACTATGTTATAAAGCAAGTTCTTGCAGCTCATTGTCTTCAGTATGTCAGGGGTAATCTAGGAACTTTCTTCTTCCATATAAATTTGATGAACAACTTGTCAAATCACCACATTCAACTGCCCTTAAAAAATTCCTGATGTGATCTTTATTGAATTCATATTAACTCTACAGAGTAATCTGATGAGAAATAACATCTTTATAAAAATGATTCTTCCTGTTTATGAAGTGAATCTCTAAATTTATTAGGTCTCCTTTAATGTTTTTCAATATATTTTAATAATTTTCTCCATTATTGTTTTGTACATCTTTTGTTAGATTTGCTTTTAGATACCTTATGTTCTTTTGTTGGCATTGAAAAGATCATCTTTATTACATTGGAAGTATGCTCTTTTATTAACTCTGCTGACTTGCTTGCATGTTTCATATATGCATATGATCTGCTAATATTAATCGTTTTGTCTCATGCTTTCCAATATTTATATTTTAATATATTTCTTATTCTTTTTGTACTAAAATCTTCAATATGATGTGAATAGAAATGGTAGGAGCAAACAATGTTCTTAAATGAATCCTGAATTTAAAGGAATTGCCTCTAACATCTCATCCTTAAAGATGATATTTCTAAGGCATCTGTGTGGCTCAGTCAGTTAAGTGTCTGACTTCAGCTCAGGTCATGATCTCATGGCTCGTGGGTTCGAGCCCCACATTGGACTCTGTGCTGACAGCTCAGAGCCTGTTTCCTGCTTCAGATTCTGTGTCTCCCTTTCCCTCTGTCTCTCACCTGCTCATGGTATGTCTCTCTCTCCTTCAAAAATAAATAAACATAAAAAAAGATGATATTCCCTGTGTTTTTAAGAGAGATTCTTTATGGAGTAACAGAAGCTTCACCAATGTTCTTTTTGGAAGAGTTAGTTTCTTTTACTTGTTTTCTTCTTTTTCTCTTTCAAATCTAGAAGTTGAATATATTGAATGTTTTTGTGTATTTGATGACATTCAGTTTTCTACAGTAATAATTAAATGATATTTATTACACTACTTTTTTGTCATGATTAACTACCCTTGCATTCCTGGAATAAGTCTAATTTGGTTGTGTAATTTTTTATAGGCTGCAGAAATAAGTTTGATATTTTACTATTATTATCATATTGGTTTCAAGGATAGTCTTGCCTCACACATAGTGCTAATATGTGTTGTTCTCTCTTTTCTATTTTAGAAGAGACTTATGATACTGAAATCATTTTCCTGGAGGGTTTATTAGAATTCTCTTTTAACCATTTAAGCCTGGTGTTTTTTGTTTTGTGTGCATTTTAACTACTGTTTTAGTTTATTTAGTGATTATGGAAATATTCTGACTTTTTATATTTTTTTGGTGTTACACATTTTGTAGTGTTTTTATTTTTAACTATCTGGCTACTCTTTAGAGAACTGAAAATACCAAGTAGCAACATGACATAGAAAACAGAGGCACCAGCTCCCTTGTCACAATAGAGCAAAGTAATGCACTATTTGGCAGAAAGGAATGCAGAAGTAAATGCTTGGAAGAAAAAATATCTAAGGAAATACAAGTTGAAAAATTTCCATTTATCAATCACCAAAGGAAAGAGGTACTCAAAGTGGTATAGCAATCCTAAACAATACCTCTCTGTTGAGTCTAGTTTCTGAGCATGGAATTGTCGTACAGGTGGGGCTGAACCTTACCATAGATGCTCAGGCTTGTCCTAGGCCACTCTCAAACATCAGAATGGGAAAGGTCTCATCATTCTGGAGCAAAGTTGAAACCCAGAGCCTGCTGTCTGGCCGCTGTGACATATGGATGCCACAAATCCACCATAAAACCACTCATGGGCTATCCTACTGAATGTCCATGGAATGCAGTGTGCCCAAAAGAATCATCAGAAAAGAGGCAGCCTCCTTCTGCCCAACATTGGGACTCGCTTCCCACCACCAGCTTACAGCCACCTGGAGTTTTCAGACCTAAATGGGCAGCAGATACAGATGTCAGTGGGTCCCTTGTCTTCCGTTAACACAGTCTCAGGGCTCTATCTGTATATCACTTTTAAACTTCCTCTTTGTTATATAAGCTTGGTTGCTGTAATCTTTTCTTTCTATATCTATGATTGTAGAGATTCTGCTCTTCTGTCAAATCTGAAAATTTCTCATCTATTATTTCTGCAGATATTGCTGTTCTAATTTCACTATTCTCTTTTTCTGAACTTTAATTAAATATATGCTGGATCTTGTATCTCCAATGCCTCTTAACCTTTCTTTCATGATTCCATATCTTTGTTTCTTTGCATTCCATTTGAATAATTTCTGCGTATCTATTTTCCAGTTCATTATGATTTCTTCAGCTGACTTTAGTCTGTTGTTTAACCCACCTGTGGAGACTTTAATTCTGCAATTGCATTTTTTATTTTCAGAAGCTATATTAGGTTTCTTCTTAGAAGAACTGCTTGTTTACATTGCTCTTCTTCTTTATTTCATATTTATTTCTTCATGATTATTATCTGTTACTTTACATTGTATAATTGATAATTTCATAGAACAGAGATCGTGGGTGGATCTAAATTTATTATTTGTGGCTTTGCTATCATTCCTATTTCATAGTGGCTTGTTTTCTTTTCATTTTTTCTTTTAACAATTCTTTATTGCTGGATTATATTTTGCTTAAATTATTCTGTGGTATACTAAAGCATATGTTGGGTATTTTTCTACCAGAAAAGATTTATGGTAAATTTTGCCTGTTCTTTGGGATGTTACCATCCTTAAAACAATTTCTTTTGTCATGAGGAGTCAAGAACTTGGAGTTCTCAGGTTAAGCTTTCTGTCTTTTATAGGCAGGCTCTGTAAGGATTATATATTGTTGTGTGTTATACTCCCTTTGCATGTGCTAACCATTGACAGTTCCCTGCTCCAATTTCAACTTGATCTTGTTTGTTTCTGTTTTTGGTGTCTCGAGATTTCTTTATTTTCTAGTGAACTTAGGAATGTGACTAAAGGTAAAAATATAGACAGAATCTAGTTATATTTTAGTGGGAGGGTCACTTAAAGTACATAGTCTTCCTTACTTAAATGAAAGTCTTCTAATATTTTTTGATCTGGGGTATGTCCCTTGAAAAATATGATTGTTGGGGTGCCTGGGTGGCTCACTCAATTGGGCAGCCGACTCTTGATTTCGACTCAGGCCATGATTTCAGTCATGAAATCGAGCCCTGAGTCAAGCTCCTCACTGAGCATGGAGCCTGCTTGGGATTCTCCCTCTCTGCCCCTCCCTTGCTCATGTGTGTGCTTTCTCTCTCAAAATAAATAAACTTGAAACAAAAAAGTAAAGAACAAAAAAGAAAAACATCATAGTAACTTGGCCCTATAATCATATTAAGATATACAGATTTCATAAAATATTATAGTCATTCTAATTGCATCACCCACTTCCATAATTGTATCTAAAATACTGTGTACAACATGGTGGGCTTTTATTGCATTATCTTACATAAGCAGAAAATGTTGCCCATAATTCCCTCCTTCATAGGGTATTGATAATAGGGGAATTTGCATAGAATTTGAAAGGCAGAAGTGAAGCAACAATAATACTCACAAAGTTGGTGCAGAGCCCCAAGCGTCACTGCAGTTCATTAATGTTGTGATCGATCTGCTGACTCACCTCATTGAAGGATGGCAGCAATCTAACATCAGTTCCTCCAGCCTCTGCTAGATCTTGCCTTTTACCTTCTCTGGCACCAAGCCAGGCATGTGTACAGCTGTGCTGAAGGGCACAGTCTTCTGTTCAGTTATATTGTTGGAGTTTGATGCACTGACAGACCTGGATTCTAGATTGTTCTTGTAGGATTCAGTTTGCCCTTGTGGGTTTCATTTGTCCTGTGGGATCAAGTATATCCATACTTCTCTTGTGCCTCTAGGATGTCCAATATGTTGGCAGATACTTTTTTTACAGCACTCTCTTATAATCCTTTATATTTCTGTGGTAGCAGTTGTTACCTCTTCTCTTTCATTTCCGATTTTATTTATTTGGGTCCTCTCCTATTTTTTTTATGAGTCTGGCTAAAGGTTTACCAATTTTGTTTATCTTCTTGAACCACTAGTTCTTGGTTTCACTGAACTTTTCCATGAGAAGTTTCTAGTCGCTATTTCATTTATTTACAAACTGATATCTATTATTTTCTTCCTTCTACTAACTATCCATACTTCTTTTACTATCTATTTAGATTTTTTTTCCAACTGCCTGTCTTTCCAACTCATTGTGACTTCAGGCCCACCACAAGGAGAGAGACAACAGCTTTCAGTAAATATCTTCATTATCCCTGGTCAGTGACTTTGGTGAGTTTTATCTCATCACCCACTACCTCCTTCAGAACTATTTTTCCAGCCATTCCTATTATTATAATTCTTATAATACATTTCTTATTCTATATTACTCTTAGTGCTTCTGCTTCCCTGAGAAAACTCTAGCTAATACAGAAATGATCATTAAAATCAAGAAAATATTGAAAATTATTTTGGTATAGTTGTTGAAAACAGAAAATATTTTCGAATATATATTCTTGTCTGGATCCTAGTTCTGCCTTATACTTTCCCTGCCACCTAGAGCAATTTATTGAAATTTTCAGAGACTTAGTTGCCTAAACTTCAAAACAATCGCAAATGTAAAATGATTATTATGACAATTATGAGAACATACACTGAGCACAGTTTCTGGGACACAGTACACTCTGAATGAATGTTACTTATTATTATCATCATTTATTATTAATTTATTAGAACTTGAAAGGACTTCACTGTATTATTAGCTATGCTCATTAATATAATCACTCTGGCTATGAAGTGAAATCTAAATTGTACCTACTTTTAATTGCAGAATCCCCAAATCTCTTTATGTGATCTTGAAAATTCATGTTTAAGGTATACACTGCACCTATTTTTCTATGGAAGCCCAACAATGATGAAGTATTTGATTCCACGTATGAAAATGTTTAATGGCCATCATACTATGGTAGGTTAATTCTGATTTTATATATGCAAAGGCAAATATAATTTCTGTGAAATAATTATTGCAGCTTGGCCACAAATTGTGCCATTGGGCCACATTTTAACTTTTTACTATCTGTTAATATATTACTTAAAATATTTAGATATAATTTTAATTATATAAGTGATTATTTGTATGTATTAGAAAAAGGAGCATTAAAAAGTAATTATTTTTATAGCAGTATAAACGATAAAATAATTTAATATCTCCAACTTATAAGTTATAGCAGCATTTTGATATATATTATTTTAGATTTAATGAACCATGAAAAGTTGTGATTAAGTTAGAGAAAGCATTTTTACTCATGATCATGCATTTTAAAGAGGTATATTAAAATGTAAGAATGGGCTGTATAAATTAAAGCCATAAAAAAGCACACAGTCCATTCACAAGATCATTGTCTTTCATTGTGGACTTAAGCCCACCAATGCAACTAACTTACACAAAATTACAAGTTTTCATGTTAGATTCTTATTTGTAAACATCTCTCCCTCTCTATCTTTCATTCAAACATTTGAGATTGTCAGCAAGTCAACAGTTTTGCAACTTCAGTAGTTTCATATTCCATCCAATCTAATCACTTGCCAATCAACTAAGAGAGGAAGAAAAGAAGAATCATTTCTGGAATAAAACCTCTTACATATGAACAATTTGACTAAAAATTTGTAATATTTGATAAATCGAGCATGATGTTTTGAACTTTGAGGACAAGAATTACCATACTGCTAAAATGTTACCATATAATAAGGAATTAGAATTTATTTATAGAAAACCTGGTTAAGCTTACTCCTAACTGATTACAGTAATACCCCTGAAGAGTCTTATAATAAAATATAGTTTGAATTATATAATGAGGCTCATTTTTACCAACCAAAAACTAATGCATGTTAAAACTTCATGCAAATATGAAGTAGATATATGGAAGCTAAATTGTATTATGTCTTAAGATAGATGTGCTATTAGATCAAATATGTTCAATTTATTAGGTAAACCTGCACAGTTTGAATACCTGCATTGGGATGTGGCAGACTAACACAGAATGAAATCTGAAAATAGAATCACTTAAATGGGTTTCCAGTTCCATCCGAAAAAGCAGAACATTATAGAGAATATGGAGACAGGTAATACTTAGGAAGCAGGCATTATAATTGATAAAATTTTAAGAAAGTTTAAGCATCATTATAGGCTGATGGAGAGAAGCTATGGAAATTTCAAGACCAGTGAGAATGGAAATTTCAAGACTCAGTGCAAGAAACATTGATCAACAGACATTAGGACACAAATCCTGAGAACTGGAGTTAATTACAGGATTTCAACTCCTGAAAGTATTATCAAGACTAAGAAGAGACCCTTAGGTCTGGAAAAAGAGTAACAGACTGGTTATCAATATGGAGATTGATCAACTTATCAGAAATGGTATAAATGATTAAAATGGTGTTCATGATGATGGAATGTATTCTTGCCTGTAAACTTGGATGAATAGAGGTCCATGCCCTAGTCCATGTGCTTTAGAGGATATCACATATTGCACAGATTTTCTGGTTATACAAATGCAAGATCTCTTTAGGGAAAATATCTCAGAATAGAATTGTAGGGAATGGACTTCTGGGGAAAATGAGAGTAGAAGGATTCTAAATTCACCTTGTCCCATGGATACATCTAGATTACACCCACATTAGCATAAATAACCCAAAAAATTACCCAAAGACTGGCAGAACAGACTCTCTGTAGCTAAATGTAGGGAAGAGGCCACATTGAAAAGGGTATAAAGGGTGGACACAGGAGACAAACTGACCCATCTGTCTGTGGAAGGAAGGACACTGCAAGCATGGAGAAGGGAAGGGAACAGACCCCACATCAGGCACCCCAGTCATGGGGAACTACACTGGGAAGATGAATCCCCGTAATATTTGCCTTTGAAAAGCAGAGGGGCTTAGCTTCTTGAGTTTTTACAATCAATGGGGCTTAACACCTGGAACTTTAAAAATCATCAGGGTCAGCTCTAGGAGAGCCAGAGGGTGATGGGAAATGGATTCTTTGCCCTTATGAGACAATATAATAAATAGCCTTGCTGAGATATAGTAGAAAAGCAGAATTTTGAAAAATGCCTGGGGTATATGGGAGGGAGATTTGTTAATTAATCTCAGAGGCTGTGCTGGAGGAGAAGTGATCTTTAGGAGACTTCTCAAAGAACAAAAGAGCTGGTGAACACCATTTCCCTCCCCTGCCTACTCACCCAGACTAGAAACATGGACATGTGTGGGAACCAGGGCAAACACTCTCCACCTAGCTTATTAACAGCACACTCGGTGCCTGTGCTCTTCTGCTGACATGCCCCCTCTAACATGCCCTCAGCATGAGTCCTTCCAAAGTGGTGCCACAAGGGTGGCAGTTTGCAAGCAGCACCACTCCAAAGTGACTCCTGCCCTGGAGAGAGGGGTAGATAACCACACATACCAGGTCCACTGTGGCTCCAACAGTGGGCTGGGGTCAGACATCTGGTCTGACTTCAGGACACCACCCCCCCCCCCAACTGATGAAAGCTTCTCAGGAAACAACACAGGGTGAGCACTCTTAGTTTCATGTGACAAAAGCCCTGGCAAATGCCTACTCTGACCCACCTCAAGCCAAAGGAGATCCTGACTGGCCCATTAACAACACAGGAACCAAACCCTCTCCACATCAGGCAAAGAAAGCCATTGTAGATAAATGAACTGAAGGCAAATCCAGCTCAGCCACAACAGTAGGGCACTTGAATCAGCACAGGAGATACCTTGAAGCCCCAGGTTCTGGTGAGTAGGGACACTGCAGTGCTGGGTACCACAGGTCTTCTTCATAAGGCCACTACTTTCAAGAGGAGAGGCAGGGCTGACTTTCCTAACACAGTAACAGACACAGATTGTTACACAAAATGAGGACACAGAGGAATATGTCACAAATAAAAGAAATGACAAAATACAGCAAGAGAGCTAAACAAAATGGAGATAAGTAATATGGCTGATAGAGAATTTAAAGTAATGGTCATAAAGATACTCACTGACTTGAGAAGAGTGGAAGACGTCAGTGATACCCTCATCAAAGATAGAAAACAGAAAAAAAGAATCAATCAGAGATAAAGAACTTAATAACTGAAATTAAAAATACACTAGACAGAGGGACACCTGGGTGGCTCTGTCACTTGAGCATCTGACTCTTGATTTGGGCTCAGGTCATGATCCCAGAATTGCAGAATCAAGCCCCACATTGGGCTCTGCACTGAGAGAGGAGTCTGCTTGGGATTCTCTCTTTCTCTCCCTTTGCCCCTCTCCCTTGCTCTCTCTATTTCTCTCTCTCAAAAATTAAAAAAAAAATACACTAGACGGAATCAGTAGCAGATTAGAGGAAACAGAAGAATGGAATAATGACTTGGGGGACAGAGTAATGAAAAGCAATCAAGCTGAACAGGAGAAAGAAAAAAGGAGAGAAGTGCATGGGTGGTTCAGTTGGTTAAGTGTTCTACTCTTAATTTCGTCTCAGGTAATGATCTGGTTCATGTACCAAGTCCCACATCAGGCTCTGCTCTGACAGCATAATAGCATTTGAATTATAGGGAGCTCAGAAGGAGGAGAGAGAAAAGGGAGCAGAAAATTTATTTGAAAAATTAGTAGCTGAAAACTCCTCAAATCTTGGGAAGAAGACAGAAGTCCATATGCAGGAAGTAGACAGCCCAAGAAAATCAACCCAAGGACATCCACAACAAGACAGATAGTAATTAAAATGGCAAAAAAGGAGAGATAAAGAGAAAATTTTAAAAGCATCAAGAGGAAAGAAAACAGTTGCATGCAAGGGAAATCCCATAAGACTATTAGTGGATTTTCAGGACAAACTTTGGCATGATATATTCAAGTGCTGAAAGAAAAAATTCTGCAAGTAAGAATACTCTATAAGTCAAGGCATATAGAGGCAAGCATTCAGAATAGATGGAGAGATAAAGAATTTCTTTCCCAGACAAACAAAAGTTAAAGGAATCCATCACCACTCTATGAGTCCTACAAGAATTGTTAAAGGAAATTCTTCAAGTAGAAAGGAAAGACCATAAGCAGGAACAAGAAAAGTGGGAAGCATAAATGCAGTAAAATTAAGTATATTTGTAAGCATCAGTCAAGGGACTCACCAAAAAAAAAAAAAAGAGCAAAAAGTATGACAACATCTACCCAAAATGTGGAAAGGTGGGAGAGCAGTAAAAGTTTAGTGCTTCTAGAATGGGTTCGAACATAAGTGAATATCATCTTAAGATAGACTACTATATGCATAAGATGTCATATATGAATCTAATGATAACTACCAATCTAAAACCAGAAACAGATATGCAAAAAACAAAGAAATCCAAATATACCACTAAAGAAAGACAGCAAGCATGATAGAATAGAACAGGAGAAAGAAGGAACAGGGAAGAACTACAAAACAACCATAAAACAAGAAACAAAATGTCAATAAGTACATATCTATCAATAATTACTTTGAATCTAAATGGAGGAAATGCTCAAGCAAAAGATATAGGGTAATGGAATGGATAAAAAAAGCAAGATCCATCAATATGCTGCTTACAAGTGACTCATTTCAGACCAAATACACATGTAGACTGAAAGTGAAGGGAAGGAAAAGTATTTACCCTGCAAATGGAGGTGAAAAGAAAGTCAGAGTAGCAATGCCTATATTAAACAAAATAAACTTTAAAACAAAGACTGTACTAGGAGACAAAGAAAAACACTACATAATCTTAAAGAATACAATCTAATAGGAAGACATAACAATTGTAAATATTTATGTTCCCAGCATGAGAGGGCCCAAATACCTAAAGCAAACTTAAAGGAAGTAATTGATAGTAATACAATAATAGTAGGGGACTTTAGCAGCTCACTTACATCAATAGATAGATCATTCAAAAAGATAATCAATGAGGAAAGAGTGACTTTGAATGATACAATGGACCAGATGAATCTAACAGATATATTCATATTATTCTATCCCTAAGCCATGGAATATACATATATTTCAAGTGCACATGGAACATTCTCCAGAATAGATAACATGTTAGGCCAAAAAACAGGTCTGACAAATTTAAAAAGATTGAAGTCATACCATGCATCTTTTCTAACTACAATGCTATAAAACTAGAAATCAACTATAAGAAAAAAATCTAGAAAGAACACAAATACATGAAGGTTAAACAAGATGCTACTATACAATGAATGAATCAACCAAGAAATCAAAGAGGAAATAAAAAATTACATGGAGGCAAGTGAAAATGAACACAATAGTCCAAAATCTTTGGGATGCAGCAAAAGCTATTTTAAGAGGAAAGTTTATAGCAATAAGACCTACCTCAAGAAGCAAGAAAAATCTCATAAACAAGCTAACTTTACGCCTAAAGGAGGTAGAAAAGGAAGAACAAAGAAAACCCCAAACCAGCAGAAGGATGGAAATAATAAATATTACAGCAGAAATAAATGAAATAGAAACTAAAAGACCAGTAAAACAGATCAATGCAACCAGGGGTTGGCTCTTTGAAAAGACCAATTTAATTGATAAACTTTCAGTCAGATTCATCGAGAGAGAGAGAACTCAAATAAACAAAATCAGAAATGAAAAAGGAGAAATAACAACTGGCATCACAGAAATATAAAGGATTACAATAGAATATTATGAAAAATTATATGCCAACAAATTGGACAACTAGAAGAAATGAATAAATTCCTAGAAGCATATAATCTCCCAATACTGAATCAAGAAGAAATATAAAACTTGAGCAGACATTTAGCAGACATATAGAAATTGACTAAGTAATAATAAGAAAAAAAAAAACCTCTCAAATGACAGAAGACCAGGACAAGAAGCCTTCACAGGTGAATTATAACAAATATTTAAAGAAGAGTTAATAACTATGCTTGAACTATTCCAAAAAAATAGAAGAGAAAGAATAGCTTCCAAATTAATTCCATGAGGCCAGCATTACCCTGATACCAAAACCAGAGACAGACACTACAAAAAAGGAGAACTACAGGCCAATATCTCTGATGAAATTGTATGCAAAAATCCTTAACAAAAATATTAGTAAAACAAATCCAAAAATACATTAAAAAATAATTTACCACAATCAAGTGGAATTTATTCCTAGGATGCAAGGGTGGTTCAATATTCATAAACCAATCAATATGATACAATACATGAACAAGAGAAAGGGTAAAGAACATATGACCATTTCAATAGATGCAGAAAAACCATTTGACAAAGGACAACATCCATTCATGATAAAAGCCCTCAACAAGATAGGTTTAGAGGGAACTTACCTCAACCATAATAAAAGCTATATATGAAAAAAACCCACTGCTAACATCATCCTCAAAGGGAAAAAACAGAGATTTTTCCCTAAAGTCAGGAACAAGACAAAGATGTCTACTCTCACCACTTTTATTCAACAGAGTAATAGAAGTCCTAGCCATATCACTCCGACAAGAAAAGAAATAAAAGGCATCCAAATTGGTAAGGAAGAAGTAAAACTTTCACTCTTTGTAGATGAAATAATACTATAAATAGAAAACCCTAAAGACTCCATCAAAAATCTACTAGAACTGATAAATTCACTAAAATTGCAGGATACAAAATCAATATGCAGAAATCTGTTGCATTGCTGTACACTAATAATGACATAGGAGGATAAATTAATAAAACAATCCCATTTATAATTGCCCCTCAAATAATAAAATACCTAGAAATAAACTTAACCAAGGAGGTAAAAGTCCTATATTCTGAAAACTATAAAACATTGATGAAAGAAACTCAAGATGACACAAGCAAATAGAAAGATATTCCATGCTCATAGAGTGGAAGAATAAATATTTTTAAATATCCATATTACCCAAAGCAATCTACAGACTTAATGCAATCCCTATCAAAATTTCAATAGCATTTTTCACAGATGTAAAATAAATAATCCAAAAATGTGTATGGAACCACAAAAGACCCCAAATAGCCAAAGCAATCTTGAAAAAAAAAAAGAAAACTGGAGATATCATAATCCAAGATTTCAAATAGACTACAAATCTGTAGTAATCAAAATGGTATGGTATTGACACAAGAAAAGACACGTAGATCAACAGTAAAGAAGAGAGTTCAGAAATAAACCCACAATTTATACAGGTAATTAATGTATGACAAAGGAGGCAAGAATATGCAATGGGAGAAAGACAGTCTCTTCAACAAATGGTGTTTTGACAACTAGACAACTACATGTAAAAGAATTAAACTGGATCATTTTCTTACACCAAACACAAAATAAACTCAAACTGCACTTAAGATATGAATGTGAGACCTTAAACCATAAAAATCCTAGAAGATAGCACAGGCCATAATGACTCTGATATTTCTCTAGAAATGTCTCCTAAGGCAAGGGAAACAAGAGTAACAATAAACTATTGACACTAGATCTAAATTAAAAGCTTCTGCATAGCAAAAGAAACAACCAACAAAACTAAAAGACAACTACTAAATGGGAGAGGATATTTGCAAATGATATATCTGATAAAGAGTTGGTATCTAAAATATATAAAAAACTTATACAACTCAACACCAAAAAACCAAATAATCCAATTAAAAATGGGCAGAAGACATAAGCAGACATTTCTCCAAAGAAAACATACAGATGGCCAATAGACACATGAAAAGGTGCTCAATATCATTCATCATCAAGCAAATGCAAACCAAAACCACAATGAGATATCACCTCACACCTGTCAGAATGGCTAAAATCAAAAATACAAGAAACACTGATTGTTGGCAAGGAAGTGGAGAAAAAGGAACCCTCATGCACTGTTGGTGAGAGTACAAATTGGTTCAGCTACTGTGGAAAACAGTATAGAGTTTCCTCAAAAAATTAAAGGTAGAATTACATTAGAATCAGTAATTGAGCTATTGGGTATTTACCCAAAGGATATGAAAACACTAATTTGAAAAGATATATGCACCCCTTTATTTATCACAGCAGTACTTACAATATACAAAATATGGAAGCAACCTAGTGTCCATTGATAGATGAATAAAGAAGAGGTGGTATATGCACAATGGAAAGTTATTCCACCATAAAAAAGAATGAAATCTTGCCATTTGCAGTAACATGGATGGGTCTAGAGGGTATAATGGTAAGTGAATTAGTCAGAGAAAGAGAAATATCATATGATTTCATTCATATGTGTAATTTAAGAAACAAATGAACAACAAAAAAAGTACAAACCAAAAAATAGACTCTCAACTACAGAGAAAAACTGGTGGTTACTAGAGGGGATATGGGGGGAGGATGGGCAAAATATGTGAAAGGGATTAAGAGTACACTTACATGAACAGCACTAAGTAATGTATAGAACTGTTGAATCACTATATTGTACACCTGAAACTAATGTAACACTGTATGTTAATTATACTGGAATTAAAAATAAAAAAAAGAATTGTAGGGAATAGATTGGTTCAACTTTCCTAGATAAAGCTAAATTCTTTTTTTCAAAAAGACTTCAATGTGCACTTCCACCAGCAATATATTAGTTCTCATTATCAAGTGTTTACCATCATTTCTTGACTTTTCAAACTTTTAGACAATCTCCTAAATTTTGAAATAGTATGGAATTGTTACTTTAATTGGCATTTCTCTGAGGAACTTTTTATACCTTTTTTTATTTACCTATTTCATTATCAAAATTAATTATTTTAAAAATTCAATCTAGTTAACATACAGTGTAGTCTTGGCTTCAAGAGTAGAACCCAGTGATTCATCTCTTACATATGACACCCCGTGTTCATCCCCAAACATGCCCTCCTTCATGACAGTCACCTATTTAACCCATTGCCCCATCTACCTCTACTACAGCGCCCCTCAGTTTTTCTGTATTTACCGTTTGCCTCCATCTCTCTTTTTATCTTATTTTTCCTTCCCCTATGTTCCCCCTGCTTTAAATGCTTTTTGGACATTCATTCTTCTGTGAAATGCCATATTCTCTTTTTGCCAGTGTACTGCAATGCTGTTTGTATTTTGCCTTTAAATTTAGATTTTTCTAAATATAAGACTTTTATTTATTTAAATGTTGCCTTTATCTTCTGCTTATTTGTGGCTTACCTTTTCAATCACTTTAGGGAATTTTTGATGAAATAAAATAAAGTTTACTGTATTTATATTTATTAATCATTTCCTCTATTGTTTTTACTTTTTATATTTTAAGAAGTGTTTTTTTTAGTTCTTGGTTATAGACATATCTATATTTCTCTTCTAATAGTTTCATAAGTTTGCCTTCATTTTTAAAGTATGCATTCATCAGTCAATGGACATTTGGGTTCTTTCCATATTTGGCTATTGTTGATAATGTTGCTATAAACACAGAGGTACATGTGTCCCTTAGAATCAGTATTTTTGTATCCTTTGGATAAATATCTAGTAGTGCAATTTCTGGGTCATAAGGTAATTCTATTTTTAACTTTGTGAGGAAACTAGAGTGTATTATACTAAGCCAAATAAGTCAGTCAGAGAAAGAGAAATACCATATGATTTCACTCATATGTGGAATATAAGAAACAAAACAGATGAATATAGGGGAAAGGAAAAAAAGAGAGAAAGAGGGAGGCAAACCCTTAGAGACTCTTAACTACAGAGAACAAACTGAGTGTTGCTGGAGGGGAGGAGCAGAAGAGAGATGTGTTAAACACATGATGGATATTAGGGAGGGTGCTTCTTGTGATGAGCACTGGGTGATACATGTAAGTGATGAATCACTAGATTCTATTCCTGAAACCAATATTACACTGTATGTTAACTAACTAAAATTTAACTAAAAAGATAAAGATAAGAGGAGAAGAAATATTTTGAGCAAGGAAAAAAAGTAGATTTAGTCATAGCAATAATAGCTTTGTATGGCTGTGACATCAGTGTTGAGATAGTTTTCAAAAGTAAAATTATGATTCCCATCAGATATAAATATGAATGCATGCCAGATATATTATTTAATTCTTAATGAGGAAACCAAGAAATGTTATAATGGGTTCAAAAGAGAATCTAAAGAACAGACACATTTCTAGATCAGGAATATTAAAATGAATGTATAAATGGAGGCAAAATGAACTTCTTCTCTAGTGGGAAATGGAAATCAATTGAACCACTGCTTGACAAGGCCGAGTTTGCATGGGATGTCTTTCCTTGCTCTTGGTTATCTACAAATTATAGATTTGTAAAATAGCTCCCATAAAAGCAAATTCCATAAAGTTGAATACTGTCCTATAGACAATGCATAATTTTTTATTGAACCAGTTATTTTTCCTACAGTGACATCAGTCTTTTTCTCCTGTTCACTTACAGGATCAATAGTGTCACATTTAACACAACAGATGACTATGTGTGATGAACACTGCAATGTTATTTTTCTTCCTTTTTGTTATTATGTCTCCTTTCAAATCACTGGAATACCCATATTAGTCTTTTTCTATTATATTTTATGTTCCACTCCCATGGTGTAGCATGTCCAACCACATTTTATTATTTTTTCTCGTAAACCTATTGGGACTTGAAGTTTCCTCACACAGATGAAGACTGTAGTGTTTTAGTAGCTCAGAGCCAAAGAAGCAGAGAGAGCCCCTCTTTGCTTGACAAATGATGTATTTCAAGAACAGACATGATATCCATTATTGTATGACTGCTATGTAAATTTGTGACTTGGGCATTTAGAGGTGATTTAGAGGAGTCAGACGCTCAGTCGGTTGAGCATCCGACTCCGGCTCAGGTCATGATCTCACGGTTCGTGGGTTCAAGCCCTGCGTCAGGCTCTGTACTAACAGCTCAGAGTTTAGAGCCTGCTTCAGATTCTGTGTCTACCTTTCTCTCTGCCCCTCCCCTGCTCACTCTCTGTCTGTCTCTCAAAATAAAATAAAGACATAAAAAAAAAAAGACTGCTCCTGTTTATCATTATTTGAAAGCCTTTTTTAGAGTTGAAGATATTCAGGGAAAGGCTTTTGTGTAAGCAATTAAAAGCCACTTCTGAATTTTATTATAAGTCATTATTAAGTGAGAATACCAGTTTTACTAATTTGAGTACTGTGTAGGAACAGATTCCACTTCCTACTCACCATACATCTAATACCATTCTGCCTGAGTCAATTTCCTCATATTTTAGTTGTTTTTATCTGTTTTTTGTCTTAAAAGATACAAAATCCATTCTTTTTTTCCCCTGTGTGGCAAGTGACACAATATGCACAGAGCTCATGAGTTTCTAGGTGCAGTAGGATAATGCAAGGATTGAGAGACAGAATGGATTTTACTTCCCATATCTACCACTTAGTAGTTATACAAATTCTTGAAGTGTTATTTTGTTCTTATGTAAAAATAAAGAGTAATGTAATGTAAAGTGCTTCATACAGTGGGCATTCAATAATAAATACTAAATAATTATTAGCTATTACTATATCACAATTCCCTACTTGCCCCTTTCCCTTGCTTTTGGGTCCTTCTATATGCTTGAAAACAAACCTAGATGGTGAGTACTACTGGAGAAAATAATAATAATAATAATAATAATAATAGTTGATATTTACTGAGAATTAACTAAATACAACTCAGTATACAAATTATCTTTATTTCTCTATATGGAAATTTTTTCTCTGTGTAAAAAACAAATCTTTTTCATAATCTTTTTAAAAATAACAACTTGAAAAATTATTCACACCGTACAATACATTTGAAATGCAATTCAGTCATGTTTCAAATACTGAGTGAGTTATGCCGCCATTACCACCATCAACTCTGCAACATTTTCATCACCCCCAAGAAAACCTCATAGTTCACATTTCTCCCCAACCCTCAGCCCTGGTCAACCACTAATCTACTCTCTCTTTCTCTATGTATATAAATTTACCTATATTGGACATTTCATGTATATGGAATCATACAATATGGGGCCCTTTATGCCCAGTTCCTTTCCCAAAGCATAATATTTTCAAGGTTTGTGCATATTGTAGCATGTATCAGTACTTAATTTCTTTTTTATTAATGGATATTATTTCACGATAGGGATATACCACATTTTGTTCATTTACTTATTAGCTGAGAGACATTTAAGTTGTTTCGAATTCTGGCTGTTATGATTAAAAATGCTGCAATGAATATTTGCACACAACATATTGTATGGTCATATGTTTTTGCTTCTCTTAGGTATATACCTAGGAGAACTGCCATACATAAATCTATGTATAACCTTGTATGTTTTATTAAAAATTTTTGACATACAAAAAACTGTATATAATTAACGTATACAACTTGATGAATTTGGAAATAAATGTATACCCATGAAACTATCATCACAATCTATGCCACAAAACTTTCCACTACCTCCAAAAAGTTTTCTCCACCCTTTTATTCTTCTTCTTATTATTATTATAATTTTGGGATAAGAACACTAAACAATAAGATCTACCTTGTTAGCAGGATTTTAAGTATAAAGTTCAGTTAGACTAAGATTGCTAATATTTTAATTTAAGATTGGGAGTTTATCTTGAATTATTCAGGATCCTTACATGGTTCATAAATGAGGAAGAAGGAGACAGGAGAGTCAAAATCAGAGAGATGGCTTTTCCATGAGAAAGATTAACTGGCCATTACAAGCTTTGAAGAAATAGGGGCCTCTAGAAGGTGGAAAGGTCTAGAAAATGGTTTATCTTGATTTTACCTTCGTCAGATCCAGTTGAATTTCTGACCTTCAGAACTATATAGGATGATAAGTTGGTGTTGTTTTAGGCCACTAAATGTGTACTAGTTTATTATAGCAGCAATAGGAAACTGATGCAGATGGCTTGGATTAGAATAGGGGTAGGGGTTTAAAGAGAAGTGAAGAGTATGGGGAGATTTTTTGGAGCTAGGTTCTATAAAGCATGATGATGGATTAGATAGGGTGGGGGCAGGAGAACAAGGTATACATCAAAACTTTCCTCAGAATTGGGCTTTAAAAAAATCTAAATGTTTAACATGACTAGAGGTTGGCAAACTTTTTTTTTTACATGTATTTATTTTGAGAGAGAGAGCATGTGTGGGAGTAGGGGAAGGGCAAATGAAGAGAGGAAGAGGGAGAAAATCCCAAGCAGGCTCCACACTGAATATGAAGCCTGATGGGGCCTCAAATACAGGAAACATGAGATCACAACCTGCGCCGAAATCAAGGGTCAGACGCTTAACCGACTGAGCTACCCAGGCACCCGACAAACTTTTCTGTAAAGGGCCAGACAGTAAATATTTCAAGGTTTATGGGCCAAATGGTCTCTGCTGTAGCTACTTAATACCATCATTGCAGTGGGAAACAGTCATAGATAATATGAAAACACATGGGCATGGCTAAGTCAGAATACAAGTTGATTCGCAAAACCAGACTGCAAGTCAGATTTAGCCCATGGTGTGTAGTCTTCCAACCTCTGATGTAGACTATCAGAGCATTTATTTGAAATTTTACATTTTCTTAAAAAATAAATGTATGTCACTTCATAGAGATGGCACCAACATCACAAAAGGAGAACAATGCCCTTAATTATGAGAGACATTGCAAGGTAAACCAATGGATTATTACTGTGATTTATTACTATTATTGTTAGTAGTAGTAGTAATGCTAGTTAATGGTTGTTGAGCATTTAGCCATAAGAATTTTTTATGTACTATCTTTAAGCTTCTCAAAACCTAATGAGCTACTTATTACCATTATACCTGGTTTTACAAATGAGGTAACTGAGGGTTAGGGGATTAGTAAATAACCAGGGTTTAGAAAGAACATCTATTTCTTGTTAAACAACACTTTAATAAGCAGAGTTGTGATTTCAATCCAAATGTGCTAAACTGAAGTCCAACCAATTCCTTCTACATTTCACTGCAGTTTGTGTCAATAATATGAGGCCTCTTGGTCAATCATCTCTGAGAATTATGTGAATGTTTATAAGAATATAAAATACATAAATGTTGAAATGCTCAAAGGATGTTTTGATAAAGATCTGATAAGATTTCCTTTTAAAATCACTAATCCTGGACTTGTGAAAACCTCACATCTGACTCAGGTGTATTTTTAAATAGACTTCATTAGGATACAGTTACTTCTGGTCTGTGTAAAGAATGAAAACACATTTATTTCTACTGTGTATAAAAGACATACCCATGGGTCACCTGGGTGGCTCAGTTGGTTAAGCACCATGATGGGTGTGGGGCCTGCTTTAAAAAAAGAAAAAAGAAAGAAAAAAGATACCTAGGTCTGGGAAGTATATTATAATCCTAGATACTGTTTAACTGTCAGGAAAAAAGGGAACTTATCTTACCCTGTATTACCATTTAGTACCTTCAGAATCATGTCATCTATTTCAAGAGCTACTCTGCTTTAAAACATTTCCCTGCTTACCTCTTTTGTTTAAAAGGAGACATTCGTGTATTTCTCAACTAAATGTTTCAATTGCCTCTCTGAGAAATCAATCTGTGACCCAAGTGAAACTTACAATTAAAATGGCTGATTTTAGATTAAAGGATATTAACCCTAACTGTCTAAGTATATTTATTTTTAAGCAAAATTTATCAGTGGAGTTGATTCTTCTCTACTCATCTCTTAGAATAATATTGAAAGAATAAAGCAGGGCGCCTGGGTGACTCACTCTAAGCATCTCACAGCTCATGAGTCTGAGCCCCACTTTGGGCTCTGTGCTGACACCTCAGAGCCTGGAGCCTGCTTGGAATTCTGTGTCTCCTTCTCTCTCTGCACCTGCCCACCCTGATCTCTCTCAAAAATAAACATTAAAATTTTTTAAATTGGAAGAATAAGGCAATGTAGTCATACAAAATTTTTCAGTGAGCAGGATTATGACTTCTAATATTAAATGAAGTAGCAACATTCAATACAATAGCAGCACAAAATTCTTTCACATGAATTTTGTATCAGGAAACAAATCTGTGAAAGAGAAAATCTAAAGTTCAGTATATTACGATTAGTGATGTTAAAACAATTACATAGCTGCCTTCAGTGGAGTTTTCCTATTTCCAAACTCTTAGACCCAAATGCTTTAACATCTTACTCATTTTATTGAACACAGAACATAGAAATCCTGCATCTGTCTCTCTTTGGCAGAACAAATTTCATTGTTTTTAATAAATACGAATAAGTGCCACAAATTTCTGTGCACAAAGTTTTGTTTTTTCTGTTAATATCAAAGTTTTTTAAAAAAATGTTTATTGATTTATTTTGAGAGAGAGAGCATGTGCGGGAGCAGGGAAGGGGCAGAGAGGGAGGGAGAGGGAGGGAATCCCAAGCAGGTTCCACACTGTCAGCACAGAGCCCGATGTGGGGTTTGAACTCATGAACCCTGAGATCATGACCTGAGCTGAAATCAAGAGTCAGATGCTTAACTGACTGACCCACCCAGGCACCCAATACCAAAGCTCTTACATGCAAGTTTTTGACATCACTAGTATAGTACAGGAAAGAACTTTTGACAGAATAAAAGTTTTCTTTTAAAATGATATTACTATTTTATTTTAAAGATGACATTTGCTTTGAGGTCAACTGTGGCTTCTGTCTATAATGTCTTTCAGCTAAAACCTTTAAATCATTTTTTTTCAGTGTACAGTGTAAGTTTGGTTGTGCATGTATTTTATAAAAACAAGGGAACTGGAATGGAAAAAGTAAAAAGTGAAGATAGGTGGGAGTATTTCACTCTGTAGTTAATCTTAGGGTTAAAACAAAAATGTAATGGGGCACCTTGGTATCTCAGTAGTAAAATGTCTGACTTCAGCTCAGGTCATGATCTCGTGGTTCATGAGTTCGAGCCCTGCATCGAGCTCTGCTGACAGCTCAGAGCCTGGAGTGTGCTTTGGATTCTGTGTCTCCTTCTCTCTCTGCCCCTCCCCCACTTATGCTCTGTCTCTCTCTTTCCCAAAAATAAATAAATATTAGAAAAAAATTAAAAAGAAAAAAATCCTGTAAAAGCAGCCTGTATGCCTGCAAGCCAAAGACTGGATGGCCCAGAAGGATGAAACACGGTGACATTGGTCTACAGTGAAGGTGGGTTTGTGGAGGTAAGTTAGATTTTAGTTCTAAAAAGATCTAGGTCAGGGTTATTGTGAAAGTAACTAAGTGAGAAATATCAATCAGACAAAGAGTATTTGATAGCTAATATGGAAACAGCAAAAACGCTAGATAAGCAGAGGAGGAAAAAACATTGTTCTTGTGTACAGTAATGGCTCAGCAGCTTTCTAGCATGCTAAAACTAGCTGTAATCACACATTTTCGTTTGCTACTCTCTATCACCCTGATGGCCAATTTATCCACAGTAGCATATTTACAGGCCTGTTTACAGAATTGAAATTCTTCACCAGAGCCGATGCTACATTGCCTTGGAGCACTATAGGATTTAATTGAACCAGCACGAAAGAACTGATGAATGGCTTTGCTTTGCAATGAAGAAAGTGGTGCAGGGCAGAATTTCAATGGAAGATTCTAGCCAATACTTAGTGGCTAGGATACAAAATTGCCGACTATTGAACTGTTATCTTTTCTCTTCCTCTCTAAGCTTACATGTGCCTAATTATTATTTTCTTTGCCACATCCTCTTGTTTTTCTTTCCATTACGTTTGCATCGGCCCTCAGCTCAAGTCTATGCGGCAGGGCCAAATCAGAGATAATTGCAAACCTCAGCCTTTTTACTTTATGATGCCTCATTAAAATATCCCCAAAGAATAGTATTTTCAGAAGGCTGCCACTCATGGAGTTATTGAAAAGGAACATTGTAACACAGCTGTAACCAAATTATGTATACCTTATATATACCTTTTCTTTGGACGGCACAAAGTACACAATTCATTTGTGTCTTCTTATGTTCTTTTTTAATGTCCATTTCTTCTGGCCGTTTGTTTATTTAAATCTTTTATTCTCCTCTTTAGGTTGTTTTCTGTACTAAATATTTACTATTCCATTGGATTTTTCCCTCCTTACCCATGCTCGTAGGCACAATCCCCCCTTCCTATCCTGATATTGTTACTTCTGTCTTGCTTCTCTGTAGTGATGCGTATTTATTTATGTATTTAATTTTAATGTAAATTTTAGTTAGTTAACATACAGGGCATAATTGGTATCAGGAGTAGAATTCAGAGATTCATCACTTACATACAGTACCCAGTGCTTATCACAACAAGTGCCCTTTTTAATACCCATCAACCACCCAGCCCATCCCCCATCCACACCCTTCCATCAATTCTGTTTGTTCTCTATTGTTAGGAATCTCTTGTGATTTGTTTCCTTCTCTCCTCTTTTTTCCCGCTTTCCATATGTTCATTTGTTTTTCTTAAATTCCACCTGTGAGTGAAATCATATGGTATTTGTCTTTATCTAATTGACTTATTTTGCTTAGCATAATACTCTCTAGCTCCATGCACATCATTGCAAATGGCAAGATTTAATTCTTTTTGATGGTTGAGTCATATTCACTTGTATATATACACCACATCTTCTTTATCCATTCATCAGTCAATGGACATTTGGGCTCTTTCTATAATTTGGTATTGTTGATAGCACTGCTATAAATACCAGGGTGCATGTACTCCTTCAAATCTGCATTTTTGTATCCTTTGGGTAAATACCTAATAGTGCAATTGCCAGATGCTAGTTCTATTTTTAGTTTTAAGGAAACTCCATACTGTTTTCCAAAGTAGTTGCACCAGTTTGCATTCCCACCAACAGTACATGACGGTTCCTCTTCCATATCCTCACCAACACCTACTCTTTCTTGTGTTGTTAATTTTGGCCATTCTCACAGGTGTGAGGTGGTATCTCATCATGGTTTTGATTTGTATTTCCCTGATCATGAATGATGTTAAGCATCTTTTCATGTGTCTGCTAGCCATCTGGATGTCTTCTTTGGAAAATTCTTCACTGAGTTATTTGTGTTTCTGGATGTTGAGTTTGATAAAGTCTCTATATATTTTGGATACTAACCCTTTATCAGATATGTCATTTGCAAATTTCTCCTCCCATTCTGTAAGCTGTCTTTTAGTTTTGTTGTAGTGATACTTATTTAAAAAATCATATAAAATACATATTTATACAAAGTATCTCCTGAAAATCAACAATTTTCCAAACATTGGTTTCTAGTCTAGGGGTTTCAAATTTTTGAACATCTTCCTTTTCTTCCATTATACTTTTCTCTTTCTCTTATTCAACGGAATTATTTTCATTTTATTTCACTTGTCACCATGTAATAAAAACTAACCAGGTCTTATATTTATTTTCTTTCTGTTTTTTTTAATGTTCTGATACTCACTTGTTGCTTTTAATCTTGCCTTCTCAGATTTTACTAAATGCCCCAAAAAGTGATTAGCAGAAATGATATTCCTCGCTTAATTTGGTGATTACATAACTAATTCATATTTATTTGTTTTCCCACCATCTCACTACAGGTAGAAATAATTTGTCATTTGTTTTCCATTCCTCTTTCAGTGAATATTGTTTTTCATTCTGTCTTTGTTCTTTGGTTTTTCACTCCTTTCCACCTTATCTACTCTCTGTTTTGAACATTGTTTTTAATTTGTCCTAATTAAGCACTGGTCGATCTCTCTCTCTCTCTCGATCTCGCTCTTGCTCTCGCACTCTCTCTCTCTCTCCCTCTCTCTAACTTCCCTCTGCCTAATTTTTTCTCCTATCTTAATATTTCTTTGTCAATTATGATTTGCTTCTACCACTTTACTTTTATACTTGTCTCCCACCAGTTATATCTTCATTTCTCTGCCTTTTCATTTATTTGCCTTCACAAATTACTAAGACTTCACAAATTACTACCCCGAATTTTATCACACAGTTTTTATGCACCTGTTGTTCACATCCTATTTTCTGTATTTAGCACACAAATATGCAATCAAGACACAGTTACTGCTGAACATGTCCTCTGGTCATTTATTTGACTCAATGGAGTCACATGGACATTTCCTCTTTCACATTTATAAAGACATCCATCTAATAATCTGGTCATCTTTAGGAATAGAGGTAAGAATGATCAAAATGACATGTAATGCAAAATGCCCTTTCTCTTTGGCTTGGAGATTATAAGAATTACTTTTTAAATGTTTTTTTTAATGTTTTTTTTTTTAATTTATTTTTGAAAGACAGAGAGAGACAGTGTGAGCAGGGGAGGGTCAGAGAGAGAGGGAGACACAGAATCTGAAGCAGGCTCCAGGCTCTGAGCGGTCAGCACAGAGCCCGACGTGGGGATTGAACCCACAAACCGTGAGATCATGACCTGAGCCGAAGCCGGACGCTCAACCGACTGAGCCACCCAGGTGCCCCAAGAATTACTTTTGAAGACTGTTTTATCTAATGTTCAGAAACTCACTTCGTATGTAACCTTGGGAATTTCTTCCTAAATTAGCCTATTTTTGTTCATGGTATACTTGATTTATATCTTCCCTACAACTTCCTTTACTTCTTACTCTATTTTTTTCTAGAAATGAACCAGAATATGAAGGATGCAAAGCATCAGCTTAGGGAGAGCTGATCCACTTCAAAGTTAGGTGTGTGTGTGTGTGTGTGTGTGTGTGTGTGTGTGTGTGTGTTTATTTTTACAAAACATTCATATTTGAAAAGAAAGAGAACAAGTGAAAAAGTGAAGTATGTTTTTAACCAAGCAAGGAAGTATTAAAGATCACAGAGGCAAAATAGATAAGAATTCCAGCATGGAAGAAATTGGGGGGAAAGCAATGCATGATAATTGAATATGCAACAATACTTCCTCTTGATTACTTCTTTCCTACTCAAACTTGCTTGTTTTTCTTGGAATGTATTTTTATTTCTTACTTTACTTCTATGTAAAATTAAGAATCAGTACATGTTTCTCCTGAATCTTATTGCTTGTAGCAATAAGATTTTTAGCCAGGGTATTTCTTGGCTAAAATATCCAGCCAGGAAAATAGGATAGTCAGTACCTGTAAGATAAGAGAAAATATAAATATTCGTCTCTGCCCCTGGTTCCTGGCACAGAGCTCCTAAAACCCTTATAAATTGCTAAGTGATAAGAACTCCAAAAGCATCTCTTGTTCTACTATTAGGTATTTGACCCTCTCCCCGAGTCAGGGCTCCTAAACCTTTGTAAACTCCTAAGTGATAAGAACATTTTGTTCTAATGATTTGACTCTGGGTGGGCTGTGGGATGGCTCCTAGATGAAGGGTGGTCACCAGAAAGACCAAGCCATGATTAGAAGCTTGAAATTTTCAGCCTTAACCCCCATCCTCTAGAAAGCGAAAAGGGGCTCAAGATGGAGTTATTAATGGGAAGGGGCACCTGGGTGTCTCAGATGGTTAAGCATCCAACTTTTGATTTCTGCTCAGGTCATGATCTCATAGTTTGTGAGCTCAAGCCCCACACTGGGCTTTGTGTTGACAGCATGGAGCCTGCTTGGGATTCTCTCTCTCCCTTTCTCAGCCCATCCCCACCACCTCAAAATAAAAGAATAAATAAATAAAACTTTAAACAAAGAATTGATCATGTCTACATGAGGAAGCCTCCATAAAAATCCCAGTACTATGGGTTCAGAGAGCTTCCACCTTGGTGAACACATCCACGCGGGGGGCGGGGGGTGATGCATCTCAATTCCACAGGGACAGAAGCTCCTGTGCTCGGGACCCTCCTAGACCTCTCCCTCTGTATCTCTTAATCTGGCTATTCATCTGCATCCTTTATTATACCTTCTTAGTAAACTAGTAAACATAAGTGCTTCCCTGGGCTCTATGAGCCACTCTAGCAAATTCACTGAACCTGGGAAGAAGGTTGTGGGAGCCTCTGATTTATAGCCAGTTGGTCAGAAGCAAAGGCAATAACCTGGGCTTGTGACTGGTGTGTGAAGTTTGTGTGGTCAATGGGGTTGGGGAGGGGTCAGCTTAGTAATGGGAATGAGCCCTTTGCTTGCGGGATCTGGTGTTATTTCTGCATACAAAGTATCAGAATTGAGTTAAATTGTAGGACACCCAGATGACAGTTGCTGACAATGCTTGTTGATGCAGGAAAGAACATCCATGAATTTAGTGTCAGAAGTGAAGTGTTCTCTATGAAGGTAGTAAAGGTGACACACAAGATGAAAAAACGCATAGTAAGAAAGAACTGCATTTTCCCTACGAAGGAAAAAAACTTGACTTTGTAGTACCACAATAACAAAAGTAATAAAATGGGCCAAACTTCCAATCCCACAGCAGTGTGTGTGTGTGTGTGTGTGTGTAAAGGGATGAGAAAGGGATGGAAAAGATGAACCAAAGACAGCTTTTTGAATGAAGGATGAAGCTCCAATGGAAATTTCAGGAATGAAAGGGAAATGAAGCAACAAGCTCAAAGAAATTTGAAGGGGTGTAGTGGTACCTTAAGTAAAGGATATGAAGCAGATTTCAGTTGGATACAGTGAATGAGTTGATGGGGGGAACAGCATGTAAAGCCAAGAAAGATTACCTAAGGTATGGTGAGAGAGCAAGTCACCTTTAATTAAGTGGAGTTAACGTGGGTGAGAAGAAACTATTACAGGCACTATTGCTACTTTGGACATTTTATATGTCATTAAAATAATTTAGTTCAACAAACATCCCATGAGTGCCTATTAAGAACCGTGTTGGGTAAGGGTACAGGGTAAATGAACCAGCTTTCCTATGCTTGAGGACTTTGTAGCTTCCTACAGGGAGCTAGCTAGACATATATGTAAATAGTGAATACATGACATAATTTGATAAATTCAATATTTCAGATAAAGTGCAGAGAATAATTTGGTTTGTTTCTTTTGTTTCTGTTGAGGTAAAGATGGGAAGGTTAAAGCATGAGTTAGATCTTCAAGGATGGGTTTCATTTTCATATTGGAGATGAAAGAACGAGTACCCCAAGTTAAGGTATGTATCACTGAGACATGAAGGGTCAAGATCTAACTGGAAAAAGTATAGTACTTACCTGTGTAAGTGCTAGTGAAGAGTCTGTTGCAATTATGCAGACATGATAGAAGGAGGTGATTGGGACTGGATTATTATGTTGCATATTTTAGTATATTCTGTCAGTCGTAAAATACTAAGAAAACCTTTTGACTTAGAGCATGACTTTGATCATAGTGATGCTTTAAGAAATTTATATATATGGAATAAGAGAAAGTGGCTCAATGTGTCTAAACTTGAATGGATCAGAGATGTAGTTCTCAGTCTTAGACACTGATTGCTTCAAATTACTATTTTATTTAGATGTATATAAATATGCCTGTGTGGTTCCCAGTACTAATGTATTTTCCAATTCCCATGGGAGAATATTCTGCATAGTATTTAATATAGTCTGTGTTTACTTTACATAGACTTTATGCAAGATAGTAAGTACAAGGAATTTTCTTTCCTTGAATGGAAATAGATATATTTTAAGCTTTAATAGAGGTTTACTTAGAAAAGCACAGATGTGTTGGGACTTCCTTCAAATTATGAAGTGATATGAGACATAAAACTATTTTCTCTTACAGATCAGAAGAAAATCTGAAAATCCTTTGAGCATTTCTCAGCCCAACTGTACATACCAAGCAATGTGGCAAATTTAAATACTTAATTAAAGACTTCATATATATTTGCTTGGGATGTATGTGATTGAGAAGAAACATGTGCAATAGTTTTGGGTTAAATTTTCTCACATTTTTATTTCATGGCTTTTATGCTGCCCTCCCCCTGAATAAAATACTTTCTTCTGGTTAAGCAATATAGGACAGTTTGGAGGATAAGTATCTCATCAAGATCCTGGCATGAAAAGAAGACCAAAAGGGGGCAATGCCTTGAATAGAATAACTCCCAACAGATAGATATTGATTACTAGAGAGCCAATGAACAACATGCCAGGAAGCAAAAATAATTCTCTTACAGCCGTGTCATACACAAGGCTGAAATAGAAAATCCGGAACAGAAGTTGCTTTAAGCCATAAAGCCTGAGTGTAGGCAGACAGCATTTTTACTGAAGTGCTATCATTGGCCTGTTAGAAATAGAACCTAAAGGGTAGGCCAGGCTTTGGCATATGAACCAAGATATGAGAAAGACGAAGACAAAATCTCTCTTATGTATGTGAACAACTATACCGATAAGCAGGCTGGCCCTGAGAGAAGTGAGAGCTGCTGTATCTTGGCCTGAGATCTGAAGTCCTGGAGGTCGTGTGAGGTGCAGAAATGACTCCAGAAGGCGCAGGCACAGGCAAGGGGGTGAAAACTTGACTAAGCCCGTATCCCTTCCCAGAAACTCCACTTAATGTCTTCTTTGCATTTGATTTCTCTTTTTTGTTTGAAGAAAGGCTTCAGAGCTTAGTTGTTGTTGTTTCTTGGAGAGCACTGGTTTACACAGGACAATGCTGGGAAATCTAATTCAAATTATTAAAACATAAAGAGGTGATGTTTTCTTACCTCTTAGATTTACACCACTGGGACTGTGAATTCTATGGAGAGACAAATGAAGGACTCTCGAAGGGAAAGTCATTCCTGATTTCCTTACGCTATATTGCACTTCTTAAATGTTTATAATTTTGTACAAAAGAAGAAAAAAAAGCTGTTATTAAGTGGTAGTTTTTTCCCCCCACCCACTCAAAGTAAAAAATGATATTCAGAATTACAGAAATAAACTTAAGGCACTTGATATATGTTTCTTTATTCAAAACTAAGCAATAGAATTTTGTCAGTTTTTACCCCATGAAAACTTTCAGGATCCTCTTTGTCCAATTATAATTTTTATAGGCAGACACACACACACACACACACACACCTTGCACACCTGCACACAAGCACAGACACTGACAGAGGGAATAGGTGAAGTTTAAGGCCACAGTCTTGTAAAAAAAATTACAGTTTTTTCCTTTTCAAAAGAGCTCTTTACAGCCATGCAGCAGGGTACTAGGGAACTAGGGAAATAATGCCAGAAAAATATCTGGTCCCATGAAAAATGATTAATAATTTAAGACAGACTTGTAAATATAAAGTATGTGAAGCATAAAATATTCCACACTATTGATCTTATTCATTGAGCCAAGCTACTCTCATGATTTGATCTTAAATGTAGGGAAAAGGGCAGAAACCTGGAAGGAGTCATTGGGATGATGTGCATTTGTTCTAAGTGCATGAGCAAGGTGGGTGCAGCAGGAGGACAGGAACAGCTCTCTAAGGAAACAGGAAGTAGATGAGGTCTGTGCTGTACTCACTTCAATCCCATGACCCCAGTCTCTCAGCAGCTGCCCTCCAGACCTAGTTTTCTGCTACAGTTTTTCAGGTCTGATAAAATTATTACTATTATTCAGAGACACATGGAAGAAACCTTGGGCCATTTCCCAAAAAGGTATTTGTTGAATGCATTTTCAAACATTGGTGAGAAAAGGAACAGAAAACACATCTCTTCTGCACCTACTCTAAGCCAGATACTTCTCAACAGCCATTTCATCTAATCTTCACAGAGTTCCATGACACATGTGTTCTTGTCTCAATTTTGCATATTAGGAGTTTGAATCCCGGAGAAGTCTCTTGCCCAGTGCCACACAGATAAGAGGCAGAACCTGGGTTTTAGCCAGATAGAAGGTTTGTGTTTTATGACACAGGGCCAATCAAAACCAAAATACAATTAAAAACAAGAATAATTCTAATAACAGGTGATCCAGGCACTGGTGGTGGCTGGTTTTAAGTACATTTGGTGAGGGAGGGATCCTTCTAATCATGTTATATACAATTTCATCTCTCCACCTCATGTACTGTATAGCTCTGAGGAAGTGCTGTGTTCATAGAAGAACTAGTAGTGGGGTACAATCCCTAGAAACCATCCACTATAATTCTTCAAAGTCTCACTACAGAGGAAATTAAAATGATGTGTTATTCATATTGTTCTTTTATTCCTCAATTAAGCTGATACATAACTGGTGGGTTGAAAATTAATAGCAATAACAATAATAATAATAATAATAATAATTAAACAAACAGAGGTTTAGGTCTCTACCAGGATGGGATTCTCGAGTGCTTGGTGGTTCTCTCTCTGATACAAAATTGAGCTGACATACTTTCATTAAATATAATAATTTCCTTAAATTAAAAAAAAAAGTTTTATGCAGTTACAAATTGCTTTCCTGGGTGTTTTCATCTTGAGAACAGCAGGTGAATATGAACAAGTTCAAGCCTATTTTTATTTTCCAGTAAATCCCAAATGCTTTAGCTTTGCAAGCTAATAGCATCCAAAAAACATGCTGATCTTGGCAGGAAGGAGAGTCCTGAGAGAGACCAGGCTGAGTGAAAGAACACAGCTCTGGGTTTTTACAAGAAAATTAAAAGCAATCAATGTAAATATGGAAACTTTAAGGCTCATATCTTCCTAACTCCAAAATTTGAAAGAATAGGTACTAAATGAATTAACTTGAATTTCTTTTTAACCTGGATCAAGATGCATGCCAGAGTAAAACCAGTTGAAGTGATATAAAAACAAACACCAGGCACATGCAGTACAATGAACAAAAAAGTAAAATATGGTCACTGAAATCAATATGTATATTTAAATCAAAGCCATGACTAATTGTGGAACCATAGGAATAATGCAAAACCATTCTTTACTATGATTCTGACAGTCCAATTTCTGGAATCATGCCACTTCGTTGAGAATGGTTGAAAATGTGTTGCTTTGATTCTATAACACCGAGAAAATGATCTTCCAAAAAATATTTATTTATTTTATGCTCCTTCGGTTTTATGTTCCTAAAGGTAATTGTCATTGTGAATAACCCTTTTCCCTCATTTTGATGTTTGCTTGTTCAATTATTTGAGTGCAAGGAAATTTCTTGTAATTACAATATAAATAATAGATTTTTAGAATGAACTTAATTTCCCACTGGACTATTGAATGAATGATTGATATTACTGATTTTTGCCTCATATGTAGCTTGGAGCCCTGAAATCCTATGTTCTTGCTATACTAGGAATAATTCCTCCTATTAAAAACAACACATTACTCTTAAGTGGCAGGGGAAGTCTACACTTTACATATTTTTAAATGCATAGCAGGGAACCATTCAAAAGAAGCTCCTTTACCATTTGACAAAAATGACAATGAGATAATAAAAATGAAATTTCTCTTTGGAAGAGCCATATGGGCTCTTAGAAATAGATATGTCTTTAATAAAATATGCATAGAGTAAGCAATATTATGTGTCCATAAGAGTCATGATAAAGCAAATTTGACACCAACAGGCAGACACAACATGGAGATATTTCAAGTGAGACAATGATTTTCCTCTTCAACGTCTATTTGGGGCATATTTCAGGTTGTAAAAGAAAGGTGGAGAGCTCAGCTCACAGCTCATGTTTCAAAAGCTGAAGTCTCAGCACAACTTGGGGCTGATCCTTACCTTTCAGACGATGACAGGGGAATAAGCAGTGAACATAGCAGAATGGCCTCCAAAGCCAGTGAGGTATAAAAGCTCATGGTGCTGCTCCAAATAGAAGTCACATTGTTACCATTATTGTATGTTTGTCAAAAATAAATAAACCAATGAATCTTTTTTTGTATAATTCCCCGTACACATCCAGAAATCTGCTAAATATATACTATCCCTGTCATCTATAAGTAAAATATTAATGTTTACCAAGGTATTTTCACAGCATAGCAAAGTAAAAATATTTCAATGCACCAAGATACAAATGAAGTAACAGTCAGTAACAGCAATCATTCATTCAAAAGTCCAATGGGAAATTAGGTTTACCCTAAATTTTTTATTTATTACTATTATTATTATTATTATTATTATTATTATTTAGGCTTACCTTCAAGAGAATTTCTTGGAGAAGTTGCAAAGAAAATTTATTGCACCCAAATAATTTCACAAGCAGTGAGTCCATGGGAGCTTATAGAGATAAAATAGTATATAATATTTGATTTCTGTATTTATGCTTTTTAGACTTTCGGGACATTCATATTGATATTAGCAAGTGGTTGTAGATATTTGGTTATAGAACTCAAAATTCAGTTCAACAATCAGTTAAGAAACATAATCGAATGTCAGAAATGTGCCTGGCATGCTGAAAGACACTGATACACTGGTGAGTTGAATAGACTTGGAACTCTATATAGTTTACAGGCTAGTGGTGAAGGCGGGATAGTGAACATAAACTTGAGAAAAGTCCTTCAATTTTTAAAATAATTACACATTGTAAAATTTCAGAATTGTGAGGCCTACTGCATTTAGGAACTATGAAAAGGTATCTCTGAGACTCTAATACTTATGGTGGGACCAGAAAGAGAGAGATGTAGATTAGTAGTGTTCATTTGTATGTCACATGATGAGGCCCCAAGCATAGATGAGATCACCCAGTAATAATGTTTGGTGTGAAGAAACATAAAGGGCTAACAACAGATCCTTGACTAATATTAGTATTGCATGTTGGAGAGATAGTAAGTACAAAATTAGTGATATCACCAAATTTAACTAAAAAAACTGAAAAGAGACAGTGGGGCTTTACAAATAGAGAATGGAAATTAATCCTAACAACATGGAACAGATACGTATGCTAAAGCTGGATAGCAGTGAGTTGAGGAGATGAGAAAGATAAGATGGTGAGCAAAACTATTCTTTCCACAAAACTGATTCTGATGATGATGACATTGTTGGTGGTGGTGGTGGTAGTAGGAGTATAGCAGTAGTAGTAGAAAAAGAAGAAGAAAGATTGACAAAATCTTATTATAGTGCGTAACAGAGAACAAACTCTTTAACTTACATGCATTGATTTAATCCTCAAAGATGTAGTTTGTTCACACATGAGGAAATTAAGACATAAAAAGTTTAAACATTTTCTCAAAGGTCATAAAGCTAGTAAGTGGAAGGCCAGGAGTTTTATCCAGGCAGTCAGAATCCAGAGTCTATGTTCATAACCTCAGTGCCAGTATAGAAAGAAATGTACGGAATAATAATCAATTGAATTCATAATATGTTATGAACTTTTCACACAGGATCTAAATTGGTATTCAAAAGAATACTATATGGAAGGTAAAACTGACATTCCCACTGTAGAGACAAGGAAACTAAAGTTTAGGAATGCTAGATGAGATAAATAAGCATGGAAGCCATATTAAGGTTCATCTAATTTCTTATCCATTCCTATTTACTGTGTCTTCAAACTGTGTCTTAACCCCAACTTTTTTGACTTGTGAACAAGTTCATGTATGGCTTATATTTAAACACACACACACACACACACACACACACACACACATTCCAATAATGTTTATTTACTTTAGCACGATATTTACTGTTTATCTTTTCTAAGCTTTGGTTTCTTTGTATCTAACTATGAATTGCTGTATGAGGAAAAATTATGATTCTCTGAATGGACATTAAGTCTCTCTGTACCATTATGTGTCAATTAGTCTTAGAAACTCTAAGGCCATTGATGTGCAGTAGTTACCATATTATCAAACATGCAAAAGCAAACAAAATAAATGAGGCAATGGATATGATGAGTGACTACATAACACATTTCTGAACATACAACCATGAGGTATTACTTAGTGCAGTATTTTCAAATTGGGTGTTAATAAAATCTTAGAGAATTCTACGCCTTCCTTGTAATTTTGAAACAAAACATAATAATCAGGGAAATTGACCATAAATTTCTAAATGGAATGTACTCTGTTCTTGGAAACTCAATCATCAGTGATAAAATCTAAGAAAAGAAACTGATATATATGGAATTTAGTTTCAATAGATGAACCTTTGGCCATTGAAAAAATCCCCTGAAAAATTGATCAAAGCCCTAAATTCAGTGTTAGCACTGAAATAATTTGCTTTGACATAAAATTATTACTTGATTTTTAAATAACCTATAAATAAGTCTGTATTTCTATACAGATAACAAACAAGAGAGACGATACAGTATATCTGTCAAACGCAAATATGCTAGTGATAGTTAATTTGTCAAAGGCACATTTTAACAATACCATTGATTTCAGGTCAGTTAAAATGGTATTCTTTATGAGAACATTTTGACAAATACTTAAGCGTAGAAATTATAGTACTGAGCATACAGTATATATTTCTTCTGGAGGTTTTATATATTTATAGGTACGAGAAAGGAGAGTCTACAAATTCAGACTCCAAGAACTCCTGAGGTCCCACATTTGTTAAGCAACTGTTCATTTTTGGTTCGTTCCCACTATTAATTTGCAGGTCAAGTATAACATAGAGTCATTACAAGGAACAGAGTGGATATTGTGGAATCTTTAACTTCTATTTTTCAGGTGAACATGGTAAAATAGTGTAGAGTCACATTTGAAAATGTCACTGAGTAGTGAGCTAGAGAACATAATCTCTTCAAACAAAACATACTAAAATTTATTAGACCCAATAGTTCACAGTAGAAATGGCATGGATTTTAACTTTGATAATTTGTAGCTTTACTCTCAGCTAGAAAAGCTTTTTGAGCTTCAATATTCCTATCAGTGAAATGGGGTAGCAATAACCATCAGAATTGTTATAAGATTTACAATTTTGATTAAAACCTAGCATTGAGCTTTGAATATTAAATGTTCAAGGGTAGCTACTATTGTAATTTAACCTAGTAATTTAATAATTATAATATTACAATTTTTCATTTACACATACATACTTAAATCCACTCTCATACTATGACATAGAACATTAGAATCCATTTTTAGCTGCTGTTTAGGAGTTTGAATTGACTTTTCAAAAATAACCTTTTATATTTTGAAATACTTTAAGGCTTAGAAGAAATTGCAAAAATACAGAGTTCCCATGTACCCTTCAATCAGCTTCCCCAATGCAATGTCTTACATAGTCACAGTACATTGTTATGATCAGGAAATTGGTGTTGTTATAATATTATTAACTCAGGTACTTTGAATTTACTTTTAACTTGTATCAGTTTCTGAATTATTCTGCATAATGTGATATATGCCAAATGCATGATCAACTGTATAAAACAGGTTATCGGCCAGATTAATATATGTAAAGTAATTATAACCAAGCTGCAGCAAGTATTAAACCTAGTTTGGAGAATCCTCTAACCAGATCAAATCATGAGTCAAAAATCATATGTATTTTAACATTATTTTGGTGTTTCCATTCAATATATGATGCTTGGTATCAAATCTGGGCACTGTACTTACCAGCTCTATAACTTGAGTAGTTGTCTTCATTTCCCTTTGCCTTATTTTCCTTATCTGTGAAAAGAAGATCATAATAAATACTACCATATTGTTCTGTTGGTAAAATTAATTAACATATGAATGATGGTAATCTACCTATTGTCTTTAGGCACTATTATCTCCTCTGCTCTGTGATGCTGAGACAAGAACTCTGCAAGGTACATTTCCTGAACTTTCATGCCAAAGGCCAAACACACCCATGTCTATTATGTTTCACCAATGGCCATACGGTATATATTTCTCCTAGAGGTTTTATATATTTATAGGTATGGGAAATTACTCTTGGGTAATCTCCATAAAGGAGATTAGAATGTGGAAATGTGGCATGCTTTTTAAGTCTTCCTCAGTAATATTTGATCAGCCAGCTTATAGCAGTATTATCTTTCATTGTAGCTCTTTGTTAATCAAAATGAGATCTTACTCATGCCTCCTCTCCCAGGTTGTGACACAGTCTCATGGTGAGCATCTGATGGATCACATCTCTTTCTCTAATTTCTGAGCTGCTTGCCAATCCAAAATAGGATTCTAGTAATCTCCAAACCTAAAGTAGTTGCCTTGAATGGGGAAAATTATATCCGAAGATATATCCCCATCATCTCTCACTGCCTTTGATGTATAACTAGTGTTGGATCCCATCATGTTCTAGGAAGGACAAGTGCAAAATCTGACTTAGAAGGAAACATCCTATAGCCAAGAAGAACTGTACAACTTTATAATCTTTTATATGCAGAATCCTGAAAAATATATGTGGGATGTTAGGTAGAGCAGGAACGAATATACTTTTGATTTATCGGAATTATAGATTTACAGACATGTGAACAGAGATTTTGGATTTAATGTATTAGTTTGAACAGTTTGCTTAAACATTTGACTGAAACTGTGGGTCAATGGCCTAATATTAATAAGGCTAAGATGCTAACACTTTCCTGGCATACTATAGAGGGAATAGTCCTAAGGCCTAAAAAAATGTGACCTCAGAAGTGGATTTTACCACATGCATTCTGCATATTTACTCCAAATCATATCCCCTGAGGGAAAGCAAAAAGTTTCCCTTCCGTAAAGCAGTAGGAAATAAGGAGGCACCAGCATCCTTGAAAAGCTCTGTGGTTGTTCTAAGTTGAGGATATGGTGAGAGTTGTTACCATTGAGACGAGCTCCTTGGTTTCAACCCAAACTGATAAAATATGCAAAATGCCTAGTAGAATATCTGTCATAAAGCAAGAGAACTATAAAGTTAACTAACTTTAATCTTATATTCTTTGCTCTCTGATTGAAGAATATTACCTTCCATTATGCTTGCAGGAATGCTATTACGGTCCAGGAGTATGACCAATAATAAAGATATTACATTGGATGTATAAAGTACTTTATACAAATTAAATTATACATCTATATATTAGCATTTCCAGTTGAAAAATGAAAAATATTTTTGCCAACTTCAGGTAAAAGAAATTAGTATTCAACTATATATTTTCTTTTCAATGTTTTGTCAAAGTAATAGATAATTAAAATGGCAATCACTTACATGACTAGTTGAATTTCTTCCCTTAGTCTATGGACAAAAGACCTCTTTGTGTTCATCTATATGAATTGTTACAATGGGGGCATCTTGAAAATGTGTGAGGACATCTTAGTGGATCCAGTGACAGGTGAGGTACTACTGGCATTTAGTGAGCAAGAGCAAGGAATGTTATACATCATCCATAGCAGGAACTATCCTATTTTCAAATATCCTGCCATAACTATAAATCAGTAACTCCTACTTTTTAAATAAGTTTTATAAAAATTCCAGGATTATAGAGGGAACTTGTTTGTTTTAAGTTTATTTTTATTTATTTTGAAAGAGCTAGAAAGAAAGTGGGGGAGGAAAAGAGAGGAAGGGAGACAGAATCCCAAGCAAGTTCCACACTATCAGTGTAGAGCCCAATGTGGGGCTCGAACTCACAAACCATGAGATCATGACCTGAGTCGAAATCAAGAGTTGGACACCCAACTGACTGAGCTACCCAGGTACCTAGGAATTTGTTATAAAGAGGAATATTTAAATGGAATAAAGGGTAAAATAGATTGAAAACATTTTCTCAAAATTATTGAATAATTTATTCACTTGGAGCATACTATTTATTTTATGTATGATAGCATTACCAACTATAAAAACTGAAAAGATTTCAGTCTAGTAACAGTTACTACAAAAACAATAAATCCTGTTGAAAATATATTTAACAAAAAATATAATTTTGTTTTAACATACTTAAAACTGATTACTTTTAAATTGGCAGGGACACATAAAACCCAGAGAAATCTTTGAGTTTAATCAATTAATTTTATTGTAAAATATCTTACATTATTTATAGCCTATTTATTTAGCATTATGATAGAATGCTATGTTTAGAAGATTATTTATTGAGATGATCCTTTAAACTATATGCACTGGAGCTTTATGTTTTTAATCATAGAGGCAGATTATATTATTCATAAATTTCATTTAGAGTAGTGAAAGATGGTTTTGTGTGATTGTACATATACAGATCTACATGTAATATTTTATTAATGTTTATAAGGCCCATACTATGCATAGGGTTAAGAACTTTTTATTTATAATCTCTGTTGATTCTCATAATCAAGATTTTGAAATTGATACTTCTATTACTCATTTAGTTGTGGGTCCTCAACTATTGGTAATCAAATAGATATTTTAACATAACACATTCAGAATTGAGCTTCTATACATTTTCCTCAAACTGACCAGCTCAGTTAAGGAAATTCAGTGCTTCAAGGATGAATGCAAAAAAATAAAACACCAAAACCAACAAACCAAACATACAAAAACAAAATGTAATAATACATCAATCTATCCTTGACATCTCTTATTCTGTATCCCATAAAAAAATGTTATTGACTATTGATTCTGCCTTCAAAATATATGCAAAATATATCCAAAATCCAACTCTTCTCATCACCTCCAGTCTACTCTGGCTCAAGAGTGTCTGTCTGTTTGTCTGTCTATCTGTCTGTCTCCTAAATTATTGCCATAAGCTTCTAACTGATACCCTTGCTTCTACTCTTTTCTCTGAATGTCTATTTTCAACATAGCAGTGACCCTTTTAAAACACAAGTTTTGAAGTGCCTGGGTTGCTCAGTTGGTTAAGCATCCAGCTCTTGATTTTAGCTCAGGTCATGATCTCATGGTTCGTGATTTATGATGATAGTTCCCTGGTCTTTAAAAAAGACAGTTCTCTTCAGTTGTAAAACTCCCCAGATTTTAAAAATACTTACATATCAAATGGGAAGATAAAGAATTTACTACGAGAAGCTTCCTAAAGTGAATGCCCTAAGGAAAAAAGGAGAGGGACCTTAGTGGTTAGTCCATCTGGACTCTGTAAGGGCTTGAGTGAGAAGTAAGTCAGGGTCCTAGAGGCAGAAAGATGCCTGTCTAAAGTTTAGTCAAGCTGAAGGAAGCTGAAGGCCATCTTGATAGGGTTTACATTGTTGTTGTTGTTGTTGTTGTTGTTGTTGTTCTCCACCTAGAATGTATATTCTCTAAGTGCCATGTTTTGTGGTGTTCACCTCTGTTTAAAAAAGAAAAAAAAAAGTCCTGGAGAAAATTTCTCCTGCTGGATGGGCCTAAAGCAATGATATAATTTGTTCACTTTAATATGTCATGACAGTTAAAGCAAAGAAAAAAAATGTGGTTATTAAAAGATATTTAGGTAAAAGACTAATGTTACATAGGATAAAGTTAGGTTAAGTTTATAATGGTTGCAGGCTAGATATGCGTAAATACGAGGAGGCATGTTTTTCTCAAAATTCTTTGCAACCTGTCTGTCCTGGTTCTCTGACCTACAATTATTTCCCATCATACTGGGAATTTAAAATGAGCATGTATTTTTTTCTCTTGCTTTAATATCTTTTTGTTTATTCCTTATATGTTTTACAACTACTGATGATCTGAGCACACTGATAAAGTGGTGGTAATGCTTTTATACATGCCAGAAGATTTTATTAGTGCAACTCATATAAACAAATATAAACATTAGTTTTATTCTACAGTTGGGCCCTATGCTTGGGCTGTGCAGAATGTGGTGACAGAAGACAAGCAGGGGTTATTGTGAACTCTGACTTGAACTTATCTTTTAAAAAGACCAGATATAAATATTAAGGAAATTATATAGTCCCACAAGATTCTTTTATTACTGAATGAAAAAAAGAGATATCTAAATCAACTAAGCTACACTCAGTTCAAAAGAAATTCAATTATTATCAGGAAAGAAGAAATTATGTGACCCAACTATTTTAGGTTTTCTTTTGAAATCCTGGTATTTAGATTTGCTTAGATTTTCTGTGGTCATCTTGGTATTATCATAATATGTAGGTATTAACAAATAGGGTGCAGGGGCACCTGGGTGGCTCAGTTGGTTAAGCACCTGACTTCAGCTCTTAGGCCTTAAGGTCTAAAGTATCATATTATCTCACAGTTTGTGAGTTTGAGGCCCATGTTGGGCTCTGTGCTGACAGCTCAGAGCCTGGAGCCTGCTTCGGATTCTGTGTCTTCCTCTCTCTCTACTCCTCCCCTACTCATTCACTCTCTCTCTCTCTCTCTCTCTCTCTCAGTAAATAAACATTAAAAAATTAAAAAAAATCAAATAGAGTGAAAATAATCAATATTAAATAATGTATGTAGCTTCCAATTGTTCTTTTTATGAAATACAAAGGTCTATTGCAAATATTTATATTTTGACAAGCACCAACTGTCCTATGATAATTTGGACATATATTTAGAATATATGGAAAATGTTCACATTACCAGTACTGTACCTTTAATATGATATTTTAGAGCTTAAGGCCTAGTAGGAAAACATCATGTGTATTACAATTTTGAAACAAATAACACTATTAAACCTGAACAAATATTCTTGATGAAAGGTCCTAGTATTGTACAAAAAAGAAAAATAAGGCCCTAAAGGTTAAATAGTTTGCTTAAGGTCACATAACAAATGGGAAAAGGGACTAGAATAAATGTTTTCCAATATGGTACTGGGATATGTATTGGATAAAGCTCTTGATAAGTGCTGTAATACATATCCCTCTGACTTAAAAAAGCTTATATCAGTACTAACTTTTCACTTATTTTGTGCCCCATATTACTTTTAAAACCTCTCTCTGGTCCTCAAAAGAAGAGCATATTTTGTTTAGAGAAATTCATATTACCATTGTCATATAAAACTATCTTCATGAAACAAAGCCATCCCTATTATTCAAACTTTCAAATGCTTATATTCAGTAAGCATATTCCAATTACTAGCAAATGGTTAACCTAAATGTTTCATTATTAATTGGTCTTAATTATTAATTGATCTATAAATACTCAAAAGAGTTTTTATTTATTTATTTATTTATTTATTTATTTATTTATTTTTGAGAGAGAGAGGAGAGAGAGAGAGAGCATGTGCACAATTGTGAGTGGAGCAGGGGAAGAGAGAGAGAGAGAGAGAGGGAGAGAGAATATCTTAATGCAGGTTCCATGCTCAGCAGAGAGCCTGATGCAGGGCTTGATCCCACAACCCTGGGATCATGACCTGAGCCAAAATCAAGAGTCAGATGCTCAATTGACTGAGCACCCAGGTGCCCCTCAAAAGAGCTTTTAAATGAGAAATACACTTACTTCTCCTTGAGAAAGGACAGATTACAACATAAGTTGGCATTTTATGGAGTATTCATCAGTAAAGTTGCCTCTTTGTTACTAAAAACAAAAAGAAGCTAAGACTTTACTTCTGCAGTTTAGCTACAGAAATCAATTTCAAACCCATTTTGAAAGGCCTAATTTTAACTCTTTCTTCATTTTAGAAGCCTCTTAGAGAAAACCCTATGTGAATGTTATAAGGAAAACTTCAAATCATAACACTGATTTGGAGTTCAACAACCAAGAAGACCTTCCCCTGATGCTTTTAGATTGTGCAAGCTGCTCTCTCTCTCTCTAATCTACCACATTTTAAAAGGACAGACATATGGAATACTTGAGAAATCTATATATTTTTTCTATAAAAATTATTTTAGAAGTGATTTCTATTCTTTGTATTTTAAAAAACAAAATGATATCTAACAGGTGATAAGACACATGGACACAAATTAAATAATACTGTTGGAACTGAATGAATTTTTTATTAGATATATAAATCTTATGTTCTTTTATTAAGTCCTGCAAAGATTTATTAAATTTTGCTTGATTTGAGAAATACTTCGGAATTGTAATAAAAAAGATGGATGGATTTTAATCCAGTTTTCATAATGATCCAATGGGTGGGTACAACATTTTGATGTAGGGAATGTAAAGATATTATGAAAGAAGATTTATTTTTAAATTAAAATTTTTGAAAATTATAATAGTTTCTTCAGTACATTCAATTACCATCAGTCACTGGGTTTTCTCCTTAATATCTTCATAAGAATGATCAATTCTTAATTCATATGAATGATAAGGGACATATTTGCTTAAAAAAATTACCAAAAAACTTTCAAAAATCACTGGAAACATAGCATTACTGATATATATACAATAATAAATGAATGAATAAATAATATATAAATAGATATAATGTTGCTATGTTTACTATAGTTATATTTTTGAGATAGTTCTTTGATATACTACATAACATTCTCATTATTTGGTCCCATTTTATCCATTTTCAAGCCAAAATTAATTGTGTTTTTCATTGGTCTCTCATTTCTTTTACCTCATTAACATTGTGTATTGTGTGTGTGTGTGTGTGTCTGAAAAATAGAGTCACCTTTATAACTCAATCTAGAGTGTGTCTAGAGTGTGTCTGAAAAATAGAGTCACCTTTATAACTCAATCTAGAAACAATAAAGGGCTGCAGTATATACCATAGGGAGCAGGAAACTGTTCAGCTTACACTTTCTATTGATTATCCAAGTCACTCATGTTCCAGATTCTGTCTAAAAGATTCTCCTCTCCTCCCTAGTAGCTCACTAATTTATTAATGTGGACTGAACTGGTACTGTCATCTGTTTCCATCCATCTGCTTTCATTCATTCAACAAACATAAGCTGGGAGCTTCCTCCATGTCAAGCCCTGTTGAGGGTCTTGCATCTACACAAGTAAGCAAAGCCTACTATCCTTTCACATCACAAAGCTTACATTTTAGAAGACAAAAAATAAGTAAGTATATATGTCAAGTGGTAATAAGTGCAATCACATTTACTAAAGAGTCTAATATGGGAAATTATTACACATGATATTCAAGAAAAGCTTCTCTGATAACATGATTTTAGTGGACACCTTTTAGGAGTGAAGGTTTGAACTATGATATCAGGGAATATGCTTGGCTCATTCAAGGAAAACAAGGAGGCCAGTATGGCTAGTATGAAATGAAGTAGGTGACAGTAATAGAAGAAAAATAATTAGATTATATATGTTTTTAAAGGCAGGCAATAATGAGTACTTGGGGTTTCCCTCTGAGTGATATAGTGACTAGAGCATACTGAGCCATGGAATGTTACATTGGGTTTTTCTGAGGCTCATTCCTCAGTGCTGTTTGGAGAACAGATTTTAGGAGTGCCAGAGTGGAAAATGGAGACTAGTTAGGATACTATTGGAATTTCCAGGTTGCTAGAAATGAAGGTAGTGAATTATGCTTGAGTTTGGGGTATATATTTTTTAGTTTTTTATTTATTTTTGAGAGAGAGAGAGAGAAAGAAATGGCATGCGCAGGAGAGGGTCAGAGAGAGAGGGAGACACAGAATCTGAAAACAGGCTCCAGGCTCTGAGCTAGCTGTCAGCACAGAGCCTGACGCGGGGCCAGAACCCACGAACCACGAGATCAGGACCTGAGCTGAAGCCTGACGCTCAACTGATTGAGCCACCCAGGCACCCCAAGTTTGGGGTATATTTTGAAACTTTGTTGACTGATTAAATGTGGGCTATGAAAGATGTCTCAAGAAAGAAATATGATATCTTAAGGATCACACTAGCTTTGAAGCCTGAACAACTGGAATACAGGAGTTGCTAAATATTGAAATGGGGGAGGCAGTGGAAAGAGCAGGTTTGGGAAGGGTATTGAGAGTTTTTCTTTGGACAAACTACATTTGAAGTGTCTACTAAAATGCGAAGTGATTTCCATTTGACATTTGTGTAAAATGTCTGGGATTCAAGGAAGAAGTCCCATCTGGAAATGTAAATTAGTAATCACTAGAGCACAAATGATTTTTAAAGGCATGAGACTACATGAAATCATCCAGATAGTCAGTGTAGATAGAGAAGACATGAAAACCATATCAAAGTTTAGAGTTGGTAAAAAAGAGAACATGCCAGTTTTGTTTTTGTTAACGTTTATTCATTTTTGAAAGACCGAGAAAGAGCACGTGCTGAGGAGGGGCAGAAAGAGAGGGAGACACAGAATCTTGAAGCAGGCTCCAGGCTCCAAGCTGTCAGCACAGAGCCTGACATGGGGCTTGAACCCACAAACTGCGAGATCATGACCCAGGCAGAAGTTGGACACTTAACTGACTGAGCTATGCAGGAGCCCCTTGTTTTTGTTTTTTAAGTGATTAGGAAAAGAACCAAGAGAAAACGAATTTCACAGATAAGATAACTCATCAAATGATGGACATTTTAATTTGGATTCCCTTGAAGGCAGAGCCTGAGGTAAGGATTAAATAAGGGTGGTTTAGCTGGGAAGTCTCATGAAGCCAGAATGAGGGCATGGCCAGAATGAACCAGGAAAGATTAACACAAAGGGACATTATTAAACTAGTCACCACTGTAGGGAAATGGACTTCTAAGAATCAACAGATGATGGCTAAGGCATTTATTCACCAGCTCTCATTCTCTATTAATGGAGGATTGCTCCCTGGGATATTGACTCTCCTATCTTACTAGGCTGCACATGTATGTAGGTTCCTATGGCTTCATGGAAGTTCTGAGAAGAAAAGTAGAAAAAAATTGGATTTTGCTTAAGGCGGAACAGTTCTAGAATAAGTCTGAACTTGCACAGAAAAGTCCACTGCTACTGCAGATGAAATCAGAAGTGGCCAAGGGAATTAGACATGGGGATAGGACATGGGACCAAAAGAAATTTCCAAAGCATCTGACCCAAAGTAGACAACATTACTACTTTACCCCCATGGCCACTATGAATTTATGATTGGGTACATGACCCAACTTGAGTCAGAGTCTTTCTCTAATTTTGTTCAATGTAGCCTGTGGGAAATCTTCCCGTGCTTTCTTGTTGTAGATTTGTGAGGATGTAAACCCTTGACCACCAAAAGCCATTCTCCTATCATATGAGAAATTCTATGGCTATAGAAAAAAATATCAATAAAAAAGAAACAAATATGAGCTCAAGATAGTGCTGTAAGTGTTGTCTTGTGATCTATTAGCTGAGGATTTCAGTGCTGCTGCCTTTATCCAGATGCTTAATAATGCTGGTTTTCTTTAGTCTCTTACCTATTTATCCTAGTGTTCTTATAATAACTCTCACTTATGATTAACTTAGCTTGAGCTGTGTTTCTGTGATCAACAGATCCTGACTTACACACAGATTTCTGTGATGCATTACATTAAAATTTTTTCTACTTTCATTTTTATCTTTATTCCAATTTCTTAGCTACTCATTCTTATTTAGTATCAATGTTGTGTTTCAAGAATTTGCATAAGCTATTTTAACTTATTTGTGAAATATATTAAGTCATGAATAAATTAAAAAAATTATTTTGTAAATAAAATCAATAAAATTGACTTACAAAATCAACTGTTTTCTGCATGATAACAACTTTATATTAAGATAAACCACCACAAAGTAAAACTCACACATTGTATTAGCTATAGTTTTATACTGAATCAATGAAAAAAAACAAGTAATTGGTTCATTCATAGGAGATGTTTCATTATAAATATGTTTTTAATGTTTATTTATTTATTTATTTTTGAAAGAGAGTGAGAGAGAGAGAGAGAGGAGAAGAGAAAGAGGGAGAGATAGAGAATCCCAAGCAGACTCCCTGCTGACAGTGCTGAACCTGACCTGGAGCTTGATCCCAGGAACTGTGAGATCATGACCTGAGCTGAAATCAAGAGTCGGATATATGAGTTTATTCAATGTTTGGGTGGTAAAAACAACAACTCATAAGCAGTCTCACAGATTAGACCTGAAAACTGCATAATGTTAAAGTTTCAAGTACTGGAGAAACAAGTGTGGTATAGAAGACTTTATCTTGCCATGAAAAAACAAATTTGCTTTTCCCCATGAGTAACATGTTTGTATAGTTTGATTAACAAATTATTTCAAAGTAATAACTGCTGTTTTTCTAGTTAGCCAAACCAGAGTTGTACAATAAACAGCTTTTCAGCTAAGTTAATTTTATTCATTATTCCTTTTTTCTCAGAGTACTTATTTACCCCAGGTGACTTTGGATGAATCTAAATGATATGCCAAGTCTTTTATGATGTTGATGTAGGTGCCTTGAAACTTAGCTGGTAAGAGTGTGCTTTCTGGCATCACACTGCCTGGGTTGGTAGTGTGGCTCCCTACTTGTTTTCTGAGGGCAGTCTCCTTACCCTCAAAGGTATTCATTTTATACAAATGTGTGTGTATTTAAAGAGTTAACATATGTAAAACAGTGTCTTGAATATAGTTAGTGGACAATAAAAGTTTGCTATTATGTACTAATGATGGTGATTAATGATAATGGCAATCAAGAACATTTTAATTATTCTATACCACATTGGGCTCTGGGACTTTTATTCACTAGACTTTTGGCAAGGATTCAGTATTTCCTAAATCCTACCCTTCTCTCTCGATTTACTCCCTTATTATGCTGCATATCTTCCAGCAACTTATTAAGAAAAAATGTATGTATAGTAAATCTTTATGAGAATTGATGTGTCTGAAATGAGTTAATCTGTCTTCTCACTTGAGTGGATGTTTGCTGGTTTTAAATCCCTCTATCTGTGTGCTTTCTGGTGTATTGGAATTCCTATACTTGGGTTCTCCTGTGTTCCATGAGATTGTTCACTCAAGTTCCCATTTATCTCCCTTGTTACCAACTTTTCTGATAAGAATAAAGTTGACTTACCAAAAAGGCAAAATGCAAACTGGTGCAGCCACTCTGGAGAACAGTATGGACATTCCTCAAAAAATTAAAAATGGAACTACCTATGGCCCAGCAATTGCACCACTAGGTATTTAACTGAAGGATACAAAAATGCTGACTTGAAGGGGTATATGCACCCCAATGTTTATAGTAGCACTATCAACAATAGCCAAATTATGGAAAGAGTCCAATATCTAGCAACTGACAAATGGATAAAGAAGATGTGGTCTATGTTGTGGTACACACACACACTCACACACACATATATGTATATATATGTATATATATATATATTGCTGAGCGATCAAAAAGATAGAAATCTTGCCATTTGCAACAACATGGATAGAACTATAATGTATTATGCTAAGTGCAATAAGTCAGTCAAAGAAAGACAAATATATGATTTCGCTCTTAAGTGGAATGTAAGAAACAAAACAGATGAACATAGGGAAAAGGGAAGAAAAATAAGACAAAAGCAGAGAGGACGGTAAACCATAAAAGACTCTTAAATATAGAGAACAGACTGAGGGTTGCTGGAGGGGCTTTGCAGAGGGGATGGGCTAAATAGGTGATGGGCATAAAGGAGGGGATTGTTGGGATGAGCACTGGGTGCTATATGTAAGTGATGAGTCACTAAATTCTACTCCTGAAACCACTATTATACTACATGTTAACTAATTTGGATTAAATAAAATTAAAATAAATATAAAACAAAAATTTTTAAAAAGGAAAAAAAAAGGATAAAGTTGCCCCGTGTCCAAACTTCACTTGTCACTATTTGGAACCTAAGTCAGAGAAATAAGAACATAGAGGTATATTCAGTGAACCTGTCCTCTAGCACTTACACCACAACTGACACATGGCATAGAAGTAGAGTTTAAATGAAGTGGCTCATGTGTTTGCCATAGTCTGTGAACATCCCACATCTTGTACCTGAGAGTTTCTGATGAGTGCTTTAAAATTCTCTTCCTCTAGTTCTTGTAATACTGAAATGCACCCAAAAAAAGGGAAACAACATCTTGACTCATAGTTTACCATTCTGGGGAGACTGAATTATGTTCTTTCTACAGAAATTTCAAACTAAATGTTAGACTTGTTCTAAGCATAGTACAGATGACATAACCCTCTCTATTTCAGGTAATGATACTTCTTTATAAAACACCTCTTATTTTTAAAGAGATCTGGGCTCTTCTAGATGTGGATCTAATAAAATGATGCTGTACATTGAGATTTATTTACTTGAAAAGTACCTCAATCTCTTGCTCAGGGATGGAGTATTTCCATGGTCACTATGTATTCCATATATTAGATAATTCTTATGACATTGTTCTCAATATGGGAAGTCTTCAGGGATAGTGAGACTACTTTTAAAAGTAACATAGCAAGAAGGAGCAGTTCCTCAAGCTTTCAAAATGTCTTTGGCCTTTGTTGATCACCTACTACAGCCAAGTCTACAAGAAAATCCACAAAAATATGTGAGGAGTATCTATATGTTGATGGAAAGAACTTCTAGAACCTTTAAGACTACTTTTGTTCAAATTCCTTGAAAGAAAAAAGAGCAATGATTGGTTACATTTGACCGTGACTCAAAATATGAATAACAGTACCACTGTGAGAAAATGTTGGAATGATGGTTTGGGGACACAGACACATTTTTTAATGAAATATCATTAACATGTAACACTATAAGTTTAAGATGTACAACATGTTGATTTGATACATTTATGTAATGCAATGTGACTATCACTATAGCTGTAGCCAGCACCTCTTATCACGTCACACGTGTCATTGTATGCAAGTGACAGGCAACAAGAAAATAAAATGACAAAAGGATTTATATGCAAAGGTGATAAAAATAACCTGAGACTATCTTAAGCTAGTCTATTTACTCAAAGATAATTATAAAATACCAATGATAGACATAAAAAGACATGAATAAATGTGGAAGTTTTGATTCTTGCTGAAATACTAAACACAGTAAAGATGACACCACACCTAAGTTAATATATAGACAAGTCTGTTCTACTTAAGTCCCTGTGGGGTATTTCATAAAATTATCATTAAAGAAAGTAACCTCCTGGGAAAGTCAGCAAAAGTTTTTTTCAAGGTACTGATCATAACCTTGCCCTTCAAAATATTTGAAGTGTATCATAAATATAATCTATCTAACATGGGGTGGTATTACATTTAAACAGAAATGGGAATAATCTATGATTTCCAAAACTTAGTGTTTCCAAAAATTAAGTCAAAGTTTTATACTAAAATTAAATGAAGAACTAAAAGTAAGTCAACATTGAGAAAGTTTCATTAAACCAATATTATTATAATTAAAGAATGAAGACCATGTGAAAGATATTTTCTACCATGTGTCATATATTAAGTGAATGATGATTTGTATCTTAAAAATAACTTATCAAAAACTTTTTATAACAGCTGAATGGTGATACATTTAATATTTTTAATAAATGGTTATACATTATTATGTTCTGGTAAAAAATACATATAATGAAATATAATGAAAACAAATTGCAAAAGGAAAGCAAGAAAATGAGGAAAATAGGTTACAAGCAAAGCAGAGAATAGCCATTATCCAAATGTAAAAAATGTATGCAAATGTGCTAGTATAAAGGACAAATTATATTTGAAAAGTAGAAAAAGAAGTATTTAGTTGCAATGTACTGATATTATTATATATTTGCATTCCTGACTATACAACTATTCTGTAAGCTTCCTGAGTAGAATTTGTATCATATTAGTGTTTCTATCCTCAATTAAGGAATGTTGTGTCACACTTGGTGCCCAAAATAGACTAACCGAATTGAGTAAATAAAGCGAAAGATTCAAAGTATAAATTATATTCATATCCTCACTAGCAATAGCATTTCAAAATAAAATAAGAGTAAGTAATTTTCTTTCTTAAATTTTTTTAAATCTTTTTTTATGAGGGAGAGAGAGAGACAGAGCGTGAGCAGGGGAGGGGCAGAGAGAGAGGGAGACACAGGATCTGAAGCAGGCTCCAGGCTCAAAGCTGTCAGCACAGAGCCTGAAGTGGGGCTGGAACTCATGGACCATGAGATCATGACCTGAGCCCAAGTCACATGCTTAACCTACTGAGCCACCCAGGTGCCCCATGTTAAGTAATTTTCTTTCAAGCAATGGAAAGTTACTCTGACAAATTTAAGTGAATAATGGATTGTATTTTGTATATTCAAAGAAATACTTGTTTATTCAAAAGAAAAGCTGCACACACAGGCTCAGCAGAGTAATGCAGCTCTGGGGATCTAGGTGTCTAAACCAAAGCACCATCTTACCAGAGTGTGCATCCATCAAGATGAATCAAGTGAAGTCATTTGTAGTCTTTAGGTTAATGTTTAATGCTTAGAGAAGAGCCAGTGGTAGGTCTGTTCACTCAGATCACATGGACTCAGAGTAGGAGAGGACTGATTCTGCAAAACCTTTGACTATTACTAGAACGAGAAGGATAATGAATAGTTCCAATAAAGGTCAAGTACAGATACCATTACTTACCTATTAAAATTATAAAAGTAAACTATATATAATTTAGTGTTGTGATGTGGAAGAATAGGTATACTTGTATGTTGGTAGTAAATTGCCTTCGTCTTTTAGGAGAGCAGATTTGTTATATGTAATATGAGCTATAAAATCACTCACATATTTCATAAAATGCTACTTGGGGAATGTACTCCAAGGAGTCTATCCCCCATCGCCTCTGTCCCTTATGTTATCAAAACATTCCTAGAGGAGATATTTATCATTGTGAATATTTTTTAAAAATACACTCAAATGGCCAATAAGATGTGTGATTAAGTAAATTGTGTATATTCTGCATAATATAAAATGTTAATGATTTAAACAATGAAAGCCTCTCTAAAAAGGGACTTCATTTTTGTTATTTTATTTTCTTCTTTTAAATTGGGTTTCTTTTCCAATTACATGGGTAATACAAGGTAGTCCCCACTTCCAGGATGACCTAGTAAGCTTCTCAAAGACCAATCTCTACATAGATAAGAGCCATAAACACTGGACAAATTATAAAACAAACAAACAAAAAACAACAAACAAGTAAATAGTGAGAATAATTTACTCTTGGAAAAAAGGAATGACAGGAATTGGGTTATCTTTATTTTTTGTAACTTTTATTCTGAGAGCAGTTCCCAGTCTGTGCCACGTGGGATATGTAACGCTCCAATGAGAACCTGTGGTCTTATTAGCTTAAAGAACCACAGGAAAGGATTTGGAAAAACATAACCACTAGAGTGGCAAGGTTCTGGAGCAGAACCTTCTTGCTTGCCTTTTCTACCTTCTAGAGGCTGTCCATATTCCTTGGCTTTTGCCCTTCTTTATCCATCTCTAAAGTCAGCAACACTGCATATTTCTAACTATTTTCCCCTGTAGTTAATCTCCCATTGACTTTGACCTCAGCTGGGAAAAGTTCTTTGCTTTTAAGGTCATATATTATTAGATTGGGCACACCTAGATACCCAGGATATCGTTCCTGTCACAAGGGTTAGGGTTAGGGTTAGGGTTAGTCGTATGTGCAAGTCTTTTTTTTTTTTAGAGAAAGAGAACGAGAGAGTGTGCACATGAGCAGGGGAGGGGTCAGAGGAAGAGAGAGCGAGAATCTTAAGCAGGTTTCACACATGGGGCTCAATTTCACCGCCGTAAAATCACGACCTGAGCTGAAATCAAGAGTTGTATGCTCAGCTGGCTGAGACACCCGGGCGCCCTTGCAAGTTTTGTTTTTTTTTAATGTAAGATATCATGTCCACAGGTTCCAGGGATTAGGATATGGATATCTTTGGGAGGCCAGTATTCTGCCTACTACATCATACATGTTAGGTGCAGCTCTAAGCATGCAGCCAAGACTGAAAAGAATACACTCTAATTTGAGACTCTGCCTACCACAGGGAAGATTGAATTTTATATGTTGAGTTCAACTAAGTTAACTGCCTGCTTCAAAGAGAAAACACACATGCATGGTACTCTTTGAGGTTCAAGATAACATCTAATATTATTTGAATTACACAGAAGCTAGAAAACATGATTTACCTCTGGAGAGAAACAATCAGTGGAACCAAATGTGAGATGACTCCAATGTTGGGATTAACAGTCAAGGATTTTAAAGTGATTCTTACAACTATGCTCAAGGACACAAGGGAATATATGCTAATAAAGACTGACAAGATAGAAAATAGAGGTATAGAAATTATACAACAGAACCAAATAAAAATTCTAGAAATAAAACATACAAATAATGCATATTCCTTTTTAGCATTCAAAATGACAATTTTTACCTTCTTTACTCCCCTAATCTCATAAAATGACAAAAAAAGATTAAAAATTATATTCTGCTGCTGACATGAGGACATGAAATTTTTCAGAAATTTCTGTAAAATATCTTTAATATATGAGGGAGAAGAGGTCAAGATTAAGGAGTAATGCTGAAATACCTATGATGTCATACCAGGAAAGGAATGGCTCCCAGAGAAATATGTAAATAATTTCTTCCCAATATAACCCAAGCTAAGGGCACTTGTTGAGAATAAGGGCTTTGGGTGGGGAGCTGTGGGACCAGAGGGGAATATCTGAAGAACGTTGTGTGACCTCAGCAAATGCACCTCAGGGGCTGCTCATTCTCAGATTTTACTGAACCACTCAAGAGGTCAAGTGAGGAATTAGCCGTTACAGGAATTAGCTGTCACAATACTATTACTAGTTAATATTGCTAGTATGAAAATGAGAGGAAGTAGAATCTCCAATTTCACCTTGTTGAAACTCTCCAGGTGAAAGCCACTAAGGCGATCAACTTTTAACATAACTCAGTCCCATGATAACTCTAGCTCTTGCTGACGGCAATCACTAAAACACCATAGTAGAGACTATAGGTGCATGCTGGTGGTGGGTGGTGGTGTCTGCAGGAAGAAAACTAAGTGACTTTAGGAAATTCCTCAGAACCTGCCACCAGGGGACCTGATTGGAGCATTTGATCCCCAGTTTTACTTGTTAAGGAAAGGACATTGAATGGAGTTTCAGTAGTAACAAGCCTCATTGCCACTCCCTGAAGATTGATGAAATGGTTTTGAAGGCCACAAAGGAAGATCAATGAAATAGTGATCTATACAAATGCTGAGGGAGTCCAAAGAGGCCATCAATATGTCAATCTGACCCAGTTCTCCTTAATCAGAGGTATGCACAAGAATCCCCTGAGAAGCTTTCTCAAAATATATGAACCATAGACTCCTCTGGACTCCCCAGGCTCTGATTCAGGATATATCAATTGTATCCAGGCACATGGAGTTTTAGAAAAAAAATCTCAAGATATGGTTATGAAACACAAGACGTTTTGAAAGCTATTGATATAGATGGACATAGATTAGCAGTTGAAATTGATATAGACTGTAATCCAATCTGTTCATACAGATTACTGATATAGATTATCATTTGCAACACAAGCAGAAAATGAAAAATCAGAAAAATCATGAAGAGAAATGGAGATTCAAAAGAGAAACATTAAACTTAGCCAGTACAAAAGTTGCAGTCTCCAGAGAAAGAGAGTCGATGCAGAATGCAGAAAATAGGGGCACCTGGGTGGCTCAGTCAGTGAAGTGTCGGCCTTTGGCTCAGGTCATGCATGATCTCACGGTTCGTGAGTTCAAGCACCGTGTTGGGCTCTCGGCTATCAGCTTGGAGCCCACTTTGGATCTTGTGTTTCCCAGCCCACTTCGGATCTTCTGTTTTCCTCTCTTTCTGCCCCTCCCCCACATGATCTCTCTCTTCCTCTGTCTCTCTCTCTCCCTAAAAAAACAAACATTTTAAAAATTCAGAAAATAATTTAATAGATCAATATGTATTTTTTGTGTAATTCAAAATGTCATTAAATTAATCTAGAATAGGCTATTAAGAAAAATAAACTCTTGGAGTATATTTTTGAACAAGAGCAGTATAGGAAATTATGATACTATAGTTGAAAACCAGTATAATAAAGATTGAAAGAGACAGAAAAAAACTATAAGCAAAAAATTGTCAATTCAGAAAAAAGTTAGGAAAAGGGAAAATAAAAGGGAAAAACAGAATGAATACTAAAGATTAGAAATGATAGAAGAAATAATACCAAACATGCATAATTACAACAAATGTATACAGGCTAAACACCTGTTCTTTTAAAAATGTGACTCATATTAATTACGGCTGAAGCACTCCTCACAGCAAAAGAAGGAGAAATTCTATGTCAAGGCAAATTTCACCTACTTTGTCATTTTGTCCTGGCTGGCCCAGATGACTGAAACTCAAAGACCTTGAGGAGCATTTTGCAATAAGGGTGTGGACACTTTTGGCAATAATTAGATTTCTTAAATGCAGATAACGTTATTTTTGTCCATATATATGGACACTTAACCATGACAAGTATAAAACTCATTTCTGACATAAAAAAAGTGATTCATACTGCATAAAGAAACAAAAAAAATGATTTAAAAAAGAGATAATCAAAGATATGAATTAATCAAACATAAATAATTTTGAAGTAGTCAAACTTCCTTTTACTTGTTATTTCTGCAAAATGTTATTGATAGTGGATAGATTAAATAATAAATGAAGTAATTAATTAATGATGGAATACTATACAGCTTTTATTAAGATTGAGTTATAACTACATGTACATACATGGAAAGATATCCATGACATACTGTTGAGTTTAAAACTGATTATACAGCAATAGACATAGTGTGAATGGATTTGAAGGTATAACACCAAAATAATGTTATTTTTTCGTTGATGCAGAATATGTAGAAGAACTTTTCACACTCTTTAACATATACATCTGATTGTTTTAATTTTTATGACAAGAATGTAGCATTTTTAAAATAATCAGTAAATAAAAAATATTTTATCATAAAATAGGTAAAATGAAAATAATCCATAAATTATGAAGAATGTAGAAAAGCTGAATGAAATAAAAATGATTTATGAATTCTCCAAATTCTCCAAAAATATAAGCACTAATAACATTTTGATGGACCATATTGTATTAATCTCTGTGTTATTAGGGCCTAATACAAAGCCTGATACATAGTAGATACACAATATCTATTTGTTAAATGGAACTAAGATGATACTGGAAATGTCTACATAAAATATCATGTTGAAAAAGTTCTACATACTGCTTACAATATTTTTACTAATTACAATTATGTAGCTGTATAAATATGTATTTTCTATTAAATCAATAAAGGTTTAAAGAAAATAAGGAGTAGTGGAATATTTGGAATACCATACCAGTCTAATAAAAAAATCATTAATTATTTTTCATGTGCTGGTAGTGGTAATAAAGAAGGCAATCAGGTTCCTGCCTTCATGGATTCTGCAATCTTATTAGGCACGCAATAAACAAGAAATAATGGAAGAGATTCTTACAAATTGATGTACATTCTATAAACAACCAAAGAAAGCCATTCATTTCACAGCATATGTGCTGAGAGAGGAATTTTGAGGAATCAAGTACAAAGGCATAGAGTCTGTAAAACAGTGGCATATTTAAGGAAAATTCAGTAGTAATAAATAGAGTGCGTATCAGTGCTTTGGGAGAGAGTAAAAGAAACTGAAGTTAGAGAAATGGGCAAAGACCAGGTAATCCAGAGACTCTGCAGCCACAATAGAATGTTTGGATTTTATTCAATGTGTAATTGGAAATCACTGAAGGATTTAGCAAGGAGAGACATGATTAAATTTACATTTTAATAAGATCAGTCTGGCTGTTCTATGGAAGAAAGGTTGAGGGGTAGAGGCAAAAGTGGAAAATGAGATTGGTTAGGACAATTCTGCAATAGTCTAAGAAAAGATGCTGGTTTGGATCAAAAGGAAGCAATAGGGAGGGAAATACTTGGATGAATTTTAGATGAATGTGGGAGGAGGACATGGTTATCTGTTGGTTCTAGAAAGTGAGGGCTGGGAGGAAACAAGCACCTTGGACAATTTGCTAAAATATAAAGGTGGGAAGAATAACATGTTCTGGTAGATGAAATCATAGTTTATTTTGGAAACATTGAGTTTGTGGTCTCAATTAGACATTCAAGAGAAATGTCAGGGAGACTGTCTCAATTTCAGTGACAATGTCTGGCCTGTGGGTATAAATTTGGGAGCCATCAACACCTAAAATCATGTAAATAAAAACCTACTCCTATAGACATTATGCTTGTTTAACATATTCCTTCTTTCCCCCATGGTTAAGAAAGTCTCCTTAATACATATACACCTATATGTATATTGTCAGTGAAGTTAAGACGCCAGATTAGAAAATTTTATTATTGGGCTCTTGTACATTGCCTCACACATACTGGGCTGATAGTAAATGTTTGTTTCATGAGAAAAGGAATTAATTTTATTTCTGTAGAGAAGGTGTTTTTAAGTCCACATAAAATAAACAAGTATCGGGGAACTTTAATTGTTACACTCTATGTTTTAAAAACTCAGGTAAAAAGAGACATGATTTAGCAAAAACTTACAGTTATGACAGTTTTCTGCTTTACACTCAGTAAAATCTATTCCTGAGAGCAAAGCTCTTGGATGGGTTCATCTGTAGTCTCCTTCATGGTTTTGAAGGACATCTCCCACCTGGCTTCCCAAGAGTCAGTTCTTTATTTGGCCAGCCCTCAAACACCAACACAAATCAGTCCCATATCTCCCTCTGACATGCATCACCAGCAGTCTGACACTGTATTTCAAATGTTGTTGTTGTTGTTGTTGTTGTTGTTACTGTTACAGTTATTGAAAATTATAGACATTAAATTAGTTTCTTGGTATAGTTCCACCATATTGCTGCAGGCCTATAAATTAATCCTATTACACAGAAAACAATGACATATTTAGGTATTTTGATTCTATTTTCAGAAAAAAAGATTTATTTTTCTTCTGTAATAGAAAAAGTCAATATTCAAGACAAAGTCAAAGCCCACATCATTTTTAGTTTAAGCAATAACGCTAATACCTCCTTGACATGTTTGCTTGATGTTTGTAGAAATATGCCACGATTTATGAGGAATTTTCAACTAGCTTATCTTCACTGTTTTGAGTCATCTTTTTCATTTCAGATCTGCAAACCAAAATGCATATTCTAAATAACATGAGCCTTCCATTATATTCCATTCTTAGGACTGCCAGAATTTTAGTTCCAAAGAGGAATTTTTCCTTTGATTTTTATTTACTAAGACAGAAGAGAATCTTGTTACTGACAGATGTTACTATAGCAAAATTGGCAAATAGTACTTTAAAATTCATCAATGTAAACTTTGGTCATAAAGTTTAAGGGCCTCTGCTCCTTGCTGATTCAGAAAATAATATTGACATAAATATAAATCAGCTTATCATGAAAAAGCTATCTGAATTATTCACCTGAATGCTTTAAATAATAAAATACTATTATGGCTAAGTCACAACTGACATGTACAAGCTTTTCCATTAGATTTAACTGTTAATGGTCACAATGCATTATTCAATGATAAACAGTGAAGGATAAACTGGTAAATGATAATAAGTATACAGGTTTATATGTTGTGACTCTTCTTTGAAATTAAAAACAAAAACTGAATTGTTAACTGTTCCAACACTGAATAATTTAACTCTCTACAGGGCTCAATGCACCTACTGCATATAATATGTGCATATGTTATGTGGTTTATCTTGAGTTCTTTACTGAAACACTCTCAAGTGCCTATAGCTAAATTAAATTTTTCATCCTCTGATGGCATAGTCATCAATAACTATAACCCATTGATTTTATCACCTTTTCACTTCTCTCCTAAGCCAGCTTAATTCCATAGCCAATTACTAAAATAGCTCCCTTACACATACTCTCTTAACTGTCTTGTCTTGTTCTCACTTTGCCACAGTTGCTTTGCCAGAGGGTAAAACTCAAGGCCCCGTTTGTACCTACAAACTCCAAGCTGAAACACACACACACACACACACACACACACAGCCATGCTGATTGCTTTGCTTTAAATTCAAGGGCAATAACCTCAAAAAGAGGCTCTGAAGGCTGCCCAGCAAGCATACTCTATTGCTCTGGTTCAATATTCTCTCATTCTCATATACAGCTACACACCTTCTGCTCTTTCTTTTAATGGCTCATATTTCCCCCACCCCATTATGATAATCTTCCAACTTTTCTGATAATTTCATCAGAAGAGAATATTCTAAATTCCCACCATCATAGCTACCAACCAGGATCTGCGCCCTTTCCTTTCTGTACCATAGATGAACTAGTGTTGTTTTTGTATAAGACTAACTCCTCATCTTGTGCCCTCTCATCGACTCAACAACATTGTTCAGCAATTCTTTTGTCTCATGTATTGCTGATTGCTTCTCCCCTTCACTGGGTCATTTCTATCAGATATGTATATGCTGCAATTTCTTTCACCTTAAAAAAATATCTACTTGGGGTGCCTAGGTGGCTTAGTTGGTTAAGGGTGGGACTCTTGGTTTCAGCTCAGGTCATCACCTCCTGGTTTGTGAAATCAAGCCCCACTTGTGCTACAATAGGGTGCCTACTTGAGATACTCTCTCTCCCTCTCTCTCTGCCCCTCCTCCGCTCATACACATGGCTCTCTCTCCCTCTGGCTCTCTCCCTCTTTCTCAATAAATAAATAAAGTTTATTTAAAAAATCTGTGTTATTTCCCATTTGACTACAGTTCTACCTCTGTGCTCCTATTTACACCAATTCTCTTGGAAAAGGAGTCTATATTCACTATCTTAAATTTTTCTTCCCCTTCTCTCTTAAACTTATACCAGCCAGGCTTTCAACTTCACGACTCCACGAAAAATGTCATTTTGGATGTCACCATCCAAAACGAGGAATCCAATAGTTATTTCCCAGTCTTCATCTGGTTTGATACAGCAGCATTTGACACAGATGATCAATCTGTTCCCTGGAATATTTTCTTCACTTCCTGTACAGAACACACACTTTCACAGGGTTTTTGGTTTTACTTCACAGACTACTTCTTCGCAATCTCCTTTACTGATTCCTCCTTATCTCCTCCAATCATTTCCTTTGTCATGTTTTGGGGCTCTGACATTGAATTTCTTCTCTTTGTGCCTTTAATGAATACAGATAAAGTGGCTGATTGGCTTTGGTCCCATTAACCACTTTACATGCTGTGTGTACAATGAAGACTCAAAAAATTATAGCTCTAACCCAGACCTTTCCTTTAAATTCCAAACTTATATACCTATCTTCCTGCTTAGCATAACAACTAAGAAGGACAAAAGCCATTTCCAACGTAACACACCAAAGCTCCAAATCTTGACATCCTTCCCCATATTCTGTTTCTCCTCAAGTTGTCCCCATCTAACTAAATCTTTTCTTTCAGCTGCTCAGGCTTAAAACTTTACTGCCTCCCTTTTCTCTTTCCCTACATCTAATCTGTCAGTAAACCCTGAAAGCTACTGTAAGGACAAAAAGAAGAGGCTTAATCCTCCCTATGGAAAGTCAGCAAAGAGACTTTTTCCACCCTCACCACTTTTCTTAGCATTTACTTTAGGAAATCTTTAATTTTAAATACATTTTTTGAAATGAGTATACGCATTTTGAAAACAAGGTGTAGGCCTATTATCAGTTTTGTGACCCAGAAATGTCTTTCTTAAGGACCTGGGAGCCATTTCTTTGAAATGTAAATTTCTGTGGGAAGGTAGGAGTCTAACTTCAGTGGACACATTGAGTTGCAAAACTACTTCCTATAATAGTAAAAAAAGTCCTCATTCTCTTCCAGATGAAGTGATTAACTACCATAGATGGTCACCTCAATTACCAGATACATTTAGGGTAAACTGTATGTGATAAATGGTGCTGTGGAGTCCTCTTAATCTGAGGACTAGTTACTGTATTGAGATCATGTACGGAATGGGTTGTATCTTCCTTATTGTATAGAAGGGTGAGATTTCTGTCTGAAATCTCTTAGCAGATTGATTATGATGTGTACCACATTCTACTTTAATGCCTTTTCAATAATAAAACTGTTTCTTTTCTCTACTACTCCTGTGGATAGGATTTCTATACTGGGAGATTTTGTTTTCATTTTATTTCCCAACATTTTATCTTCCAAATTGACCCAGAATCTACAATTTCTCACAAGCTGAACTTCTACCAACCTGGTCCAAGCTACTTGCTGATCTCATTGGAATTACCGAAATAGCCATCAAATTAGCCTTCCTCTTTCAGCCTTGGTCCCCTTAAATTTTACTGTAACACTATAGCTAGATCTATCTTTTAAGTCTGAAATGAGATCATTTTGTTCTTCTCCCACACTAACTTCTTATGCAAAATTATTGTAATCTATAGAAAAACTAAACATGCGCTTTGTATAAAATTAGCCTAGATTTACCAATTGTTAACTTCTTGCAACATTATTTTATCTTTCACTGTATTATACTCTAATATATAACATATATAATAACATATATGACTAGAATATATATATGACTAGTATTTCCGAACCATTTTATTTTTTTCAAGTTTATTTATTTTGAGAGAGAGAGAGAATACAAGTAGGGGGAGGGCAGAGAGAGAGAGGAAGACAGAGAATCCCAAGCAGGCTCCCCACGGTCAGTGCAGAACGCCATGACCTGAGCTGAGGTCGGATGCTAACCTACTGAGCCACCCAGGTGCCACTGAACCATTTTAATGTAAGTTGCAGTCATCATTATAATTCATCCCTAAATATTGCAGCATGTATCAATTAAGGGCAAGGACATTTTTCTACATAACCATAATACCATCCTCACATCCAGGAAATTTAACATTGATACAATTATATTGCCTAATAGTCTGTTTCTGAATGTCTCAAATTGCTCCAAAAGTTCTTTATGTTTTTAATATCTAGAATGTAATAGGAGATAACAAGATAATGCATTACACTTGCATGTAGTGTGTCTTTAGGAGAAAGAAAAGAGTTCCTTCTTTTTATTTGAATATTGTACAATTTTTAAATATCCCTTAATCTAGAACTGCTTGCCTATTTCCTTATGGCTAAATTAAGGTTGAATAGTTTGGCAAGAATACTAAAATAAGTAATGTTGTGGATTTCTCATTGAAAGGAGAAGACACATCAAGAAATACATTTTATCATTAAGTCCCATTCTGGTGGTATATACTGAATCTATACACAGATAATAACTTTAGGGACACCTGGGTGGCTCAGTTGGTTAAACGTCCAACTCCTGATCTCAGATCAGGTCTTGATGTCAGGGTCCTGAGTTCAAGCTCTGTGTTGAGCTCCATGCTGGGCATGGAGCCTACTTTAAAAAAAAAGTAATTTTAACTCTTTTTATATAACACATAATCTATTGCATGATATTTTGTGATATGACAAATACCCTCCAACCCAATAACTTTGTATCTAGTGGTTTAATATTTATTAATGATATATCTCTACATTTGTTATTATCATGGCAATGGCAAATGGTAATTTTCATAATGTAACATTATTCTACACTTATTAGTTAGCATAATCTGAAAACAATTGCTTTTCGACTACCTCTCCCTTTTGTTAGTAGCACTTTGGCTTTATGGATTGATGTTTTAAAAAGAACATAATGTGAGGGATCCTGGTGACTGTGTGATAAGCGTCCAACTCTTGATTTCAGCTCAGATGATGACCTCATTCATGGTTCTGTGGGTGCAAGCCCTATATGAGGCTCCTTTGGAATACTCTCTTTCTCCCTCTCTCTCTCTCTCTCTCTCTCTCTGCCCCTCCCTCAACTCTCTCTCAAACTAGATAAATAAACTTAAAAAAAAAGAACATAATGTGTTATAATTCACGACTGCATCAGTCAATATCCACACAGGATTCAGGAAATACATCAGATACTTTAACAGATTTTAATATAAACAACAATTAACCACATAAAGATGCAAGCAGGTAATTGAAAAGACAAATAAAGCAAACACAACAAAATGCTAAGGTATAATGGAAATAGTGACAATGAAGTAAGTAACACTTTAGGACTAAGAAAGAAAAATGATAGTAATTAGATAAGAAAGCAGTTTGAAGGTCCAAAGTGATATGCAGAAAAGGGGTATGTTTAGGCAATGCTTTTTAGATGATGGCTAAAAGAAATACAAAGAACAGTGGTCTTGATAGTTTTGTTATCCCATACAACATTATATGCTGGTGCACATTACATGGATAACATTATTTTGATAGTCTCATGAGAAGCAAGTAACAAATATTTCAGATGCCTTAATGAGACAGATGCAAATTAGATGGTCATAGATAAAATCACAAAAAAATCTGTATCTTCACTACAGTGAATTTTCTGGAGGTCCAATAGTAAAAGAGTACCAGCTTCCCTACAATTTAAGCAACAGAGTATGTTTTCTAGCTTTTGAAGTTTTAGTTCTTTGACATGTAAAAAAAATAGCATCTTAGAGCATTTCTAATTTTGATTCCTTTTATTATAGTTGAATTTTGAATATCTTCATGTGTTTAGGGCTAGTTTACAGATTTTTTTTGTTCTTTCATCTCAGGATTTTAGTCTTTTCATCTCAATTTTAAAGATATAGTTTTTGCAGTTTTAAACACTGTAGATGGTGCTAATTACACTAAAGGAAGACAATTTATTCTCACACATTGGCCAGATGTCTAAAAGAGGAACACTTGATCAGCTGCTCCCTTCTACATGGAAATTCTTCTAATAGTAAAACTGGGACTTGGGGAATGTTGTTTAATTCAAGAGGTTTCCCATGTAGATTCCAAACAGAGCTAATGTTGCATATAGCTGCAAATTGATTTAGTGAGTTGTTTGCTGTAGGTATTATTCTACAGGATTTGGCTATTCTCTGGACAATATCAGCAACTTTAAGAATAATGCCATATGTACCTCTCTGGAATGACTCATTGCCTCTGGAGAATGCTGTGATAGTTCCATTTTATAGATGAGAAAATTGTGACTCAGAGAAGTTAAGTAAATTATCTAAAGTCTCACATTAAGAAACTGGCAAAACTATAAATAGAACACAATTCTTTGATCTGTGATGCCAAATTTTAATGCTGCCTTAATCCTTCTGCAATACCAGCTTTAAGACTCTATGCCATTTTCAATATCCTCCTTAAACATTCCATTTACATCATTATACATCTATCATTACTAAAAGGTATGGCTTCTCCTGTGCCCTTCTAAAGTGAAAACTGCTTAATTTTGCTCAAGTTCTGCATATTTAAGAGTATTGTCCTAGTTCCCTCTTGCCAGGTTCAAATTGTTGGTCCTCCACATTCTGCGGCTTTGAAGCTCTTGCTTTAGTAATCCTCCTCATACCTGCCTTCCCTATAGTCTTTCCTTCATATTTGTTGTTGTTGTGGCTCTAACTCAAAATTGTTTTATTCATATAAAATGCTAATTGGAAAAATATGGAGCTTACTATCTACTACCTTACATTTACAGAGCACTTACTTTGTCTAGCCAGTAGATTATGAAATTTTCATGGGTGCTATCTAGTCCATAACAGCCTTATGAAGTAGGTACAATTATTACTAAAGTTTTGCAAATGAGGGCACTGAAGCAATAATAACCAATTTGACCATATTACAGAAATGATGGAGCAAGAATCTGAACTGGGTTGGGGTCTTCCTTCATTGCTTACACTCTACTATTGTTACAGGAGTGTTTACCTCAATACCTGGGGTTCATTGCCTCCCTGCTTTGAAGAATGAAGAGGTGGACACAAAATAAGCAGCAGGCAAAAGTTCATTAGAATATAAGATTAGAAAGTAAAAATAGTATGAAAACTCTCTTTACAAAGAGGGGCATTCACAGGTGAATGCCTGCAAATATAAGCAAGCATCTTTGTTTTATAAGGTTCTGGTCAGCCCTCCCTTCCCTTCCCCCTCATTCCTTCTCAGGTTCTACCCTTACTGGCTGGATAACTCTAGGTGCTGGGTTGTCCATTCCTGATTGGCTCGACTCCATTGTGTGAGGAGTCAGACTGGTCATACTGTCCCTCCTATAAGTTTTATGGTTTACTTTTTTTAGTTTGGTTTTTTAAAAAATTTTTAATGTT
>CM053560.1:49685657-49752707 GCA_028646485.1 Cryptoprocta ferox
GAAAACAACCTCTATGACCTCAACTGCAGCAATTTCCTACTTGACACATCCCCAAAGGCAAGGGAATCAAGATCCAGAATAAACTATTGGGACCTCATCAAGATAAAAAGCTTCTGCACTGCAAAGGAAACAAACAAGAAAACTAATAGGCAACTGACGGAATGGGAAAAAGATAGTTGCAAATGACATATCGGATAAAGGGCTAGTATCCAAAATCTATAAGGAACTCACCAAACTCCACACCCGAAAAACAAATAATCCAGTGAAGAAGTGGGCAGAAGACATGAACAGACACTTCTCCAAAGAGGACACCCAGATGGCCAACAGACACATGAAATGATGCTCAGCATCACTCATCATCAGAGAAATACAAACCAAAACCACATTGAGATACCACCTCATGCCAGTCAGAATGGCTAAAATGAACATATCAGGAGACTATAGATGCTGGTGAGGATGTGGATAAAAGGAGACCCTCCTATACTGTTGGTTAGAAGGTAAACTGGTAGCGCTGCTCTGGAAAACAGTGTGGAGGTTCCTCAAAAAAGTATCAGTAGAACTCCCCTATGACCCAGCAATAGCACTGCTCGGGATATACCCAAGGGATACAGAAGTGCTGATGCATAGGGGCACATGAATGCCAATGTTCATAGCAGCACTTTCAACAATAGCCAAATCATGGAAAGAGCTAAATGTCCATCAACTGATGAATGGATCAAGAAGATGTGGTTTATCTATACAATGGAATACTACGTGGCAATGAGAAAGAATGAAATCTGGCCATTCGTAGCAACGTGGATGGACTTTGAGGGTGCCATGCTAAGCAAAATAAGTCAGGCAGAGAAGGACAGATACCATATATTTTCACTTCTAAGTGTAACAGGAGACACTTAGCAGAGGACCATGGGGGAGGGGAAGGGGGAAAATAGTTGGGGAGACAGAGGGAGATAAACCATGAGAGACTCTTGAATACTGAGAACAAACTGAGGGCTGATGGGGGAGGGGGAGAGGGGAAAGGTGGTGATGGGCATGGAGGAGGGCACTTGTGGGGATAAGCACTGGGTGTTACGTGGAAACCAACTTGACAATAAACTATGAAAGAAAAATAAAATAAAATATGGAAATAGAATAATTCTGATGATAATTTTTACAAGTTCTTGGAAATTACACATTAAAGCTTTTAACAATTTAGCTGACATCTATATTTAATTCTACTTCTGCAGTCACTGTGAGTTATTTTAGTTCATTGACAGTCTTTCAAAAAGAAAACAGTTGTGATTATTAAATTTTACTTTTTTCTTGCCTTTATTCAGTGGAGGAATATTTTCTGGCAATAGAAGTTTAACTATTTTCTTACTTTTTAAGAAAGTAATGTTTGTTACTTTCTTTAAAAAAATGTTTGTTTATTTAAGTGCATAAATTTTATTTTTTTTTCATTTTTTAATATAATTTATCGTCAAATTGGCTTCCATACAACACCCAGTGGCTCATCCCAACAAGTGCTTTTCTCAATGCCCATCACCCACTTTTCCCTTTCCCTCCCCGTCCACCCTGTTTGTTCTCTGTATTTAAGAGTATCTTATGGTTTGCCTCCCTCCCTCTCTGTAACTTTTTCCCCCATTCTACTCCTCCATGGTCTTCTGTTAAGTTTCTCAAGATTTACATATGAGTGAAAACATATCGTATCTGTCTTTCTCTGACTGACTTATTTCACTTAGCATAATACCCTCTTGTACCCCTCTGCCCCTCCCCTGCTTGCACTCTTTAAATGTTTATTTATTTTTGATAAGAGAGAGTGCAAGGAAGAGAGAGGCAAAGGTGGGGGAGGTTACAGGATTTAAAGTGGCTCTGTGCTGACAGGATCCAGCCTGATGTGGGGCTCGAACTCATGAACCATGAGACAAATACCTGAGCCAAAGTCAGATGCTCAACTGACTGAGCTACCAGGTGCCCCAGAAGTTTGACTATTTAGATCTCATTGCTATATAAATAGCCTGAATGAGTGCATGCCTTCCATGAACACTCCCAAACTTTCCCACATGCACTGTGAGAAACAAATACTATGATAAATATGGCAATGATTATGCACAATTCTTAGCATATCACTGATGTACAATAATTGCAATAACTAGTCATTCACAAAATACATATATGATTTCCAGAGTAATATAAGTTTTAAAGAGATGACAGCCAGCACAAGACTTCACAATGGTTTCATTCATTTGAAATTATCTAGAAAAGCAATGCAGATAATTCAGGTAAAAATAAATGTACATTTGAAATCACATACTAAAGCTACAGAGCTGCAATCAAAGTCTGGTTACAGAATAATTTTAGGCCTGTGACCAGAAAGGGGGCATTACAGACTGTACACTCTGGACAATAAAAATTCTGTGTTTTTCCTTTAGTGAAAGATGGATTAACATGGCATATTTTACTTTAGTCAAAACTTTCATTTATAACTAAGGATCATCACTTTTTAAGGTTGCATGACAATGGCTGAATCACTTAGTAGTCGTTGAATTTTTCATGCAACAAAGTTCATTGGTGGTATGAGTTGAAGAAGATATGTGAGGTCCTATCACCGCAGAACCTATGTTTGTGAGCTTATTTGGGAATAGGGTCTTTATAGATGTAGTACAGTTAAGACAGGATCATATTGGATTAAGGGGGACCCTAAATCCAATGACAGGTATCATCGTAAGAAGGCCATGTGAAGACAGACACACACAGAGGAGAGATGGCCATGCCAAGATGGAGGCAGAGTTTGAAATGATGGCCTATAAACTAAGGAATGCCAATCACCAGAAGCAAGGACGATTCAAGAAAGGATTCTTATCTGGAGCCTTCAGGTGGAGCAAGAATGCCTAGCAAAATCTTGATTTCAAACTTCTAGTTTCTAGAATTGTGGGAGAATAATTTCTGTTGTTTTAAGCCACTCTGTTTGTGGTAATTAGTTACAGCAGCCATAAGAAATGAATACAGGTGGTTTTTTAACTTCACAAAAGTATTATACATTCAAGAGAGTGCATCACAACCACATTGAAATGCAAATACTGAAGAGTAAACTAGGCTTATTCATTATCAGAAGGACTTGATTCAATATGTTAGGCTCAAAGGAATTAAATTCAAATTCATGCCTCAACAATATGATAATTTACCACACATCTTAGAAGTTTAATTCAATAATGACTATTCCATAGCACAAATGTTAAATATACAGACGAATTATTTTCTATATAATTATAACATTATAACTCAAGAATCTTGTGACTCTCCTGATTACAAAATCTTTGATTTTCAATGTACATTTAGTTCTGAAACTTCTCTAATTATACTAGATAATTAATTACCATACCAGCAATGCAATTTTACTAACTCTACAAAAATTAAGTCAGTTATCATAATTATGATCATTAGTAAAATGCTTAATAATAGGATATTTTAACTATTCTTTTTACTAACAAATGATCAAATTGACAATGAATTTTTCTCTTTAGATAAGTCTCTAAATTTTTTAAGGGTCAGATCATGATCAATCATTTATTCTATATTTACTTTAGATTCATAAACTTCAGAGAAAAAAGCACAATACTTAAATTGTATTTCATTTCAATGTATTTCATAGATTAAAAATAAAAATCAATTTAAATAGTAATTAAAGAGGTCTTAAAACATAATTTTAGTGTTTACATATATTTTTTAATAAGTAAAACTTCAAAAATTTTTGAGGCTTGGTGATCATTAAATTAATTCTATGGTAAAATTAACTTCTTTTTTATTAAAAGTCAAAACTTAAGGTCATTATCTCAATAAAATATTATAACTTACTTCTAAAAGAAAGGAAATGGGCCTACTGAGGACTGACAAGGGCACTCTACAAAGTCAAGGGGATTAGAATTACCAAAGAGCTAAATAATTCTTTCAAAGTATCCGTGAGAGACATTAATGCTGCAAAATAATCATATAAGGAATTAATTATTTTACAGGTAACTGGAGGTTAGATTATCACCTCTATGATAAAGAGGAAATATGAGACATATGTATACATCCAGGATTTGGAAAGATTTAATTTTGGAATAATAAAACACTTAACAGGAAAAGTGCTTTCTTTTATACATTGTTTTTAGAAAAAAAAAAAAAAAAAAAGATCATTACATTCTGACCAAAAAATATTTATAAAAACTTGTTAAAAAGATAAGAGAAATGGATATTCATGAAATAATATAAATGAATAAAGAGTAACATAGAGGAAACATTATCATGAAAAAAAAGTAGATGAATATCACAAAATATGGTGAGAATATACAGGAAATTTTTAAAGAGGAATAAAAATAACTAAGGAGATACTGAACTAATAATAGAACAGAGCTGCTCTGAAAATCGTCACATCACATTAACTGATTCTCTTCTTTGTTAGTATTTGAAAGACAGCGTGGACATTGTACATCTGATTTTGGGAAAGTATTTATCAAACACTTATGAATAAATGGAAACTCACGACCTTATGCTAATATCACTACATGAATAGTTGTTACTCAACTGGGGCCCAAGGGTTCTAGTAAAAATACATGATGAATGGATTGTTATTTTAACCTTATCCATTCCATTTTTTCTAGTCTCAGATGGCTATATAAAACATATAATTATTAAAAATCAAGTTTATCCAAAGATAGACTGTGGGGAATAAGCTTAGGAATTCCCTAAGATTGCACTGATGGGTTAACAAGGCAAAAAGAATTACAAAGCCACAGGATGCTCACACCCAAGTTTGGGTAAACAAGATTAGGTAATTAAGTATAGAGAGGGCAGGGCAAAGGCCCCCAGGATAGAGAGGACAGGGCAAAGGCCCCAATACAAAGGTATATGAGGTAAACAAGATTAGGTATTCAGGGTGAAAATGCCCCCCAGTTTAGCACTATAGCAGAAAGCTGCTTTCACAGGAAAGAAGGACCAAATTAGGTAAACAGGTAAATAGGGCTATAGGCCACTGAGGGTGAAGTTGCCCAGAGAGGAGCTAATTAGCAAAAGAAAGGTGCTTTGTTGACCCTGAGGTTGCATGCTCTATCTGTCTTATCCCCTATGCTAGCAAAGATAAACAGACACAGTGTCTCATGTCTGTCGTTAACATCCATATGCCTGGCAACAGGATTTTGTTTTATATTGACCTAAACTACTAACACCATATATCTTCAAAACCCCCTTTCCCTCATGCCCATGAGTTAATGTTCACAGATTCACTGTCTCTTTGTGCACACCCATCACATTTGTAAGCCTTCTGATCTTAATAAATACCAAACAAGGACCCTTACTCAGGGCTCTTGTCTTCTCCTGCACATTAGCCATCTCTTGCATTTTAATCCTATATCTGCTCTTTTGCTGGAAAAGAAAGAACTTTAGACCCAGAGTCTATGACAATAGATGGGGCCAAAAATATCTAGACGGGCCAGTGTGGAACCAAAGAAAAATCTTTACCTTTATATCCTAAAAGCTAATAGCTGTAGTTATTTTAAGTGAGAGATTTATATGAGCCAAGACATATTTAAATGAGTCACCAAAACAGCTCCTGGATATTTGGACTACATGATTGGAAGACTACATTTAAAATCATGTTGGTGATTGTATCACTGTACACTGAATATACCACTTCTATGTTTTAGTACTTGACAGACAGCCTTAATGTTCCCTTCAGACTGATTAACATTAGACAGGTTTCTTCCTATCTATAGGCCTCTGACCTCTCTTTTTTCAGAACATTTACTTTAGAAAATTTTCAATTGTAAATTCTCTATCTGCTAGTTTGAGATGTAAATCTTCTCCTACATAGCCCCTTGCCAGTTTTATATCCCAAGAAAATGTCTTTTCCAAGGACCTGGGGACCATCACTTTGAAATGTAATCATCAAGAAAGATATCTTCCAGTCTCGGTGGGAGAATAAGAGCCTAACTTCAATAAGTACCAATTAGCAAACACAGATGGCCCAATTACATTGAACACCCTCCCCAATAATGTCCTCTAGTACTTTTCTGCTAGCTCACGCCAGTTCCTAAAACTTTCCCACCTTTAATTTCACCAGAGTTCAATCTCTCTCTCCTATTTCAACAGTATTGAGTAAGGTTTTCCTTGCCATTTTACCTTGCCTTGGGCAATTTTTCTTTGGTAAAAGTTCTAGGAACTACATATTAAGGAATCTATAAATAAATATGTACAAATACAGAAAATAAAAATATAATGGAGAAGCTACAACTGAAGGGAATAAGGATTTGTCCCTACCTTTTGTTAATCCTTCAATTTTTTTAGCCAGTCTAACCTGAGTCAGTCCAATCTTATTAGATCAATTTTGACCTGTTGCTAAACAATTTCTCACCCTCCAGGCAGTGAGATCTAGTTTAGAATTGCTATCTTAAATACAATCTCCAGACTATCTAGAAAGATCCTTGGGAAAGCACGTCCCCCCAGAGCCACAGCCTGCTTTCCTAACCCACTGATTTCTTTTTTATTTTTGTTTTAAACTTTATTTATCTATTTTGAGAAAGAGGAGAGAGAGAGAGAGAGCATGAGCAGGGAAGAGGCAGAGAATGAGAGGGAGAGAGAGAGAATCTCAAGCAGGCTCTGCACTGTCAGTGCAGAGTCCAACACGGGGCTTGAACCCATGAACTATGAGATCATGACCTGAGTTAAAGTCAAGAGTTCAACACTCAACCGACTGAGCCACCTAGGTGCTCCTGATTTCTTTTCCAGACAAAAGACAATTTCCTTTGCATTTTCAGTTTTGTGCTTTATTTGGGAATGATACCCTGCCTTTAAGTCTATGTCTTGCCAGCTCTCTATCTTAAGTAAAGGGACCCCTGCCACTTTTTGGAAAATTATCACTACTGACTGATCATCTACAACAAAAATATTGTAAGTATATGTACTCAGTATCACCTGGGACCCAATTTTTTAGGGTTGTATCTCATTCTTCAGATTACATTATGTGCTTTGCTACCTATTCGTCAAAATAAAAGCCCTTCTCTTTTTGTGTTAGGCCATATATTCCAACCTCCTTTCAGCTTGGTCTGGTCTTGTGGCTAGTTCCTGCCAATGGAATGTGAATGAAACTATGCATAGGCCATGGCTTTTAAGATACAAGGGATATATTTACATTAGGAGTTTGTAGATTGTGGGTGAGGCAGATCAAGTTTGTTTTTTGTTTTGTTTTGTTTTACTTCATAGGCCATTGATCCATCAAGAATTACATTTGGAGTCAATAAAAAAGACTTTATATAACCTCGAGATCCTGGAGTTTGAACTGAATGTATTAAATGGAGAAGAGTTTGGGATGTCTTTTCAGTAAAAGGATGTGAATGTGTCTTATGTGCTGGATGAAGAATGCAAATGGAAAACTAGTGAGTAGAAAGGCAAATGCTGTTAATCAAAAACTGTTTCTTTTTCTTCCTGGCACAGAGATATAATAATGTTCTAGTCTCCCCAGCAGTTAGATGGGGCCACACAATTTATTCCCATGAATAGAAAGTAAATTGAAATAATGTGCATTATTTCAAGGCCAAAGCTTTTAAGGCACTGAAGTTCCCCTTTGATGCGCTTCTACCCCTCTGACTGGCGTAAATGAAAAATACAAGATTAAACTGGAAGTTCTTATTGAAGATAACTGAGTCTCCTTCAGCCTGGGTCACTGAAAGACCATGTGAAGGAGAGATGATTCACCAATCTGTTTACGTGCCCCGGAATAATACCAGGAGGGACATAAACTTCTGTTGTGTCTAAACCTTTATGTGTTTGGGAATCTCTATTACAGCAGTTAGATTTACCCCAGTGATTCTCAATGGAAGGTAATTTTCCTTTCTAGGGGATGTTTCACAAAATCTGGAGCCATTTTGGGTTGTCACAACAGGAAACAAAAGAGAGAGTGCTGCTGGCATCTAGCGGGTAGAAGTCAAGGGTTCTAAATATCCTACTGTGCACAGAAGAGCCTCCCCCAATAAAGAGTTATCCCACCCACAATGTCAACAAAGTTAAGGCTATCCCTAATTAATATAAATTATTGCTTTGTTGGTTAATGTTAATCTGTATCCAGTCCAAATACGTTCTACTCATTTGGAGAAATTACTCAGACAACACCGTTTGCAATAAGAAGTCTTACTGTGGACATTTTTATACTCCTGAAGGTTATCCAAACTGTGGTATATCTATAATGTTTAAATGTCTATAAATCTGACTTTAAGTAGATATTTATGCTAGAAATGGCACACATAGAATGTCATTTAAAAGGCAAGAGAATATATTAGAATAATGGAGAAGTCTCTAAATACTCATTTTAAGTTGACATTAGAATAACAGTAAAAAGTTAGTATTTTATTGTCCCCAGTTAAATTCTGAAAGGATTTAATCTAATTTAACAGATTAAATATACTTTCCTGGTTTTTTAATGCCAATTTGAAAGAATTTCTTTGAAAGGTAATAGTTTTTTGAGGTAGTTCTTTACAGAGATGCAACAATGTGAAAGATGGGAAAAAGAAAAGAGAAAGCATGGAATTAATGGAGTGGGGTTTCCACCCATCAGCTTTATTGAAATGTAATTGACTCATAACATTGTGTAACTTTAAGTTATATAAGCCATTGCTTTGATATATTTATATGTTGCAAAATTATTACCACCATAGCATTAGCTCCTACCTCCATCCTGTCCCATAGCTACCATTTTTTTTGTATGTGAGAACATTTAAGATTCTTAGCAACACTCAAGCATATGATACTGAATATTATTGGGTATAATCTCCACTCTGTACAATAGATCCCCAAATTTGTTAATCTTAAAACTGGAAGTTTATATTTTTTGTCCAATATCTCCCCATTTCCCTCACCTGTCAACTCCTGGTAACCACCACTCAACTGTTTGAGTTTGTTATTTTTAGATTCCACATATAAGTGGCATCATATAGTGTTTGTCTATTTCTTATTCCCCGTAGCATAATGCCCTTGAGTTTCATCCAAGTTGTCGAAAATAGCAGGATTTCCTTCTTTCTCACAACTGAATAATATTCCCTTATATGCATATACCATATCATCTTTATCTAATGGATATGAGGTTAATACAGTGATTAAACATGGAAAGAACTAGCTCCAAATATGGGGATGAAGAGAAAAATGAATCAGGAATTTATAGGTTCTGTTTGATTAACGTCGTGGTAACAACCATTAAATACTAAAGACTCAATTTCTTTTGAAACGTTGACTACCCAACAAATGAAGTACAAAGACTTGGTAGAAGTATATTTTGACATGGGGGGGGGGGGAAGATTAGGATCTACTTTCCTATCATACTATGATGGAGTTGCGGGAGTGGGGGTGGGGTGTCCCAATCAGAACTTAGGCAATGCATTGTCTGGGTAGGGAATGCACGGAACTACTCTGCCTTGTTCTGGAGTCATTGTAAGGTAGGGAATAGAAAAAGACATTATCTCTGCTTGGAAGTTGAAATGAGTTCCCTGTTAACAGAAGAATCTAGTAAAGTAGTAATCCTTAAATGTATTTCCACTATAATATTTGTGGTTATTTTAATAGTTATTTTGTGCTCACCATAAATAAAACTATAACGTTCCCTCCTAAGAGGGAAAATCCCCAAACAGTAGCATAGGGAAATTTGGTGAGCTATGAAAAGCTATATATTTTAATATTTTTATTATTTTAATCACTTTATAACTATACAAAATATTAAGATAGAGTAAAAATTCCAAACCCACCAGACAATTTTTAAAAATTTATACATCACACAATCAAGATTTTATCATGTCTATTGACTTATGATAAACAGAGAGCCTTACTAATTTAAATGGCCCAACCTTCAAAATTTAATCAATTAATTAATTAATGATCCAACCTTGCTTTTAGTGTTTTAAAATTATAATAGCTTTTGGCTACTAGATATAGGCACACAGAAAAATTATTTTACTTAATCCAATTATATGATTTGAAATAGATAATTTTTTAAAAAATGTTTATTTTGAGGTAGGGAGGAAGAGAGTCTCAAGCAGGTTCCATGCTGTCATCACAGAGCCCAATGCAGGGCTTGATCTCAGGAAGAGTGAGATCTTGACCTGAGTGGAAATCAAGAGTTGGACGCTTAATTGACTGAGCCACCCAGGTGCCCTGAAATAGTTATTTTTAAAGGGATGTGCGTGAGTGTAGAGACTGTAGCAGAAAGCAGAAGGCATACGTTATTAATTATAAAAATCTAAATACAGGAAAACCATTGTCAAGTTATTTGATGTTTTGCCAAATAAGAGTAAAAATAAGTACTTCACAAGATCCCAGTGTTATGAAAAGCTACCAACTAAATAACACACCCGCCCCAATTTTTCAGTGACGTGAGACACTGTGAGACATTTGATATCCTTAATGGAATGCAAGAAAATATACATATTGTTTCCATTCCAGGCCAATGCATGGGTATACATGTGTGTGCTCAGGGCCAGCAGATAATGTGGCTCTTAGTCACTAGCAAATGAGGAACCACCTGTAAACCTGGTAGATCAGACTCTGCATCACCCCAGAGATCCTGGGGATTGACTTTGGATTGCTTATCTTCAGGAGCAGTTGAGTGCCTCTATTTTAAGAGGACAGCTATAAAGAGAAGTGACCAAAAACAAAGATGACTGTCTGTCTCCCAGTTGTGTGAGGCCATGTAACATGTCCTCACTAACAGAATATGACTTGAAGTCATGTGTACACTCAAAGCAATGGCTTTTGAGAAGTAAATGTACCTCTTCCATATTCTTTTACTCTCTTCAGCTTTGCTTTGACCCTTTGCATATAAGAATGTGTCTATGGATTCTTTTAGATGGTGCAGTAATGGGAAGGAAACAACTTTTTTCACTGTTCTTCCAACTTCTCAGAAGTTAAACTAACTTCTCAGGAAGAAGCTGGTTTAGAAAAAAAAAATAAAACTAAAAGGCAAAAAGTATTTTTAGAGCTTGAGGGAAATGGATTTGATTGAAGACTAGAAGTATTCTCATATATGCAAACTTTGTATAGTAATAATAATTTTAATAATATATTCATAATTTCAAATATGTTAAACATATACTAAAGTATTTATCATCTTCCTTCAGGAAGGTCACAACTCAACTTGTTACCATAGTGATAAATATTAAGAAACATGGAAAAAAAATTTGAAATTTGTGACTAGCATCATTACATATATAAAATTTTTACAAGCTATTTTATTTATAGTATCACCTCATATCTACCTTGGATAACTCACTAAGACTACAGTGTTCAGAGAAACAATAACAATAGCAAGATTCTTGGAAACAGCATAAATTAATACATCATGATAATTATAGAAGAGAGTTTGCCTAAATGCTTATTTAAGCATAATCTATGCTTCATGCAGACTTGGACTCTAAACTCCATTGAAGAGAAGACCATAATTTTTAACATCATTATACAAGATAGTCATTCAATTATTATTTTTATTTTTAAAATTTATTTATTCTTGGAGAAAGAGAGAGTGCATGAGCGGGGGAGGGGCAGAGACAAAGGGTGAGAGAGAATCTCAAGCAGCTCCACACTGTCAGTGCGAGCCCAACGCAGGACTCAAATTCACCAACTGTAAGATCGTGACCTGAGCCCAAATCAAGAGTCAGATGCTTAACCGACTGAGCCATCTATGTGCCCCTAGCCATTTGATATTAAATGGCTTTCTGAAAATTTTTGAAGACATCTTTTTTTATTCTTTTATATTGCATACATTGTATTACTCTCAACCAGTAAGGGTTGCTAGAACAGTCTTGGAATGTACAGTTTAAATGCATGTCTTTAAATAATATAAGAAGTCTGTTACAATCCCTTTTAAAACTCTAATGGATTCTCCACAGAACTAAAACAAACATTTCTAAAATTTGTATGGAACCATAAAAGACCTCAAATAGCAAAAGCAATCTTGAGAAAGAGGAACAAACAGGAGGCATCCTGCTCCCTGATGTCAAACTATATTACAAGCTATAGTAATCAAAATAGTACTGTATTACAATAAAACAGACATATAGATCATTGGAACAGAATAGAGAGCACAGAAACAAACCCATGCATATATATGGTCAATGAATTTACACAAAGGCAGCAAGCATATACAAAGGGAAAAGGACAGTGTCTTCAATAAATGGTGCTGGGAAAACTGAAAAATCACATGCAGAATGACCCTGAATCACCGCCTTACACAATACACAGAAATTAACTTAAAATGGATTAAAGACTTAAATGTAAAACCTAAAATTATAAAACCAATAGAAGAAAACATAGGTGCTAAGTTACTTGACATTGGTCTTAGTGATATATTTTTTTTTTAATTTGATGCCCAAAGCAAAGGCAGCAAGAGAAACAATAAACAAGTGGGACTATACCAAGCTTAAAAGTGTATGCACAACAAAGGAAATCAACAAAATGAAAGGACAACCTACTGAATGGGAGAAAATACTTGTAAAACATATATCTCTGATAAGAGGTTAATATCTAAAATATAAAACACACACACAAACATGCCCCTCAATAGCAAATAAATAGAAACCAAACAAATTAAAATATAGACAGAAGATCAGACTAGGTATTTTTCCAAAGTGGACACGTACATGAAAAGATGTTCAACACCACTGATTAAGAGGGCAAAGTAAGTCAAAACCATAACGAGATATCACCTCATAGTGTTAGAATGGCTATTATCAAAAGGACAAGAAATAGCAAGTGTTGGCAAGGAAGAGGAGAAAGGGGAATCCTTGCGTGCTATTGGTGGGAATGTAAACTGGTGTAGCTACTATGGAAAATAGTATAGACGCTCTTTAAAAAATTAAAAGTAGGACTACCATTAGTTTCAGCAATTCCACTTTGAGGTATTTATCCAAAGAAAACAAAAACACTAACTCAAAAAGATATGTGCACCTCTATGTCCATTGAAGTATTATTTACAATAACCAACATATGGAAACAACACACATGTCATGGATGGATGAATGAATGAATGAATGAGGAAACTGTGATGTACATACACAATGGAATATTATTGAGGTATAAGAATGAAGAAAACCTTGCTATTTGCAATAACAAGGAGGGACCTTGTGGACATTTTGCTAAATGAAATAGGTTAGATGGAAAAAGGCAAATACCATATGAATTCACTTATATGTGGAATCTTAAATAAAATCAAACAAACAAAAAACAAGGTCATTGATACTGTGAACAGATTGGTGGTTGCCAGAAGCAGGAGAGTGGGGTGGAAGGTGGGAGAAATGGGTGTAGGAACTTAAAAGGCAGGGACTTCCATTTATGAAATAAAAAAGTCATGGGGATGTAATGTATAGCATGACAACTATAGCTAATAATACTGTATCAAATGTTTGAAAGTTGCTAAGAGAGTAAATCTTAAAAGTTCTTATCATAAAAAAAAAAACTTCTGTAACTATGCATGATGAAATATGCTAACTAGACTTACTGCGGTGATCACTTTGCAAAATTTGCAAATAGAGAATCATTATGTTGTACACCTGAAATGAATAGAATGCTCTATGTCACTTGTACCTCAATTTTTAAAAAGTCTGTTACAGAACTGAGCCTGTAATTATAACCAGTAGTATATCTATCTCTTTCTACCTACCTACTTATCCACTATCCACTTAATTGTCTTCACTTCTGTATATTATGCAGACATGTAGGTGTATAAGACATAGATTGTTAGCCCTATTCTTTACTTAGCACTACAATTTTAGTAAGAAACAATCATTCGAAGTGGATGCTTTCATAGGACAGTATTTTTCTGTTGAAGATTTTTCTTTCTCAGATTTGTTCTACATTAACAAAATGTTTAATAATAAAAAAATTAACAAAGGCTAATCTAAAATAATATATCATTGAAAAATATTTATCATGAGCAAGAATAAAAATGAAAAAGTATTGATCTTGAAACTAAAAATCAAGAAAATATTACAAAGAACAGCAGACTTGGGTGACCCTGACAGTGAAATAGAAAGTTGAATAAATAATACCTTGGAATGTCAGAAAAAATTATTAACATAATTGCCTTTTAGATTTGAAGTTAAAATGGGAATAAGCCTATTTAGATCTAAGGCTATCAAAAGGAATCATAGCAGCCTAGGCTAATTCTCCTCACATAATTCTGCACCCTTTAAAAAAATATTAATTTTGTACAAGTAAGCCTTGCCTGAGAGGCCTTAGTGTGCAAATTCAGCAGCTCCAGTAATGAGGTTAATTCTTTGGCTGATTCCTCTTAAAGTGTTCTCTGGGTATCATTTCAGTTAGGGCAAGTTCAATGAACCAGTGTGCCTTTTGCAACTTGTTGCAGTAAAATGAAACTGATTAACTCAGTGAGCTTTAAAAATGTCTAGTACAGCTGGCTGACTAATCTTGTCTGTTTTCTGTTAGTAGTTGCTACACAACTTTGTTTCTCTAAGTATCCTGCTAGGTTTTTGTTGGTATTGAGAGGAATTCCCACACATTTAATGATACTTTTGTAAATGCCTAACTTATACATGAAATATACTCATATATAAAATTAGTCTTATGTAATAAAACTGAAGAAATATTTTCACTATATTTCATATATATAGCCTATACTTTGTTAGCGTATTTTATTTTTAATGGTATCAATGATCTAGTACATAGTCAGACTCAAAGCTGACCTGCAAGGAAATACTTTTTACTTTATCTAGATGCTGTATTTCTGAACATGGTCAAGTTCATATGATGATTCATGCAGCGGAAGGAGAGTCAAAGGAGGTCTCCATGTTTCTCAGAAACCCACAGCACTGGAGCCAAAATAGGAGGCACAAAACTAGACTGCCTGATGACTGCGTCTGGCCAATTATGAAATCATTAGCTTTGAGTACAGAAAACAAAGGTACAGCACATCCTGGCTATCTATGCTCACTGATTTACTTAGATACCTTAACAGCCTGAGTTTCTCTGAATTTATCAACCAAAATTCTAGCATAAAGCAAAGGAGCAGATCAAAAAAGTATTCCAGATAATAATACATGATGAACCACAGAAAAGAATTTTTTAATTGGAAGGGTAAGATGGAAAAGTGAAGTGGTATCGTACAGTGCTAGAAAATTGTGACAAAGAATGCAAACCAGTGTTCATGTCAAAGAATACTTAGATAATGTATTAATTAATTCTGGCTCTTTCCATAATTTTACGACAAAAGTCAATGAAGAGTTTTCTAAAGATGTCCTTCAATATGTAGTGAAGCCATAAGTAAATGATTGTGTTCTAATTTCCAAGTTTTATTTTTAGGAAACTGGCTTTAATTATATTTTCTTAAACTGACACACACATTATAGAATCCAATGCTTCTGACTCACTAACAACTCTTAGTCACAGTGTAAGCAAAATCAAATACATATATATGATTACCTATCATAAATATCAATTTTTCTTTGGGCTATAACAGAGGCATTTACAATTAATATCATGAATGAAAAGCTGAGTATCAAATAACATATATTGGAGACAAGCTTAAAACTATGTATGGATAAATCACTTTTTTACGTTTTTAAGGTTTCCCTACATCATACAAAAATTAAAAAGCTAGAATTCAAGTAGAAAATGAAATTTCAGAACTCAGTGAGCATGTCCTAGGGCAACTAAGTTAAAATATGTATGTATATGGAAAAATATGTGTAGGGAGAAATAGAAAATTTTTTAAGGACAGCTTCAAATGAGGACACAGAAGGAAACTAATATTCCAAAGAGAAAAATGGAAGCATTAAGACACCAATTCCCATCGGGATGATGTTGGCTAGAGTACATTAAATAAGACAATAAAGTTAAAGAAGCTCTTGTAAAGTTCTCAGACAAGGATAAATGTGTTTATCAGTGGTCAGCAATGAACTTTGATGAGTCTGGAATGAGCTGAGAAATCATGTATAAAACATTAGTATCAACAATGCAGGATACTAGATTTTGGTGTTCTTTCATGGTTATATTGAAACGTTCCTTGAATATGCTGAACAAATCTATTAATCATTGCTGCTGAGATGGCCATTCCACCAGATAGGTGGAAGCCTGAATGACTTCTTTCTTTATCCTATGAAAATAGAATATCAGTAAATAAACCAATTTTTAAAATTTCCCTTTAATATATGGTTAGAGACTTACTGAAATATAAACTTAACAGAGCTTTTGCATTATTCTCAATAGATACTAAAAATGTCAATTCAAATATATTTACTAAGCATCTACTCTGAGGAATTGTCCTATTGAATAAATGGGTGTGAAAGTACTTTGTAAAATGCAAATGTTATTCAAATTTTAGTTACGAATTTAATAAAGCTTCAATGGCCACCAACCACTGGGGATTGTGTAGCGTGTTTGAGCACAGGTAAATATAGCAAAGTCTATACTATCAAAAGCCTAAATGAAGAATCAGAGACATACAAGTAAGTCAACAATTGAGATCTTGTAAAAAGTGTTGTGAGCGAAGTGTGCAAAAAGTTCTCTGGGGATAGAAATTGTCTGCATTGGGCCTAGAGTGCAGGAAAGCTTCTTTGGAGAGATAGGGGGAGCAGGGTGTATCAATACCCAAATTTTTGGCCTTAACTTTTCCATGTCATAGTGATATTTATTTAATGATGACTATGGGGGCCTGTTGCTTCAATTATATTTTTATTTTATCTTTTTAAAAGGAAGAAGATTCATGGACTCATTCAAATTCTACACGGGTGAGATGGCACTTGCAGCCGGACGATGTATGAATTGAGAGAGTCAGCAACTATAGGAAACATCTGTGCTGCCTTATCTGGGACCTCTTCAGATTTCAGCTTCACTTATAACCTTAGATTTTGCAATTTTGCCTACTAAAACCAGAATTACACTCCCCAATTGACTCCACCGTACCATACACACCACTTAATGACGAAATATCCCTTCAAAGGAAATCTTGTAATTAACAGGACTCTTCAGTTTGCCTACAGGAAAAATAGCCAATGATGTCTTAACAAAAAATATTAATAACACCAAGAATATCTTGGCTTAGTCAAAAATGTTCTATGGTCACTCTATGTAAAATTACCTTGGGGAATTCCTGCCCTTCATATAGTCTCCAAGATTCTGGAAAAAATGCATCATCACAGTCTCCTATTTTTGCTCTATCATGCTCGGCAACTCCCAGAACCAATTCATTGTTTTGAGGTTTGACATTGGTACTTTGTTCTCTTCTGATTTAATGCCCATGACCCAATCTCCACAATAGTCATAAATAATATATAATATGCTAACAGCATTTGGTTTTGCCTTAGGATAACAAGCCAGTGAACTGTTTACAAGTAGTAAAGATGGATTTTACAATGATGATATGGTTTAATCCTCCAGTTATATGAATTAAAAATGACACAACATTATCCTTTAGGCTGTTACATAGAATTTAGTGTTATGCCTGAAAAGGGTGCTATTGCAGTCTCTTCCTCATAATACTGTCATAAACTACATTTTAGTACCAAATTTTTATGTACATAACTGCAAGAGAGAAATAAGGCACTAAAAGATGAGATTGAGTTACTAAGATGAACAAAAAGAAGAAACAGTCATGGAGATTTATATATTTAATATATAATATGCATTTATATATTATATTTTATATTAATATATTTATCACATATATTTATATAATATTCATTAAAATATGAATATATACATATTGCAAAATCAGCATATTTCATTATATCTCAATTTAGTCATGTAATTTCTGGTTCTTACTATTTTACATGTACTATTACATTTTTTCCTTTCCAAAAGTCTAAATAGTGGGCCAATAGAATCATCCAAATGTGTGTTCTACATTTCTTTAAGGTAAAAATACATTCAGATTTGTTTTTCATTCTGTCAGTTATAAGTTGTGTTTTTCAAAGAATTTTGTCCATTTTCTTCAAACTGTCAAATTTATTACCAATTTTCTTTCATTTTAGACATATTATCATAGTGGCTTCCCATTTTTTAATTGCTGTCGTTCACTAAATATATAAAATTTATTTTTAAAACTTTTTTTGAGAGTAGTTTTAAGTACACAGAAAAGTGAAGGAAAAGTACAAAGATTTCCCATATACCTGCAATCCTCATACATGCATAACCTTTCTGATTATCAACATCCCCCACCATACTGGTCCACTGATTACATTCGATAAACCTACCTTCGCACATCATAATCACTTAAAGTTCATAGTTTATGTTATGGTTCACCCTTTGTGTTGTACATTCTGTGGGTTTTGACAAATGTATAATGATATGTTTCCATCATTATAATGTCATACAGAGTCTTTTCACTGCCCTAAGAATCATCCATTCTCCACCTATTCATCCTTCCTACTCTCCAACCCCTGGAAATGACTGATCTTTTTACTACGACCATAGTTTTACCTTTTCCTGAATGTCAAAAGTTGGAATCAATCTTTTCACATTGACACCTGCTGCTTTAAGAGTTCTCTGCATGTCTTGATAGCTCATTTTTATTGCTGAATAATATTCCACTGTCTGGAAGTAGTATTGTTTCTTTTTGCACTCATCAACTGAAGGACATCTTTGTTGCTTCAAGTTTTGGGAAATATGAATAAAACTGCTATAAACATTCATGTGCATATTTTTTTGTGGACACAAATTTTCCAATCTTTTGGGTAAATACCAAAGAGTGCAATTACTGAATCTCTATGTAAGGGTATGTTTAGTTTTGTAAGAAACCACCAAACTGTCTTCCAAAGTGGCTGTACCCTTTTGCATTCCCACCCACAATGAATCAGTTTCTTTGCTCTACATCTTCACCAGCATTTGTTGTCAGTGTTCAAGATTTTGGCCATTCTAATAGGTATGTAGTGGTATCTCGTTGTTTTTTGAATTCACATTTCACTGATGACATTTGATGGGAAGTATCTTTTCATATGATTATGTGCCATCTATACATCTTTGGTGAGGTATCTGTTAAGATATTTAGGCCATTATTTAATTGGATTGTTTACTTAATGCTGAATTTAAAGAGTTTTTTTAATATTTTGGCTAATGGTCCTTAATCAGATGAGTGTTTCGCAAATATTTCTCCCAGTTTGTCTTCTCATTCTTTTGACATTGTCTTTCACAGAGCATGAATGTTTAATTTTAGGGAAGTCCAGTTTATCAACAATTTCTTTCTTGTATTGTGCTTTGGTATTATATCTAAAAAGTCATCACTATATCCAAGGTCTTCTAGGTTTTCTCATATATCATCATCTAGGAGCTTTACAGTTTTGTGTTTTATAATTAGTTCTGTGATCAATTTTGAGGCAGCTTTTGTGAAGGGTTTAAGGTCTATGTTTAGATTAATTTTTTGCAGGTGATGTCCAGTGGTTCCAGTATGATTTGCTGAAAAGAGTATCTTTTCTCCATTATACTACCTTTGTTCCTTTGTAAAAGATCAATTGCTTATATTTATGTGGGTTTATTTCTAGACTCTCTATTTTATTCCATTGCTCTCTTTGTCTACTCTTTTTGCCAATATCACAGTCTTGATTGCTGTACCTCTATAGTAAGTCTTAAAGTAAGGTAATGTAAGTCCTCCAACTTTGTTCTCCTTCAACATTGTTTTGGCTATTGTGAGTCTTTTGCTTCTCCATATAAATTTTAAAATCAGTTTGCCAATGTCAGATTGTCATCTTGACACTATTGGAGTCTGCCATTCAATGAACGTGGAATATTTCTCCATTTATTTTGTTTTTGATTTTGTTCATCAGAGTTTTGTAATTTTCCTTATATTGTTCTTACACATCATTTGTTAGATTGTTACATAAGTATTTCGTTTCTGGGAGTGCTAATCTATCTGATATTGTATTTTTAATTTCAAATTCTATTTGTTCATTTCTGATACATAGGGAAGAAATTTACTTTTGGATATTAACCTTATATCCTGCCACCATGTTTATCAGTTCTAGGAGGTTTTATTGTTGATTCTTTCAGATGTTCTACATAAACAATTATACCACTTGTGAAGGGATAAAGCTTTCTTTCTTCCTTCCCAGTCTGTACCTGTATATCTTGTCTTTTCTTTTCTTTTCTTTTCTTCTTTTCTCTTTTTCTCTTCTCTTCTCTTATATTAGCTGAAAGTTTCAATGTTGAAAAGTAGTGTTGAGGGGGGATACCCTTGGCTTGCAACAAGCTTAGTGGAAAAATTTCAAGTTTATCACTATTAAGTATGATATTAGATGTAGATGTTTTGTAGATGTTGATAATGTAATATACTCTCTTGGTTCTGAATAACTTGAAAGAGGTTTTCCATTTTTATTAAGCTGCTTAAAGAAATAACTTCTGTCTCTGTTGATTCTCTTATATATTTGAGTTTTATCTTCATATTTGGTTTTAATTTTTATCTTTATTATTTCTTGTTTTTACTTTCTTTGGTTTATTTTGATTTTATTTTACTATTTTAATTTTAAATTTATATCTTTGATTTTTATCCTTTTTAAATGTATAAATTTAAAGTAACAGATTTAATATTCTTGTGTTATGAAAGTTAATTCCAGAAAATCTGGAATTGACTTGAGCTGTTCTGCTGAAGTGACAGATGTACTTAAATGACACTGACCTCTGATCAAGGGCGTGAAATATACTGATTAATAGTGTTTCTTTGTAACCATGTGTCCAAAGTGAGTTTGGGGATCCTTTGTACCAGTTTGATAGCATTGTTTATTTGTACAGTGAGATTGATTATTTGCACCTAGTCTTGGTTAAAAACCTTGGAATGCTTTGCCAATATTGGCTGTACCAAAACCTTATCATTATTTATTTAAAAAGATATGCTAGATTATATGTTGTATCTATTGATATCTAACTCCAGAAAGTAGATATCTAATGTAATGAGGCATATAATCCTATTGTTCTTTGGTTGGATACAATCCAGAAAATAGCACCATGAATTGTACTCTGAATTCCAGATCTTTACTCTTAATTTTTATACTTAAATGCTTAAATGCCATCTAGAAGCAAATAGCTTGTGAGAGGGTAAGCTAAAGGTATCAACACTTTATAATTCAGTATTTACTTTCCTCCTGCCATGAGAAATTCAACCAATCACTGAGTGAGTTTTATGATCTAATTCGCCAAATGTGATATAAAAAGAGTTCTTGTACTTCACTTGTCAAATACTTCATTCCTAGGGTGACTTTGTGACTCTCAGAAGCAATTCATTTACAGTTCAGAGACACCTAGTATCGCTTGATGCTGTGGAGGTACATATGCCAATCTTGCTAAATGCAAAAGCCTTACAACTAAATATCAGATGTGACAATTTTGTGTTGGCTTCCCATCATTGGTGTCATATATAGCTCTATTTAAAAACCAGATCTTTCAACTCGGAGAGATAATAAAAAAGTCAAGTTGTCAAGAAACCACTCCATGTTATTTCACCTTATATAGATGCTACCCTATCTTAACACCATTTGTAACAACACTAATCTAGTGTACAATGAAATCATCACCAAGGCAGCAACTTCTCAAAAAGAAAATAAATCCTCTTTTTCTGGAGAGGTGTGCAATATCTGAAAATAGAATTGGAAAGATAAAGAAAATAAAAGAATAAAAGATCATCTGTAAGAAAACCTAACAAGGCAATAAAAAAGAGCACAGTTTATTTGAGGAGTATTAGGAGCTCATCTAGACACTGATCAAAAGCCAGATAAGCAAATGCTAAATCCCCTGCTCCAAGGCAGAAAAGCTGATTTAGTATTAAAGTCTCATATCAAGGACTAGTAATGGTAGAAAGTGATGAGTTGCAACATTAAAAAAAAAAAAAGAAAGTAAAAAGAAAGGAGGAATGAACATTTTCCTTTTAAAAGTTTCCATATTTTCAGAGGTAAAGTAGGTGGGGAAAAATATAAATTTGGGGTATGGTGAAGCATGTGACTCAAGGTTTAGAGTACATAGAAGTATTCCTAAAACACACAAAAAATTAGAATTTAGATGCTAGATTGACTTTAGATATACTCTAATCCAAATCTTCTTACTTTATAGATAAAGTTAAGGAATCCTCAAGAGAATAAATCACTTCCTGAGGCCCTAGAACTAAAAAGTAACAAAACTGAGACTAGAATCAAGAGTGACCTGAAATACATTGTCATTCCTGTCATATTTTTCAGCCTGGAAAAATTATAATCGTCCTTTTTGAGTTTTATTAGACATCTTCCCCTCTTTGACAACTAGATATTCTACCATTTAAAAATTTTTTAATGTTCATTTATTTTTGAGAGAGAGAGAGAGAGAGAGAGAGAGAGAGAGAGAGCATGAACAGGGGAGGGACAGAGAGAGGAGAGAGAGAGAGGGAGACACAGAATCTGAAGCAGGCTCCAGGCTCTGTGCTGACAGCTCAGAGCCCGACTCAGGGCTCGAATCCATGAATGAGGAGATCATGACCTGAGCCAAAATCATATGCTTAACTGACTGAGCCACCCAGGTGCCCTGATATTCTACTCTTTTTGACACCACTGTCACCAGAATGATATTTTTGTTACTGGCTTCTGTTATTGCTTCTTACTAGGTTGTTTGGACACTGATCCTTTTCAAAAGACTGTGAACTTCTTGAGGTCAAGATTTGGTTGTATTTATCTTTGATTTTACTGGAATCCACCATCTTATGTGACACAACAGAAAATTTGCAAGATGTTTGCAAATCACTACCTCCATAATTATTTACATTAATTTCTATTGAATTTCATATATCAAACCCAGTTGAGCCACTCCAGATTTGATCAATCCATCTGCTCCCTGGGCCATAACAGCTTTTTGGAGACCTGCTGGTTAATGCCCATCCCTTATGTCCTGTCACTACTAGCTCTCAGCCACACATCAAGTAAGGGCTGGGCATCTGTTGGAAGTCTAGTCATACTAAACTCAGAGTAGATAATGGTCTCTTTTACTACTTCTGGGTTATGTTGAATTGTCCCAATGTGGGGCATGAAATCTGGCTTCTATAAGAAGTGCCCATAGGTACCAGGTAACACATGTTGCAAATGGAATTGGGGAAATAAGATGAATCCTGCTTGGGATGAAATATGGAAACACGAAGTAACTTACAGATATATTTCTCTTCCTTTCTCTCCTTAATGGACTATTCTATAGCATGGTGATTCCACATGACCAGTCTGGAAAAAGCAGCTGCATTTTCATGTGAAGCTTGGCCAGTTTGGGAACATATCACCGTGTATTTGTTTTTCATTCTTCTCTACTTCATTTCTCCTTTTCCCTTCAATCTTGCTGCTCTGGGATTATATCTCACACTTGTTGTTAGTTAAGAAGTCAGTGATATGTTACCATTCAAAATGACTTTTGTAACTTCCTTTGTAAGATGTAAGTTGGTTTTTAGACTTGAGGTTTTCTTAAAATGGGGTTAAACCTACCCTTAACAAGTTTTGTATGTTCTGTTTGGACCTCATTGTATTTTTTAAAATGAGTATAAATATGTGATCATAATTCATAATTGGGTTATAAAATATAGCTTATCTGTCTCCCCATAACTATAAAGAGTGATTCATTATATTGCTATTTTAAACTTCTTGAAAAATTGTATACATTGTTTGGAGCATGAATGCCAATGATTATTGAAATAAGTGTGTCATGAAATCATACAGTTTTTTTTTTAAATAAATGCTCTCTCAGTTTTTAACTTAACGGTATTAGGGTCTTGTAAAATAACCAGTAGCTGTGCTAAAGGAGATGGGGCTAGGGGCTCCATGATATACATTACATCATGTACAATCTCTATCATGCCTCAATATTTTACACGTACGTCATTATACCCTTACTCATATAACTTTATTTTCCTAATTATAGCCAGCTATCATCCTTATCTCCAAGCCAGAGTGCCCCTCTTACTTCACTCCTCTGCAGAAATTTGGAACTGCCACTGGTAAATAGCTTATGCCCCTGAACCTCATTTGTCTCATTTGAATAATAAGAAGTGTGCTTTGCTTACAAGGTGGCTGGTAGAATTCAAAAGATAAAGTATATAAAGATGCTTTGTAAACCATACAGTATAGAGATAATGTTATACTATTTTATGGGGTTCCTGGTTCCTCTAAGTTCCTTAGTTGCCCTTCCAGCATCATTTCATCTACTTTCAAGGCTTCAATCACCTACAATATGCCAGAGAATTACAAGTATATCTCTCAGAACAACTCCACTTAACAATCCGCGAAATCTCAAACACTTCCTCAAAATGAAATTAATTATATTTTCATCCATGCTGCCCCTTCTCCTCCTCATTTTTGCTCAAGTGAAAAACTGAATATCATTCTTGTAATATATGTGTGTGTAATCAATCACCAAGCAAATTCAGTTAACTCCAACCAATAGTTCTCAAATATGTCCATTTATCTCCATCCTTGTGGCCTCAATCATATTTTATGCCATGATGTATCAACCCAAATATTGCAATTTTCTTCCAAATGTTCTCCACAAAACAGTTAAAGAGATCATTTTTAATTTTTTTTGAGAGAGAAAGAGAGCGAGCATGAGTTGGGGAAGAGCAGAGAGAGAGAGAGAAAGAGAGAATCCCAAGCAGACTCTGCACTGTCAGCTCAGAGCCTGAAGCAGGGCTTAATCTCACAAACCTTGAGATCATGAGCTGAGCTGAAACCGAAAGTCGAATGCTTAACCAACTGAGCCAGCCAAGTGTCCCAAAGAGATCTTCTTAAACACAGGTATGTATCACTTCCTTGTTGGAAACTATTCATTAACAATATCAAACTCATACATACATATAAATATATATATATACATATCTAAACATATATATATATGTATATATGTATACATATATAATGCTTAACCTATGCCAGGTACCGTTCTAAGCTCTTTAAATATCATAATTCATTAGTTCTCATGACAACTGTATGGAGTAGATATTATTATTATTAGGCATTAATTTCTTTTCCTTACTGGTAAACTAAACTACATATGTTAGGTAACTTGCCCAAGGGCACAGAGCAAGTAAAGTGGACAAAGTCAGGATTCTAAATCAGACTGCTTATACCTGCACTATCTTATAAGGTAGCCATATGTTTACATGTATATGTGTGTGTAATATATACATAAATATATGCATATATGTAAATATATATGCATGAGTAATTGCACATATATATAAATTGTTGCTATAAGTATATGTTATTATATATCCACATATATATATGGTTATGTAATTTTATATGTATATATCTATGAGAGTTTATGGCAATAATTTTTATATCAGGTCACATATTAACTCTCTATCATAGTATTTTATCTGATCTCTATCAAGTATGCCAAAATGAGTTTTTAGTTTTTCCTTATATATATTACTCTCTGTTACTAATTCAAAGTTCAATTCTTTCAAAAAAAAAGTTTTAATATGAACTCCTGGGAAGAATGGTTGCATTCATCCTTATAACAACCTTGTTAAAATTGGCACTTTTGGGGCACCTGGGTGGCTCAATCAGTTAAGCATTCGACTTCGGCTCAGGTCATGATCTCACGGTTCGTGGGTTTGAGCCCCGCGTCAGGCTCTGTGCTGACAGCTAGCTCAGAGCCTGGAGCCTGCTTCAGATTCTGTGTCTCCCTCTCTCTCTCTCACCCTCCCCTGATCACGCTCTCTCTCTCTCTCAAAAATAAATGAAAAAAACATTAAAAAAATTGGCACTTTTATTTTCGTATTACAGATGACAAATCTGAGTGGAAGAAATGTTAGCTTTTCAAAGGTAACAGAACTAGAAGTGTTGAAATTAAGATTCAAACACCCGACTTCAAAGCTTATACTTGCTTTTTCTATTCTTGCTATACATCATTTTAAACTTTGTTTTAGAAAGCTCTGATTTCTATTTCATATCCTTAAAATATTAAAATCCTTATATTTTTAACTAGTTGACATTTCCTAATAGGATATGATAATTTTAAAGTTTGTTTTTTTATTATTTCATCAGTTACTTAACTGCTATTATTATTTTTATAGTTTTTATTTTTACAAATATAAAGTACTCTGAAGGCGCTAGAAATAAGAATAATATAAGAAAAGAGAAAATGGAAAAACATAAGAAAGCATATTACTCCATCAGTTTAGAAAAAAAACTATTATTTAGATACGCACTGTTCAATGCGGTAGCTACTTTATATGGTGGCTATTGAGCATTTGAAACATAGCTACTCCAAAATGACATTCCCTGTAAGTCTAAAATATATCTGGATTGTGACGTCTTACTATGTCATGGTATGTTAACTCTTTCATTAATCATATTTATATTGACTACATGTTCACATAATATTTTAGACTGAAGTAAATAAAACATTATTAAAATTCCTTTCATCTGTTTGTTTTTACTATTTTTAATGTGGCTACTAGAAAACTTTAAATCACATGTTAGTTGCATTTGTGACTTGCATTCCCCTTCTATTGACAGTGCTAACTAGACTAAGAAAGTTAAGCCGATACATCAATATTTATCAGCAGCCATTTTTAGAAGATAAAGGGAAACTGGAAGTCATTCCTAGTGCAATTCCTTTAGTAAGAAATAATAAAACCTAATTCCAGAGAGGTTAGTTTTGCCCAGGATGACCTTGAGTGTTAAGGAAGAGTCATTTTGATGAAACTCAAGGCAATCTCTTTAGTGGACAATATTTTCCTTCCAATTATTTTTTATCTCACAGACTACTTTTATAGTCTGTTCTTTTACTTTGTAAGCTAGAACCCTATGAACTACCTGTCCCAGACTCTCTTGCAAGGTGGCTCCCTATTATCTAATACCAATGGGAAGGACGTGCGGGTGAAGAGAGGTTGGGGAGAAGGGAGACACATTTGCTTCTCATCTAGGTTTAGGGTGGACACACAATGGCAGCAAGGATGGAGTGTGACCTCAGTGGCTGCACGTCTTCAGCAGCTCCAGAATTTCCAGTGCTAGTGGTTCTGGCTGTGACACAGCTTAAAGTTCCTGCATCCTAACCTAGACATGTTAGTAGAGTTCTGATATCTGAATGTTATCAAATGCAATGCTTTGGAAGACCAAGCTTCTGTTTAACATGACCACCAAATAAATAATAATGACTAACATTATGAGGTGGGCTGGCCATTTTTTACTTGCACTATAAGCTTACAGAAAGAAGTCTCAACTGCAGGCTTTAACTTCCAGCTCAAGGCACAATTAGAAAATCAAATAGCTTCTTATCTCTTATCTTCTGTAGATACAGAACTAGACAGCTGGAAAATGAAATAGCAAAGTTTTAAAGGTTTCAGAATTAAAACACTTGTGTAATGCACATTCTTGCTAGGTGTTTTGGTGAAAATTAGTGCAATGCCTAGAAAATAGTACAACCCTGAGAATTGAAATGTAAATATTTGGGTGCATTCTGGTCACTGAGTGTCTTGGAATGCTAATCCCTCCTATGACCCTTTTGCTAGCAAATGTGAGATTTTTTTCCCTTTTATGAGGAGAATAGATTTTCCTTGACTGAAGACTCTGACCTTTAGTCATCTTTTGCTATATAACAAACAATCCCCCAAAATAGTAATTTAAAATTACTATGATTTTTTATTCCAGAGGATTTAATGGGATGGCAGTTTGGGTAGTTCTTTTGTTGGTCTTGACAGGAATCACTCATGTAGCTGCAAGCATTTCATGACTCACCTTGAAGTAGAGGGTCTAAATGGCCTCATTCACATGTCTGGAAGTTGATATTGACTGCCAGTCAGGGAAATGAGGTTCTTCTCCATGTGTTCTCTCCTTCTAGATGGGGTTAGCATGGTGGTCTCAGTATCCCAGGAGAATGAGAGCAGAAGCCAAAAGGCTTCTTTAAGTTCTAGGATGTGGAACTAATGTAAGACCAATTTTTCCTTATTATATTTATCAAAAAGAGACACATTGCCAACCCAACTTTAAGGGGGTGAAGAAATAAAACTGTCAATCCTGATGGAAGGATTAGCAACACCACTTTGCAAGGCAAGACAGACACCGGTTTACATTCTTCATTGACTCCATTATGGGAATGATGAACCACATCCTGGAATTACTTCATCTGAAGCAGCTGATTTAAAAGACGATGTTCATGCCTATCAAGATCTACCTTCAGCCCCCACTTTGTCTTCTACCACTTCAGGATTCAAAATTTTAATGACAGTATCTCCCATTTCCCTTCCCTCTCTAAAAAGATAGCCACCTCAGAGCTTCTCAAGGATGCTGTCTCTCTCCAATCATGCATTTTTCAATGCCTTAGTGAAGGCAGAGCCCTTTACTCCCTAACCCATATTGGTCTGGTTACTACATTTGCTGAGTGACAACTAGCCAACATCAGAGGGCAATGCTGAGACTCTGCTACTGCACCATGTCCTGGGTATACTAGCCAGTTACTCAGTGGCTGTTTGGTTACATTGTCCCTTTCATTGTAAAGGGAGGATAGAAACATATTTTGCATATGGATTTGTCCCTTTTACTTACAAAGCTTCTGTAAGTGTCCCTCTCCATGGATTTAAACAATTCCATATTTATCATCACCATTCAGCACATTGCATCCATTCAAGGAACTCAGTCATTGAATTCACTGGTCTTATTATATATCCCAGCACTTAGAAGTAGTGCTGATAAAATCATAGAATGACCTATTGAAGCCTTGGTTAAAGTCCCAGTCAGAAGGCAAGGCCCTGTAAAGTTGGGATGCAGTCTTACAAGATATTGTATTTGCTTTGAGTTGTCAAACAAAATATAATACTGTGCGCACACACGAGAATCAAGAGGGAAAGTTATAGTCTCTCCTCTCACTATTACAATAGCAATCCATTTAGAGAATTTTTGCTTTTCATCCTACAGAATTTCCATTAGTCCTGAGATCTACTGCTTTAAAGTTTCAGTTCCTAAGGGAGGAATACTTACACCAGGGGACAATTTAATGGTTACCTTGAGTTTTAAGTTGAGATGCCATCTGGCTATTGGAGATGCTTTAATGCTGAAACTAACAGGCAAAGTATGGGGATACTACACTGACTGGGGTGACTAATAAACACTATACAGGAAAAACTGAATTGCAAAGGTGTGAGAGGGATTCTGGAGATTCTCAGGGGTAACTCTTTTTAATTCTATACCCAGAATGACACACTAAACAAGCCAATAAGTACCAGGGTCTATGACCAGTTACATAAGGACATAATGTTTTTAACTACTTTGCATATCTAATTTCTTCCTTGTTATGTGTCATATAACCCTTTTCCTTTGCTTCCTTTTTTCTTTTCCCTTCCTTCCTTTTTTTCCCCTTTTTCTTCATTTCTTTCCATATTCTTTGCTTTATTTCATGTAAAAAGTAAGTTAGGATGGTGGTTAAGTGTTACTACCCAGCTTAATTAGTATTTATGTTAGTGAATATCCCAGTAAAATGGTGACTGAACTCTAAGAGGGAATAATATTACCAAGAGATGGATAAAATTAGTGATGGATCTTAGTGTATATCCTTTTTAGAAAGGTGAAAGAATATATATATATATATATATATATATATATATATATATATATATTTTTTTTTTTTTTTTTTACCAAGAATAGTTTGTAACCTGTGAGGTAGAGTGGGACATTATTATTCTTATTATATACATAAAGTTTAAATATAAGGGTGGATATATATTACACAGTTTAAATTGTATGAGAGTATATGTATGGATGAAAGTAGATAATGAGGATAACTGAGCTGGTTGTATACCTGTTGCACCTCTGTTCTACATTTATCTTTTTATATTCTATTCTGAACTATAAGAGTTGGGAGTATACATGCTACATTTCCCAGATTCCCTTCAGCTTGTTTTCTGTCATACCCTGTCAGTGTAAGGCCCTGACAGGTACTTTTTTTAAGTTTATTTATTTATATTAAGAAGGAGGCAGAAAAAGAGGGAGAGACAGAATCCTAAGCAGATTCCTTGCTCAGTGCAGAGCCTGACCCGGGGCTTGATCCCATGACCCTGGGATCATGACCAGAGCTGAAATCAAGAATCAGGCACTCAACTGACTGAGCTACTCAGATGCTCCACCACCACCACCCGACAGCTAATTGTGAAGTTTAGAAGAACTGAGAACCTTTGGTTCAGACAACAGCAGTAGATGCTGGTAGGTGCTGATGATGCACGGCTGAGACAAGGTGACTGGGGATTTCATCAGTCCCACTAGTAGCTGAACTTCTTTGGTCTTGCTTCAGCTCTTTTTTTTTTCCCCAACAAGTGCCCTTCTTAGTGCCCATCACCCATTTAGCCTATCCTCCTACCCACCTCCCCTCCAGCAACCCCAAGTTTATTCTCTGTATTTAAGAGTTTCTTAGGGTTTGCTTCCCTCTCTATTTTTATCTTATTTTTCCTTCCTTTCCTCTATGCTCATCTGCTGTGTTCCTTAAATTCCACATATGAGTGAAATCATTTGATATTTTTCTTTCTCTGACTTATTTCACATAGCATAATGCACTCTAGTTCCATCCACATTATTGCAAATGGAAATATTTCATTCTTTTTTGGTCGCTGAGTAATATTCCATCATGTATATATACACATATGTGGATATGTGTATGTGTATGTGTGTGTGTGTGCGCACGCACATACACACACACATACACACCACATCTTCTTTGTCCATTCATCACTAGATGGACATTTGGGCTCTTTCCATACTTTGGCTATTGTTGATAATGCTGCTATTAACATTGGGGTGCATGTGCCCCTTTGAATCAGCATTTTTGTATCCTTTGGATAAATACCTAGTAGTGCGATTGCTGGGTTGTAGGGTAGTTCTATTTTTAATTTGTTGAGGAACCTCCATAATATCTTTTAGGGTGGCTGCACCTGTTTGCATTCCGACCAAAAATGCAAAAGTGTTTCCCTTTTTCTGCATTCTCACCAACATTTGTTGTTTCCTGAGTTGTTCATTTTAGCCATTCTGACAGGTGTGAGGTAGTATCTCATTGTGGTTTTGATTTATATTTCCCTGATGATGAGTGATGAGCATCTTTTCATGTGCCTGTTAGTCATCTGGATGTCTTTTTTGGAAAAGTGTCTATTCATGTCTTCTGCCCATTTTTTACCTGGGTTATTTGATTTTGGGTGTCCAGTTTATAGATTTAGGGTCCTAACCCTTTATCCAATTGTCATGTGTAAATATCTTCTCCCATTTCTTCCGGTGCCTTTTAGTTTTGTTTATTGTTTCCTTTGCTGCACAGAAGCTTTTTATCTTGGTGAGGTCCCAATAGTTTATTTTTGCCTTTGTTTCCCTTTGCTTCAGATTTTTTAGGTATGGTATCTCTCTGGCAGTTTCAGCCTTTGTGCAGCTCCTCTCCACCAGCCAGTATAGGTGCATGGGTGCTGGTTCAAGGATTCTAGCCCACTGGCATTAGTAGCTTTCTGAAATCAGGGTAACACACATACCTTTTTGTTCTGCCAGCACCTCTCCTTCTAACACCTTGTCACCAATTCCCTGTTTCGTGTCTCCTTTGTTTAAATTAGGCAGCATATTTCTATTTTCCTTACTGTTCCCTGACTGACATAATTTCTAAGCCCCAAAGCCATGTTGACTTCTTTGAAAGAGAATCATAGTTTATAATAAAAATACTTATAGCTGACAAAATCAACATATTTTATCATTTCGAGAGTGCCAAAATATGTCCAGGAAAATAATAGGATTAATAAACCAATTTTTGATGCACGCATATGAAACTTGGATGTTCGTAACTTACAAAAAGTAACCATTCTTCATTCTTAGGGGAAAATGAGTAAATTTATTGTTTCTTTCTACAGATACTGCTAACATAAAGTTTTTCTCCATTACACGGGTTTAAAGGAAATCTTAAAATCCTTTATAGCAATGCCACTCAAAATTGGGTTACAGACCAGTTCTAGTCTGCAGACTTAAGTAGTCTGTGAGGTGACTGACAGCTTATTCAGAATGGAAATAAACATACTGCATTCTTCCTGGAAAATCTCTATCTCTACCTAATATATTAGGGAAATAATTTACACTTGTTGCAAGCTCCTTACCTCCAAGAACAGTAACAACCAGTTCACAAACTAGTAAAGAGATCCATTATTTAAAATGGGATTGCAAAAGACAAAGGCAAAGAGAAAGGCAAATACCATGTGATCTCTCTTATAGTGGAATCTAAACAGACAAACAAACAAAGACAAGCTCAGAGATATAGAGAACATATTGGTGGTTGCCAGAGGTGAGGCATGGAGAGTAAGAGAAATGGGTGAAAGGGGTCAAAAGGTTTCTAAAAAGGACCAAAAAATTAAAAGCCAATTCCTCTGAAATATCAAAACCTATAACATGGGCAGGGGTTTTTTTTGACAAATTTTTTGGGGTCAATATATATTCTCTCGTTTTATTTGGAAAACAATAGAAAGTACACTATATATATATATGGAATAACTAGCCCCTGAAAACAACCTAACACCTAAGAGCCATAATGCTTGAGTGACGAAATGGTAGTCCAAAAGAACAATCATACTCACTACTCTACAAGGAATGGAAATGACTTGATGAAGAGTTAGATTTTAAAGAAAAATAGAGTCAGTGGTATTGTAATGGTGATGTAATGGGGCAGATGGTAGCTATGGTGAGCATAGCATAATGTATAAACTTTTCAAACACTAAGTTGTACACCTGAAAAAAATTTAACATTGTGTTTCAACTGTACTCAAATAAAAATATTAAAATAAAACTTTTTGCACAAAAAGAATTCTTTTTAAATGGTAACTTCTTAAAGAGGTAATGAAAATCTGCTTTGATTCCATAGAAAATGATACAAAAAATGTGGAAAATAAAAACAGAAGAAAAAAAAAGTAGAAAGGGTTGAAGGAATGTTTTTGCATCTAAACATGTCTGTGCTCAAGCAGAAAGGGAGGAAAGAATGAGCAAGGAAAGTAGAAAAGAAAACTTTAAATATTAGGGCCAGGGAAAGTCTTCATAATGTTTTGTAAAGTTATAAAAATAAATCAGTATGATATAAATGAACAATTATTTTTTTATATTCTATTATGGTGGAAGATTTCTTTTTTCAACATACCATTAAACTAACTGAAGGAATATTATAAAGATTTCAATTGACATCACATATGCAAACAGTAATTTCAACATTATACTACTCATAATTTTAACCAATTACCTTGATTTCATACCAAGTAATTTCTTTAGAAACAAAAACACCAATATTATCTTCTGTATAAGTTAAACTGTTGGAAATTCAATATCAAAGTTGAGTATAAACGAACTTATTTATATTTGATACTTATTCCTTTGTGTTCACGAGTCCTTTTTCTGAAAATTTGTTTCAGATGCTAAGTACAAAAGAAGTCTGTGATTCTTAAATAATTTCAGTCTGTTCTATAAGCTCAAATAATGCTTTTGATTTTAAGTTGTTTAATCTCAAAGAGATCAGTATAGAAAACAGATTAGAGACTTGGATGAAGTTGCATTCAAAAAGAAGTTCTATTCAGCTCCAAAGTTAAGCAACAGCAGATCTTAAAAGATGGCTTCCTGATGTGAACTGGAATCAAAGAAATTACAGCATTCTTTTGAATTTAAGTGAGCTTTTAAATCAGAGGGTGAGTGTATCAAAATTTATTCTTTGTGGAGGTCTGAATATGAGCCGATGCTAATTTTATATTTCTACTCTCAGAAAATTTACTCATGGTTAGAGTGAAAAAAAATGAAGCTCTCCTCAGTTCTTAAAATGAAAAGTCATTCTGACAAAAATCTTTGACAGAAAAACCTATGATTCATTGTTAAGCTACCCTAGCTCACAAGAATAACAATAACGACAATAATCATAGCAACAACTGACATTTACTGAGTGCATACTATGTGCCAGGCACTCCTTGTAAGCATTTTGCCTGTATGAATTTAATCCTCAAAACAACACTGAACAATTATCTCCATGTTATAGAAAAGGAAATGGAGCAATGACCATTTATCCTGGAAGTACCTGAGTTACATTCTTGTGGGAATTTACTGTGAGAAAATGTAGCTTCTTTTCCTCAGAATTAGCATGATGTGATACATAAAAATAATTTGATATGCCTCTAAAAATCTTCCACACAATAGCGCTATTAAACTAAGACATGCAAGAAAATCTAAATTGTAGAAAGAAGTATATATATTCTTGGAATTAATACCAGAAAATGCTTGCTTTCATACAAACTGGACCTCCACAGATTTGACGCATGCCTGAAAAAAGACTTTCAGTAACACTGTCAAACTAGAAATAGAAAGTAAATCTACACCATAAAAGGATAATTTAACACATTAAATATACTATGAGGACAAGAAATATTTTTATGTTTGGGCATTAAGCTTACTATATTTCCAAGCATACATGGCGAAAATGTAAATGAAAGATGATGCCATTCCAATTGTCTGAGGCAAGCCAAAGCATATGAAATATATTTTATTTCTATAGAAATATAGTATTTTCTAGTTTTAACACTCAAAAATATATTTCTAGGAATATTTACTTCAGAATGGCACAATGTGTAGATCCGCAGACCTGTTCCTCAAGGAAAAAAAAATCATTAATTGTTGAAAATTACAAACCAAACAAAAACAACCATTCAAAGTCTTTGAAAACTGTCACGAGAGAATAGAGCAAAGAAACATTCAATAATGAAAATTTACTAAATCTCAGTAAGAAAACAGCTAGTCTGTTAGACTTGAGCAATGAATGGCCTTTTCCCTCTGCTCCGTCAGGTCAGCATGACAGAATCGCCATTTTAGGAGATGTGGACAAGAAAACAGGGCTCCTTTTCTCAGCGCCCTGGCAATGGCTACTACATCTCACCAGAAAAAAAGCAGCTTGCTAGCATTTCACCTCCCTGTGCTCTGTTTCCCAGAGGTTAAATTCCAGGTGAGTTTGGCCCAAATACTTAGGATCCATTCTTCTCCCTGGCACCCATTCACAGGGCAGAGACTCTACCCCAGGCACTACAGGCCAAAAACCTGGAGCCCTAAGAGCCCTCACCTCAACGTCTCATAGAGGTTCCACAGAGGAGACCAGAAGATAGATAGTGCTCCCACTCAAGCAAACTATGATTCAGGGATGTCACCCCAATGAAAGTGAGTCAATGTCCTGCCCCTAGCTTTAGGACAGTGAATCAGAAATTTTGCACGAGGGGAAAGATTCCATAGGAAGAGAATGCACTAAAGCTCACCAAAGGAATTGACTATTTATAAAAGAATATGGAGAAGTTCAAGCGTATGGGCACTCTCAAACACAACAGGCACATGTAATGTCATAATATGGAAATATAGTAAAAGAGAAGGTAGATTAGCAGTGGCCTAGTGCTGCAGGTATTGTGGAAAATGAGGGGTTATTGTTAATGGATACAAGATTTCTTTTTTGAGGGATAAAAATGTTCTAAAACTTATTGTGATGATGGTTGCATGAGTGTGAATACACTAAAACTCACTGAATTGTACATGTTAAATGTTTGAATTATATGTTTATAGAATTACACAAGGGCAATACTGGGTTAAACCTCTAAATTTTATGAATATATTAGTACAGATATTATTGATTCCACTAAATAGCTTAAAACAACCATTAACCTTAGTGAATATGTATCTTTCACGATAAATAACTTGCAGCTTTCTGAACTTTTTTTTTAAATTTTATTTATTTATTTTTGACAGAGAGAGAGAGAGAGAGAGCGCGCGAGTGAGCACAAACCGGGGAGGGGCAGAGAGAGAGGGAACAGAAGATCTGAAGTGGGCTCTGTGTACACAGCAGAGAGCCTGATGTGGGGCTCAAACTCACCATCTGTGAGATCATGACCTGAGCTGAAGGCACACATCCAACCGACTGAGCCACCCAGGTATCCCCTTGAACTTTAATTTTTAAGTTATAATTTTCTTTGATTTTTAAAAATTACTGGTAAAGTCTAGTAAAGTTTTAGAAAAGAACTAAAAAGGATAACCTCTAGGACAATGGGGACTTACCATCGTACTATGATACATTTGTTCTCTTTCATTCTAACAATATTAAACATTTAAAAGCCAAAACTCACTGTTTTGTTTTCATTATGTTTAATTGTGTTTCTTACAAATGCATAATGTAAATATAACTGGGAAATCTTAATTGACTCAGCATATTAAAACTGAACTTTAGTTCAGGTCATGATCTCATGTTTTGCAAGTTCAAGCCCCACATCAGGTCTGTGCTGACAGTGGATCCTCTGTCTCCCTCTCTCTTTGCCTTTCCCCTGCTCTCTCTCTCTCAAAAATAAATACACATTAATAAACGTATATATATAATTTGAATATGTATATATATAATTTGAGTATAAATATATAAACTTGTCAACTATACTTAAATTTCATAAACTTTTAAAATTAAAAAATTTATTTAGTGGAATCAGTAATATCTGTACTAATATATTCATAACCATTGTAATAACTGGTTGTTATTAGTATTATGTTATTAATGACAAGATGATAAAAATCAGAGAAACAGGAGTTGCCCACTAAATTCATCAGACACCAAGTTAGATGTGGCTGATTGGACACATATTTGAACCTGGTCTCCCCAAACCACACTAACATGACAACAAAGTTTTCAAAGGCTAAATTAAATTTGCTGGACAAAAACATCAGGGGAAGAAGAAAGAGCAGACAATTTTAAAACCAGGAAGAGGAAACCCAGTGGTTAACTTTGCAGATTGGAGAAAGCTGAAAGCTTGTCCCCACCTCAGCAGCACCATCTTCAATGAGGAGCATAAAAAAAAATCAACTTTTTGGGCCCCACTCCAGACCTACACAATCAGAATCCTTGAGGAAGAGACCCACCAGTCTGTTGCTAAACAAGTCCTGCAGGTGATTGTGATGCACATCAAAGTTGAAGAGTCAATGGTCTAAACAACTGAAAGCACCAGGTGCAAACAAGTTTGAACTGAAAACAGGAGAATTAATGGGTTGGTTTGATAAAATGTCACATTCATCCGGCTGATTATGGTGATTGGCCATCTCTTTCCTTGAAAATAACTGAAAGTGTAACATCTGGAGAGAGCAGTACTGAGGGTTTAATATCTGGAGACAGAGACTGGACTCATGAACACTATGAAAAATGAGGGCAAGGAGAACATGCCATACTGAAACGTCTACATACATAAACCCTCTCCTCATGGTTCCCAGAATGCTATCAGATAGGCTTAAAACATGCAGACACAAAGGGACTGTATTAGCCTCTCATCTAAAAGACCTTCAAATACTGACATTAGAGCAATAAGTTTTTTCCCCCACAAATGGCTGATTCCCTACTCAGTCAACCTAGATTATAGATAAACAGTAATTGTTTATTTAACTAAAAATGGTATACCATATATTGCATCAAAGAAATTTTGTATATATGCAAAGTACTTTGCACAACAGAACATAATGTTCCTTTTCCAGGGTAAGTTTAGAGAGAATGTAAAACTAAAAATCAGGATTGGGCAGTAACCTACAGATGCCACAACTGAGTACCACTACCGGACTCCACACTGCTTAGGTCTGGCCGCTGGAAATGTACTCATGCCTGGTTAGTCTTTCCTTTCCTTAGGCTAGTTATAGGGTCCCAGATCACATGTACAAGATCTAGCTGTCACATAGTAGGAACAAGGTATGAGGCCCCCAACAGTTGGTGACTTGGAGCCATAACTTATCTAAACATTCACACAGGGGTGCCTGGGTGGCTGAGTCGGTTAAGCATCCAACTTCAGCTCAGGTCATGATCTCACAGTTTGTGGGTTCGAGCCCTGTGTCAGGCTCTGTGCTGACAGCTAGCTCAGAGCCTGGAGCCTGTCTTCGGATTCTGTGTCTCCCTCTCTCTCTGACCCTCCCCTGCTCATGCTGTCTCTCTCTCTCTCTCTCTCTAAAAAATAAAAATAAAACATTAAAAAATTAAAAAGAATAAATAAACATTCACACAAATAGGAGGCATGCATTGCCCAACAGGCAAATGTGACGACAAATATCCAGGACAGCATGAAATGGTTAGATGGAAAGTATCTTGAACTGCTCTTAATCTGGTTTAAAGATAACTCACAGCAAATGTCACTTCATCCAGTATTCAAATAATGGGAAATTTGACTGTGAGTTTGGACCCAGTCAAGAACTATCTCTAGCCTAGAACCATTTGAAATCATCAAAGAATAAAAAATATTTGTATTTGAAGATGATGTGTTCAAACATGGAAGAAGGGTTCTCAAATTAGAGAGATCAAGAGAGAGGATCTGAAATATTATGCAACCATTTTTGTGCTAACAATTAAAGCAGACAGCATTTTGAATACAATTAGATGGGACCACCTCATGAGCAGGACGGTACTAAGACTCTGATTAAAAGTATATGATGGCAAATTCGGGTACTAAGCCCCAAACTGTGAGACACTAGAAATAAGAGAAGGTAGAAGAAGGGGAATCTAGAGGGAGCCATAATAGAAGCCAGTTTCTAAATATCTTTATAGGATTAAATATTTTCACCTGCTTCTTAAGTGAAACACTAAAAATTCATTATTCTAGCATTATCTTAATGTTTTATTATATAACATTTACTCTAACTGTAATGTAGGTTATTACATAACATTTACAGTTAGAGTAAATTTATAGACTATGGACATAAAGAAATAATATCTTGAATCTTATTAATCAATTTATTTGAGGACCTCAACCACCCCCTCCCTAAGGCAAGGTCAAGGAAGAAGGCCACTAGCCTCCTGTTCTCAGAGTCCTCCACACGTACTTTGATGTTTCCTAGTTCTTATTGGTACCTGCCATAAAAGTCACTTACATACCCAGACAACTTCTTGGAAAGGAGTGAGCAGGTGGAGAAAAGATGAGGGGTGAGGATGTGAAAGACCATAAGTAAGAATTATCTGGGGGCACCTGGGTGGCTCAGCCAGTTAAGTGTCCAACTTTGGCTCAGGTCATGATCTCGTGTTTTGTGGGTTCAAACCCACATTGAGCTCTGTGCTGACAGGTCAGACCCTGGAGCCTGCTTTGGATTCTGTGTCTCTCTCTGCCTCTCCCTTACTCACACTGTGTCTCTGTCTCTCTTTCAAAAATAAACATTTTTAAAATATGAAAAAAAATGAAAAAAATGAAAAAAGGAAATCTTGTAATTAACAGGACTCTTTAGTTTGCCTACAGGAAAAATAGTCAATGATGTCTTAACAAAAAGTATTAATAACACCTCACTTTATCCTCAGGAATATCTTGGCTTAGTCATAAATGTTCTATGGTCACTCTATTTTTGAGGTTTGACATTGGTATTTTGTTCTCTTCTGATTTAATGCCCATGACCCAATCTCCACAATAGTCATAAATAATATATATATATGCTAACAGCATTTGGTTTTGCCTTAGGATAACAAGCCAGTGAACTGTTTACAAGTAATAAAGATGGATTTTACAATTATCTGAATAAATGGCCAATAAAATCAATTATTTACATTCAAAAGACTTTGATAAATTATTTGGAAAGTTAATATGTGTTTCTTTTAATCTCCCAGTAACTAACACGGTGCATTAAAGAGGAAGTTTAGTTTGACCATAGAAAAGCAAGAAAGTATATTTCCTGAGCACTTCTGAGTAGCAGATGTACTAAATTTACCATTGCATTACATTTCAATGTTTTATATTTCTTAATGTTGATTCAAACATATTAAATAAATCTTACAGTATCTTTAAAGAGGTTTAAGTAGAGAAATCCTGTCTTAATTCTTTACATAGATATTATATATTGCATCCATTTAATTTTTTTAAATGTTTACTTATTTTTGAGAGAGAGAGTGAGAGCATGAGCAGGGGAGGGGCACACAGAGAGGAAGACAGAATCTGAAGCAGGCTCCAGGCTCTGAGCTGTCAGAGCCTGACGCAGGGTTCGAACCCACAAACCGTGAGGTCATGACCTGAGCTGAAGTTGACGCCTAACCAACTGAGCCACCAGGCACCCCAAATATTGCATCCATTTAAAAAATTTAACCATAAATACTGATAGAGCATGTACTCTATGCCAGGCAGTAGGGTCAGAGAGAGGACAGAAATGAGTAGGTGCAATCCTTAACATTTAGAAACTAAATGGTTTTCTACATAGAAAATCTACAAAGAAAACATATATACAATACAAATATTCAGCACCCTTTCACAGGTTTAAATTAAAATAATGTATACAAATATATGATTTCATTAATATGTGGAATTTAAGAAACAAAACAGATGAACATAGGGGAAAGGAAGGAAAAATAAGATAAAAACAGAGAGGGAGACAAACCATAGAGACTCTTAAATACAGAGAACAAACTGAAGACTGCTCAAGGGGAGGTGGTGGGGAATGGGCTAAATGGATAATGGATATTAAGGAGGGTACTTGCTAAGATGAGCACCGGGTGTAATATGTAAGTGATGAATCACTGGGTTCTCTTCCTGAAACCAACAGTATACTGTATGTTAACTAACTTGATTTTACATAAATTTTAAAAAGCAATAATGTATGCATGTTTGTATATACATATGCATATATATATTTGTGTTTTATAAGCTTATCTGCATAAGTAATTTTTGTCTGAACATAGGTAACTAGATATGCTCTCACCGATGTTAATCAATATATTCATCAACCTATAATCAAATAATTAGCAGGTACTTTATATACAATACCTTAGTTGTGGTTTCTACAGCTTTAAGAAATAGGACAGTTAGAGTCATTTTATAGATAATACTTTTATCTATATTCCTGCTTTATTTTAAGAATGAAAAAAAAATCTTTTCACTTGAGTAATCTCATCTACATTTTTATATAGTGAAGCCAATGTTTTTCAAGAACTAAAAAGTTTTTTTCTCACAGAAAATGCTTCCAGAATAGATACTTAGCATGATCAAAATTTTATGAAGATGTAGCTAAGTTCTTAAAATGCTAAAGCTTATTGAGTGTATTACCATCTCATCTGCATTTCATAATTTAGGAATTATATAATTAAATTTAAACTCTACAATTATGTATATAAAATTATTTTAGAGAGTAAAATATTTTAAAATCAACAAATTCAGATATTATAAACATAATTCAATATTTTTTAAAAATTTGGTCCTGTTTATTCGTAATGATCATTCTTAAATGATGGTGTCATATAATTTAATTAAACATCTACCGAGGCTTTAAAGTTTGCAGTTTGGTGTTAGGCTTGAGCATGACCCTAACTACCACTTAGGCAAAAATCTGATGAAATTTCATTATTTAAGAGCAGCATCAAAAAGTTTGGCTATGGGAAATATATCTGAAGTCATCACCCTTTTTTTCACTCCTAAAATTATAAATGTATTTTTAAAACATTGATTTTGAAACCATTAGAATTGCCTTTCTACCTCTCTTTTTAATCTTCCATCCTTTATCCTTTTATGGGATAGTAATTGTTCTTATATGTTTGATCAGACCTATCACTCCTACTATATTGTCTCTTATTTCAAGTTGTATTATAACCACTTTCACACATGTCTACTTCCTCATATTTTCTGACAAAAAAACACAAAAAACAAAGCAGTATCAATAACTCTTTTTCTCTATCAAACGACTATTCTATTTGTCACCACAATGCCACTTTCAGGTACCTCATATACCACCTCTTCTAGGCTCTTTCTTGAAAAGATTCTTTTCTGGAAAGATAATTCTAGTAAGCCATGTCATTTTTATTCTAAGCCTTTATTCAGAACACAATTGTAAAGGAAGATAAATTATCTGAAAAATTATTTTCAATTATTTAAAATCTAATGTTTTTCTCTTCAGAAGCACTTTTAATCATTCTATTCCTGAAGACAGGAGGTATTTCACATGATTGATTTTTCTATCAAGAGTGTTTAATGTCATGAAATTTAGTATAAAAATAAAAGTATCTAGGTCTTTGCTATTCATTAATCAGAACCTAATTCATTCCTTGAGGAAGATATATGTTTTCTTTATTTGGGCTGTCTAAATATTTGATTGCTTCAAAAGCATTTTGAGTAAATGAAAATCCTAACCTGGATGGGAAATGAAATCCATATCAACCTTGCTCTATCATAGTTAGCATTTAGCTTTGTTCTGTAATGTCATAAATCTCTCTTTCTTCATTTCCATTACTTTTTTTTTCTGATAGCAAAAGATAAAGGGTCTTGAGTCAGAGGAAGGTATTTTCTGTTAAAGTCAGGAGAATATTTTGAAAATAAGTGAATAGTGCTCTTTCCCATCTTGCAAGATGGTGGGCGAAAAAGCCGAGAAGCCAGATACTAAGGAGCAGAAACCTGAAGCCAAGAAGGCTGATGCTGGTGGCAAGGTTAAGAAGGGTAACTCGAGGCTAAAACGCCAAAGAAGGGGAAGCCCCACTGCAGCTGAAACCCCGTGCCAGTCAGAAGAATTGGCAGATGCACCCGATCGGCTGTGTATTCGAGGCAGGCCATGTACAAGAGGAAGTATTCAGCAGCTAAATCCAGGACGGAAAAGAAAAAGAAGGAGAAGGTTTTTGCTATGGTAACAAAACCAGTCAGTGGTGACAAGAATGGTGGTACCCGAGTTAAACTCCGCAAAATGCCCAGGTATTATTCTACTGAAGATGTGCCTCGAAAGCTGTTGAGCCACAGCCAAGGCAAAAATCCTTTCAATCAGCACGTAAGGAAACTGCCGGCTAGCATCACGCCTGGGACCATCCTGATCATCCTCACTGGGTGCCATAGGGGCAAGAGGGTGGTTTTTCTGAAGCAACTGAGCAGTGGCTTGCTACTTGTGACTGGACCTCTGTCCCTCAATCTAGTTCCTCTGCGTAGAACACACAAGAAATTCGTCATTGCCACCTCCACCAAAATTGATATCAGCAGTGTGAAAATCCCCAAACACCTCACTGATGCTTACTTTAAGAAGAAGAAGCTGCGTAAACCCAGACACCAGGAAGGGAAGATCTTCTACATGGAGCAAGAGAAATATGAGATCACAGAGCAGCGCAAGGTTGATCAGAGAGCTGCGAACTAGCAAATTCTGCCAAAAATCAAAGCTGTCCCTCAGCTTCATGGCTACCTCCGCTCTGTGTTTTCTCTCAGGAATGGAGTTTACTCTCACAAACTGGTGTTCTAAAATTCTTACAAACACCCTGATTACATAAGGTATCCATCAAAAAAAAAGGAAAGAAAAAATAAGTGAATAATATGTGGGCATTTTCAGATTTCATAGTAAGCATTTAATTTAGTTAAAAATTTTCCAGTGCAGAGATGGTCTTTTACGTCTCTGACTAGGAAAGTTTAGAAATTTCACCAGAGACTAGTCATAGCAACGTAGGTGCTTCAATTTTTTCCTAACTGTAAAGGATTTTAAGAACTTCTATAATTACATCATTGTAGAGGTGAGAAGTGACTTTCCCCTTGTTCCTAAGCTTACTAGTTTCAACATCTGCTGGCAAAGATGACCCAGCTCTGTGTCCGTCCACAGAGAGGAAAGGTTTACTGGAGCATGGTTAGCACACTCACTCCTCTTCAGGTCCCTGTTCCTCTGTGCACCAGAGCAGCTCAGCTAGGAAATATTTCCAGCAAGGCACTCTGAGAAGCCTGACTTCCAAACTTGTCCTATATTCTTGATTAAGTACACGTGGAAGAGGTCTCCACACTGGTAACTCTTTGCCTTATATACACTGTCCAGAATAAAGCAACTAAGGGCTATTAAATGATTTTTGCAAAACTATGCAAGTTTTAAACTGGTGATTTACTAGTTGCTCCTGCAAGCAGCTAGATAACAGTTTAGATTTTATGAAATGTCTCGGTTTAAAAAAATGCTAGATTAGCTGCAACTGGATAAATATCCATAACTTCAGTGAAGTCAGTAATCAATACATTAAACAAAATAGCTTGGATTTGAATCCCAGCTCTGCCACTTCAGATCGGTGTAATCTTGAGGAAGTAAAATTCTCTTAACTCTACTTTCTTAGCTTTAAAATGGAGATAACAAATTCCAGTTTATCTTTGTTTGGTCTCAAGGATGAAACAAGTCAAAACATGTTGAACTCATCAAAGAGACTAACATGTATTAAGAGCTCAAAGATGTAACAATTAACTATTAAATAAAATTAAATATTAAATACATTTAAAAATATTTTTCATGGCTATGTATGCCTTGCTACAGCTGGTTGCTCAGTGATTTCTGGCCTCTGCTTACCCTATTTCCTAGCCGTCCTAAAAGGTAGTGGCCTAATCCTATGACTGACCTCTGTCTGGCTTGGATCACTGTCATCTGTTTGCCCTTTCAGTTCTTTCTTTGACTGTAGCTCTCCATCTATGGAATTTCCTGGTGTGGATTCTCTTTTCTCAAATTAGGCACAGACTGATACATCTGCCACAATTCAATGTATATATTTTTTCTACCACTCATTTCTATCCCTTAGAACTGTGTGTTATATGTTTACGTCTTAGTTACTGCCAAGGTATATACATGAGTATACTATTATATGAATCCTAGTTTTTTTTTTTAAGTTTATTTATTTTGAGAGAGAGAGAGACAGAGACAGAGAGTGAGCAGGGAGGGGCAGAGAGTAAGAGAGAGAGAGAGAGAGAATCCCAAGCAGACTTCGCACCTTCAGTAAAGAGCTCGACATGGGGCTCCAATCTACAAACCTTGAGATCATGACCTGTGCCAAAATCAAGAGTCGGTCGCTTAATCGCTTAACTGACTGAGCTACTCCAGTGTCCCATGAGTCTTATGTTTATATCACTCCCTATCCAGCACATATCTCTGTGCATTTCAGTACATTTTAACAATTTATTATAAGGTAGACACTAATATTTACATTTTTGGTTTTATGATATGTGCCTAATAAAATATATTGAAAAAAACATATCAAATGTTGATAATGATTATCTCTGGAAGATGGGATATGGATTATATTTTATTGCCTTTATTATTCTTTTTAACAGAAATTATTGGCATTTTCAAAAATATTTATAAAAAATAGATACTGCTGGGGCGCCCGGGTGGCTCAGTTGTTTAAGTGTTCAACTTTGGCTCAGGTCATGATCTCGTGGTTTGTGGGTTTGAGCCCCGCGTTGGGCTCTGTGCTGACAGCTCAGAGCCTGGAGCCTGTCTTTGGATTCTGTATCTCCCTCTCTCTCTGAACCTCCCCTGCTCACGCTCTCTCTCTCTCTCTCTCTCTCTCTCTCATGCTCTCTCTCTCTCTCAGAAATAAATAAAACATTAAAAAAGAATTTAAAAAAAGAAATAGATACTGCTTTTATAATCAGAAAAAAACCTATATTCATCCAAATGAGCTACTATAATTTTATAGTCATTTATGGATTCGGACTTGTACTTAGAAACACTAAGCATATGTTGGGGCGCCTGGGTGGCTCAGTTGGTTATGGGCTTGACTATTGTTTTGGCTCAGGTCATGATCTCATGGTTTGTCAGTTTAAGTCCTATATCAGGCTCCACTTGCTCGGGATTCTCTCTCTTTCCCTCTCTCTCTGTCCCTCCCCCACTTGCTCCCTCTTTCTGTCTCTCAAAATAAATAAATAAACCAAAAAGAAAAAAAGAAACACTAAGCATATGGAAAGATATTATGCACTGCCTATTTAAAAAATACCGACTCTTAAATGTAATCCAAACTCAAATAACCCTTTGAACACAAAATTGTGCTTCCTTCTTGAGAAATCTTACAGTTAGAAATAACTTTATTTAAAATGTTAAAATTTGGAAACTGGTTGGTTCATTACTTTGTGCTTAGTTACATCTTACTACAAACTGACTGCTCCTTGTTACTTCAGGTCCCCCAATGATTATAAGCTACTTTATGGGAGGGATCAGATACTACTTTCAAATCTCCCAATGTTCTTTAATAAACAGATAGTAATGATGATAATAACAATAGTAATAATAATAGAACCTATTATTTATTATATGTTTACCATCTGCATTAGATATCATAATACATCATCTCAGTTAATTGTCATCACAACCCAATGGACTATTATCATCATTTTACAGATGAAGAACATATGTAAGAGAAATCATTTGTAGAGCTCACAAGCAACCCATTAGGTGTTAGAACTTACATTCAAAAGGATCCAACACAAAGAATACAATAAAGATATCTAAATTCCTAAATAAATTTAATGTTTCTTCTTTTGAGAGACAATGAAATCTTTAAGGAATGAGGAATCCACAGGTTGTACTAGGACAGGAATGTGTCTTCCCTATGTCCTTTCTGCACCACAGAGCACTCAGAGAGCCACTTACCTATGTGAGAACTTGTCTTAACCATGAAAAAGTTTCATGATTACTGATTACCTTATTACTTACTAAAGTCAAATCTGCTTCCTTCTTTTACATTTCCCATAGGCATGCCCTTGGCAAACGCCACAACTCTAGCACTTCCAAAAGGAACCATCTCCAAGGAAGAATTATAATACTGTATGTGAAAATGCCAAATATTTGAAAATCATTTATTTTCTTAAAATCATGTCTGACATTTATCTAGGAGAATGTGCCACCTGCTGTAATAAATTGATCAGAAGAGAAGAAAGGAAAAGCAAACTAATAGCTCAAGAATAATAGGTCATTATGAAAATGAATTGCTTTGTAGAGCACATATAGAAACATAGACACTGGGAATTAGCTCCCACTTGCTCCTCCAGAATCCAAACTGCAATGTGTGTGTGTGTGTGTGTGTGTGTGTGTGCGCGCGCGTGTTCCACCTTAGAAAAGAGAGAGAGATTAGATTTGTCTTCAGATCTATTCCAATGTCATTTGAAAATAATTTCAGAGGCCCTCAACACCACTAAAATACAAAACAGTGCAGATACTCATCTTTAGAATTGCTCTTTAATTTTTTAATCTATTTGAATGACTAAGATAGAAACTTTTTCTGCCCTGCAGGACAAAGAATTTACTTTTCTTTCCCTTTTAAAGAACAGATAAGTAGACCCAATTTATTGATTTTTACATAAACAATCCATCAATAAATTGCCTTCCCCAAACTTTGCATTATTTTACTTTCCACATTAAGTCTAAGAGATTGCCTGTCTCATTCAAGCTTTAAACACGAAATATTGTCAACAATTAAATAGTTGATAGTTAAACATTACACCTAATTTCTGTGCTAATTCGCATCTCTTTTGCTGTCAAATTGGGTGCATTTTCATCATTTTTTCAGTCATATGTATTTCCTCTTCTGTGAATTATCTCCAGATGTCCAGGTGTGCCATTTCCATTACTTGTGGGTTTTGACATTTTCTTCAGCATATTCTCATAGGCTATAGATATTATCTGATTGCCTATTTATTACCAACAGTTAATAATTTTATTTTCAACTTGTAGTTATAATTTTTTATATTCACACACAATTTTAATGTTTTTAGGTCACATCTATTAATTTTTATGATATATTTTATCATTTTTATATCCAAAAAGTTATTCTCATCCAGAAATGAGGCAGATATTAACCTATATTTTTGTCTATCCCTTTAATCTGTCTTTCCTTTCCACATTTGGCACTTTAATACACTTGGAATTAATTTTTATGAATGTGGGAGAAATGTGTCCATATTAATTTCTTGCTAAATACGCTAGTTTCTCAATATATTTTATTCAATAAAACAAAATCTCACCAAATTGTTATATTTATTAAGTACTAAATATCAAATGAGAAATCACAAAAGAAAATCACGTGTACCCAGCCATCAAATCAAATACCATCAAGAGAAAGCCATCAGACTGCCTCCCAAGAATTTTCTTACACAATTCCATGAATTTACTATACTTCAGAGTCTGGGTTTCTGCCTGACATAGTCCAAATCCTGACTTGTCAACATATCAAAAATATTTTTCTCTTAGGAATAATACATCTAAACCAAACTCACATAAGACTAATAGCAAAACCAGATGTCACTGAATTCATTTGGAGTGCCACAATGAGCACACTCTCAGGTCTCCAGGACCAGTGCATTCCAGTGCATTCTATTTCTGTAAGGCCAACTGGCACATAGCTCAGAATAACAGTTAAAAATGACTGGGGTTGGGGTGTTCCTGGCTGGCTCAGTAAGTAGAGAATTTGACTCTTGATCTCGGGGTCATGAGCTCACACTGGCCACAGAGGTCACTTAAAAAATTTTTTTAAATGATGGGGATTATGGGGCAGATAGGACTTATTAAGTTAATTCGATGAGCTGTCTGATTTTTGTTGTGGTTATTAGGCTACTGATATTTTAACATGTAAATAATTGTATGCATCTTTATGGTGATTTTATATGTAAAATTATGTACTGATTTCACAACTCTCTAGGAGCAAGCTAATTTCTAACTTCTTAGGAATACTATTCCTTCTAACACCAAAATGCTGATAAGAATGTTGTCTCTACTCATCAACTGTGTTTGTTTTAAACTGCCTGCTTATTTTTATGCCAGTTCAACTTCCTTTTTAACTATGGTAGTGATTAAATAGTTTTTTTTGTTTTAATAGGTTTTAATATCTGGTAGGGCAATTTCATTTTTACTCTTCTATTTCAAACTATTTACAGTTTGCCTCTTTCTTATTTAAGAACTTTTGGAAGTACCTAAGTTTTTAAATAAGAAATAAAAAGCATTTTGAGAGTATTACTAAAATTAGATTAAGTACATAAATATTGGAAAAGCTGACATCCTTAGATTCTCAGGCCTCCTCATTCACAATTTATCTCTTTATCGATTCAAGGCTTGTATGTTAGTAAAATCTTATTGTTTTTTATTCAGGGTCTACATAATATTCTACTGTCTTATATTTTATGTAGAAATTACAAACAGGACTCTATTTCATTATAATTTTATTGTTGCTGGTATCTGGAAAAATTATCAAAAGTATCCATTTAAAATAGTCTTATATCCAGGCCATTTGTGGAAGTATCTCATTATACTTTACCCACTTATACCCTCTAGATCCAGTTTCATCCAGATGCTTTTATTCACTGAACAAAGATTTATGACCATGTACCTGACACAATGTGAAATTCTAAAGAAACAGAGTTAAGAGTTGATAGCCATTGCATGAAAGGAACTTATTCTAGCAAATGGGAACGAATGAAAAAAAGAAAAGTAGATGAGAGAGATGACATTGCAAAGAGGAAGAACAAATACCCAGCCTAGAGATCTAACACATTACTATGTGCTGCTTTACAAATTTGCCTCTCTGCTCACATTGAGTTGTAGATTTGGGCTTGGCTGTATTTTCCTTGCTAATAGGTACAACAGCTATATCTCATTTGATTCATAAAATGTTGCATTTTTAAATGTTCAGATACTATACTGTTTTAAAGAATTATCATTCTGAAAAGGCAATTTTAGGCATCACTGCTCAGATATCTTTTAATCTCGAGGCAAATGATGTATCTTTAAAACGCACAGCAACTACAAGAATAACAGATATCCAAGTGGAATACAGCAGATTAATAACTGCCCTTTCTACCTTCAGCAAGTTCCAAGCAATGGTTGTTCACTCTGGAATGAGGGTCTTTAAAATATACAGTATTAGGAAGTAATACAATAGGAAAACAGAAACTATAAACCCAACAGGCTTGAATGGTAGTAAATATTAAAGTTTCAATATCCAGGGCCTGAAGAATACTGGCATTTAACTATACAGTTGACACTATTTCCATATACGAAGTTGCTACTTTAAAGAGACTGTCTTAGTCTGTTTAAGCTGCTATAACAAAATACCACAGATCAAGAGGTTTATAAACAACACATTTATTTATCACAGTTCTAGAGGCTGGAAGTCTAAAATTACGATGCCAGCATGCTCAAGTGACGGCCCTTTTGAGATTGCAGGCTTCTCATTTTACCCTCATGAGTTGGAAGGGGCTAGGGATCTCTCCAGAGCCTCTTTTATAAAGACATTATTCTCATTATGAGGGCTCTGCACCCATGACCTAATCACCTTCGAAAAGTCCCACCTTCCAAAAGCCATCATGTTGGGCATGAGGTTAATACAGAAATTGGGAAGGAACATAAACATTTGGACCATAGGAGAGATATAAATCTTTTCCAAATAGAATTTAAAAAAACTATCAATTTAATAGATACTAGCTTTTTTATCCTGGAACCAAGAAATTTTCAGATTTCATTGTACTTTTTGTCTGCAATTCCTCCTTTTTTATATTCATGAAGCAATATATTCTTAAGTTAGACATTCTTCTAGATAATTTACACTCAGCTTTCTATTTTCACATTCCTTCTGTACTAGCAAATAGTATGGCAATGCATATTTGGTGGATCATAGAGTAGTATTACCTACCCTGTTGCTCCCCTTACTTTTGCTATAAGTAACAATTGTATGAAAATACAGAAAAAATTCCAGAAAGATGTGGGGAAATATTTCTGGGATATCACCAAACTAGTGGAAAAATTATAGTTTCTGACTTGCTGGGGCTGTATTTTTTTGCTATGTTATTGGTGCTGCTGTGCTTCTAATTTGAAAAGTAAACTGAATAATGCTAATAATGGCCAACCTTTGAATATATGGTTAGTATGTGTTTTAAAATTTTCCAGCAAGGGGGAATCCTGTACATTTATTTGACTTTTGAAGTTTCTAGGAATGTGAGTGTTCGTTTATATGAAGCAACATATAAAACCCAAATATAAGCAATGTTTGTTTTTGTAATTCATGAATTATTTTCAAACAATATTTTTAAATCTGAACTGAAATCACAGCACATAATCAAATGGTCCTTTAACGAAGTGTTAATCATAAGCAATGTCACCTCTACAAGCCTTTGCTTCTATCAGCTATCTGGCATAGAATTAACTAGACCAAAGACGGGGAATTCACTCTCCTTTTCTTTTCATTTCTTTTCTTTTTTCTCTTTTCTTTTCTCAGTTCTTTCTTCCCCTCTTTCCCTTTCTTTTCCTTTCTTTTTCTCTTTCTTTCTTTTTCTACTTTTTCTCCTTTTTTTTTAAAGAAATACCTCTTTGCATTGCTCCAGGAAAATCCAAAAATTAAGGACTTTAAAAGTAACAAGATATAATGTGGTGTAGAGGAATGAATCTTACTCTGGAAATCCAAGGACATCAGTTCTAATTATATTTTCACAGCTAGATGATTTGCCTGACACCAGGGAAATCAATCCTTCTGGTTTTCAAACCTCCTTTGATAAAACAAAGTGATTGGCTGAAGTAATCAATACAAAAGTACTTTGACATTGTGACATATCCATGTTCAAAGGCTGTTGGATGTTGTAGAGTAATAATGATACAGGTTAAGTGTGGTCATTAAATTTACCATAATAAATAATCATATACTTGGGCTTAGGATCTGAGTTTAAATAAATAAAACAGAGTGTCGAACACAATTATTTCAGCCCTTTGGCTTGAATTTTATTTTTTAACTATGATTATGTATCATGTGAATTATGATCAATTTACAAGTAATGGTCAATATAGTAAATATATTATAGTATGCCACCTCATATAGAAATAAAACCTCTAAATTATGGAAAGAGCCTAAATGCCCATCAACTGATGAATGGATAAAGATGTGGTTTATATATACAATGGAATACTACTGACAATGAGAAAGAATGAAATCATGCCATTTGCAGCAACATGTATGGAACTAGAAGTTATTATGCTGAGTGAAATAAGTTAGTCAGAGAAGGACAGATAAAATGTGTTTTCACTCATAAGTGGATCCTGAGAAACTTAACAGAAGACCATGGGGGAAGGGAAAGGTAAAAAAAACAGTTACAAACAGAGAAGGAGGGAGGCAAACCATAAGAGACTCTTAAATACGGAAAACAAACTGGGGTAGATGGGGGGTGGGAGGAGGGGGAAATGGGTGATGGGCATTGAGGAAGGCACTTGTTGGGATGAGCACTGGGTGAGGTATGTAAGTGATGAACCACGAGAATCTACCTCAAAAACCAAGAGCACATTTTACACACTGTATGTCAGCCAGTTTGACAATAAATTATATAAATAAATAAATAGATAGATAGACAAAATACAAAAAAAGAAATATAACCTCTAAATAGATTTATTCTAATAGCAAAGTGAATATAATCTCATTCAAAACCTGAAGTTTGAATTCATATCACCTTCTTGCATGTAAAATTTACCTTCTAAGAAAACAGTTTGATCCCTTCTGAGACAAACTTTAAAATGCATAATAAGATAGCAGGGGAACTTTTACTATTACAGAGTACAAATTTTGCTGACTAGAAATTTGCCACAGTGCCTCCCAATTCAGAAGAGAATAAACAGTTTATAAACTGAGCTTTGCTGAAGTAATCGTCTTCATTAGCACAGTTTTCTTCTGACCCTGAATTGACCCTGGAGCTCTAATTACCTTAAGTTTAAGTATAATTGTGAACATATGGTAAATGAAGAGTACACAAACCTGAGTGAATTTACAAAGTCAGCTATGTAAAAGCAGATTCTTAGAGGTCAAACTAAACTAATATGTAAATATATAATGTTTCTCACCTCCAGAAATAGAGGTTATTCTCTCTCTCAAAATAATTACTATCATTCTAGCTTCATAAGTATGCGTTATTATTGCTTTGTAGGTCAAGCTGATTTCAAATCTTACTTTTCCTTCTATTTTGTAATCCTTATTATAGTATTCTATGTTGATCTTTTCTCATTTAAAAATGTTGCTATTTTCTTAATGCAGACACAATTGACCTTGTCCAGAGCAATCCTGTTTTTATATAAAATTTCAAGCTGGTGAAGGCATATAGAAAAGCAAAATGCTGCAAGCAGTAAATGTTGCTCAGTTTATATTCTCTAACATCAGCATGTCTAAATGTTCCTCTTTTATCCCAATAAGTATCTATTTTATGCTTACTCTTTCCAAAATGCTGCTAGTTTCTTTAAAATTTAAGTTGCTGACCCCTCTTCCATCGGGTAAAATTCAAGCAAATAATGTAAAGAAATAAAGGCTTTACAATGAACTTTTATATATCTGATTGTACGATATAGTCCCAATTATTTGGAGAACTAAGGGTTGGGCACTAACCTGGAAGTTGAATGAGGAGGCCCATAATGATGATTTTCATTTCCACTTTATGTCTTAATGTAGAAAGTATTTGCAGGAGTACTGTGTATATTTTAATTCTCTACTATTTAATACTAATGTTTAGTCATGAGTAATGAGTATTTACTGACTGGCTCCTTTATTGTGAATAAGTCAATGAAATTATTTTGTACTTCAAAGAAACTCTATTTCTTAATATTCTTTGTATTATCTGATGTTTATTTAGGGAAATCATCACACTGGCTTATCACCAATTAGAATATTACTGATATAAAGAATAAAGATGACATAAAGAATGATTACAGAAAACTAATTAGGAGATATTTGAAGTGAGTTCTGATGGAATTATTAATTGAAAGCCAAAGGAAGTACTTGATTTAGATCAAGCAAATAGAATCACCCTAACTCAAAGCTCCACCATCATTTCATTTTGATATTAAAACATTAAAGTACTCAATTTAAAGTTTGAAACACATTTGCCAACAGTCTAACCATGTTTACATTTTAACAAAACTATGGTTTCCCTTTTCTCCCACATCTGAGGCCTGAACACATTATCCAAGTCCTCTTCAATACTCTAGCAAAGCTACTGATAACAACACAAGGTATAGAATATGATAAAATTGGAGAGCACATGCATTCTTGAGATAGAGAAATGGAATAAGAATGATCTCTCACCTAGCATTGTGCTTGGAATACAGTAGGTAGCAGAATGTTGACTAAACCAGTGAATAAGATTGATGTCATGACAATGAATGAATGATCCAGCTAACTACACAATGACTCCGTATATAATGCAAAAACATTCAACAACGTTACTATAGTGATTACCACCATGGCAAAAACATAATAGAAAGACATTTGAGCATCATGTGAATTATAACCGTACAAAGTTACTCTTAAGTTCTCCTTTCCTTAACTGAATAATAAAGTGATTAGTTAAGGCTGGGTTAATTTTATCTACTAGTTTAGCTATGGATGACTCATAATCATTGTCACACAATTGTGATGGTCCTCTCTGGCCTCACAGTGAACACTTCGACAACAACAAAACAAACAAACAATAAAAAAAATAAACCTGTTACATAGATATGCACACAATAAGAATGCAAAGAAGGAAAGCTACTCTTTGTACAGGGAGATTCTTGATTAAAATTAAAATTAAAATTGTAAAAAGGGGTTCTATGTGTCTAAAGGCAACTACTATTTATTTATATTTTACTCACAGCTACAAAAGGTATTATATTGAGTATTTAGAATTCTTTCAAAAGATTTAAAAAAAAGAATTTTTCTATAAACATTGCATTTTGAATTCAATCCTGAATAGATATTTGGAAGCAGTGATGTTCCATGTTAAACTATAATTTTTATATTCTTCAAATGTTCTATTATGAATTCTTCTTATAACTCATTCTAATATCTTAAGTTCAAAGTGAGGATATTTTATAAAACATAATAAATGTTTCCTGCTGCAGATGAAACTTTTCTCTCTTTTTGGATTCCTGGATATAGAATATCTATAATATTCTATGGTAATCTTTATCATATATATGCTTAAGTTTTTTTGTGTGGTGAATATTATTAAGCACCACATCAATCCTATATTCATAATACCTGTGTATAAACATTTTTTTCCTTTCTTTTGAATTTTGCATTTTGTACCTATATTGTTCTTTTGAAATAAGATACATTGCTTATCGAATTTCTTTTCTCCCTGGATTTGTTTCACAATGGTCTGTCTTCTGATTTAACACTTGGATGAAAAAGGAGAATGGTATGAGGAACCTGATAATTTATTATGATTCCATATCTCTTTTAGTTCTGAAATTTCTAAAATCTAAAAAATCATAGAAAAGGGCAAATATAGAAGATATCACAGGAGCATCTTAGATTTTCCATTCTTGTTTTTTTAATGTTAATTTTTGAGAGAGACAGAGTGTGAGCAGGGGAGGGCAGAGAGAGAGGGAGACACAGAATTCAAAGCTGGCTCCAGGCTCTGAGCTGTCAGCACAGATCCTGACACGAGGCTTGAACTCACCAGACATGAGACCATGACTTGAGCCGAAATTGAATGCTTAACTGACTGAATCACTCAGGCACTCCCAAAGATATTTCATTCTTTATTGTTGAAGTTATTTCACTTTTAGTTAAAACTGAACTCTACATATGGCTTTGTAGGCGCCAACTTTTTAAAGTGTCTAAAAAATATCTCAGATTGTCCTACCAGAATAACAACATTACTTCTGCCTCATTTTCACTCAATTTTTGACTAATCATCTTCCATCTTACCAATTCTATTAGTTGTACTTTATACTGACAAAGTTGTTAATATCTACGTGTGATAGATATTCCTATAAATGAAAAGGAGCCAGGAAGACTGAAAAGAAAGTATGTCAGCAAAATATAAATGAAAATTTATCAAGGATAAAAACAATACCAATTGAATTAATATACAAGAAAAAGCCTGCTAAAACTCACAAAAATTTTAAATACATCACAACAAATATATTTACCCCAAAAGAATTTTATAAATTAAAATCAATTAACTCCAAAAATTTTTAAAAGAGCAGAACAAATTTTAAAAACTTCAAATAAGCAAATAATGTTGATAAAAGCACTTATTAATAAAATAGATGCAAAAAAGATTAATTTTTGGTGCTTTTTCTTTGAAGTAATAAATTACACACATGTCTAGCAATAATAGTCACAGGAAATAAAAAAAGGAAAGCACAGATAAATAAAATTTGGAAAGAAAAAGAAAGCAACACTGTGATACAATAGAAATTGAAATATATGTATAACAATAACCACAACAAATTTTATGCCAATAAATTTAAAGACCTGAAAGACCTAAATGTAATGGATTGTTTTCTAGGAAAATATAAATTACCAAATTTGACTCATGAAAATATAGCCTATTTAAATAAAATACAATCTTTAGAGACCTTTAACTCATAGTAAAAAAAATTCATAAAGGACAGTAAGAAGACTTTTTACTGGTATGTTTGACCATATCTTCAATGGACAATTAATTCATAATTTATGTAAAATGTAAAGTGGGGAAGATATTCATCTGATTTGTGAGGAATAGTATAACTTTTATCCCCAAATTGGAAAAGTATGCAGAGAATTTATAAATTTTTTAACTTATACATTTAAATTAAAAAACTGAAGAGTTTCAGGGGTGCTTGGGTGGCTCAGTCATTTAAGCATCTGACTCTTGATTTTGGCTCAGGTCATAATCTCACAGTTTTGTGAGTTCAAGCCCTGGGTCAAGCCCTGCACTGACAGTGCAGAGCCTGCTTGAGATTCTCCCTCTGTCTCTGCTTCTCCCCTGCTTGCACTCTCTCTGACTTTCTCAAAAATAAATAATAAATAAAAATAAAAAACAACATTTTCAGATAAAATCAAGATAAGTACCAAAAATAACATATCAGAACAAAGTAGTACTAATTCTTTGAATATAAGAATAATTCACCATAATATAAAGCTATCAGTATAATTTGCCCAATAAATTAAAAATTCTTCAAAATCCAACAACTCTTATTGGTAAGAACAAAAAACTTAGTGAACTAGGCATAGACAAGATTTTTTTTCTATTGAAAAATTACAGCAAATAGATTTTGTATATTTATACTTTGTCTTCTTTATTAACTTGAATGAACATTAATCTATTTATATATTAAAAAATAACATTGACTAATTTGGTGTACTCTTTTCTGTACTTCATTAATTTCTAATTTTATCTTTATTATTTAGTTCATATTCTCTTTTATTTATTTTGTGTTTTTCTAGTTTTCTAATTTGGAGATTTATTTTACCTACATATGATGATTAACTTTTTAAGGCTATACATGTTCCGATAATCATTGTTTATATCTAAATATTAGATTTTAGGGGTGTCTGGGTGGCTCAGTCAGTTGAGCATCCAACTCTGGATCTCATGAACCATGAGATCAATGCTGCAAAACCTGCTTGGGATTCTCTCCCCCTCTCTTTCTGCTCCTCCCCTACTCATGTGTATGCATTCTGACCGTCTCTGTCTCAAAATAAACAAACGTAAAAAAAAGATCTCTCTTCCTCCCTCTGCTTCTCTCCTCACTCACCCATTCTCTCTCTCTCTAAAAAAAAGATTCTAATATGTAATATTTTAATTATTATACCATCATAGGGATTAGTAATTCTAAGTAAAATGATGAACTGATTCTCAGTGTTATCCAAAGAATGAGATTGTAAATTTGAAATTTAAAAAATGTTAAAACATTATTAAAAAGAGTTAGAATTGATTGGTTCAAGTTAGAAACATAAATAAATGGAACAGAATTATGGTCAGAAAAACATGCATAAAAAAGATATGCGTAGGCATATAAATGAATTTAATATTAGTGGGAAAAAGATAAAATATTTACTAATAACCACAGTTTGGACATTTGATCATTTGAGAGGAAAAGTGCTAAATCTCTATTAAAACTTTACATAACAGATGGCTTCAGATGGAGTAATGATATACCATAATAAAGCACAAATATGAAGCAGAAAACAAATGGTTTTATGTTATTTTTAAATATTGGGATGTGAAAAGTGTTCTTAAAGGGACACTAAAACTATATATTTATTTTAAGTTGTGGGATTTATAGCTTAAAATGTAGAACACCTTTATTTAAGAAATGATCTATGAAGGAATAACAAGACTAGTGGCAAACTGGAATTAAAAATTTGCAATGAACAATTATAAAAATAATTCATATTCAATATATAAACAGAAATATAAATATATGTATAATATATATCAACAATACATAAAAAGCTCTTCAATATATAAAAAGCTCTTACCAATGAATAAATTAAGAGTAAATAACTCTCTAAAAAGAACTGAGCAAAAACTCTCTAACAAAGACTGAGAAAATGCACAAGCAAAATCCACTTCTAAAAAGGTGTGCTTTCTTTTTTTTTAATGTGTATTCATTTTTGAGAGAGAGAGAGCAAGAGAGCGTGCACACACGGGAACAGGTAGGGGAGGATCAGAGAGAGAGGGAGACACAGAATCCAAAGTAGGATCCAGGCTCTGAGCTGTCAAGAAGCAGGGCTCAAATCCACAAACTGCTTGGTCATGACCTGAGCAGAAGTCAGACGCTTAACCAACTGAGTCACCCAGGTGCCCCAATAGGTACCCTTTCGTAAATACTTGAACATATGAGCAAATATATACTATACACCCATTTGTATACATATACACATACAAATATTTATGTGCTATGGTAATTAAAAATTATTAACTATGCCTATGCCTGTTGTAAGAAAATGGAAAAAGTAAATTATGGCACATAAAGTATTATGAAACTATTAAGAAGAATGAGGTAGGGCTATATCAAATTATTTCCAAGATATTATGTGTTTATCTGTGCCTCTGTGTGTGCTTTTATATGTGAAAGAGAGGTTAAAAAGACAGAGAGAAAAATAAAAGAGAGAACCTAAGTGTGACTACCTCTAAGGTATATATTGATATAGTCAAGAAAGAATGGTATGCCAGAATTCTCTTATTTTATTGTGTATAATACTTACTGTGTGGTATTTTTATAATATACATATAATTTTAATTACAAAAATAAAGTATTAATTTTAAAATATTAGATCAAATACTTTAAATTCTATTTTATCTTTTCCTTCATATTTACTTGATACTATAAACTTTTAATATCTTCAGAGGTAAACATTTGCATTTATACATTTTGAATTCTCAAAGTCAGATTATTAAAATGCATGGGAAACATTTAAAATATTATATACAGGAGCATCTGGGTGGCTCAGTAGGTTAGGTGTCCGACTTGTGGTTTTGGCTCAAGTCATGATCTTGCTGTTCATGTGTTCAAGCCCTGCATCAGGCTCCATGGGCTGCGTAGAACTGGCTTGAAATTCTCTCTTACTCTCTCCCTCTCGGCATCTCCCCTGCTTGCTTGTTCTCTCAAAATAAATAAACTTAAGAAAATTTTAAATATTATTTAAACATTTAAGGAAAAGATCATCCATTTTTGTATCCTCTGAAGAGTCTGATAAAAAGTTTTTATTCCTTAAGTTTGTTTTTTTTTTTTTGCTTTGTTTTGCTTTGTTTTGTTTTTGGTGCACTTTGCATGAAACATTACAGTCCATAGGAGACTGTGATCATTGATATCTTGAGAGTATGAAATGGATGTTTTGTATAACTATGGAGGAAAGCTTTATGTAGAGCTTTGACAATCAGAAAATGGTAGGAAAATGTTAAAATAAAAATATGTATGTAATTATTTTAAAGTCTTACAGAATATTTAATGTGTATTAATAGGTTTTTACTTATAACTAAATACCAAATTGTTAAAATAACTCTGCTAATATATATAAAATTAAATGTGTTGCTATATAATAGACTAGCCACATAAATAAAGTTCATTAAAAATACAAAATTGAAAAAATACCATTATAATAGCTGATTATTAAACCAATTTTTAGATTATCTGATACCATGACCAACATGCAATAAATATTTAATAAATATTGATTTAAAAATAAAAATAATTGCTGGTATTTACTGAATGCTCATTCTGTACCTGGATTTGTGGCAATTATGATACATGCATTATCTCACTGTCTTATCAAAAACAACCTAAGGAATGAGCTATATGGATCACTGATCCCTGACAAGGCTACCACCTAGTGGTGATTAATTTAAGCTTTCATCAGTTACCTCAGAATTGTTATGGCACCCCAGGAAAGAAGGGTAGGGAGTTCAGAGGGACAAAAATTAAATTGCAGAATAACTGATATAAAGATACCACAGAATCTTAAGTTAAGGATGTTGTAGCCTACTTTTGCACATTCAAATATGCCCACTTTGAGAGGTTGTGTTAAGGGATCTGAACACCATGAAAATATAAGATATCTAATATTATGGGGTACTGAGGAACATGACTTATAAATGTTACTATTTTTGAAAAAAAAGTATATTATTTTAACTAAATTTTTATATCAGTATTATCTAAACAATGTTCAATTCACTGGCCATTATATTACAGATATTAAAATAAGTTCTTTCTATGAACAGTTGGATATAAAGGGGAAAACCTGAAATATTTATTGGGATAAATAAGAAGAGTAAGAAGTTGAAACTACCTATCTACACAGAAAACTATCAGCATTGTTCAACCATGTCTATCAAGTGCTAATCTATTGTTATTTGGATTTTGGGACACAGCTTTTAATAAGCTTATAAATGGTTTCCATGGCATGACCCACATCCCACCCAAAATCTCATGCACTTGGAATTGAGCAAGAGATCTCATGGGACTTCACACTCAATTACAAAGTACTCTGAAGGGTGGCCCGATGCTGTTTTTCTCAATTAATTACAGCAAATGTCACCATGGACAGCTTGCAGTAGTTAATTGAATTTGACAGGGTAACTTGAGAGCCCTATTCACTGAATGCACTAGAGACTTGGGGTGAGCAAAAGGGCTGCCCAAGACAGAAAACAGAAGACTTCAAGAGAAAAAGAAAAAAAAATAGCAGCGTCAGCATTAGGCAGCTTGGAAATATTTATCTCCAAAAGAAACAAATGACCAGAGAATACATCCATGCGATACCATTTCATTATTTGTATATCACATTAGATATTTCAATTTGCTTATATTTTGGAGATTTATGTACTAAGATTTTATAATGTGAACTGTGTTAATAGCTATTCAAAATTAAAATATCTTGCTCTTTTGTGTTTTTGATTGGCCATGTTCAAAGGCCATAGGAACACAATTTTAGTTCAAAATTGATCTTATTTACCATCTCCCCACTTTAAAATTATCTTCTACTCCAATTTTCCTGATGCTTGTCAAAACAGCAACCTCAAAACAGTCAACCTAATTCAAAATATCATCTTTGACTTCTTCCTGTACTTTTACTTCCTTTGCTTCTACTAATACCTTTCAGTAATTCTAATTACTTCTATTCTACAAATATCTCTAAAATCCCTGTTCTAGTCTTATTACTATTTCTCTGGTGCTGGAGTCCAGCTCCAGCAGGTCCAGGGCTCCCTGAAGGATGGACTGTGTCAGCAAAAGGGAGCAAGAGAGCCTCTGCTTCTTTCTGCTCACCAGGCAGTCATCGCTGCACTGCAAGCAGGCATCTCTGCACTGACCAGAGATTCAGCCTTTTTTATTGAAAAAGTGTATGGGGTACAAAACAAGAGAGGCAATTGCCTTAGACAATGATTCCAGATTGACAAATTCATTGGTATGTAAAAATTTCCCAGAACATAGTTTGGTAGAAGACTCATGCATAATCTTTATCAATAGTGATTGATTGTAGATCATTTAAATGCTTATCATATGAGGAAGGAAGATATCCTCAGCATTCAAATACAAGGCAATGTTTTTTGCATAGTAAAAGCAAAAGTTAGTTCTTTGTGAGCATGATTCAATAGCCTGTTTCCTTGAGGGGAAGTAAAACAGGTTTCTCAGGAAATGTAATATTTGCTCCCATAAACACAAAAGAAGAAATTCCTATAGTCTCCTTCATAGAGTACAATTTAGCATTAGCATAAGAAGGCAAGTCACTGGATGGCAGTTGGCAATGCATAGTGGGGGTCAGTGCTCAAGCAGAAATGGTGGAGTGATAGACAAACAGAAATGGTGGAAAGGTAGATGACGGTCACCATCTGACAGCTGGAGCCTTGCAAGACCCGCCTTACCTCACAAGGAGAATTTTCTCAGCTTTGTGAGTCAAGAAACAGGCTTCCGGCACTCTAATTCAGAATATCATTAGACTAGCATATATAGTATATAGTAATAATTATTTTAAAAAGTATCATGTCTGGGGTACGTGGATGACTCAGTCGGTTGAGTGCCTGACTCTTGATTTTTACTCCTGTCATGATCTCACGGTTCATGAGATTGAGCCCCACACTGGGTTCTACACTGACAGCGTGGATCCTGCTTGGGATTCTCTCTCTCCCTCTCTCTCCGCCCCCCCCAACCTCTCTCAAGATAAATAAACTTTAAAAACTAAAAATTAAATAAGTAAAAAGCATCATGTCTGATATCCGTACCTTCATTTTCTGGTCCTCCCTCTGCTCCTGTCCTTGTGTCTATCTACTTCGCAGTTTGGATATGAGACTTTTTCTAAAATGCAGAATTATATTATTTCCATCTCTAGTAAGACTGAGAGACTAACAGTTATGTTAAATTTATTAATTGAGATTGAAAACTAAATAGGCACATTTGGGCTAGATGCTACTGTATAAAGCAGTGCTCTACAGGAAATTCTAAAAATGCAATTTAAAACATAAAGATTAAAATAAAATTCTAAGGAGACATTAGAATTATGTCTAACCTAAAACAAAGCATAAAAAGAGAAACAGAGGAACAGAATTCAGGGGAAAATAAATAGAAAACAAATAATAAACCAAAGTTATATCAATGATTAAATTGAATATTGATGGTCTATACATTCCAACTAAATGGTAGAGATTTTTACACTGGATTTTTAAATATAAAGATGAAAAATTATATGGTACCTATAAGATATGCACTTTCAAGATAAAGTCTTAGGTTGCAAGTAGCATGATGATTTAAGATATATAATGCAAACAGTAAGTGTCAGAAAGCTGGAATTCCAGAGCACCTGGATGGCTCAGCTGGTTAAGCATCCAACTCTGATTTTGGCTCAGGTCATATCTCACAGTTCATGAGTTTAAGCCCTGCTTCAGGCTGTGTGCTGACAGGATGGAGCCTGCTTGGGAGTCTCTCTCTCTCCCTCTCTCTCTGTCCCTTCCTAACTCATGTTCGTGTGCTCTCTCTCTCAAAATAAATTAATTAATTTAAAAAAAAGAACGCTGATTTCCTATTTTAATAAGAACAAAGTGGATTTACAAAAAGGGAGGAAAATTGGAGATAATGGAAGTCACTTCAAAAGATCAAGGTAAAAAGAAAGAGAAGACATTAACAATGATAAATATGCATACCCCCAAAGCAAAGTTTCAAAATACATCAAGCAAACACTAACAGAAATAAGAGAGAAACAGATAAATCCACTGTTTTAACTGGATATTTTAACACTCCTCTTTTAGGAATTGAATACATAGTAAATAAAATCGTTAGGATTTAGAAATTTTGAACAATATTATTACCACCTTGGTCCCATAGACATTTGTAGAACACCTCATCAAACAACTGCAAAATACACTTTATTTTTCAAGCACATATGGAATATTAATAAAGGCACATCATGTACGAGGCCATAAAATAATTCTGAATACCTTCAAAAGTTGAAATCTTATAGTGTGTGGCTTCTGGCCATGAAAAATTAATTTAGAAATCAGTCACCACATTCATAGACACAGCATTAACTATTACATATAAAATAAAATTAACAAATTAGAATTTATCAAAATTAAACTTGAGCTCACTGAAACAAAAATAAGAAATAGAAACACCACACACTGAAGGAACGTACTATTGATATATATCTGATAAAAGACTTAACACATGAATAAAGAGAATTTTTATAAATCAATAATAAAAAGAAAAGCAACTCAATTAAAACATGAGCTATATAACTAGATCAATGAACATAAGAGAAAACCACGAAGCAGACCACATAGACAAGTGATCTTTTACAAAGGAGCGAAGGCAATATGATGGAGCAAAGATAGTTTTTTAAACAAATAGTGTTGAAACAACTGGACATCCACATGCAAAAATTAATCTAGACAGAACTTACACCTTCCACAAAATTTAACTCAAAATGGATCACAGACCTAAATGTAAAATGTACAACTATGAAACTGTTAAAAGATAACATGGGAGAAAACATAGATGACCTTGGTTATGGTGATGACTTTGTAGGTACAATCCCAAAGGCATAATGCAAATAAGCTGGACTTCATTAAATTTAAAACTTCTGCTCTGTGAAAGACAATGTCAAGAGAATGACAAGACTACCCACAATAAAATATTTGTAAAAGACCTATCTAATAAAGCACTATTATCCAAAATATGCAAAGAACACTTAAAACTCAACACTAAAAAACAAACTACTCTGATTCAAAAAAGGACCAAAAACACTAACAGACACCTCACCAAAGAGGATAGTCAAATGACAAATAAGGTACAAAAAGATGTTCCATATCATATGTCATCAGGGAAATGCAAATTAAAACTACAATGAAATACTACTACACACCTATGAGAATGGCCAAAATCCAGAACACTGGTGACACCAAATGTTGGTGAAAATGTGGAGCAACAAGAACTCTCCTTCACTGCTAGTAAAAATGTAAAATGGTCTAGCCACTTTGGAAGACAGATTGGCAGTTTCTTACAAAACTAGACACATTCTTACTATATGATCCAGCAATTGTGCTTGTTATTCACCCCAAGAAGTTGAAAACTCTGTTCACATAAAAATCTACACACAGAGGTTTATAGCAGCTTTATTAACTGCTGAAATTGCCCAACATAACCTACAGTAGGTAAACGGATACATTGTGGCACATCCAGACAATGGAATTATTACTAAATGCTAAAAAGAAATGAGCTATCAAGCATGAAAAGACAAAAAGGAACCTTAAGTGTATATTACCAAGTGAAAAAAGTGCATATTACTAAGTGAAAGAAGCCAATATGAAAAGGCTACATACCCTATGAATCCAACGTTGTAAAAGTCAAGAAAAGGCAAAACTGGATATAGTAAAAAGATCACTTTTCTTGGAGTTGAGGGTAGGGATAAATAGGGAGAGCAAGGAAGATTTTTAGGGCAGTGAAAATATTATGTATAATATTGAAATGATGAATGCATGCCATTATACATTTGCCCAAACCCATAAAATATACAACATCAGGAGTGAACTATACTGCAAGCTATGGACTTTGGGCCATTATAATGTATCAATATAGGTACACTAATTGTAACAAAGATACCTCTTTTATGGAGGATGTTGATAATGGGAGCGAAAGGCAAATGGGAAATCTCTGTACTTTCCCATCCCTTCTGTTAGGATCCCAAAACTATTAAAACCAAGTCTTAATATAAACAAATAATATATAGCAAAAGATTTGAGCAGACATTTCATAAAGGAAGACATACAAATGGCTATACGTAAATATATACAAATGTCCAAAAAGACATGAAAAGTGGCACATGTCATTACATCATTACTGATCATGAAAGTACAAGTTAAAACTACAGTATGATACTATAACCACTAAAATGACTAAAAACAAAGAGTGACAGCATTAAATGTTTTGTGATGATGTGGAGGAACTGACATTATTTATATATTACTAGTAACACTGTATAGCATACATTCACTTTGGAAAAGGGTACCAATTTTTAATAAGATATGATACGGCAATTCTACTACTAGGTATTAATCCAAGAGAAAAGAAATTTGTCACCTACCATTCTCCAGACAACCTGCTGTGATAATGTATTGTATTAGTGTTTCTTGGGAGTTAAAATATATACAGACCTCATCCCAAAGTGTAAAGTGTCTACATTATATATAATCAAATTAAAAGTCAAATGACTATTTTAGCCACTCTGACTGGCGTGAGGTGGTATCTCAGTGTGGTTTTGATTTGTATTTCCCTGATGATGAGTGATGCTGAGCATCGTTTCATGTGTTTGTTGGCCATCTGAAAAACAAATGTTTATGAGAAATAACTCCCCAATCAGATTTTAGAATTTTCCTTTTTCTCATTATGTAAAATACAAGAAATATCTTTGGAGAACAATATTTATACTTAAATTGGTTTAAATATTTTTTAAATAACCATTTATGGTTATTGAAAAACCATTTTTTAAACCATTTATGAATCAAATACTTATCATTTGTACTACTTGAGCTGACAGAAATTACTTTTCTCCTGGGATTATTTGAAACTTAAAAAAAATTCTGTATTGGGGCACCTAGGTGGCTCAGTCAGTTAAGTGATCAACTCTTGATCTCAGCTCAGGTCATGATCTCACAGTTTGTGAGATCAAGCCCTGCTCTGGGCTCTGTGTTGACAGTGTGGATCCTGCTCTGGATTCTGTCTCTTCCTTTTTCTGCCCCATGTATGCTTTCTGTCAGAGTAAATAAATAAAAAAGAAAAGAAAAAGTTTTCTGTACCACATACAGAAATTTTTATTTTTATGAAAATAAAATATTTACATTATATTCTATTCTATGAAAAGAACTTGGAAAAGCACATGTAACATATTTGTTAAAAACTATGTCTAACTCTAAATGAGAAGGACTTAGGTATGGAACTTGTGTAAACAAAGAATGGTATGATTTTGATGGCTTTGTTGAAGATGGCTGCACAAAGTGATTGCTAATGTTCAGTAAAACTATATGCATTAAGAAAAAAATGAGCTTTCAAATAAAAAACTTGAAAATGTTCATATAAAATTATAATTGGGAAGTTGTTTTTTTTTTTTTTTTTGCTAATTGACTGTTTATTTTATCAGTGAGACGTCCAGTCAACAAAAGAAAAGATAAAAATCATATGATCCTGTTGATAGATGCAGAAAAAGCATTTGAAAAAAATACAGCATCCTTTCTTAATAAAAACCCTCGAGAAAGTAGGGATTGAAGGAACTTACTTAAATATTATAAAAGCCATCTATGAAAAGCCCACAGCTAATATCATCCTCAATGGGGGAAAACTGACAGCTTTCCCCCTGAGATCAGGAATACAACAGAGATGTCCACTCTCACCACTGTTGTTTAACATAGTGCTGGAAGTCCTAGCATCAGCAATCAGACAACAAAAGGAAATAAAAGGCATCAGAATCGGCAAAGAAGAAGTCAAACTTTCACTTTTTGCAGGTGACATGATACTCTACATTGAAAACTGGACCGACTCCATCAGAAGCCTACTAGAACTGATCCATGAATTCAGCAAAGTCGCAGGGTACAAAATCAACATACAGAAATTGGTTACATTTTTATACACCAATAATGAAGCAACAGAAAGATAAATCAAGAAACTGATCCCATTC
>CM053560.1:49753207-49903522 GCA_028646485.1 Cryptoprocta ferox
GTCATCACCAAGACAGTATGGTACTGGCACAAAAACAGACACATAGACCAATGGAATAGATTAGAGAGCCCAGAACTGGACCCACAAATGTACGGCCAATTAATCTTTGACAAAGGAGGAAAGAGTATCCAATGGCAAAAAGATCGCCTCTTTAATAGGTGGTGCTGGGAGAACTGGACAGCAACATGCAGAAGAATGAAACTAGACCACTCTCTTACACCATACACAAAAATAAACTCCAAATGGATGAAGGACCTGAACGTGAGACAGGAAATCATCAAAACCCTAGAGGAGAAAGCAGGAAACAACCTCTTTGACCTCAACTGCAGCGATTTCCTACTTGACACATCCCCAAAGGCAAGGGAATCAAGAACCAAAATAAACTATTGGGACCTCATCAAGATAAAAAGCTTCTGTACTGCAAAGGAAACAATCAAAAAAACTAATGGGCAACCGACAGAGTGGGAAAAGATAGTTGCAAATGAAATATCAGATAAAGGGCTAGTATCCAAAATAACTGGGAAGTTTTAAGATGGATTTGCAGTATGAAATCATCTATAAGTAAAAACAGATGTGGACAATGCTAGTGCCACAACTAATTTAAAAGTAGAAAAAGCAGTTAACATTAATTGATTTTATTAAATCTAAATGGGAAAATGGTATCTGTTGGAAGCCATTTTCTGAACTCACTAATTCAGAAAAAAAAAAAAAAACCTCCTTGTGAGGTAAGGCGGCCCACCCTCAGATGGCGACCAATGTCTATCCTCCACTCAATTAATTTTGCTTGAGTACCAACCCCCATGGTGCCTTGTGGACTGGTATCAGGAGTGACTTGTCCCTCATCTTAAAATATGCTAATTGTACCTTGTGAAGGAACTTATTATAGGAGTTTCTTCTTTTGTGTTTACAGGAGCAAATATTACAATTCCTGAGAAACCTGTTTTACTTCCCCTCAAGAAAACAGGTTATAGACCCCTGCTCACAAAGAACTAACTTTTGCTTTTGCTATGCTAAAAACATTGCCTTGTATTTGAATGCTAAAGATACCTTCCTTCCCCATATGATAAGCATCTAAGTCACCTACATCAATCACTATTGATAAAGATTATGCATGAATCTTCTACCAATCTATGTTCTGAGAAATTTTTACATACCAAAGAATTTGTCATCAGAAATCACTGTCTAAGGCAATTGCCACTTCTGTTTTGTACCCCATACATTCCATAAATAAAGCTGACTGTCCAGTCAGCGCAGAGATGCCTGTCTGGTGATCAGAAAGAAACTCGAGGCTCTCTCACTCCCTTTCACTGACACTGTCCATCCTTCAGGGAGCCCTGGACCTGCTAGAGCTGGACTCCGGCAGGTATCCTTATTGACTCATCAAATTTTTGATGGCTTATTTATTGGACATATTAAAATACTTCTTACTAAAAACTATTTGATGGAATATATCATTTTTTGGATATATGACTGAGTCAGTAAAGAAAGGAATGGACATTCCCAAGGTTAGAAGTGAAAAATGTGGAAGTCTGAGGCTGTTGTGGGACTTCAGTGAGTCCCCAACACTTCTGATTTAATGATGTAACACAGCACAGAAGATAAATGCTAGCACTCGAAGGAGGATGAGCGTTTGAACAGGGACAGACTCATGAAACCTTCTAGGTAGTCTAGAATTCACATGATAAACCATAAATATTTAAATGAATCATTCATGAAAATGAAAGTACTCCAAGTAAAGCAGAATTTTTTTTTAAATTTAAGAGCTTTTACAACTCAGGGTAACACAAGTTAATAAAAATGCAAAACTGATCACAAACATAATTTACTAAATAACTCCAGTAATCATAGAAGCTTAGAGAGATATACTTCCAGAGGAAAAAAGTATTTTTTAAATAAACTCACATGTGCACACACACACATATAAACAAAATCAACCAAGCCCAGATGTTTTCATAACCAAATTTTCAAACACTAGTTAGTCCCAATGTTATATAAATTGTTCCAGTACCTAGAAAATTAAGAAAGCCTTTGAAATTATATAATTAAGTAAATACAGCATTAATATTTATCAACTATAGGTATTAATGCTATACTTGATAAATATATTTTAAAAAATCGAGATATATAGAAAGACAATGGCTACCCAATCTCTCTTACAAATATCAGTGTAAAAATCCTAAATAAATATTAGTGTGTAGACTTCATTAACACATTGAGAAATTCATATAACAAGTCCATGTGAGATTGTACTCTAGAAATGTAGTACAAAGATAATTCAATATTAGGATATCTATTAACATAATTCATCATATTAATATAAGGAGCATATACAAAATACAACTCTTAGCCCTGATTTTTTAAAAACTTAGTAAAGTAGAATTTATATATACCTTATATGCATCTGTATAATTTTCCAATATAAAGATATAAAATTAAAGACATAGAAAAAAAAAAGTAAAACTCTATCTTTCCACAATAACTGATAGCATACTTGAAAAATACATGATAATCAATTATAAAAGTAACTCAAGGCAAATAATTTCCAAAGTAATAAATGTACATACATATAACATGTAACATGCAACAAAGCAGTAGCTTTTTAGTCTTTATATATGCAAACAAAAGCCAAATAAAAACTATAACAAAAGAGAAAACTCTTTTTACACTAGCAACACTCCAAAATAAATAAATAAATGAATGAATAAATAAATAATAAAACTTATCAATAAAAATAAATAAAATACTTAGCAACACTCCAAAATAGATAAATAAATAGATAAATAAATACTTAGTAATAAAATAAAAGCAGTAAAAATTGTAGAAGACATATATCTAAGAAAAACTCAAAATAAAAAAAAATACCTAAGTGATGCAAAAAATAGCCTGAAACAACTGAAAATACATCCTCTGTATAAAATGTATACATGCATTTTGAAGTTAGAAAATCCAGAAGACTGCATTCAGATACCAAACGAAGAGGTCAGGGTTCCCCAAATCATCCTTACTTCTAACATTAACTGCAAGTTTAGGGGTTCCTAAGACCACCTTCAGCTTTAATAACCCACTAGAAGGACTCACAGAACCACTGAAAGCCATTATACTGACAGTTACTATTTATCATAGTGAATGACACATATTAAAATCAGTCAAGAGAAGACATACGTGGGCAGAATCCAGGAAAATTCCAAATGCAGAGCTTCTAGTTATCTTCTCCTAATGGAGTCATGAACAACATCAACTCATTTAGAAACAATGTGTTACAATAGGTATGAATATTGCCAACCAGGGAAATCTACTTGAACCTTGGTGTCTACAATTTTATTGGGGCTTAGTCACATAGCCCAGGTTGGCTATCCACATGGCCGATGTCAGTCTCTAGCCCCTTCAGAGTTTTAGCTGTTAACGTGTAATCCCAAACCCCCATTCTAAATAAATAAAAAAAGTGACCACGAGACATGATCTCTTTTTTTTTTTTTTTTGATCCTTGAATACACTGGATTGAAAAATAAAGACAGTATGAAGTATATAATTGAACTAGGAAATCTTCAATGTGTATATTAGAAAATATGGATCAATGTCAAATTTCTTTTTTTTCTTCCTTTTTCTTTTTCTTTTTGAGAGAGAGAAGTGGGGGGGGGCGGGGGGGAAGGGACAGAGAGAGAGGGAGACACAAAATCTGAAGCAGGCTCCAGGCTCTGAGCTGTCAGCACAGAGCCCGTTGCAGGACTCGAATCCATGAACTGTGAAATCATGACCTGAGCCAAAGTCAGATGCCAAACAACTGACCCACAAAAGCACCCCTCAAAGTCAAATTTCTTAAATGTAATGATTACACTGGAATTTTATAAGAAAATGTTTTTCTTTTTAGGAGTTACATACTGAAGTATTTAAAGGTTAAGTGTTTATTATTAGGCCTGTTACTCACTAACAAATAAATATCTGTCTATCCATCTGTATCAGTTAGCCTTCACCATGTAACAAACCACCCCAAAATTAATGGATTGGCTTAATATAACAATAACTTATTAACTCTCAAGTTTCTGGTTGGCAATTGGGACAAGGCTCAGATGATATTACTCATATGCCTTGGGCTCATTCATGATGCAGTCATCTGGAACCTCCTCCAGGGATAGATGATCTAAGATCACCTTATTCACATGCCTGGTTGTCAGAAGGTTGATGGCTAGAGCACCTTAATTCTCCTCTACCTGGCCCTTCTGAATTTTAGTTACAGCATGTTCACAGGGTGGCAGAATTCTACCAAGAGGAGAGAGTAAGCATCAAGACCTACATGGCATCACACAATGACAGTTTTGCATTCTCTCGGTCAAAACAAGACATAAGGTCATCCCAGATTCAAGGAGTTGGGAGACAAACATCACCTCTGGATGTGGGAAGCTGCAAACTGCTGGAAGCTGTTTCTGAACTCACAAAGTTGAGAAAAAATCTTTGTGAGGTAAGGCGGGTTTGCAAGGCCTACCGCTGTCAGATGGTGACAGATGTCTACCCCACTCAATTATTTTTGCTTCAGCACTGACCCCCCAAGGCGCCTGGCTGACTGGTATCAGGAGTGACTTGTCCTCTTATGCTAAAAATATACTAATTGTACCTTGTGAAGGAACTTATTATAGGAGTTTCTTCTTTTGTGATTATAGGAGCAAATATTACATTTCCTGAGAAACCTGTTTTTCTTCCCCTCAAGAAAACAGGCTATTGACCCCTGCTCACAAAGAACTAACTCTTGCCTTTCCTATGCTAAAAACATTGCTTTGTATTTGAATGCTAAAGATACCTTTCTTCCCCATGTGATAAGCATCTAAGTCACCTACATCAATCACTATTGATAAAGATCATGCAGGAGTCTTTTACCAATCTATGTTCTGGGAAATTTTTCTTATAGTTTCTGTTTTGTACCCCATACATTTTTTCCATAAATAAAGCTGACTTTCCAGTCAGTGCAGAGATGCCTACTTGAAGAGCAGAGATGCCTACTTGGTGATCAGAAAGAAGCTTGAGGCTCTCTCACTCTCCCTTTTGCAGACACCATCTATCCTTCAGGGAGCCCTGGACCTGCTGGAGCTGGACTCTGGCAGCAAACTATTCAGTTATTTAGTTATTTTGAACTCACCACACCATCTATCCATCTTTTATCTATAATTTATCTATAATTTATCTATAATCTATCTACAACCTATTATCTATCTATCAGTTATATCTATCCATCTACCCCTCTGTCCATTATCTATCCACAGATAAAACAAATAACCAAATTTTAATAATTTGTCAATCTAAGTAAAGAGAGTATGAGTGTTTAAAGTTTTGTGGGATTAGGGGTGCCTGGCTAGTTCAGTTGGTGGAGCATATGACTCTTGATCTCACGGTTGTAAATTCCATCCCCACATTGGGTGTAGAGATTACTTAAAAATAAAATCTTAAAAAAATACTTAAAAATTTCAACAGGTTTAAAATTTTTCAATATAAGTTGTTGGGGGAAATATTTATATGAAATAAGATTCAAAAAATCTTATCTTTCCTTATCAATTATTTCTGTTTAATTTTTTTCACCACTGTTCTCACATAACAAAATCATCCTAGAGTTATCCTGATCTTAAGGTTCTAGTGAACCCATGTATAAGAGGACTTATCCATGTATAGAAAGATGCTATTTGCATAAACGTCATCTTCATGATAGTCTCAACTGGCAGCTGGGCAGAATTACCTTGTACATTAGTTTGTCTGAGATAGTTTTTGGAGTGACTTCTACAATGATTTTGCTGCTAATTTAGAATATACCAAATAAACTATTTTCTATGAACTGTCATTCTTTACCATACTGAAAAGTTTCAGATCATCAATGAGTTTGTTCTTTCAGTACTCAAAGTAAATGTTTGGACATTTTTCCAGTAATAGACTTTTTTCAATTACTATTAAACAGTACAAAAGTCTTTGAAATTTTAATTTATTAACATTACACACATTTCTATTATGTACACATTTATATTTTATAATTTATATAATGGCAAAAGCAGAAATAATGTGGTCATTAGTAAATTAATTTCTCTGCACTTATTTCCATTATTTCTCTTAACCACTACCTGAAAGTTTTTATAATTTATATTTAACTATGTGTTAATTTGTACTCTGTTAATTTAGTTAAGATGAAGCATGCTTCCCAGAATTCCAAGCCCTATACGCTCTAGCTTAGAGTTGGCTAAAATAGGAAATTGCTTGAGAACTGGAAGAGAGAAGTAAAGCAGCTACCATTACTCTTTGAAGGTCATTGGGTTAGATGACCTGACAGACAGAAAAAATGGTTTTCATCTTGTTTTGCTCTATATCCAGCTCTTCTCACTGCCAGCCCTACTGATGAATAGGGCTGATCAATAAAGTCCATTATCAGATATTTGGCTGGAGGCCTTTAAAAGCAAGAGCTTTGCAATTTGGACAATTTGTCCTAGATTTTTTCCTTAACCACTCTTATGTTTCCATTTCATTTGGTAGCTGGACATTACTGGCTTCTCAGAATCTCCTGTAATTCCTGACTTTTTGCCATGTCAGTTATTTAAAAGGGCTAGTGGTCTCCCAAATCCCTCTTCCAGACCCTACCTTTTTCAATATTTCCCATAAATATATAAGGTCTTATTCTCATAATTAATCCCTAATCCATTATTCTCATGGTAGATTCTTTCCTTGTTTAAAACCTATTGATAGTTATTTTATAAACAACAAAGAACACTTCAGAGTCTTACATAGTGCAGGTTTATTAAGATGTTGCACAATATAAAATAAGGCAATTGTTCTATTATATTTAGTTTTACTAGATTTCTCCAGAATATTGTTATTCCTACTTCATACTACTTATGTATGGAAAAATTATAAATATTTCCTTTCCATAAATCGAAGAAATATTTCAGCAGTAAAATTATGCAATTTAATGAATTTCATTTCAAGTGCAAAATGGATTTGGAAACTTATCTTTGTAAAGCAAATAATTAATTATGGAAATTTTTACTTGATAATTAGAAAAAAAGCCAAAGTTCATTTTTACAAAGTCTTAATGATTCCTTTACTTTGGATAATTTAAACTAAAGACAATCCTTTGTTGTTCAGTTTAATTCATTTTTTTCTCCTTTGCATTGTACATCCCTTTTTAACTTTCAAGGTCATAGTTAATACACAATGAAGGATACCTTTATTTCACCAGGGGACATACTAAATGGTAGATTTACACTTAAAAGCAAAAGCTCTGTCTTTAGTATGGTGAGATTCAGCTCCTTTCTTTGTACTTCAATTCCCAGTTCTTTGCAGTTTCCTCTCCTCTACAAGTATTCATTATCACAGGGAGGAAGTCTTGTCACATGCAGTGACAAATTGTTTCATTTATTTAAAATAGAGCCTTTGTATTTCACTCCATATGCTAATGCAAACACATCTTTAATGATTAGGAAAAGATAAAAATCCCTACCTAGTAGGAGCAGAAATTTCTCAGAGTTCACAGGCTTAGAAGCAAACCACATACTGAGTTGCTGATCAGGGCGCCTGAACAACAGTCCCCTCTTAATCAGTAAATCATTATGCCTATAACAACATTGACAACAAAAAGTTGTCCAGTCTAGTTTCATATCATGCTTTGTACTTTCACAAAATTCATTCCAGAAGAAATCCCACAATTCTACTGACTCAAAAAGTCAGACTTTAGAAGTCAAGAAAGGTACTACTATTCTATCTCTAAATCATTTATGAATTTGCTAAACCATGATTTAGCAAATAGTCCTTCACCATTACATTTTGTGAAATTGTTGCTTCCTAATTATCACCAACCCAACTTGTTCATATGACAAAGCTGAGTTTATTACTTACTGTGGTAAGAAAAATACCATCCTACAAAGCTTTGGCAGTGTCTTGGAGGGGTATATATACAGCAAGAAATTCCAGTAATCACAATTAGTTTTGTCCACAAGTTTATAAGCTACCTACTTTAGTCTAAAATATACTGTATCATAGGTATCGCAAGATTTTTTTCAATAAGATATAGGAATAATGGCCTCTTCATGTCAAGATATGTATTATAAAAAGGTAAAGCCTTGCTTAGGTGTCCTTCCACTGACCCTTAAATATGTTTTCCAACATTCTTGCAGATCCTTTGCTTCTGAAGGTAACCAAGCTGCCATGTGTCTGGCATAATACCAAATGCTATATCAGATCTGGGTAGAAAAAGGCTAATGTATCAAAGTTACCTCTTTTATCTAACAAAACTACCATTCCTATAGGGTGCTATAGAGTGGTTAAGGAAAATTCAGCATTGGATGAATTTTCTAGCTGACCTTTCAAACCGACCTAAAGAACCACTTCCTACGGGAAATCTTGGATCGTCCACTCTGAAGTAGGAATCCTTCCTATGTTCTCTCATGGGATTTGTAATTGTCCAGCATCAGATTCTATTATTGCAATTATGTGTGCATTTCTTCATATTTCTTATCAGTCCATTAGTCCTTAAGAGTAAAATATGCCTAATGAGTTTCAGTATTCAAAATGACAAGAAATGCTGCTTGAATAGATGAATGCAGTAATTTATTCTTATACGTGAAATACTAATTCTTAGAAATATGATAATAGAGGTGCTTGGGTGGCTCAGTTGGTTATGCATCTGACTTCAGCTCAGGTCATGATCTCACGGCTAGTGAGTTCGAACCCCACATCGTACTCTGTGCTGAAAGCCCAGAGCCTGGAGCCTGCTTCAGATTCTGTGGTTCCCTCTCTCTCTACCCCTCCTCCACTCATGCTCTGTCTCTCTCTCTCTCTCTCTCTTAAAAGTAAATAAAGATTTAAAAAATTTAAAAAAAAAGAAATATGATAATAAAAATAATTTTAGTAATTGGAAGAGGGGGTTATATCCAGACGTTTCCAAATAGTTTCAGATTATTGAATTCATCTTAATGGGAAAGTAAAAAGCATGATTCTCAAATGTTAAAATGATTCTTTTACAGAAATGATTATTACATGTCAGAATTTTAGTTACTTATCATTTGAGACCAGCAGCAAGACAAGAAAGTATTCGAAGGCAAGGAATTGATGAATCCAGGCAGAGAAGGTATGCTGAATTTAAAATTTCAAGTTATATAAAACTGATCACCTTTTTACAATAAAAACAAAACCTTCAGGATGGTTACTTTCTCAACAAGAAAAAAAAATCACAGCTTAAAAGTTTTCTACAAATTAATCTCAAAAGCTAAATGACTCTATAAGATTTAGACCTTTATCGCTGTTACTCACACAAGGTTATATTCCCTCAGAGAACTAGAAAACTACAAGGCAGCCTTGTTAGAAAACCTTCTAGAACAATGGTACACATAGTTCTGCTCTGTGAACCATTACCAGTCTGCTTAGAGGTAGGGAGTCATACCAGAATGTAAATCACTTATATCTCTAAGTATATTATTTTTTTCCAGATAACATTTTCTTCCTCGATAAACTTTCTTGATAAAGATTTACATTCTGATGCAAGTTTCTTATCCCATTGTGAACCACATTCTTCATGGAACAGGAAGTCAAATGGTAGAAGTAAGAGTGCTTTTCAAATGTCTTTTGCCTATTCCAAGTCTGAGTATACTTCTGAAAGGTTTCTTATTTTGCTTTGGAGGATGAATATGAATAAAGAACTTCATTAGACCCCAGATTACTTGGTGGTGAATTACAGGTAACAAACTAAAACAAAACTGGATTATAATCTTTCTTCTCCTTAAGAATAACCTCCGTTATTCTGGGTGGCTTAGTCAGTTAGGCATCCGACTTTAGCTCAGGTCATGATCTTGCGGTCTGTGAGTTCAAGGCCTGCGCTGGGCTCTGTGCTGACAATTCAGAGCCTGGAGCCTGCTTCAGATTCTGTGTCTCCCCCTCTCTGCCCCTCCCATGCTCATGCTCATGCTCTGTCTCTCAATAATAAATAAACATTAAAAAAAAAGAATAACCTCAGTTCCTTTGAAAGAAATCCAGTATTACTGCAGCAGGTTGAGGGATGGCCCTCCAAAAGGTATGTTCACATCCTACTCCCTTAAGAAACCTGTTAACGTCACCCTTTTTATAAAAAGGGTCTTTGCACATGTAATTAAGGTAAGGACCTTGAGATGAGGATTATCCTGTTGGGATAGGTGTCACGGGACAAATGTCCTTGTAAGAGACACACAGAAGAGAAAACAGACACAGAAGAGAAGGCTATGTAAATCAGAGGTGGCAACTGAAGTTTGGCCTCAAGTCAAGGGAGCTGGCAACCCCCAGAAGCTAGAAGAGGTAAGGAGTACATTGGGCCCTTCCAGATTTCAGTCTTCAAGATGTCAGATTTGTGAGAGAGTAAGTATTGTGTTAAGCCACAAAGTGTGTGGTATTTTGTTACAGCAACTAATATAACTACTTTCATATGTTTTGTGGAATCTAAAATTCTTTGTAATCAATAAGTGAACAATTAACACCAGCCATGTTAGACAACTACCCTCAGTTGAATAAAAGACATGTTGCCTTTGTGATGAATGCCCTATTAAGATTAGTTAAATAAATCTCAATTTCACTTTTGTAACTGGCTCATTTATCTTATGGTGACGTTAATTTGTGACTCCTACTCAGAGAGCATTTCTATTATTACTTGATTTCTCATATTGAAATGATTCTCCAAGAACCATCAGAATTGGCCAGACTCAAATCAGGTGAATTACCTTGAATCATACAAAGTTGTCATTTTTGTAGTTAAAAAATTGTTGGATATTGGCATTTTCATTTGGTTCAACTTTAATGATCAACTTTAGGACTTACTCAAGGGAAAAAATAAAACATGGTCTATAAATACCTGATATTTTAATTATTCTTCCCTTCTTTAACAGGTTTTGACAAGACTTTTTGGTGGTTTAAAGTGCAATTTCTTGGTAGTGACAGTGCCTTCTATGAATAAATCATACATTTCACAACACACTACACAGAGAAGAAATAGAACAACAGATAAAATAAGCTACAGAACCATTAGAGACGCCTGTTCTTGTTCATAAGTTCTCATCACTGGCTGATTTAATTTTCTCATGGCCAAAATAATCCTTATTCTGGTGGCATTCAGAAATAAAACCATAAACATTGATGCATATTCAAACAAAAGTGAGGTCTGGTTCATTAAAAAGTGCTTACCAGTGACAACATACACTCAGCTGGTTGTTTTTATATATGATTCAGAGGCAAGATATAAACATGAATCATAGAAAGAAAAATAACTTGAGATGACTATCTTTGGGAACATCAAAACACTGCCACCCACAGGCTACTTTCAAGGATTTTTCTGCATATTTTCCATAACTCAAATACAGATTCCTTTTACCTCAAATTCTATCAGTTCTACTCACTAATGAAAAAAATCCATCTTTTAAATAAAAAACTAATACCAAACAGGCAGAATTTGAGAATCTAAAAAATACAAAAGTTTTTGAACCTCTACTGTCTTCCATATTATTTATTTATGTTCCAATTTATTATTGTTTTCCCAAATAAAATACATGTAAATTAATTTTTTTGAATTTACAAATGGGAGATAAATTATAAAGTACTTTCCAAAGTTATTTAAATATGGGATTTATGTCTCAAAACATAGCTGAAGTAATTTGATAGAATACTTTGGATAGTAAATATAAAATCATATTAAAAGAAGTATATCAAATAAATTATACAGATGGAAATGATAATACCACAAACTATTAATATTGTATACATTCATTAACTAAAATTGTTTATTATAACTTCTAATTATATTTTTGAAATATATATGCTTTATGTTATATTTGGATTTTTAATTATATTTTTGAAACTCAATTCCTATTCAATTTGGTTGTATGAAGAGAACTGTTGGAGTCATCAGAGATTATCATCTGAATATTACTGCTGACATATCTAATTGAAAAATAGAAAGCAATGTGTTTTGTCCAGTACAAAAGAAAATATTTTCTCCGCAAAATTTAAAAGCCAAGAAAAAAATCTGCTGTCTTATCTTCCCATGTTAATCACCCATGGTACTTTATCTGTAATACTTCTGACATCCTTATTTTTCTACATGTATTATAGATATTTATGTACATGTTCTATCTCCTTCACTAGATTATAAATTCCTTCAGATCAAAAAAATATGTGTATATATGTGTATTTGTTTACATATACACACACAAATAATCCACCCATCCACAAATATCTCAATTTTTTAAATAATACATGCCTAATTACAGAAATGCATAATAAATAATACTTGAAGTTCTACTATCTGGAAATAACTGCTGCTAACATTTTGCTGTATGTCTTTCCTGTCCTTTAGAAAAATAAATTACTATATATCCTATTTTTATATTGCTCAGATCCCACCTCCATAGAAAACTGAGATCAATATGTTGTTTATCTTTACTGCTTTGTGTCTTTATAATAGTTAAGATAATTCATTGATCTTTAAAAATATATTTAACCCAGGAACACTCATTGATCATACAAGAAAGATGATATGAAGAGGAAAATTCTTCTGTCCCTAGGCAGTATTTTAGACTTCTCCAATTAAAACAACAAAGCATGCAGAAAATCATTGTTCTGCCTTTAAATTAAAATGCTTTTGTAGAAATAGATGAAAAGTGTTTTCTAATCCTAAGGATAAAGTATCCCCTCAAAAACTTTTCTTGTCTGTTCACTGAAAGCTCTGGAATGTCCTCAAACATCATAAAAGATTCTATCTGATTAGTAAAATAATGGTGAGAATGAGAAATACCTTTTGCTAGTATTAGAAAAGTTATTGAAGAGAAGCAGTATGGTCCAATTAGTAGAATTATCCAAAAACAAACCAGAAACTCACTAGACTTAGCTTTCTGAGCAACAAGAACATTGTGACTCAGGAGTCCTCTTCTCTCAGTAAAAGGGACTGTATATAAGGTCAACTTCTGATAGGACTGGGGCTTCTTCCATTTGGCAGTGTCACTACAAAATCCCATGAGCCCCGATCCCCAGGTTCTAGGTAGCTGCCTTTCCAGATGACTCCTTAAACTTATAATCCCCAAACCCAGACTGCTTACTGCCAAGCATCATGTATTTTCATTCCCCAATGACAAACTGTTTTTTCACATATGTCTTATACAAAGTTAGACTATCAGGAAAGCAATGTGCCTCACTGGAAGACATATTCACACTGCAGACTGAGCGGATCCTAAGCTCTGCTTATCACAAATACACTCAAAACCTTAATTTAATAAGAATATATGATACTTCTCCCATTTATCCAGTGGTCAGTACTGATGACAACCTAACCTAATCCTCTCTCATGATTAACACCATTTAGGCCACAGGGAAACTCATGTCTGCGAGTTGGTGGAGCAAACTTCTATAGGGTAGCAAAACTGTATCCCACACTGGAGATGATTTCAGGTGGCCGGATATTTAACCAAAAAGAATGCTTAAATAAAAGAAAGGCAAATCGATTACTTTAAAAATCCTTCATTCCGGGGCACCTGGGTGGCTCAGTAGGTTAAGCTTCCGACTTCGGCTCAGGTCATGATCTCACGGTTCGTGGGTTCGAGCCCGCATCGGGCTATGTGCTGACAGCTCAGAGCCTGGAGCCTGCTTCGGATTTTGTGTCTCCTTCCCTCTCTGCCCCTCCCCTGCTCATGCCCTGTCTCTCTCTCTCTCTCTCTCTCTCTCTCAAGAATAAATAAAGGTTTAAAAAAAAAATCCTTCATTCCAAAAAGCTGAACACAATTGATTTTTGCATAAAGACCTATCTTCTCAAAATAGCACTGAGCATTCATTGTCATGATTTTTTTTTAAATTTATTGTACAGAATTATTCATGAATTAGTGGGCAATCACAACAGTTGCACTTGGAAAGTGAATATTACTTTGTAATGTTAAATACATTACTCTTAAATTTGCATACATGTAACTTGAGACATATTATTTCACTAGCAATTATACAGACTTCAAATATTAGAATTGCAAAGAGTTTATTTTTCCTAAATGTTCAAAAATATAAAAGTTTTCTAGTTTATTTAAATTTTTTCTTTGAAATTTATAAATGGTTAATTATAATGATATTTTAGCTGTTTATTTTAATAGGTAATATTAAATGCTTTAGAAGGACAATAACTTGACAACATACAATATAACTTTAATTTTATGAATATTTTCATATAACTTTATATTTTAACAAAAATATTCATAGTGTATATACTTTAAATAAATTACATTTAAATTTTAATCCTTTAGTATCAACAGGCCATGAATATTGAAAATCTTAACACATTGGTTTTACTAAAATAAAAGAAATGGAATAAATAATAATATTGATATATGAAATGTTATAAAAATAACATTTATTGGAATAAATAAAGCATGAACTATTCATGTATTTACTTATTACTTATCTAAACATCTCTGTCCTTTCAACAGCATATCCAGAAATGCCTGATAATGATTAAATTCAGTTATCTTTGATATCTTGCTGAATGTCAGTTATAGATAAACCATAGTAATATACAAATTTTTTACTTTGTCTTTATGAAAGTATATTTGATAAAATAGAATAAAAATTTATCTATTTGTTGCCTTATATTACTTTCAAATATTTAGACATTTAGCATACAGATAGCTATTTCTTTTTTCTCATAGAAGATTTCTCAACTGTAAGGAGTGAACCTGACTGTAGTATACTTTCAAGTACATTAGCTCCTTTTCAAGGTAGGTAGGGATGAGAATATGAGTGCTGTAACGTATAACTGTTTGAAAGTGTCTTTGACAAGCCTTCCAAAGAAACATAAGGTAGTTGGGTATAAAAATCTTGGGTCACAACTTTTTCCATATAGCACTTTGTTGGCACATTTTTTGGGATTCATAATATACAATTATTGAACATTTGAAAGTAGCTTATTTTCTATCTTTTGGATATTGTTACCTTTTTCTTTAATCTTTTGTAACATTTTACCTATTTTTATTTTTTTAATGTTTATTTATTTTGAAAGAGAGAGAGTGAGCATACATGCATGTGAGCATACACAGCAGGGGGAGGGGCAGAGAGAGAGAGGGTGAGAGAGATTCATTCCCAAGAGGCACCACACTTAACACTGAGACTAAGGTGGGGCTTGATTCCATGACTTGAAGATTGTGACCTGAGCGGAAACCAACAGTCTGGCACTCAACCCACTGAGTTACCCAGGCACTCCCCAATTTTTCTAATTACAGATCTTTTTTTTTTTTTCTTGTTCTAGATATGATAAAACTTTTTAACCTGACAGTATTCCAGAGTGGAAATGACTTTTTTAAAAGTAATTATTTTATCTGACTTGATTTTTGTGGTTCCCTTCTTGGGAGTACCTTTTATTTCATTTTTTGGTTGTGCTTTCACTTTCTTTTCTCTGTATTTGTCACCTCTTTCCTATTCTTTTCATTTATTCCTCATATTCAAGAGACCAGCTGTCATAAACCTGACTTGATTAGCCACCTTGTCAGATTGCTAATTAATGATTCAAAAGTTTTCATGCCAATACAAATATTTATAATACTTTATTATTGCATCCACTTCTATTTTCCTTTTTATTCTCTTGCCTTTACATTAGCCTTTATGACTGTCTATTCCTGTTTCATTGGACTATAATTCATGCCTGAAGGAAGCTTATCTAACAAACATACTTTTTCCATAATGCACATAATAACTTTCTTGAGCTTAGAATACCAGACAACAGTTCATGACTATGCTCCAGAGGCCATTGTAAATAGCAAATTCACCAATAAAAAGCACAAAAATATAAAAAGCATGACACTAAATAGATTGCAAAAGGATTCTTTTTCATAGTAGGAGAGCTGAAACAAGCAGACAGAGTATTACTTTGACCTCTGTTGGGAGTGTCCATGTTGGGGATTGAAATTTTCATTGCTCGGTGTATATCTACATATAATCATGATAGCCATGTTAAGTACTGATTTTAGGATTATAAATAAAATTTAGAGAGAGGCAAATTTGAAAATATGCAATCTATGAATAATAATGATCAAATTGTCTATTGTTTCCCTTCATTTACTTTCAACAAGTCCCCTTCTTCGTATTTGAAATGTATATTTTGGAGATATCATAAAGTTGGGTGTTTTAAAAACAAACCTATCTTGATAATTTGTTTTTTTTAACAGAAATTTAAAATTTAGTCTGTTACTATTTAGTCTGAAATTTTAGTTCGTTGCTATTGTAATTATTGATACGGTGGAATTTTTGTCTACCATTTTCTTATTTGTTTTCTGTCCTCTCTCTTTTGTGTCCCTCAATTTCACCTCTTCTACATACTTTTGGATGAATTAATGCTTATTTTTTATAGATCCAATAGGAATTTATATATTAGGGTTTTAGAAATACTTTGTATTATTTTAAAATAATTTCTCCTGTAATTACAATGTGCATCTTTATTTTTCAGATTACTTAGAGTTAATATTATACAAGTTCTTGTAAAGTATAGAAACACTGCAACTATATAGGTCCTTTTTCCTCCTTCCATCTTTTACACTAGGTAGGTAAGTATATTAGGCTTTTTTGTGCCAGTCTCTGTTTGCTATTGCTGCACAAAAGCAGCAACAGACATTTGTAAAATAATGAACTTAATTGCATTCCAATAAAAAAAATAATTATAAAAACAGGCTGTAATATGCTAATCACTGCTTTGTACTTTATGCTATAGTTTTCATATGTATTCTATGTATTATGTAAACACTATGAAACATTTTAATATTTTTAAACTATCATATGTATTTTAAAGAAACTAAGAAAAAGTAGACTTAATATTTAATTATGTCTATATATTTATAATTTCTGGAACAACTTTTTCCTTCCAGAATATCTGTTTTTTCTGGTGTCATTTTCCATTAGCCTGAATAATGTCCTTTCTCACTTTTGCAATGTAAGAATGGCAGTAACGATTCTCTTAGTTTTTCTTTTGTCACCTGAAAGTATTTCTAATTCATTTTCATTTCTGAAAAATATTTTGCAAGATAGAGAGTTTGGTTGGACAGGTTATTTTTGTGTTGTTTTCTTTTTCCCCAATTCACTCTTGAAGATATTTGTTCCACTGGTTTCCTGCCTTCATGGTTTCTGATGAAAGCTGCTGTTAGTTCAAATCATTGTTTTCCTCTATGTAATGTGTTGTATTTCTCTGGCTGCATTCAAGATTTTCTTCTTATATTTCATTTATCAGCAATATATTAATGGGTCTAGGAATAGTTTTACATATAGTTATTTTTCTTGGAGTTTGCTTTACTTCTTCAATCTGTTAATTTATGACTTTCACAAATTTGGAACATTTTTAAAACATTACATTTCAAATATCTTTCCTGCCCCATGGTATTCCTCATCTACTTCTGGGACTTATTAAACATGGTAAATCTCTATTGAATTTTTTATTGTAGTCTTTTTTTCTCTCTATTCTTCAGATTAGGTTATTTCTATTGATTTATCTTTAAGTTCACTATTTTCTCTGTTGTCTCCATTCTTCTGTTAAGCTTATTCAATTAAATTTTCATTGTTTGTATTTACTGTGAATTTTTTTTTCTGTCTGTCCATTCATTATGAGTATATTTTCCTTTACAATCACTGTGCATCGTTATAAGAGCGCCTTCAATACCCTTAGTGGAATAGTTCCAACAATTTGGTCATATCATGGTTTTCTCTGTTGATATTCTTTAAGTTTCATCTTCCTGGCTATTTTGATGCAAGTAATTTTGGATTGTATCTGTGACATTGTCAATGTTATGCTCTGTAGACTCTGGATTATGCTATATTTTCAAGACAAGTATTGTTATTTATTTTTGTTTTAGCAAAGGTAGTAACTTGATTTTACACAAGCTATAAATTATGCCTCCTGGGGAGAAGATAAAATTTCAGTTCAATTCTTCTATTTTTCTTGCACATGTGTGGTTCAGGAGTCAACTAGAAATGTGAAGACACCATAAGTAGCTTCCTCCTCTGGCTGCCTCTTCTCCAGAAGCTTGTGGTCACCCCCAAAGTCCTGGTCCCTACTTTCTTACTTTCTAGCAGCTGCTGTTGCCCCAAACTCTGTTCTTTGCTTATTATGTTGGAGTCTTAGAAAAACTCTGCAGTGTCAGCAGCCTTCCTCCAGCATAAAGGCCATAGAAATTAAAATTTAACCATTTGATGCTCCCTTTGCACCAGTGCTTATTTCCCTATATAATGTGTGTGCTTTTGTTCACTCTCCGGGGCCAATGGGTAATTTGTGTTTGTTTTTGTTTTTTGGGTTTTTTTATTTTCATTTTTTTCCCCAGAATTCAGTGCTATTATTTCTTGGAGGATCAGTCCCATAAGAGCTTGCTAAGTCACCTTGGAAGCAGATTTTGGAAACTTGGATTTGTGTTTTTATAATTTTTAAACAATCCCATTGTTTTCCAGAGTAGCTCCTTTCATTGTACAATTATTCTTAATGAGATCTAAATTCATTTTTTTAATTTATAAATCTCTTGTTGCATTAAAAAGCAAATATGATTTGCAGATCTCTTACTGAAGTCTTACTTGGTATTCTCCCCACCTGCCAAAAAATCATTGCCTTTAAAATTTATTGTAATCACAGAGTGATTTAAGGCATTTCTACTTGACAGCAATGATAAAATTAATAGCTAAGTCAAAGATTTATAGAATGAAGGAGTTTGGTAAAGTGGGAGTAAGATGGTTTAGAATCAGAATGCTTATATTGTGTCTTTTGTCGATAATTGCATCATATTAGGCAAGCTACTAAATGTCTCTGTGCCTCACTTTTCTCATTTATGAGATAATATAATTATTAAATCTTCCTAATTATATCATTGATATATACATGAAAATAACATATAAATATGATTTGTAAATTTTAAAAGTCATATAAATGCTGTTATTATATTATTACTGTTACTGTGTATTATTACTTATGATTGTGGAGGGGTTGGAAAATTTCAAATTCACAGAGTAAGTAAGAAGCATGGAAATTCAGGCAGGTATTGATGCTATAGTCTTAAGCAAATTTTTTTCTTTCTCAAGAAACCTCAGTTTTTACTCTGAAGGTCTTTCAGCTGATTGGATAACCCTCCTCCCTTTATTGAGGTTAATCTCCTTTACTTAAAGTCAACTGATTATAGATATTAATCACATCAACAAAATACTTTTATAGTATTTTAAATTATACTATAGTATTTTATAGTAAAACCTAGATTAGTATTTAATCAAATAACTGGGTACTACAGTCAGCCAAATTGACAACCATATTAGGCTATTAAATAATATGTTGGCTTTCAGTGTCATAGTTCTAATGAAGTACTGAGGCCATCATAGGAAAGATTGAAGAGAAGAATTAACTACAGAACACTTAGCTCAGTATTTGTCTGCTGCCGCTCAGTATTTGTCTGCTGCCCCCAAATGTCTGTGTTTAGAACAGAAACAGGCCTCCAAATAGCTGCACAGAGGTTGAACAACCCCAAAGGCTCTCTGTTTCTGGAACCTGATTATCCAGCCCTTCCTCAATTCTGAAGAGCTGTTTTTACTTGAAAAAGAGCACAAATGAATAGCGGGTACTTATTTTGACCTGCTTATAGAGAAACAATGATCAGAAGTGAAATGACATTTAGTTCCCCAGATTAATGGAAACTAAATTAGCTCACCCATCAGATTTGAGGCAGTTTACATGCCTGAGGAAACTGCAAGAGAGGTATGATTAATTTTCAGTAGATTTCTATGGAAAAATACTCAGAGTACACATGCCAATCTTGAAATGGTCACATGAGGCATGTTTTGCTACAGAAAAATAATAAAGGTTTATATCCAACTTAACTATTCAAACCATTTGGAGGAATGACAGATTAATACAAATGTCAAATTAATTTTGACTTGGAAAAAATAGACAAAATAGAAAACATATCATTAACAAAATAAGCTTGAAAACCTCCCATTATTTTAAAAGTAGTATTACTGTTAAATATTTCATAGATAGTAATTTGCTTTTTCCGTTCATACATGAATTAATGGTTTCAATTCTTAAAATAATAGATGTAAAAAAAATGTTGGAAAACTTTAATTCATGCAACTTAAGTATTTATCCTATCATTTAATCATTTTCATCCCAAATATTCAGATTAAAGGTTTTATGTTTATGGGGCACGTGGATGCCCCGACTTCAGTTCAGGTCATGATCTAGCAGTCGGTGGGTTTGAGCCCTGCGTCAGCCTCTGTGCTAACAGTCCAGAGCCTCAAGCCTGCTTCAGATTCTGCGTCTCCCTCTCTCTCTGCCCCTCCCCCACTCATGCTCTCTTTCTTGCTGTCTCTCAAAAATAAACATTAAAAAATATTTTAAAGTTTTGTTTATTACATGATCTCAAGTATAAAATCATGATGCTATTATGCAAGTTTCTATTGGCCAAGACCCTAATAAGGCCAATATGTGTTTTATTTCCTCACAGAAAACCATTCTGTTTACGTTAAGCCATCATGTTTGTTTTTTATAAAAATCTTAATATAATGATTGAAACTGCCAAAAATATCTCTCAAAAATGTCTCTAATACTATCTCCAAGTATTAAGCATCATATCTTCAAAACGTCCATACAGGGGTGCCTGGGTAGCTCAGTCGGTTGACCGTCCAACTTTGGCTCAGGTCATGATCTCATGGTTCGTGAGTTTGAGCCCTATGTCAGGCTCTGTGCTGACAGCTCAGAGCCTGAAGACTGCTTCAGACTCTGTGACTCTATCTCTCTGCCCCTCCCCTGTCATGCTCTGTCTCTCTCTGTCTCTTAAAAATAAACAAACATTAATAAAATAAAATAAAATGTCTATACATTAGTACTTTGCTGCCACTCAAACTCTGTTTTCTTCCAGCAGCCTTATCCTCAGTATATCTATGTCTGGGATTATGAGGTCCTTTTCTGACTATTTCAGCTGTATCAATCAGATATTTTAATTGCTTGAATGGTAAAATACATACTTATTTTTAAATCTGTTCTTAGTACCATGTGATAAAATCAATGATGTAGCAGGAGTTTTAGAAAGGGTCAATACTGAACACAAACCATATAGTTTATGTAATACATAATACAAAAATGGTTACCTATATATGGCTATCTGTGTATATAAAAAGACAATTGATTTTTGTACATTGATTTTGTAACCCACAAGTTTCTTAAATTCACTTATTAGTTCTTATATTTTTTTGTTAAATCTTGAGAGCTTTCTATATATAAGATCATCATCTATGAAGAGATATAGTTTTACTTCATTCTTTACTTTTTGGTTGCATTTTATTTCTTTTTCTTGCCTAATTACATTGTGTATGACTCCCTATGTTAAATAGAAGGAGCAAGAGTGGGCACTCTCACTTTGTTCCTAATCTTAGAGGAAAAGCTTTGAGTTTTTCACTATTGAGAAAGCTGTTATCTGTGGGATTTTCATATATGATCTTTATTATGTTGGGGTAACTTCCTTCTTTCCTAGTTTATTGCAATTTTTTTATCATAAAAGACTACTGAATTTTGTCAGATGCTTTTTGCATCAATTAATATTATTATGTGGGTTTTGACTTTCATTTTATTAGTAATGGGAAATATATTTTTTCATATGTTGAACCATCCTTGCATTCCAGGAATAAATCCCACTTGATCCTGATGTGTAGTTAACCCTTGATCAATGCAGCAGTTAAAGGCACCACTCCCTACACAGTTGACAATCTGTGTATAACTTCTGACTCTCCAGAAACTTAACTGCAAAACTGCAAATAACCTATTGCTGACTGGAAGCCTTACTGGTAACCTAACAGTTGATTAACACATATTTTGTATATTTATTACATACTGTCCTCTCACAATAAAGTAAGCTGGAGAAAATAAAATATTATGAAGAAAAGCATAAGGAAGAGAAAACGCATTTACAGTACTGTACTATGTTTATCAAAAGAAATCCATGTGTAGGGGGACCTGCACAGTTCAAATCCCTATTGTTCAAGGGTCAATTGTATAATCCTTTTAATGTGCTATTTAATTCAGTTTGATACTATTTTGTTGAAAACTTTTACATCTGTATTCATCAGGGATATATTGACATTTTTCCTCTAATATCTTTATCTAGTTTTGGTATCAGGCTAATGCTGGCCTCATAAAATGACTTTGAAAGTGCTTCTTCCTCTTAAAATTTTTGGAAAAGTCTGAGAAGGATTGATATTTCTTTTAAATGTGTAGAATTCTCCAATGAAGGCATTAGGTCCCGTTTATTTGCAGATTTACCTAAAGCAATTGTAGCAATTTCCTGAAGGCTGTTCAGTTCTTCAAAATGATTTTTCATAAATGACACATTAGTCCAACATTCTTTAATAACTCTCCTGATACATATCAAGCAAAGATTTAAAATCAGGAAAAATATGAGCAAATAAAGTAACTTGTTACTCACTTTTAAAAATTATTGTGTGTAATGCTCTTACTTCCTACAATTGCTACATTGTTACTAGATACTAAATATTCCTCAAGTTTCTAAAATTCTTAAAAGTATTATTTTAAAAGAATGGACTTTAGTTAAGCTGAACTCAGAGTTATGGGTTAAAATTTGCCCCTTTCAACATCCAATTGATTTTCTTAAGACATTATTTTCATCTACTGAGATAAGTTTTTTTTAATTAATGATAACCCTATTTTCCTCGGAAGCTTTTATCTTTGGTGAAAAGTTTTAAATCTAAAAATTAATCATTGGATCTGAATACATATTTCCAATAGATGGAAATTAGGAGAGTCCTCCAATCCTGAACTTTAGAATGAATTACTTTTATGTTCCTGTGTTACAACAAATATAATATACAAATAATCATGAAAAGGAGATAAATTAAATTTTGAAAATATTTTCAGAGCCCAGATAGTATTAACAAACACAAATTTTTTGGCCTGCTTCTAACTTAGAAATAACTTGAGCCCAAACAGATCACTTCATTTTAATTTTATGCAGATTCAGCTTCAAGATTCACAAAAGCAGTTATGATTTAGTGTCCTCCATTGCTCCACATTCACTGAACCAACTATGTGAAAAACACTCAATAAATTCAACAGTGTAGTAGTTAACAAGATATACAGTCCCTGTCTTCAAGACTCAACAACTGGATGGGTATTCTAGTAAGAAAAGATGTGAATTTAAAATGGTATGATAAATCCTCTGCTGACTGTAACTGTAGAGTGCTACATTAGCACATAGTGGGACACCAAATTCAGTCTTATATTGGCAGATGAGCCTTTTCACTGGCAATGATGTACTAGCTGTGACACACAGAACACAAATGAGTTAGGTTAATGAAGAGAAATTAAGGTAGAATACTTTGATAGGTCTATGTCTTTGTGCATAATGTTCCTCCTAACAAGGAGCATGGCTGGTGATTTGTGGGAAAATAGGTTAATATTATTGAAAAATAACTTGAAATGGAAAATAAATGAGAAGAGATTAGAGAACTGAGGAGAGGTTTGTATTTCATTTTAAGGGTAATGAAAAGATCCAAAAAGATGCCATAATGCATTTGGAACTTTAAAAAGATTTCTCTGGATGCCATATGGAAAGTGCATTTGAGAGCATAAAAATCAAATGTAGAGATTTTTCTTTAATTAAATTCAGGAGAAGGAAAAAAGACGGCTCTAAAAAATTTGGGACAACGGGAAATTTGAATATGGACTATATACTGGATTATCATATTCTATCAATGTTAAATTGTCAGAGCATGATAATTACATTGTGGTTATGTAAGAAAATGCCCTAGTTCTTAGAAATAAATGATGGACTACTTAGGGGAAAACTGTCATTAGTCCGCAACTAAATCTCAGATAATTCAGGAGGAATGGAGAGAGAAGCAGAAAGGGAGAGAGGGAATTGATGTGGGAAAGAAAGTGAATGCACTAAATAGTAATTGGTGAATTGAGATGACAATGTAGATATATATTGGACTATTCTTACAAATTTGTGTAGGTATGATGTTTTCAGAAAACAGAAATATTCTAAAGAAAAAAAAGAATAAAAAGTAAAATAATGATGTGTTAAAGGTGGTCAGGAATAGAGAAGCCTCTTCTGGTGATCCATGCGTGGGATGAAGTTGTTCTTCTTTGGCATGGCTGTGAAGAAATTAGCTCCAGGATTTAATATGACTATCCTCCCTGCTCCCCCCCGCCGCCACTCACCCCTTACACGCTACTTGGATTATTTTTTCTCATATAGTTTACTGAAAGCAAAAGTTACATCAGAGATGATTTATTATCTTTAAACTAAAGGACACTTTTCACAATTAAAAAACTATGTACTCAGCAGATGGGCCCTGGCTCAAGGTGACTCCATCAGCCTGTCATTTCACCTTCCACTAATGTCTTCCTACAATTGCTACATTGTTACAAAAAATGAAGCTTTCATTCCCCAGAATACAGTAAAAAAAATAAATAAATGTGGGTCTGGCGCTGTCACTGTACCACTAGTGATTACTGTGCACTTTTTTGGAGGGGGTCATTTCTGTTTGTTTGGTTGGTTGTATAAATTCATGATAAAGGTTTCCTTAACTTGAGCTTAGAAGTTTTGCTAATATACCGCCTACCAATGTTGCTTTGAACAAGAGTTTAATCCATTAATAAGTTACAAAAGTCTATCATTACTAGTAAAAAGACAAGATAAACATCTCAGGCATTCAAAATTGCAACTGCTAAGATTTTGTCTATGTATAATCCAGGCATGTACAAAAGTACTAATCATCAGAAACAGATCTTACAGATTCTACCAGTTTAAATCAGGGTACTGCCAGCTTAGAAAGTAGTGATGAACGCTTACATTGTATTTTCTACCTGCCAGGCATTCTCTAAGAGCTTTACTTGAATTCATTTATTACTCACCACAAATCTATATTGATACTATTATGATAAGTTTCATTTTACAGAGAAGGAAAGTGAGTTCAGAGTGTAATGTCACAGAGTAAGCATTTGATTCTGATGTCAAAGCCAGACAGTCTGGCTGTTGACCCATAGTAGGAAGGGGGAAGTGACTGTGAGAATTATAAGGGAAAGATCTTGTCAATTACATTTCTAAAAATGCCTCCCCCATATATCAATATTGCATTTTAAATGTTAAGTGTAACTGGGGCGCCTGGGTGGCTCAGTCAGTTGTGTTGGACTCTGGATTTCAGCTCAGGTCATGATATCACTGTTCATGGGACCAAGCCCTGCATCGAACTCTGTGCTGACAGCACAGAGCTTCCTTGGGATTCTCTCTTTCCCCTCTCTTTGCCCCATCCCTGCCCACATGCCCCTGCTCTCTCTCTCTCTCTTTAGACTCTCTCTAAAAAATTAATAAACTTTAAAAATAAGTAAATAAATGTCAAGTGTATCTAAAATTATGTATCTAATAATAACAACCAATGTCATAAGAGTATTACACATTGCCAGTCCCAGTTAAAGCTATTTTATGACCTAATAACCTACTTGAGGTCTCTGGCCCATGCAATATGTTTTTTCTTATCGGCAAAAGATCATGTGGCAGATAGTTTTTTTAATGCCTAAAATTGCACTGTAAGCATACATGTCCTTCATTCCACCTTCGCTTGCCTTGAGCCAGTTAACTTGTTCATTTACTGCAGGAAATCTTTAATGTCAGATCTCAGATCCCTAACGTCTCTTCACTCAGTTTTATTTTATTGAAGATTCAGACTTATTTAATATAGGCTTACATAACTAATCTTCCTGAATAGTTTTCCGTGTGGGATTTGGTCTTTGGCTTGCACACTATAAATAATCATTTGTCACTGTTGACATTTTAGGGCTCATTGTAATAGAGCACAATATCTATCAATGCCCGTGTTTTTTAATACAAATAATCCATAAAAGATGAAAACTGAACCATGCCACATTTCTGGAATAATTCTTTAGTTTTCTCATCACTGTCTTTTTTTCTATAAATCTTTATATAATATTTAAAGCATGTAAATCTCAATATTATATAAAGTTCATTAAACATAATTAGGTCCAACTTAAATAAATGAATTTTTAAATATAAATTCATTTTTAAGTTAAGCTATTTTTATGAAAAAGTAATCAGAAGAGTCTCATAGTTCAATTTAATAGTTATTATACCTGTAGTGCAAAAGATACAAGGACATAATATTGCCACATTATCAATTTTTTTAATTTAAAAAGTGCAAGAGATCCAACTATGAATAAGACATGTGCATTGCTTGCCCTTGCAAACCATAAAATAAAGCCTAATAAGTAAAAAAAAAAAAAAAAGCAGCAGCACTGGACGTTAGAGAATCTGTTAGGTATATCCAAATCTACAGTGGGGAATCAGGAACAGAATCTCAAAAGTAGTCATACATACCTTGAGATCCAAAGCAGCCAGGCTTTGAACCTAGGCTCCAAAAGTGTATAGCGTTATTCCACAGAATTGTAAAAAAAAATAGTTAAGTGACTTGCACAGTGTCTGTAGAACTGGAATTAGAATCTTCTCATTTAATTGTTAAACTGTTCACCTTATTTAGTTTGAATATATTTAAACTTTAGTTTCAAGAATTGTAATTTCTAAAAGCCTAAGATTATAATAGCAGAACTTACACAAATACTAGCAAATAGAGTTCTAGCAAAACAAACAAACATTCTTTCATACAAAGCAAGCAGCCTATAATAGATTATTTTTGTCCAACTGAAATTAGATGAAAGTTTGTGTTCATTAATACTCTGCACAAGCTGAGTGTCTGCACTTCTAGGAAAATTACAGAAAGGAAATATTCACTGTCTAGGACCTCAATTGTCACAGAAGATTCCCTTCACCAAAATTTTAATGTTCTCTTTTCATAGTTATAGTAGACTAATACGAACTCAGAAGTCCTAAGTCTGTATGATTACATTCAATTATTTAAATAGAAAACAAAGTTTTAATTTATGGGCTGTCTACTCCTGTCACCTCCTCTTTAAGGGAATAATGTCCCCAGGGAATCAGGAGTAATCAAAGTTAGTTTCATGAAAAGAGCATTTATCCACTTTAATTGCATTGTTAGTGGTAAAAATCTTGAGGGTCAGATGAATTATTACTCCTCTTTAGAATCCTTGCTCCAGCACATCTAATACAAAACAGGTGTTCAGTACAACAGAATGGATTCACCAATTATATTAATCCTAAATAAGTTTCTAATGATGCATTTTCTCTTGAGGGTATTGGACTTTGTGCTTCTCCACATTGCTACCAATTTTAAAGGGAAATCAAAAGACGCAACATTTAGAAAAATACCAGCCTTTTAAATTCTGAAACTTTGTAACATTTTCCAATATGGTAGAGTCATTGCTTTGTCACTTAATTCTTTCTGAATTTTTGTCCAACAAATGCTAACATTTTTCTTTTACGTATTGTATATGTGATGATAATACAATTACGTATATATGCACATACATTTATATGTGTGTATGTAAGTAAAATAATAATTTCTTCTGGGTGCCTGGGTAGCTTAGTTGGTTGAACTTCTGATTCTTGATTTTTGGCTTAGGTCATGATCCAGGGTCATGAGACTGATTCCCACATCAGAGTGTGCACCTACACTGTGGAGCCTGCTGGGGAGTCTCTCTCTCTCCCTATGCCCTTCTCTCCCACTCGTGCTTGCTCTCTCACTCTCTCTCTCTCTCTCTCTCTCTCTCTCTCTTCTCTCTCTCAATTAAATAAATGAGTAGAATAATACATTCTTCAACAATCAAACCTCTGAAGTTTGTTTTAATAAATCAATCTATTTCAAATAATTTTTTCAGCTTTAATAAACATCCTTTAGATAATACATGATATATTTACTTATTAAAATGGAACATGAAAGCCTGTTTTGTAAGTCCCTTCAACTTCCTTCCTTTAAGTTCAATTAATTTATTTTTTAGCAACTCATTTATAAAAATATTATTTTATAAAGATAATGAATGAGAACAGGGTGTGAAAATGAGCATAGTTAAAAATTATGAGGCTAACGGAAGCGAGTGCTAAAGAATTAAAACCATTGTAAACATATCTATTTTTTTAATGAGTCATAGTTCCACATAGTATAGGAAGTCTTCCTTGAATATATGCACTTTTGATTTCTAAAATTTAACTAGGCAGAAATTAAAACAATGCAATTGAGATGACATAAAACCATTCACCTGCAGGGTGCCTGTGTAGCTCAGTTGGTTAAGTGTCCAACTTCAGCTCAGGTCATGATCTCACTGCATGTGAGTTCCAGCCCCACATCAGGTCCTGTGCTGACCTCAGAGCTTGGAGCCTACTTCAGATTCTGTCTCCATCTCTCTGACCCTCCCCTGCTCGCAGTGTCTCTGTCTCTGTCTCTCTCTCTCTCTCTCTCTCTACCTCTCTCTCTTTCTCAACCTCTCTCTCTCTCTCTCTCAAATATAAAACTAAAAATAATTTAAAAAAACACTGGCCTGCAATTTTTTGATTTGGCAAGGCACATTCTTTCTATATTTTCAAAAAAAAATCAAAGCACTATTAGACTATTAACATTTGTAAATGTCTACACCACTGAAGTGAATATAAAGAAATGTTTAGAGTCAGTTTAAAAAAACAAAACTGAATTTTCACATATATAAGACAGCAGCACCTCTACTAACCCTAGCACTTTTAAATTCTACATTTTTTATGTTTATTTATTTATTTTGAGTAAAAAATAGATAGAGAGTGAACAGAGGATAGGCAGAGAGAGAGGGAGACAAAGAATCCCAAACAGGCTCTGCACCGCCAGCATGGAGCCTGATGCAGGGCTCCAACTCACAAACCATGAGATCATGACCTGAGCTGAAATCAGGATTCAGTTGCTTAACTGAATGAGCCAACCAGGACCCCTAAACTCTATACTTTTAGAGAAGTGTGTTATGATTGCCATATAAATAGGCTGCAAAGAAAAATAAAATAATCATATTATGTGGCAAATAACATGAAACATTCCAAACCATAATTCCTAACACACGAGTGTAGAAGAAAAAGGCACAGAGCTCAAAGAAAAAGGAGAAGGTAATTAGAAAATATCAGAAATATAAAGGGCACAAAAATATTTTACAGAGCCAGTGAATACTATTTGAATATTATTATTTCAATTGCCAGGGAGGCCTGGGTGGCTCAGTCAGTTAAGCATTTGACTTTGGCTCAGATCATGATCTCCTGGTTTGCAAGTTCAGGCCAGGCCCTAAGGCAGGCTCTGTGTTGACAGCTCAGAGCCTGGAACCTGCTTTGGATTCTGTGTGTGTGTCTCTCTCTGCCACCTCCCCGCTCATGCTGTGTCTCTCTTTCTCTCAAAAATAAATAAAAATTAAAAAAATTTTTTAATAAACTGCCAAACCAATTGGCTCCTACATAAAATTTGTGTCAGCCTAAGCTTGTCAGAGGGCTTCTATGAGTACAAAAACAGCCTTTCCTCTTCTTCACTTTTCATAACAAAGACTGAGGTAAAATAATAATAGTCAATTAAAAATGCATTATATTATTACTCAGCCCTAGTGAAAACATGAAGTGATACATTTGGAAATACCTGCATAAGCAAACATTTCTCACTATGAAGTGCCTCCATAAAAATATATCTATGATGGATTGGAAATTACTAATGTGTATTAAATTGTAACATGTCAATTGATTCAACTGTATTTTTGAAATATTTTTGAAACTAAATATATATTTTGAAATGTTTATACTTAAGCAAAGTATAAAAATACTATATCAGGAAAAAAAAGGCAGTTTTCCAAAAGTATATTTAGTATAATTCAAACACTGTGAAGAAAACATACATGATTTCCTGTAGTTTTATACATGTCCAAACTTTGGATAATCCTTTTATATTAAGAAAATATGTATTTCAGTAATAATTATGAAACATAAAGCCACTTAAAGATTATGCTACACCTAAGATAAAGAACGCATAGACAAAATATATTTATGAAAATAAAAATAATCTCTTCAAAAAATATTAAAATAAATGTCTTAAATAAGTCCAACTAAAATATACTAAAACTCACTTTAGAATGAAATTTTTTATTTTAGAGCATATAATTCTATAATATACGGACTGTTTTATTTTAATTTCTTACTTTATCAATATCAGTTTCCCTCTAGATCACAGAGCTTCTGAACATTTTCTAAAGAACTTACTTTATTTTAATTCCTTGATAAGTAAATTTTTCCAAAAAATGGATACATGTCCCCTAAGCAAATTACAAAGTGTAAAGTCCATCTAAATCCCCTGGTTTGTCTAATACTCCAGTAACTTCAAACAAACACCATTACTTTGGCTATGTCTTCAGTAAGAATTTTGATGACCAGGAATGCACAATTGAGAAGAAAGGAGAGAATTGAGTTTCAGTGATTTATGGTAAAAAAAAAAAAAAAAAGAAAAGAGGGGGCTATGTTCAAGTGAAATCATTTCTGATTGATTTTTTTTGTGTTTAATTAAGAGAAAATTATGTACGTTACAGAAGGAAAATAAGACACATAGAAGAAATTCAATATATGATTTGAGACACATATAATATCATAAATGCTCCCCCATATGGGTTTCTAAAGCAGAAATACAAAGTATAGTTTAGACCAGAAACGAAATGTCAGAAACGTTATCATTCTTTCCGTGCATGCATGCATGTGTATATGTGCTCCATATACAACCTCGATTATTCAAGTTAAGGAAAAAAATTCTACAATAATTATTTCTCCAACAGATATACCCTAAAGCAGCCAAGAACCAGAAAATACAATACGAGGAATTCAGGCAAATGTCAAACGATATAGTATAATAAACAATGATATCAGCACCTAGAACAGTTCTGTCTTATTTTCCTTATGTAATGTATATTATTTTCTCTTAACTATGTCAAAAATTAACATTGATGGGGAATGATTTCCATTAAATACAGGAAGTTATAACCATGACCTCTAAAATGTTTGTTGAATGAGTAATTATTTAAATTACGCCATACAAAAAAGAGGCTTAAAAAGACTTCTAGTGTAGTTACAAAGCTATTATAGCATAATTTAGCTTTACAACATCTTCTTAGTTATCTTTAAGCATAAATTCTATTATTTTCTACCTGATGTTGAAAAGGATATTTTTAATGCTACAAACTACAAAGGAGGGCATTTTAAGAATTGTTAAAATACTGCTGTGCAGAGAGAACATCAAATCAAACAGAAATAATGTCACTAAAATACGTACCACATGTGCATCAATATATTGCCCTGGTTTGCATGACTGACTCCTACAAAGCACACTCCAGTAACCATGGGTTTTTGAATATTAAGCCTGTGAGGACTAATTGCAATTTATTGAATATGTCAGTGAAGCAGAACTTCAGTAAATCAAGTCCAAGTAGTAGGTAGGTTTTAGCAGTTTTCCCCTGTTCTTTTAATCAAATGACAGTTTCTTCTTTCAATGAGCAAAAGTTACAAATAGTCTAGGAACTCGTTGCGGCAGAAGAGTAATGGTTGAAAGACCAGATGATCCTGTTTTATGACCCTTGGCACAAAGATTAAACCCTCTATTTCCAGCAATGCACAATTTCGTGCTATTTCAGGGAGCTTGACCCTGAACTGAACTTCTTCAGACTGTTCAGTTCAATCTGAATTTATAAGAGTTACTGACAGTCTGTAGAGTGTAATGAAAAAAAATAAAGGAAGGAGAGCTGTTTGATTTCACAACCCTTCCACTGATGTTGAAAGAGGAAAAACTGTGGGGCTGGTGGATTCAGAAGAAAATGAGTTGGGGTTTAACATTTGCAAAGAGGAATTCTTTTGTTATGTACTGATTTGGAGTAAATCTTTGGCAGTAAAATCAAATTTGTGACAGTTTTCCCTGCACTGCAGAGAGGAACATAACCAATTTTCTAGTAGCTGATTGTGTTAGGTTTATTTGGGCACCTGATTAAATGTTATGTATTATTTTCCCTTATTAAATCTAATACCATTTGAAACATACAGGAAAATTTCTTAAAAACGGGAAAACCTATAAAATTACCAATTTGGGATAGGATTATTTTATATTTCTTATAGAAGTATTTTTTATTCAAATCATTATATTGAAGAATGTACTGAGTTCTTTGAATTAGGAATTAAAATATATGTTATAAAATGTATAGGCTTTTTTTAGGTGCAGGTATAGAACCTCTTATTCTAACATAAATGTAACAATATAGAAAATTTGCCCTTTTTTTGAGAAAAAGTTTCAGTTTCCCCATACAACAGAATAATAGGCAACAAAATATGACACGGATTCCATTAAAACTATCAAAAACTCAAATTTCACAGTGTTGAGATTTATAACTTAAATCTATGAAACACAGCATTTAAAAGAAATTTAAAATGCTAAAACTGCTTACACAGTTCTGAATTAAAACATAAAGTTGTTAAAAGGTTTCTGGAAGATATAGCACTGTCTCTGGAACTAATACAGAGACCCCCCCCCCATCACAATTTAAAGACACAGCACTGCAGTTGTCAATTATATACACAAAATTAAATAATAGTGGAACTGATATAATTTTTAAAAACTACATGAGCCAATAAAGTATATCATTTCAATTAGTATAAATGGTAACATTAAACAGAGTTAACCTTTACTCACAGAGTTAGTAATTTTTTACATGAGAGCTAAAAACTTGGGGAAAAGGCAATTGAACTTTGACAATTCATGTTAAACAGAATAAATGACTTCTCCATTTATTACTACAAAGCCAACTAGTTCTAATTCTCTTTCACTCAGTCGGGATAATATGATGTTAAGTATTACACATTACATCTCAGGGGGATATAAATCACAGATATCTTTGTACTATCGTATAGGTTAATATGGTTAGAGAAGACTATGTAACTTGACTTCAGGTTAGACACATGCTCTAGATTTAGCCAATCAGAGTTCCCTGGTTTACAGTGATTGGTCCAAGAAGAGATCACATAATCCCAGCAGCCAATCATAGTCCCGCAATGAAAATTGATATATGCAAATTAGAGATAAAAGTTTCTCTTAATATGGAATTGTAAGGCTAAGGACCATGTAATGCTGGAGCTGTCAGAAGATATTGTCTCTGTCTCTCCTGTGTGTACACATGCACACACATTACACACTCAAACTGGATTTGGGAGGAGAGGGGTGTTATTGAGGGATTTAATAACAGCAATAAAAATTCTGGGTCAAACGGAGTTTTAAATAAATACTAACTCTAGGCACAACTAATTCCTACTTATGTTCTGAATTCACTAATAAAATTCTTATCTTTCATCTTAAAAGATGTTTTAAAAATTGATCATTAATTTTCAAGACCTCAAGATTTCTTCTGTGATAATGTTTTTGTTTTTTAGTCATGTTTACAACCCAGGAAACAAGAGTCATAATTGAGTGTATAGGATTTGTACCATTTAGAAACCAAAACCCAAAACCTAATCACCAAAAAAAAACCCTAAAGAACTGAAACTAAAAATACATATATTACAAATAGCCTAAAGATCACTGCTTTTTAATATGAGCATGCCTGAACTTTTAAAAGATTGTTTTTCAGGGCCTGAGGTAAATTGACATTTTCCCTTCATTTCTGAATGCCAGTTTTACTTCCATGGTATTCTGCAACCCACTTGCTTCATTTTTTCCTTCTTACACACACACACACACACACACACACACACACACACACACACACACACAAACATCCTGAAAGGGCTCTGATTCTTTTCCAGCAAAGTCAACATCCAATATTATACATTATATGTGTATAAATATACATATGAAAATCAGAATATAATGCATTTATTTCCACCACTCTCTGCTTCAAAAACACCCTAGAGATGGCATGTTATACCTAGATATTTTAATATGTAACTTAATACAAAGTTCAGATGCAACTATCTGTAAAATAACACCTTGATAAGGTGTTAAAATATGGTCTGTTTATGTGAAAAAAAAATCTGTTAGAAATAACAAGTACAGATATAGCAATTGGTTCAAACAAGGTAAATATTCATCCTCTGTAAAATTTAAAAGTACAGTTAAAATCATCAGGGCCTTTGAATTATGTTTTAAAACATCTGTTTAAAATGTTGACGATTTTAATCTAACTCCTGCTTAAAATATTTTGAAATAATTTGCCTCTTTAAGCATAGGAATAAGTTCAAAAAACTTTCCAACTGCATAATTATTCACTAATTATGGAGTAAATGTAATAATTCATATATATAAATGGAGTAAAGGGCAAACCAAGAGATTTTTAAAAATGAGTCATGTGCTAAACAAAAATTTGAAAAATATATGGATTCCTACAGTGAATCAGTATTAAAGGAAAATCACTATTAAAATCTTAAACTGCATATTTTGTGGTCATATCCAATAAGGCAAAAATAATTTGCTCTACTTCAATCCAATACTGTGACTTTTTGTTAACTACCTAAATAACGGTCACACAGTTTTTCTGTTTCCATATAAAATCTATATAATCAGTTTTAGCTTGTGATTTAGTATTTCTTAAAATAGTAAATGAAGCAACTATAGAAAATACTTCAATCAAAGTAATCTGTGTTGGTCTTATATTACTTAGGCTCTAGTTAGGAATTCAGAAAGAACTCTAAGAATTTTAAAGAGAGATCATTTTAACACAAAGTATTTGTTTAAAGGTGTTAGAATATTGCAAAAATAAAACATTGAGCTAACACAACTACTATCCTTGGGATTTGGGGAAGAAATAAAACAGTTCGAGGCAGACTAGAAAGAGGTACAGAGGACTCCATAGAGTAGGTACTCCAAACTCTAAAGACAGAATTTTTAAAATATTTATCTAATTTTTTTGGGGGGGGGGAGGAGAGAGAGGAGAAAGAGGAGAGAGAGAGAGAGAGAGAGAGAGAGAATGAGAATGAGCTGGGGAAGAAGAGAAAGAGAGAGAGAGAGAGAGAGAGAGAGAGTGAGAGAGACAGAATCCAAAGCAGGGTCTAGTCTCCGAGCTGTCAGCATAGAGTCGATGAGGGGCTCGAAACCAGGAAATGCGAGATCATGGCCTAGACCAAAGTCGGATGCTTAACCAACTGAGCCACCCAGGTGCTCTAGGTCAGAATTTTTTAAGTTCCAGAGCAGCTAAGAATAAGAGCTGAGACTTCTGTGTTGGGGCAAGGCTGGCTGGCTGGCTCTTATGAGGGGTTTTAGCAACTCGTTCTAGGATTAGCAAAGAAGCTGGCTACTAGAACTCTGCTGTTGCCAGAGCAGCAAGTTATTGCTAAGGTGGCACTAAAAGAATAGCAAACAGGAAAAAGCTCATTCCTCTCTCTTGCCATCAGCGTCCTTTTAGTGCCTGCTATTTATAGAGCCCAATAGGATAGGAGCCAACAAAGGGGAGATGGAATTTGTAGAACCCTAGGTTCAGAATCACAAAGAAGGGTATTTTGTAAGCTAAAAAACAAGAGCTTAATTACTGGCATTTTAAAGCTGTCCAAAACCTTTAAATGAGAATGTCAAGGAATAAAGATTCCTCTAAATTTAAAAGAGAAATATTTTTATGGTTGTTGTCTTCATTTTTCTTTATGTTGTGAGATTGTTTTATTTAGTGTTGTCTTCCTGCTTTGCAAAGTATTTCTGATGGTGATGATGATAGGATCAATTAAGGCTCAACCAGAAAAGCAGAAATGCTAAGTCATGATGAGTATTAGTTAAACATTCTAGGACCTGGTTTGTTGTTTGTTTGTTTCTGTTGCTGGACCTTGAGGTCCACAGGGTGGCAGCTGAGGGGAGCTGAATGTAATATGGGGAGAGCAAGTACAGACTAACACCCACAACCATGATCTGGGAACCCTGAGCACATCTGAGCTGGAAACCAAAAGCACAGACGGAACCCTTGGATGTCCTGTAAAAGTTGTTGCCCTGCACAGTGCCACGCAATCTCAAAGCCACTAGTGCCCAGATCTGGAGATCCAGGGCAGGGAGCTGTGACTGCATGCCTGGTGCTGCCCCACATTGAGTGAGCCTGCAGATAAGTGATAATGTGCTAATCCTGCAAAAGCACCTGCTTCATCTTCTGATTGTTAAGGACGGTTTTACTCCCCTCCTCCATACATGGTAAAAATATTTCTTGTATTTAATAGACCATTACAGAGTTCAAAAGCAGCACATACACAGAAACAGATTCCTTCAGAGGAAGTGGAAAACACTTTTGGAGGTCAATGGTGTTCGAAATTGAGAGGGTTGTAAGAGAATTTACAGATTTGTAGTTGAAAAGATTACTCCTAGTTGCTTTAATAACAGTAGACCTAGAAAATATTTGAGATGTGTCCTCTTAATTGCTTTAAATTAGTTTTGATCATTTAGTAGTCTGAGTCAATGAGAGATTCATACAAAAAGCATTCAGTGCAATTGCAAAAAATAAATATGATCTTATTTTATAGTGTCCTTGGATAATATCTGTATGTTTTTATATGAAAATAAAATTATATATACATACCTAATTTGATGTTTGCATTATATGCATTTCAATTAGATAAAATATATTTCTAAATTACAAATCAATGGAAACACAAATCTTTTTATAAAAATGTTTCTCCCAGCTGAGAATATGCAGGTGACTTTTCAAGATATGATAAAAAAATTTTTTCAGGTTTGATGTTATTACTTGTTATTTTTAGAAATCTATTTTAAGTAGCTCTTCAATCAGGAGCTCTTTAAGAAAGCCCCCAAAAGGCTATTAAAGAACGATAAAATAACAGTTTTCTCTTCATGAAAGACTCTACAATTATCTGTATTTTAAAACATTAAGCTCTAGTGACTACACAGTCTCAGTATTATACTTTGCTTTCTATTTAAAAAAAATCACTCAAATCCACTCTTGTGAAACACATTTACTATGCAGTTTTCTTCTTTAATATGTACAGTACTTCAGGGCAAGCCTTCTGAGAATACAGAATATTCTAAATTGATCCTAGCCCATTTTATTTTTGCACTTCTGTTCTAAGGAATCTGATACAGTTTCCAGGCTTCTCACCATCTCATTAAAAATTAGTAGAGGGAATGTCATCAGGCATACCACCTTACAAATGCAGGTCCAACTTTGTAAATTAAACATGCTTTGTGTGTATATATTATTTATTCCTGTTTGCTTTTTGATGTCAGCATGTACATGCTCACTGGCACTACCTTTGCATTTGGAAGTTCTCTGGAATTTGGGGGAAAAGCAAAAAATGACATATATGAATCAGGATTATGAGTTATGTAAATCAAGCTACCAAGTCAGGGCAAAAAGAAATTAAAGGTACTATATAAGAATCTACTCCAAGAATCTCTTAGGGGGAAAAAAAGAAATGTAAAGAAAAATTCAGTCTTTAATAGGTAATCCCACTTAGCTACAAAGCTTTGATAAAACAAATAAAAGCTCTATTTGTAAGGACATTTCTCCCTCCTACTCTTAAAGCAATTAGCTTTGAAAGTATCATTTGCAATAATATCCTAGAGTAAATGATGCTAGAATTCTTTTTGATTTTTTTTTTCAAAAGAATTAAGCTCCTGGAAAAATAAGCAATAGTAAAGGAAGGGTCAATAAATTTTCGTACATGACGTGCCAGGATTCTAGGACAGTTTTGGTGACTTCACCTGGGGTTAGGGTTTATACAATCCAAATTCATGTCCTCCTAAGGGCAAAAAAAAGGAGGGCAGTGGGCAGAAACAGGGAACAAATCAGAAAGCAGGAAAAGGGACTAGCTACAGAATGTTTGCTCAATCCCAACCTCTGGCCCAATGTTTTATTAGGTTGAAATGTAGTTTATATATATATATAGTCAGTGATTATATATTATACATATTGTATTATTATGTATTATATGTAATTAGTAGACTGATTTTATATGTATAGCTAAATGATTAGCACAATAAGTTTAGGTAACATCTATCACCTCACAAATTTTTTTCTTGTCATTAGAACTTTTAAGATCTACTCTCCTAGCAACTTTCAAATTTACAATAGTATTATTTTCAATATTTATTTATTTATTTTGAGAGTGAGAGTGAGAGAGAGAGAGAGAGAGAGAGAGTGAGCGCATGCCAGCAGGGAAGAGGCAGAGAGAGAGGAAGAGAGAATCCCAAGCAGGCTCCAAACTGTCAGCACTCAAACTTGTACAAACTGTGAGATCATGACCTGAGCCAAAATCAAAAGTTGGATGCTTAACCAAATGAGCGACCCAGGCACCCCTACACAATAGTATTTTTTATTTTTATTTTTGAGAGAGAGAGAGAGAGTAGAATGAGAGGGAGACACGAAATCTGAAGCGGGTTCTATACTGACAGCTGAGAGCCTGATGACCTGATGCCAGGCTTGAACTCACGAACCATGAGATCATGACCTGTGCTGAAGTCAGACCCTTAACCGACTGAGCCACCTTGGTGCCCCTATACAATAGTATTTTTAACTACAGTCACTATGCTGTACATGTGTTCTAGAATTTATAACTGGATGTTTATACCTTTTGAACACTTTTACCCATTCTGCCCTCTTCCTACTCGCTGCCTCTGACAGTCACCAATCTGTACTCTGTTTCAATGAGTTCAGGTGTTTTTTCGGTTCTACATATAAGAGAGATCATACACTGTTTTTGTCTGATTCATTTCACTTAGCATAATGACCTCAAGATCCATCTATGCTATTATAACAGGCAGGATTTTCTTTTAAATGGAATAATATTCCATTTTATATATACATATATATACATATAGATCACATTTTCTTTATCCATTTGTCTGTTCATGGACACTTAGATTGTGTCCATATTTTGCCAATTGTAAATAATGCTACAATGAATATGAGTTGGAAATATTTCTTTGAAATAGTGTTTTTGTTTTCTATAGATATATATTCAGATCATATGGTAGTTCGATCTTGAATTTTTTGAGGACCCTGTACACTGTATTCCAGAGCACCTGCATCAGTTTATGTTCCCACTAATTTCACACAAGTGTTCCCTTTTTTCCCACGCCCTTGCTAACACTTGTTATCTCTTGTCCTTTTGACGATAGCCATTCTAAGTGATAACTCATTGGTTGCATTTATTTGATGATTAGTGATGTTAATATACTTTCATGTACCTATTGGCCATCTGTATGTGTTATTTGGAAAAATGTCTATTTAATTCTACCACCTATTTTTAAATTAGCTTGTTTTCATTTTTCTGTTTTTTTCTCTCCTTTTCTTTTTTTTTGTTTTTACTACTGAAATTGTATGACTTACTGTATATTTGAGGTATTAATTCCTTATCAGATATATGATTTGCAAATATTTTCACCCATTGGGTAGGTTGATTTTTTGTTGTTGTTGATGGTTTCCTTTGCTGTACAGAAGCTTTTTAGTTTAATATAATCTTGCTTATTTTTGCTTTTGTTGCCTTTGCTTTTGGTATTGAGTCTCTGATAGGCCATATAAAGTTGGAACATTTTTTTTATCCATTCAGTTACTATCTTTTGACTGGATGATTTCTTCCATGTACATTTAAAGTAATTGATAGGTATAGACTTATTATTGTCATTTTATTAATTGTTTTCTGGCTATTTTGTAATTTCTTTGATCCTTCTTTTTGTCCTTTTTTTGTGCTTTGATGATTTTATGTAGTGGTACACTTAGAATCCTTCCTCTTTATGACAGTGTTTCATTGTGTGTCATGTGTGGGTACGCTAATGGTGGAGAGTCTGGCAGATGTTTCTAACATGAGTCTATGGCACATTTGTGGGGTCGGGGATAAAATCAACCTCAGATGACGAAGGATCTGAGGGGACTAAGAGAACACTGTTGTCATGGGTACTTGAAGTTAACAAGGGAGGTAGGAGAGCCATGTGACAAAGTGTGACAGGTGAATGGGAGGCCGTGGCAATGGGAATCTCATAGCAGAGCAAAGATCGTAACAGAAGAACACTGGTTCTGCTTTGTGCTGCACACTCCTGGGGTCAAGTTCTAAACTCTACACATTTTAGTGGTCTAGTACCTTGGACCAATTATTTAAACTCTTTGTCTCAGCTCTATCATCAGTAAGGTTAGTTAATAATGTTGGTGGTGTTGATAAGGATAATTGGAAGAGGAAGGTGCTCAGCATAGGAGGGCTGAGTTTCAAGTAAAATACTACTTAGTGGGGAGGAAGTTTTAAATTCAGAAAAGAAGTACAATCATGAAGAAACAGGTACTGGGCAAGTTATCCAGGAAAGAATCCCACCAGAGGAAAACAGTGCAGGTATTGCATTGTTTGGACTAAAGATTTGCTTTCTGGAATAAAGGGGAATGGGTTTGGTCTTGGTCCCAAGACCAAATAAGACTTCCTAGAAACAGGCCGTACAGTGAGACTGGACTAACAGCACACTGGTTAATCCCTGCTCTTAGACTTACTCATTTTTAGTTTCCTAAAATCCAACATTAACTAATAATTTTGAAACTTGTTAATAACTAAAGTTAGCCTGAGCCGTGTAAGTGTGCACATTTTTCCAGAAATGTGTGTCAAAATTACTGGCATAAACCCTGTGTAAGAGACTTGAGTGATGTACATGATAGATGATACATACATTCTCAGTGATAGGTCCTGGAGCAGATCTAGGTTGTTATTTGGAATCACTGATGTAAACTTTTATTTTTTATTTATATCTGAGCCTTAAATTTTGTGTACATTTGCTCAATTGAATTATGAGCCTGCCAGTTCAAAATCCATTTAACAGTATTTCAAGGCTAGATGAGTTTCTTTAGAGGGGTGGAGGGTAAGAGTAAGATTTGTATTACTATAAAAAAATGAGAGTTAACTCCTAGTATGACAATAGCATTTCTTGAAGTCTTAAAATTTCCCCAAAACAAATGAATATAAATAGTTATGTGCAACACTGTATTTTTAAATACTGCTAAGGAAAACTTTAATAAGGAATGTATATTAGATAATAATTCAGTAGCAATGCCACGTGTGTCTGATTTGAGTACTGTGGGTATATATAAGAATATATATATGGCTATATAAGAATAAAAATAAGGATTTTTAGCATTAAGGGGTAAAAGGCATGATGTCTGCAACTTAAACAGTTCAGAGATAGTATGTGTGTGAACGGAGGAGAATGAATAATCAAATATATTAAAATGTTAATGCTTCTGTAATCTGGATGAAGGATACACTGGTAGTATTTGAACTATATTTGTGGCTTTTCTATTTTAATAACATTTCAAAATAAAAAGTTAAAAAGTACTATCAATGCTAGACTCACTAAATTATTCTGACTATATGGAAAATTGTATGAAAATATATGCAAAACCTATAGAATATAATATCAATTGCCATTTAATTATTTATGACGTTGACTGTAGAAACCTATACACCATTTTCTAATATTCTAATGGCAATATGCTCTACAGGAGTTAAAGTTATTTTTGAATCCTCATCAACTTTATGTTTGACTTTAATTGATTTTTCCTATTAATGATACCTACAATAGATGTCAGAAAAAGGTCTTGTTAATTTAACAGAAAGAAAATTAATAATATTCTTATATATTTTCCTCATTAAATTCACATTATTGGAGTAATAGTTGTTTTAAATGGGCATAATTATTAATAAGAAAAATGCACATATTAATTGTAAAACTTAATGGCTCTGGTACTCCTTAGTTTTGTAGAAATAATTTAGTTATGCTTGCATAAATTCCAGTTCTCATTTAACCATTCTTATTAATGATTCTGTAACAAACATAACAATGTAAAGCAAAGGTCATTCGAAGGAGCTGTATCTATAGTTTTTAAATTTCTGTGCTAAGACTTTCTTATCTGTGACATGCTGCTATTTGATGTTACCTCAACTAAAATATGTCTTAACAGCATGATGTCCTTCATGAGAATGCTATCTACAGAATGACTTCCTTAGCATAGTTTTATTTTATCTGGAAAGCCCTTCTATTTGTTTTTCTTCCCCATCTTTCTTTTTCTTTTTTCTTTTAAAACTGTTAGAAAGTTACATGGGACCCACTTGAGTATTTTGTTTCTGTACAAGAAACAAAATGATATACAATGAATCAAAATGTTAAGTAGATTCTTTACAGTATTTTTGGTACTTATTTATATCTTAGCATTTTTCAATCTGTCTTCAGCCTCCCACATTCCATGGAAACATTGTTTTAAGTTATGTAATTAAAAGTCCTTTTCTTTGTCCCCATTACTTTTAATGTCTCAAATATCTCAGTCAGAGGTAATGAAAACAAAATGGCTTCACAACAAGATACACCACTGTTTGAATTCTGAACTTATCATATAAAAAACTTTGTTGGAATTTTAAAATATTTCTATGCCTAGTTTTATATATGAAAGATATGGATGTAATACCCACCCTTTAGGTCTTTTGGAAGAATTAAATGAAATAATGGTTGTCAAACAAATAACAAGGGCCTAAATCATTAAGCTTTCAAAAATACAGTGTTATGAAAAAAATGCATCAGGCAAAAAGTCCTCTAAGTGTTTTTGGAGGGTGGTGTGGCTTAGAAAATTTCATCGGAAATGTAAAAATTTAGTTATTAAAAGGATGAGCTTTGGTTAAGATAAAAAAAGAATATATTCTACACATACATGAACAAGTCATATTCCAGAAAGAGTGAACAGATCAGTCCGGCTGAGGCAGAGTTGGGGGCGGGGAGGAGTTAGGGCTGATTTACAGAGATTTGAATTTTTGAATACTATATCAAGAGGTTAAACTTTGTCTTGAGACAAGGAAGAGCTATTGAAGTTTCCTTTTTGACAGTAGTATAACTTTACTGAAAACAGTGATTAATACAGATTGGCTTAGAGAAGCATTGAACATTATGATTTGGAGATTGAAAAAGAGTACCCAAAGGGAAACCAATTAAGGGCTTATCAAAATTACAAAGACATGAGATTATAAAAGTCTGCCTTCAGTATTTGCTGTGAGAAGCAAAAGTAAAGAATAATTTGATTTCTTCCATGATACAAATTAACAATTATTATTTGGCAAAATATTTTACAGAACAGAAAGTTTCACAGACAATTGCAGCATTTTTTTCTTGAGTAATTAGGAGGGAAAAATATTGTCAAAGACAGAAATTATAAAAATCTTGATGGAAAAAAGTACTTTGGGTTAGATGAAAATTGATTTTATAAATTGAGATTGGGCTGAAATAACTACATAGAAATTCTCTAGAGATGGTTTGCCATGTGAGCCTGAAACTTGAAAGAAATGGTAGGCAAAAAATGTGGGTATATATGTTTATTCCCATGGCAGTGACTGAAGGCTGGCATGTGGGTGCTTACCCGCCAATTGGTGACAACTAGAGGTACCATAAATGCCAAAATTGAGAGAAGTAGGATAAGCCAGTTAGTACAGTGTGGCAAAATCCAGAGTAACAAAGGATTTCAGAATGGAAGGGAGAAGTATGATCATGGTAACTTTCCTTGAGTATCTAGAGTATTCCAAACACCAGGCGTAATACACAGTATCTCATGTAATACATTCAACAATCCTTTGAGGAAATATTTTACATCCAACCACATATCCTGTGAGATTTTTCTCTTATTCAAGATTTTAGCCTAAACCCCAAAGGCAATGGCATTACCTTCGCCTGACAGTAAGTATAGAATATCACCATCATTTGGAATAAGGCACATCTCAGCAGCATTATTGAAAATCACCAGGTAGAAATCTAGCCTATTCTACCTAGTCCAACCCAAGACAATACAAGAAGAGGACTGAGAATTAAACACGTTTCTGGCCTCTGGGGAAGTTCAGTGGTTATTAGCTATTACTTTGCATTCAAAAGACAAGAGAAATTGGCTCTAAGAGATTCACACATAAAAACAATGGATGACTAAAGGAGAGTAGAGTAGAATTGTGTTCCCTGTTAGGATATCGATTTCACAGACTCAACTTGAGGATCTGTCCCTGTGGAATAGATAGAAGAAAACGGAATTGGATAATGGACTTTTCCTGAGGGGCTGCCATATAAGGAGAAAAGTAGGATCTCCTCTATATTCAGGCCCTGGTTCCCAAAAGGTGCAGAAAATGAAACCTGAAAGTCAATGCAGGCAGAGAATGTTGGCAGAGAAGGCTAGATAAATTTGAAACTCCATCTCTGGTGAGGCATGCATAGCACTGGACAGAAAATATACATTAGAGAGAGATGTGAATGTCACCAGCAGAAAGTTGTGGAGGAACAGACAGTACATACCTGGAGAAGACACAGGAAAATGACTCTTCAAGGGACAATAAAGCCTGTTGGAATTGTTGCCTGCCCCATCTTAACTTGATAACTACAAAGATAACCAAATGCGATTATGTTCAACATGGAGAGAGCTACAAGTGTGCCCAGTTGAATACATTATCCATTCCACTCTGCCCCAACCTGAAAACCCACTCTTTTTCTTTTCTTTTTTTTTTTTTTTTGAGAGAGAAAAAGCAAAAGTGTTCGTGTGACTGGGGTGGGGGTGGGGGACAGAAGAAGCAGCAGAGAGAGAATCTTAAGCATGCTCCACACCCAGCACAGAGCCCTACATAGGGGCCTGATCTCACCACCATGGGATCATGACTAGAGCTGAAATCAAGAGCCTGTCATTCAACCAACTGAGCCACCTAGGCACTTCTGAAAACTCACTTTTGAATGGAGAGGGATGTAAAAAGAGTAGATCCTGCCTTCCCTTTATTCTGCAAGTCCTAAAGCCAAGAAAAACCTAGTCAGCATAGACAGAGAAGAAAAGAGTTGGGAATTCAAGTATTTAAATTAATAGAACTGTGTTTCTATACCAAAGTCAGACTGCTCTGATAACAGAAAGGAATTGCAAAGTTATGGAATCTAGTCAAGATATTAAAAGGGACACAACTAACATTGGATGAAGGTGGAGTCCCGAAGGTGGAGTCCCACATGGTCTATTTGGAAGGTAGTTGTTATAAGCATATCTTTGATCTTTAAATGTATCTAATTGTTAAGGAGATATTCTTTGTATTTAATTAAATCCTCAAATTGCAATAGATACTAACCCATTTCCGTGTTTTTCTTTTGCTGGGGCATTTTTCTCCATATGACAACTATACAACACTTTAATATTCTCAAGTTGCCATTAATACTGCCATTCTACTAAGTTAATGCTCTAGAAACCTAAATATTAGATTTCATAATTACCTTTTATGTTATTTTGAATTCTATGTTAAAAAAAGCTCTAATAATTTTAAATTATGTTTGTCTGGATATTTTAAGGTGTCTTAGATACAGTGATAGTGATTAATTATTTAAATGCCAAAAGCCTAACATTCTGGCCTAACAAAGCCCCTCTTTAACACTTATTAGTACCACATTTTTCTCGTTACTGACCAAGATGGCCTTAATGTTTCCTTCAGCTGACTACACCTTAGACAGGCCTCTGCTTGCCTCTAGGCTCCTGACTTTCACTAAGTCCTTACAGAATACAGATGGTCTAGCACAGAGGTCTCTCCCATCCTTTCCTAGAATTATCATTGTAAATTCTTTTTCTGCCTCTTTGTGCTATAAATCTTCTTGAAAGGGCTCTTGCCTATTTTATAACCTGGGAGTGTCTTTCTCAAGGACCTGGGAGCCATCCCTTTTAAGTGTAATTCTCAAGCAAGATAGTATCCTTGTCTTCCAGTCTCTGTGAGAGGGTGGGAGCCTAAATTAAGAGAGTACATTGTACCAAATGTAAAAACGCTTCCTGTTATGAAAATATAAGAAGTTTACTTTTCTTTTAGAGTAAGGTCAATTAGCAAACCTAGATGGCCCTATCTGCCCCCCTTCCCACCCCACTCCCAGCTCTTAAAAACTCTCCAGCCCTTTGTTTCAGCAGAGTTGAGTTCAGACTCCCCTATTATAATAGCCTTGAATAAAGTCTCCCCTACCTGTTTAACTTTGCCAGTGCAATGTTTGCTTTGGCACTACCATCCCTTTCTATTATTCTCTAAATTATGATGTTAAAAAATATTAGAACTTATAGATATGTATAGAGTATGTTCAGTCCCTCACAGGCTGATTTCAATGTAATCTTTAAAACAAATGCAAAGAGTAGGAGATGCATATTATATTACAAATTATGGTGCTAATATTAGTAATATAAATTTGGAGGAAAGGTATTTTCAAAGGGAAGGGAATCACTAGCCATTATAATCTACCAAAGGCTTAATACTGGAAGCTTTACTCCAATAGTACCATGGGTATTTTCTTTCTTACAGCACAGGCAGAAGTGCTGATTTGACAGTTTTGTAGAAGCCTAAATATACACTTACTAAATCTGGACTCTCTCCCCTTTGGGAGTGCTCTAGGATTAAATTATGGCATTACCAGAAAACTATTTTTTCTTTTCCCTTCCCTTCCTTCTCTTCCCTTTGCTCCTTCCTTGTTTCTTGCCATGTAGATTTTAGGTATTCAGTCAAGTCTTTTGCTGGCACTAAAAATCTCCTGCTTTTCATTCCTCCCTGACAAACACCTAAGATAGCTCTTCTCCACCTAATTTTCCAAATATTACTCACTGCTCTAATGGTAGAAAGCACCTCTCAGAGGAACCTCTTGTTCATTGACTAGGACTGAGAAAAACAGATTAAGTAGTGAGCCAATATGGGAAGTTCACACAAGAATCTTGAGTCTGAAGACAGAATTGTGGAAATTACAATAGCAGCAGTATTTAATAACTCTTGGTAAGTGCTAGGCAGTGTTCTAAATGTTTTATGTGAATTATAGCTGTCCTTCGGAACAATTAGAGATGGAGATGCTGAGGCACAGAAAGGTTACAAAGTTAGCAGTGACTATGGTTTCAAAAACAGGCCATTTGACTCCATTGCTATCCATGTCCCACCCATATCCTTAGTTGTTGTTGTTGTTTTTTTAATTTTCAGGCATGTTTCATACAGAATGTGTTTCTTCTCTACACCTGAAGGAAATCACATATGAAGATACAAAGATCCAGGTTATTCTTTAGAGAGTATTCTTCCTGTCAATTTGGAACACATACAACTATGTGTTTTCATTTCTCTGCAAGAACAAAAATTCCTTTAAGTATTTTCACCTCCTTCTCTTCTAATTCATCTCCCGTAATGCCACTACTAATAGGCAGATAAAAGAGTTCAGAACGTCAATCTTTTTATGTCTGGAAGCCAAAATCTTGTTCAATTCTCCTCTCTTATCAGAGAAAAGGGTAAAAATCACACTGAGTTAAGCATGTTGTTCCTTCACTCGGAAACTTATACGGACCCTTAATTTTATCAGGGCTTTAAAGACAATTTATAACTCTCTACCCCAACTGAAATATCCACTAAATTCCTATAATATTGAGTTTGTTAGCATTATTCTAAAAGAAGCTTTAAACTTATTAGAGAACCTTAAGCATTATATCCTAAGACAATTTATTCTGTTTCTTAAGGTAACCCATACAGTTATTCATCCCTACCAAAAGGAAGAAGAAAAATAGTAGTCTGTGTGTGATGGAAGTAATGGCAAGCATTGCCCAAACAGATGCCCACAATAAGAAAGATAGTTGCCATGCCATTTCCTCATTCTCTTAAAAAGGAAACATTTATTAAATTGCCTCCCCCAATTTTTTTGACAGTTGAATACACATTATTTATGTTTAAAAAAAACTCACAAATAAAGTGAGTAAGAAGCAAGTGAGAAAGGAACAGAAGAGAAATTTCGCACACAAATGGGCTCAGAGGTCACCTTCAGATAAAGCTAACAAGTTCAATCCTACTTTACAAACCAGAGAAACAAGCAACATATATTCAAAAACCTTTATGTATTCAAAACCTTTAATAACAGGCATTCTTTATGTTACATTTTTCTTTTCTCTAAATAATCTGAATTTTCAAGGTAGATATTACATCAATGAATTTATGGCACTATTTACCCTTGGTTTCCATAACCATTGGTACTTGGTTATGTCTTATTCAATATTTTTACACCTTAGCTTGCTCGTGTATGCTGCTATTTTTCTTCTGCATGTTTACAGTATTAAAAATAATTGTCAAACTAGAGGCACCACCTCTCAAGTCCTCTAGAAGCTGACAAAAACTTGTTTTCACTAGCTATTTAACAAGGCCAACACCTGGCACATAGATTTTGCACTTGAGATAATACCATAAGCTATTTTTATTGACAAGATTTTCAGAAAATTACATAGAAAATAATCCTGAAAAGAAATCCTAAGTGTACATGACTAGATTACAAAACTCTCTTTTTAGATAGGTCTATAATGCAGTATCTGACCTATTAATGTGGGCCAATAGTGAATGATAGCATGTCATCTTAGAGAAATCCTTGTGATAAGAATACATTGAAAAATACAGTGTATTTGGTGAGTAAACACTACAATGAGACATTGAGCCAAACATCTGGTATATAGCATATTAAATAAAGTTCAAAACTGGGTTTAAATTTATACTTTCTACTAATTTAAGATCTTGGGCAAATTAGCTCATTTCTCTATGCCTAGATTGTCTCTTTGTAAAACTGAGATAATCATAATGTCTCCTTCACAGTATTGTGAAAGTTATCAAAGAAAAAATGCACAGGATTGAGAACAATGTCTCTCTCTCTCTCTCTCTCTCTCTATCACTCACACACACACACACACACACACACAACATTAGCTATAATTATTGTGGCTATCTTTTCCACATTATCACTCTCATCCTACACACATCTAAACCTGGGATCTAATTACCCATAGCCTTGGAGTCTTCTTTGTCAATATTCTCATATATTCTCTCCAAGAAATTAACTCTATTCCTTTCCTTCTGCTTCTCCAAGTGTCCCAACCAAACATACATACATATATACATTCCATGCATACCATGACATACAGCTGTATCAGAACTCCCAAGTCTACCTCCACATCTATTCAACAACTCATGTTGGAAGCATCTTGGGAGATCATAGAGCTTATATTGCATATGATATTCAAGATATATTTGATATTGAGCCCCTTAAATTCTTTAAATTTTTTAAGTGTATTTATTTCTGGAAGAGAGACAGACAGAGTGTGAGAAAGGGAGGGGCAGAGAGAGAGGGAGACATCGAATCCAAAGCAGGCAGTAGGCTCCAGGATCTAAGCTGTCAGCACAGAGCCTGATGCAAGGCTTGAACTCCCAAACCAGGAGACCATGACCTGAACCAAAGTCAGATGCTTAACCGACTGAGCCACCCAGGTGCCTCCAGAGCCCCTTAAATGCTTAACCCTAAGAAGCAGAGAATGTCTTCCAAGCTCATAATTTTCATTTTAGTATCTTATCTATCAAACATGATTAGTTTGAAGACTAAAATAGTAAGCAATGGAAGCACTTCTGGCTCCAGTATTGCAGAATATGACCAAATGAAAACCTTGCTACAGATAACAACTATAACTCAGACTAAAGTTTTTAAAACTTAAATAAAAATTAAAAGAAAGCCAAGTATCTAAGGCTTTGGAGAGTGAACAAATGAAAGCATACTTTGGAGAAGGTTCCAGACTTGGAAGAAAATATGAGCAAATGATGTTTCCAGTTTTTGGGTTTTTTTAGATTGGCATGAGGGCTGGCCACCATAACACTCATAGTTATAGAAACAATTGCTAAAACTAAGAAGTGAATATAGCTTGAAGGTGAATTTTTTATGTTATCTTGACTGTATCATGGAGTGACCAGACATTTGTTTAAACATTATTCTGGATCTATCTGTGAGGATGTTTCCAGAGGAGATTTACATTTGAATCTGTAGACTGAGTGGAGCAAATTACCCTCCCCAATGTTGATGGGCATCTTCTGATCTATTGAGGGTCTGTCTGAATAAAATAAAAAGACATAAGAAGGGAGAATTCATTTTTTCTGGCTGACTGCTGAGCTGGGACATCAGTCTTCTATTTTCAGACTAGGATTTACACCATCAGTGACCTTTATACTTGGACTAGAACAACCCCATGAGCTTTCCTGGTCTCCAATGTACAGATGACAGATTGTGGGATTTCTCAGTCTCCATTTTGTATGAGCCAATTCTTAAAATAAATCATATATAGATTTATTTTTAGAATAAAATATATATCACACACACACACACACACACACACACCTCCTACTGGATTTGTTTCTCTGGACAACCCTAACTAATATAGTAGTGTATTTTACCATAAGGTAGAACAAAACAAAACAACAAAAACACTTGTATTTTATACACTACGAGCAAACAACTGGTGAAAAAAATCCATATGCAACAGTGTAAAAAATGCCTAAAATTTAGAAAAATAACTATACTAAAATCTAGAAAACATTACTGAGAGAAATTAAAGACCTAGATAAATTGAGATAACATGTTTATTCAGCAGAAAATTTAACATTACTTCAATATTAAGCCTCTCCAAACAGAACTATAGATTGTCAGCAATGACCCCCCAAATTCCAACAAGCTTTCTGTAAAACATTGATAAGCTCATTATAAAATTTATATTGAGATTTAAGAAAACCCAGAAAGATAAAACAATTTTATAAAAGAGAGTGAAGTTTGATATTTATCCTAATTAATTTAAAATTATTATGTAAAGCTACAATAATCAAGGCTATGTGGGATTAGCATTATGAAGGATATAGCTCAATTCAACAATATAGAATACAGAAATAGATTTAAAAATATATAGTCAAAAGATTTTTCAATCAAGACTTCAAGGCATATCATATAAGTATGAAAAAAAATCAATGCTGACTACACAACATGCACAAAATTTACTCAAAAAGATAATATGTATAAATGTAAAAGTTAAAACTACAAAACTTTGGTAAGAAAACTTAAGAGAAAATCTTCACAGCCTTAGAATAAGAAAAGATTTATTTGATAGGAACCAAAAAATATTGAAAAATTGGCCTTTATTAAAATGTGAAGTATTTCTTGAAGACATCATTAGAAAATGAAAGAAAGCCACAGAATGGCAGAAAATATTCATAATACCATATCTTACAAAAGGACTTTCATCCATAATTTATAAAACTCTTACAATGGGCAAAGGATTTCAATAGCAAACCCTGTTCAAAAAAGAAGATATATGAATAGCAATTAAGCAAATGAAAAGATGTTCAGCATGATTAGTCACCAGGGAAATGCAAATTTAAACCATAACATGATACCATTATATAGACATTAGAATAGCTAAAATTAAGAAGCATACAAATACCACATGTTGGCAAGAATGTACAATAATTGGCACTCTCATATATTTATCTCAACTGGTACAACATTTTGGAAAAGTTTCACAATTTTTTAAAAAGTTAACTATGCACCGGCTATAGGACCCAGTCATTCTCCTCCTGGTTATCTGTCCAAAAAACAGAATCACATGTCTACACGAAAATATGTAGCAGCTTCATTCACATATACAAACGTAGCAAAAATCCAGATATCAATGAATACGTAAAGCACTGAATATTTGTGAAAAAGAACAAATGACATATAGTCATCAACATAGGTAAATCTCAAAATTATGCCAGTGACAGAAGCCGAACACAAAAGAATGCATACTCATGTATAGAAAATTTTTAAAAATGCAATCCAGTTTATAGAGGGGAAAGCCGATCAGTGGTTCCTTAAGGTCAGGAGCAGAGGGACATATTAACTGCAAGGGAGTATGTAGTAGTCAGCCTCCAAGATGGCCCACAAAATGTCCTGTTTCAGGTATTCGTTCTTGTCGACTCTCCTCCTACGATTATCAGGATTGGTCTGTATGACCAATAGGGCATGGCAGAAGTGATAGTATGTCATTTCCAAGATTAGAATATGAAAAACTATGGCTTCCATCTTGGACTCTCTGTTGAGCTTTGGATCACTCACTCTAGGGGTAATCAGCCATGTCATAAGGAAATTCAAACAACCTATGGAGAGGCCCATGTAGGAATGATCTGAGTACATTTACCAACAGCCATGTGGATGAGCCACCTTGGGCATGGATCACCCAGCACTAGTCAACTTTCAGATGACTATAGCTAGGGCAATACTTTGCTAGCAACTTCTTAAGAGATTCTAGAACACTAGCATCCAACACAGGTGCTCCTAAATCCCTTACCCACAGGAAGTATAAGATAATAAATATTCATTCTTTCAAGCCACTAAGTTTTGGCATAATTTGTTATACAGCAATAAAAAACTAATACAGATTTGGTAACAGCAGTGGGGTGTTACCATAATAAATACTTAAAATGTAGTTATTGCTTTGAAACATGGCAGTGGACTTTGATAATATAAGCAAACAGATAAAGAGACTTGAACACATGATTCCTAAAATTTGGACTTTGAAGTCAGTGATAACTTAAAAGAAAGTGAGGAAAATCTTATTAGAACCTAAAGGAAAAGAGATTCTTATGTAAAGGCAGAGAATTTAGCAAGATCGTCACCTACAGTAACGTAGAAGGTAGAAAAATGTATCTAATCAACCAAATGCTCTAGCTTAATGTGGTTATTTATCATTAAAATCTATGAGCTATCTTGAACTTTTTATGGATCTCTTAACTACATAAAAATATGAATTTACAAACCCCTCAAATAGTTTTGAAATTCCCTGGGTTCCTTGGTTTCCAGATAAAACTTCACTGACTACACATTTTATTATTTCTAAATGGTGTTTAAGAGGTTATAGAAGACCCACTCATAGGCTTCAAAATGCTAGTGCTTAAATATTAAATAAATGTCTCATAGAAAATACATCAAACTCTGATATATCAGAACAACAACTCAATGTTTGTCTAGACATAATTTATTGGAGAGGAGAAAGAATAATCAAGGGATAAATTAATTTTAGTCCTATTTTTATCATGGTGTATAATGAAGAACAATATAAAAGTCCCTAAATAATAAAACTGGGTTGAAACTTTGTGAAAAAGATAAAAAGACAAAGAGAAAGAAAAGAGGAAAATGAATTAACTCTCATCTGGAACTCATTTATTTCAAATAAATGAAAAAGATCAATCACAAATAACATTTCATTTATAGTTTTTTTTACATTAATGCAGTTGAATATGTTAACTGAAAACAAAGTTGCAAACTCTAATATTGTCATATTTATTTTGATTCTCAGTGACAAGAATATTAGGTTACTAGCCTTACTTAGAGAAAGAGATATACAATCATTTTCTTGACTAATATGTCAAATGATTTGAGGAAAAATAAATCTTTTTCTTGGCATTTTAATTACCACTTGTAATCATTTTATTTCTAAGTATGCAGGAATGAAAGGTCACTGAGGTTGAACTTGCAAATAACTATAAAATCATGTCACACAGGCAATAATTTAGGGAAAGACAAGGGTCAAGTCTTTATAAATTAAAATATACTTGTGTTTTCTATTATCTAAACTTATATTGGAATTATGAGAGTTAAGACCATTCATGGATATTGTGGAAGAAAATAATCTATCATTGTACTTGTGTGCTTTACATTTATCAAAGGAATCATATGTATAAAGAGGCTGATATTCAGCATACTGAAATTTAATATCAAAGATCTTCTTAAATTTATTTATTTTGAAAGAGACAGATACAGCACAAGTGGGGTAGAGGCAAAGATAGAGGGAGAGAAAGAAAAAATCCCAAGCAGGCTCTGCACTGTCCAGGCAGAGCCCTATGTAGGGCTCAAACTCAGGAACTTGTGAGATCATGACCTGGGCAGAAACAAACAGTCAGATGCTTAATCGACTGAGCCACCCAGGTGCCCCAATATCAAAGTAGATTTAGAGATAATTTAACATTGTTTACCACTCTTCTTCCAGTTTTTTTAAATCAAAAATGGTTGTATATGACCAGTCATCTGCATAAAGGACTTCCTTTTGTCCTTTTTTTTCTCTTTTTTTAAAATGTTTATCTATTTTTGAGAGAGAGAGAGAGAGAGAGAGAGAGAGAGAGAGAGAGAGACTGAGTGTGAGTGGGGGAGGGGCAGAGAGAGAGGGAGACACACAATCTGAAGCAGGCTCCAGGCTCTGAGCTGTCAGCCCAGATCCTGATACAGGGCTGGAATCCACAAACAATGAGATCAAGACTTCAGCTGAAGTCAGACACTTAACTAACTGAGCCACCCAGGCACCCCTGTCCTTTAAAAAAAAAAAAAAAATTCTTCCCAAATGGCCTTGGAATTTTGATATGAGGCGAACTTTCCTCTCAGGGATTTCTCAAGCTTGACCTCATTGGCATTTGGGACCAAATAATACTTTTGTTTTGAGGGGCTTTCCTATGCATTAGAGAATGTTTAGCAGCATCCCTGTCCTCTTCCCATTGGATGCCGTGGGATGCACCACCACTTCTACCCTCTCACCAGTTATCACACTCCCAACTATCTTCAGGCTTTATCTAATGTCCCCTGGAGTGCAAAATCATCTTCCTGCCTTTGAGAACCACTGCTCTAGAGTAGAAGAGGGAGACATTAGAAAGAATGAGATATGTCCCTTTTCCCGATGATACATAAAATATAGGACACTGAGGGTTTCATACATGGACACAAAAGAGTTGGTTAGGACCTAAATTGAATATCAATATCAAGGAAATGCCTTGTACAAGAAAATATCAACATTTTCCTTTTGTCTCATTTTTGGCTAAGGTGATTGGCACAAGATGAGAAGATCCTACTGGGTTGGGGCATGATGGCCTGAATCACACGGCAAGAAACAAAAGATGTAGAGACAAAAAAATCTTTCAATGATTTTCTTTGCTAATAGTCAGGTGTACTCCCATGTCCTTAAAGTGATCCATGACACACATTACGTACTTCCAATTATCTATAGTAGACTCTAAGCTCTTTGTTGGCAGGAATTCAGTTTTGTCTCTGCTTAGCATGCAGTACTTTTATCTTGATATTAGGACCTCTAGGACCTTTCTTCCTTGCTGCTCCTACATCAGTGTCAGATAATGGCAGTCTTTCCCAATGATCCCTTATCAGCCCCAGAATCTTCACCAGAGCACTCTAAAAAATCTCTTGTGAACTTATTGTTCACCTATAAAATAAAAGCTGTGATTTCTAGCCCCAAAATTCTGCTGGACAGCAACTAATATTTGCATTGTTCTTCACAAATAGCAATTAAAAAAAAAACTCTCTTACTTCAGTCTCAAAATGTCTGATTTAATAAAAAGGAATGTTTTGATTTATAAAAATAATATCTTATGTTAGTATGAGTGAAGCTAAGGGAGGTTGTTCAAGTTCTTATGAGTAGAAGGTTGCAAAGACAGTCCAATGGACGTTTAGTCAAAAGAACTTCCTACTCATACTCTTAAAAAAGGTTCAACTTAGGCAGAATAAAACTATGACGGACTCTATGTATTTCCTTTATGGTATTAACAACTTTAGTTATTTTGCTAATTTGTTCTCTGATTGAATGTTTGTCTCCAAACAACCCTGAAGACTGAAAACTTATCTAAATGAATGATATTTATAAATTTTGACATATACCAAAAGTGTTTAAGTAGATTCCAGTGAATCAAAAATACAGAAACTTACTGTTTTAACTAAACTACTTGTAAACAATAGGAATCTCAACTTGAAACCAAGCAGTCCTTAAGAGTGAAAATTGTCTTGTGCCTGAAGAACTGTGGATATCAGGGCTCTGGGGTGGGTAGGACTGCCTGGGGTCCAACTGGATGAAGGTCAACAGAAGAAAAACAAACAACAAACAAACTTGGCTTAGAATGATTTCTTAGAGACAGAGAGAAGGCAGGATTCTGAGTATAAAATCTATCTCCCTCAAGTTTTTCTGTCATCTGGCACAGCCCTTGTGGATATACGTCTGCATCCTGCAGAGACACTATCAGTAAAAAACTAAAAAGGCTAACAAATTTTAAAATACACACCATTACGATGTCAACAACAAATCCAATAAAGAAAGAAAACTCTGAGATGCTGAGAGCCCAAGCAGCTCTGCCTAGGAACTTGGGGGACAGAGCAATACCCCAAGTAGAAGAGAGTGTTCCCTCATTCTCCCTCATTAAGGCTGAGTGTTCTGGCCCATAGAGGGGTCTTGAGGGCATGGTAGTGCCACATTAGGCATATACAAGTGGGACTTGGCAGAGACCAGTCTGTGCCTGTGGTGCTGACAGTGAGTGACTTGGCAGCAGCAGTGACAAAGGCAGCATCTTGAGGAAGGAAGAGATGCTGAGCTGCTTGGAGGACAGTACAATCCAGGGAGCCACAGCAAGATAGAAAGAAAACAACACATGCCACAGGGCAGCCAAAAGAGTGTGTTTGTATGGATGTGCAACACGTCTGACAGACTTCATTTTCCTCTTCTCAAGTTAATGTGGCTTTGGTTAGGAATAACTGAGGTGATTCAATTTTTCTTTATCTTTTTTTTAACATAGCACCCTAAGAAAACAAATGCAGCTAATTGACTAGTTTGATTGAATTGACTAAAGAAGCCTAATGAAAATCACATTAAAAGTGAATAAAGTTAATGGTTTCATTTAACTGATCGATCCCCCAGTCAAAATGGTTGCTGGTGATAAGTCCTTACTTCAGCTCTAGGCTTAAGAAAAATAACAGACCTTGATTGATTTCCATTACTAATACACATTAGAACTGAGAACCTATCGGCCCTTTCTTAGGTGTTGGGAATAGATGGTGACAGGACAGAAACAGTGCTTGTTCTCATAAAGTTCACATCCTAGTGGTGAACCAAGTAAACAAATTAATGAAATTAGATAATTTTAGGTAAGGGTAAATATAAGAAAAAAATGGTATTGGATGGCATGTTACAGGCTGTGAGATGAGGTGTCCGGTTTATACTAAGTCTAGGGGTTTGTGATATTGGAATTGGACTTAGGTAATAAAACAGAGAGCAAACCAAACAAAATTGGGGTGAATAGGGTGGTATTCTGGGAAAGGAATACCAAGTGCAAAGGCTGAAAGATGGGGAATGTTTGGCATGTTCAAAGATGCAAAGAAAGGTCAGTATGGCTGGAGCTTAGTGAGACAGACATCGGGCTGTAAAAAGTGTCAGGGACAGGTCTTATAAGGCTTTAGAAGCTTGATAAGAAGTATAGGTTTCATTCTGAGTGTACATGGAAGCTATCAAAGGATTGAAGTACGGGGAGTGATGTGGTCTTCATTAGCAGCTCCGTGTACAGACTGGATTTGGAGAGAAATGCATAGTATTCCCATTAAAAAGCAAACAAACTCAACTATCCCTTCAAAGTTCAACATGAAGGACTATATAATTCACAGTAACTGTTTCTTCTTGTGAAGATAAATACGTTTATTCACTAATGTCAAGAGCTTAATGACAATATTACTGACCTAGTGATATTCAGAAAAAGAAAATTACTATTATAATTTCGGATTTCAATATCCATCTCATTTTAATATGATTATGACACGATAAAATTAAATCATGAGAATATTTATAACAATTATAAAGGAAATTATTATGTCATTCATTTTAAAGTCATTAAGACAATTGCCGTTTTGAATTGAACACATGTATAAAATCAGCCATTTATCATTTTATTACCAATTATTGACAAGAGAAAACCAAAATTGCCTTCAATAAATCTATGTATTTGATAAACCCAAATTAAGGCAATTAATGCTCTAATAATGTGTCTTTATAAATTATGAAGTTTCCTGTATCTTAGACACTTGACTAATTTGATCTACCAATAATTGATTACTCATCCCTACTTTTGCAGTGTGAAATAACTAGACCAATAGATCTTGGGTTAGAAAATTCTGGTTGTAGTATTTTTTTTCTACTAATGTAGACACTTGAACAATCACTTGTAATAGAAAATATTTCATTTCCATTCCCTATCCCAACAGAACCATAGTTCTTTGCTCACAGTTATAATTCAATGTTTGTAGTTATTATTGTAAGTAAAATTATTAGATTTTAATTTTCTTTTCTGTAGACAGACCAAAGACCCATAAATCTTACTTCTTTAGGTGACAGCACAATTTCAGGAGAGTTATTTCTATAAGAGTAAAATTCTAGAATCCTAAAATATAATTTAATAAAAGGCTAGTATTGCTCCTTCTTATTTTTTAAATATGGAAAAACAGCTCTGTGATTTTTACCAGTGTTTCCTAGAATTGTCTTCATATTTGAATAATAGTCCATTGTAACACCTTGGGGCAAAAAAAAGTATGATCAAAGTAAAATAGGAGTCATACATTTTAATGTAACCATTTTATAATATATGTTAAAGTGAAATCAAATGATCTGGAAGCCATTTTAATCGACTTCCTGCCTTCAAGCCTGAGTAACTATTTTTAAAATTGAACTTGAGTATTTGTCATATCAAAGTATTATTTAATGACATACGAGTTACAAGGAGAGAAATATGAGCTAAGAAAAAGGTGTATTTTGATGTCTAGTGTTTCAAAAAATATAAAGAATCAGATATTATTATCCCCATTTTATAGACAAGAAAAATAAGACTCAACTGGCTAAAACACAAGTTGAGAAGCCCAAGTTGATTTAGTCTTGAAGCTTTTATGGTATTTTCTAAAACACAATTATGCCCTTTTGCCAATTATATACTTGTCTATAGAAATAAATCCTCTGCTATATTTAAACAGCATTTACATTTTGGATTTTATTTAAAATGTTTTTAGTATGCGTGTTGTACACCACATAGGTTAGATGCATGAAAAATGTACTGTTTAATTAGTTGATATAGTTTTTCAGCAGACCTCTACCCACAGAATTAGGCTGTATAAAACTGTGATATTCAGACATTAGTTATGTTCATTTAAAACTGGTAGAAAAATAATTTTAGTGTAGCTTGCTATTGTAGTTGTATAGGACATTGAAAAATGAATCAGTTTATTAAAATATGCATGATAATGGTATAATTCATTAAAATAGACTTTTCAGTGAGTCCTCCAGAAAGAGATGGAAAGCTATTATACCCAGGAGCACCTGGGTAGCTCAGTTGGTTAGGATCCAACTCCTGATTTCGGCTCACATCATGATCTCATGTTCATGGGACTGAATCCACATCAGGCTCTGTGCTGAGCAAGGAGCCTGCTTAAGATTCCCTCTCTCCCACTGGCATGCTCTCTCTGTCTCTCTGTCTCTCTCTCTCTCTCTCTCTCTCAAAAAATAAATTTAAATAATTACAAAAAACAAAGCTATTATACCCAAACTAGGGGAAACAATGAAGATCCAGACTCTCCATTCGATTCATTCAGATTCTTTCAAATCACCTTCAACCTGTTTTTCCCCCTCTAATTCCCTTCACGAACCCTCTGCTCCAGTGAAATTACATGCTTTGAATTATTTTTATATCTGTCCTTATGTATTGGCCTCTCTGATCAGACTCTACTCTTCCCCTCTTTGCTTACATAGATCCTGGCTACCCTTTTTTTTTTTCCTGCCTACCCTTTAGATATATTACCAAACATCCCCTAACCATAATGTATTTCATCTTAAGCTCTTTCTCCTTTGGAATTCAGTAGCATTCAAAATCATGTTAGGTTTTACATATGTTTTGAATACTTAGGATATTTTAATATTATAAAATTAAAGCATGCATAATTACCATTGTTATATACACAATTTTCTTTTTCTATATATTCTTTATATATTATTTAAAACCAGTCATTAAATGTTTCTTTAAATATAGGTAAATACAAATTCCTTAGTCCTTCCCTATAGTCTTTATGTATTCTTTATAGTTCTATAGATAATTTTACTGAATATAAGAATTCTTGTATGTTTTGCTCACATATATATATTCCCAGAAAACAAATAGTGCCAGACACATATGTGGGACTCAAATAATATTTGTGGGATCTCTACTTAGCAGTGATCTTATGCCAGAGGCAGAAAATGGAATCTTAGTCAATTCTAAACAAATCCAGGAATTTTAGGTTTAAACCTTGCTAATTCAGGATTCCCAGAAGTTTTCTCACTCTTTTTATTCAAATTCTAGGGGCCTATGCCATGTAGAGAAAGTGGTATGGGAGGAGGTTCTTTGTTTACTTGTAATTCGTCGCTTTGTGCATCCTTGTACTCTCATGATTATTCTTAACTGGATCAGTTTGTCCTCCAAATCCTGTGAGATGGTCTGCAGAATTGGTATGAGCACGCTGCACCCACTCATCCATCCTCGAGGCCTCCTTGAATATCCCCATCTTTGTCTTAGTCACCCAAGTGCCTACCTTGGAGGTATGAAAACCCTAGTGCCTTCCACTCTGAGGCTTATGAAGTCTCAGCCATAAGAGCCCCTGCCTAATGTGTGTTAATAGCTAAGAACTGCATATGCTCTCTACTGAAACTTCTCACCTCCTGTCTTTCTTAGTGCTGCTTTCTTAGTGCTGTCTCTCTCTTCACACTGTGGATCATTTCCCTCCATCTACTGTCTCTGACCTGTACTTTCAGAGTTATTTTTAAAGAGGAGCCAAAATGAATAGCATCCATGGTGGCATTGTAAGTTATCCTGGCACTTCCTTACATCCTGAACCCATTCGTACCCTAAGTTGAACTGAAAAGAACAGGTAATGAAGCACTCTCATGGATGGAAAGGTCTGCTGTGTCAAATAGTAGGTTTTCCTTAACTGACTTTTTCTTAATCAATGATTTGCATAGCCCCAATGTCATTACCTCAGTATAGAGGTCTGCCACTGTTTCTTATTAAAAATTATAGAGTATCTCTCTGTCTGATGGTTGGAAAGAATAGTAGATAAGCAAACCAAAAACAAACAAAAAGCAAAACTGAGAACTGATCCTGGTTAGCCTGCAAATTCACCAGGATGATGCGGAGGAAATCACATTCTCTCAATCTTGGATCCAGGCACTGAAACACCACTCTTTAGTCCCCTTCATCCCCTTCAGGCCTGTGATCTTGTGGCCTTATGCTGAACCCTGAGAAGTTTTATAATAGTTAATTGCAAAATTTCTCCTGCTCTGTGTATATTCATTCTATAACCCCTTTTTAGCAAACTACTCCCTTCTATTAATACAAAATCATAGGGCTGGTGGTTGGAAGGGAAAGGACTCAAACTTCCTGAGTTTGAGCCTTCCTGAGCCTCCATCTAAAAGTCAATATCCACTGATTTTTGGAGGTTCCTATGCTTCATGAATCTGTCCTGGTCCTGCCCCATGTAGTGTCATTACATCTACTGGCCCTGATTTTATGGACACACACACATCTTATGAAATCCCAATAAGAGCTTGTCAGGACCCTGCCTACTCAAATGTAATCTGAATTTTTTTATAGCTACTATTCCTCCCAGTTGCATATTCCATTGCTCACCATATTTAAGTACCAATCAGAATTAAAATGGATACCATTGTATCTCCTCAGACATGATGTCCCTCTCCAGACACACTCTCAACATTAGTCTAGAAAAACTTCACTAGCTTCTATCCCATAGTGATTTCTTCCTTGTGGTGACTTTGTACTGTGCCAACTTAGCTAAGTTGAAACTGTGTTTCTGATAATCTCTTTTTTCCTACAGCTCTTGGGTAGATGAGTAATATGCTATTTTTGTGTAATTTCTGGAATGAACAATTAAAGTATCAGTCGTGTTTATGCTCTGAAGACTGATGTAGGGTCAGGCTGTGCTACAGCTCATTTATATTGTCTTGGACCTTATAGCCCATCTTGTTGGCATAAGGTAGTACCTAACTGCAGCTCTTTCTGCTCCAACCGAATCTTCTTCAGCTTCTCTGATTCCTAGGCCAGGTGTAGCTTAGTAACATAATGAAGGATGCCAGCTTTTCCTGCAAGTCAATATCATCACTAAAGAGGGCACCTTGGGGACACTGAGAGGTCAACATGGATTCCAGTTCACATACAGATTCTAGTTCATCCTGGCTCTCCCCTGGTTCACATCCATCTTTTCTTTCCAAATGCCTATCCTCTGAACTTCAGGCCAGGCTCCAAATGCAGGAACAACAGCCACATGTAAAGCATTTAACTAACAACCATGATTGTGTACGATCCCTATTATAAACTTCTCATTCTATATCACATCTACGGGTTCTTCTTCTCTAATCAAACCCTAAATCACATACTCCTCTCCTCCCTTTTCTGAAAAACACTTAGCATGTATGCTACTTCTGTCTTTCTATGTACAAAAATGAATGAAAAAGGAGGTTTGATATATAGTTTGCACCTTATAGGCACTTAATGTTTTATTAAACTGACCTAAGACCTGAAAGGCATATACACATTAATGGTCTACACAGTTTTAAAACTGCTAATAAATGTGGCCAAGAAAGAACAGTAGGGTAAAGAGACATTTGAGTGGACTTTTGGTGTATGAGTAAAATCTGATTGTTAAAGAAAGGATCCATGCTCAGAGAGGAGATGTCCTAGGGTCCCATCATAATGGTGTCACTAGAGAGGCTTCAGAAGAGTGTTTCTCAAATTTTAAACAACCACTGGATATTTCACGGGCATAAAAAAACAGCAAATTTAGGCATAAATTTTCTATTTTTTAAATAAAAATAAAATTATTTAAATTAATAGTGGTTACTAGTAATGGTAGTAACAAAAGTGTTATCACATAAATGACCAGGATAAAATTGTACAACATCATTCATCATGATTCCTGTATTCTACTTAATGGCAAATTGTCATAGGTGAATGTTCACAACTATTGGGCTTTGTTTCCTAACATTTCATTCTATTAAATTAGAAAACCCTAATGCCCAACAACTCAGCATATATTTTTGGTGGTTCTATTATAGTTCTGGGAGTTATGGTTTAAAATAAATAGGGGTTCCTGAGTATCTCAGATGGTTAACTATCTGACTTCAGCTCAGGTGATGATCTCATGGTTCATAAGTTCAAGCCCCACATCAGGCTCTGTGCTGACAGTTCAGAGTCTGGAACCTGCTTCACATTCTGGGTCTACCTCTCTCTGCCCCTCCCCTGCTCACACTCTGTCTCTCTCTTTCTCTCTCGAAATAAACATTTAAAAAAATACAAATAAATAAATAAATAAATGGCCTGAAAAGAACAATGATTTCTCACTAAAGAAAATTTATGCTACATACAGAGGCTAATTTGATGAGTATATTACAACTAGGAAAAATTTAGCCTGTTCCATCCATGTTGTTGCAAATGGCAAGATTTCATTATTTTTGATCACCAAGTAATATTCTATTGTATGTATACCACATGTTCTTTATCCATTCATAAGTCATTGGGTATTTATATCCATACAAATTATTTCCATAATTTGCCTATTGTTGATAGCAGTGCTATAAACACAGGGTATGTGCCCCTTCTGATCAGCATTTTTGTATCTTTTCAATAAACACCTAGTAGTGCAATTGCTGGGTTGTAGATAATTCTATTTTTAATTTTTTGAGGAACTTCCATACTATTTTCCACAGTGTATTATGCTAAGCAAAATAAGTCAATCAGAGAAAGACAAATATCATATGACTTCATTCATAAGTGGAATTTAAGAAACAAAACAGAAGAACATAGGGGAAGGGAAGGAAAAATAAGATAAAAACAGAGAGGGAGGCAAGCCATAAGAGACTCTTAAATACAGAGAACAAACTTAGGGTTGCTGGAGGGGAGATGGGTGGGGGGATGGGCTAAATGGGAGATGGACATTATGGAGGACACTTGCTGGGATGAGCACTGGGTGTTTGTTGTATGTAAGCACTAGGTTCTACTCCTGAAATCAATACTACACTGTATGTTAACTAACTTGAATTTAAATAAATAATGTACTCTAAAAATATATAGAATGAGTACGCACTGTATATATTTATCAATTTTTAATGTTTGTTTATTTTGAGAGAGAGAGAGAGAGCGCGAGCATGAGCAGGGGAGGGGCGCAGAGGGGAGGGAGAATCCCAAGCAGGCTCTGCACCATCAGCACAGGAGCCTGACACAGGGCTTGATTTCAGTAACTGTGAGATTATGACCTGAGCTGAAACTCTGAACATCAAGAGTTGGATGCTTAACCGACTAAACCACCCAGGTGCACCTCAAAATAAAAAAGCCCTCATAAAAAAAAGCACAAAAACACAAAATGTGAATTTTCATCTCGAAACTCACAGTGTCCTTTCCTTTGGCTGTAAAGAACAAAGTATGTTTAGGGGCACCTGGGTGGCTCAATTGGTGCAGCACCAACTTCAACTCAGGTCATGATCGCGCAGTTTGTCACCTGTGCCGACAGCTCAGAGCCTGGAGTCTGCTTTGGATTCTGTGTTCTGTGTCTCCCTCTCTCTGCCCCTCCCCTGCTTGTGCTCTGTCTCTCAAAAATTAAATAAATATTTTAAAAAATTTAAAAAAGAAGAATAAAGTACATTTGTTGTAAGTTTCACAAAGGAAACTTGTTGAATTGTTGCCCGGAAGCACACCCAGCCTCCATTCTAACCAACTCATTGGTCTGGCCAAAGACAGGTCTATAGCTAAATCCAAAGAGGAATTATTAGTCTCATAAGAGATAATCAAAGACAATGACAGCTTGATAGGGGAATCAAAGGAACAAAAGGTTTATATATCTCTGGGTAGGATTAGCCAGAGGTGTCGAAGGTGTTACCAGGAACCAGGTTCATTAACTAGTAAGTTTTCAGACATGCCTCAACTGGCCATTATCATGATTACATGATAAAAATAACCTGTTCAAATATTAAATGTAAAAAGTAAAAATTCCTTTCCATAGTCAAGCTTACCAGTGCTACAATGCCCTGTCTTTCTGGCATTGTGTGTGTTACAACATTAAAAGAATGTATGGAATATTAATCAAAGATGTATTTCCAGAGTTAAAAAAGAAGAAGAAGAATTTAGCCTGGAAAGGACTTTTCATCTTCTGTTATATTATATAATTTAAGTGTGATTTTCAGTTATGTGCCACAAAGTTTCTGAAGAGCAAAGAAAATACTTGCGTTACAGAAGTCAAACCCCAAAAATATAATTTTATTTACTCTTTAGGAACTTTGTTACATATATATTTTAAAGATATTATATACTAATGGGTTATAGTACAGTCTTAAAAAACTATCTTTAAAGTCATGGTATGTTTAACAAGACAAATTCTAGTAGTTTTTCTTCTGAAGAAGTAAGTTCATGCTCTCCATGATTCTAAATATATCACCAAGACACACTAATATGTCACTTAAAATAATAGATATCATTATGTTTTTTTAAATTTTAATTCCAGTATAGTTAACATATAATGTTATATTAGTTTCAGGTGTACAATTTAGTGATTCAACCCTTACATACAACACCTGGTTCTCATCACAACAAGTGCCCTCCTTAATCCCCATTACCTACCTATTTAACCCATCCCTCCACCCACCTCCCCTCTGGTAACCATCAATTTGTTTTCTATAGTTAAGTTTCTTTTTTTGGTTTGTCTTTTTCTTTGTTTTGTTTCTTAAATTCCACATGTGAGTAAAATCATATGGTACTTTGCCTTCATCATGATTTTTTTAAGATCTATTTTCAGCTCAGAAATTATATGAGAATATTTTCCCTTCAAAGCCAGGAAACTTTAGTCACTGCATATTACTCCACACAGTGTTCTGAAAAGATATATAATCAGTGTCCATGAGTTGATAATATTCACTACTTTCAGAGCTTGCATCCAACACTGAACAAAAAGTCACAGGCATGTTATTTGCCATCAGTTCTCAGGAAGTAGGATGGGTATAGAGTTGCATTCAGATGCAAACACTAACATTTTGAGAAGAATATTTTGCTTTAGAACTTACAACTACAGATGTTCCATAAGTACTTACTACTACCCTATGATCTTGATAAGCCTTTTCCAGTCTACACCACAGTTCATAAATTAATAACTTATCAAAATAATAAAAATTATCTTACATCTTGATTTATAGTGATATAGATAGTGACAAAGAGTTTAATTCTTCTCCATCACATACATGTATATATGCAAAGCTGAGCTTAATAGCAACTTAATTCAACTGTATAAAATGAAACATTTCTCATCACATCCTCAGTTGATATATTTTTTAATGTTTATTTATCTTGAGAGAGAGAGAGAGAGAGAGAAAGAGAGAGAAAGTGAGTGTAAGGAAGAGGCAGAGAGAGAGGGAGAGTGAGAATCTCAAGCAGCGTCTGCACTGTCAGCACAGAGCCTGATGTGGGGCTCGATCCTATGAACATGAGATCAGGACCTGAGCCAAAATCAAGAGTCAGGCACTTAATCATCTGAGCCACCCAGGCAACCCTCTTCAGTTGATATTATTCTTCCCTAGTGAATGCTATTAATATGGTGAAACATCCAACAGTGACAACTATCATAGGATTTTTGCTAATAGCCAGATTCTTATTTTCCCCCAAAGATTATTGGTCCTGAACTGCTGGTTCAATTAGCTTCTCAGTAATCTAGGGTAAGTATCTATTCATCCCATAACTGAATTTTTAAAATAAATAACTGCCTTTTACATTTTGTTGTTTAAATATTTTATTCTACCACTCCAAAGCTCACTGATATTTAGAGATAAAATTGAATCATTTTCTGTGATAAACCTCACTTTTTACACATACTAGACAAAACTCATGATTTATCAGAAGTCACCTGTAGAAAATTACAGTTAATTTTTTTTAATTTGATATAGTTGACACACAATGTTACATTAGTTTCAGGTGTACAACATAGTGATTCAATATTTCTGTATGTTACACTATGCTACACCACAAATACAACTACCACATGTCACTACACATTGCTATTAAATATCATTGACTATTTTCCCTATGCTGTGCCTTTTATTCTGGTGACATTCATGCCATAACTGGAAGCCTATCTCTCTCACTCTCCTTCACCTGTTTTGCCCATACCCCACAACTCTCCCTTCTGGAAATTAACAGCTTGTTCTCTTTATCTATAACTCTGGTTTTGCTTTTTGTTTATTCATTTGTTTTGCTTAGAAAATGACAGTTTCAATGGTTTTTCAGAGTTTCACAAAGAAATTATACTTGTGAATTATACTTCACATTATGAGTGAATAGCTATTGCCTTCTAGGTCAATAAAATCTAGTAATTTATTCCTTTATTCATTCTCATTGTTTTCTTTTCAATTACACGTGTGAAATTATCACATATACAGCTACTTGTGTCAGTGTTGGGAGACAATTGCCCACAGGTTTCTCAAATTTCTGCATGTTCTTTTGAACAAAGACATTAACAGATTTTGTTCTGGGCTGCCTTTTCACAGATGTTTGTATTTAGAGCCTCAATTCTAGTTATCAAGTGGGTTCCTGTTACCTCTCAACTTCGCATGTTCTAGGGATGAAATGTTCACTATGGAGTCCACACTCACATGTCTGATGCCTAAACTGGTTCTCTGAAACACCCAAGACCAGCCACACATTCTGTCTCTTTGAGGCCTCTCCACATATATACCTTGACCCTCTTTACAGCATAGACTTTACGGCACAGTGGCCTCAGGTTGGTCAGGTTTCTCACTTTTCCTCCTTCTGTCCACCTCCAGCAAACATCTCAAGAGGTCAGGATGGAGATTGTAAGACTCGAATAACCTAACCTTGAAAGTCCCAGAACCCTGGAAGTCCACAGCCTCCTATTGATCAAATAAGTGACTAAGGGCATTCTAGATAGATAAGAAAAAGACTTAGGCCTCACCTCTAAATGGAAGGAAAAGCAAAAAATCTGTAGCCATGTTAACTTTACCACAGCATACACACATTTCTGAAAGTTGAAAGTTACTTGAGTATTATTAAAATGTTTATGATTTAGATTTGGCATTCCAAAGACTTCTTACAAATATTTGTAATGTTTACTCATTTATTTTCATAAAACCTAACTTTGGCTCCCTCAATAAATTATTAGACTTTATAAGTAGACTGAAACCTCTGATGCAATTTCCATATAAGTAAATTCATATTATAGAAATGACTGTGCTATCTTTAACATTTTTCCAGAGGGAATCCTAGAAAATATCATTTCTGATATTTCCCATGCAAATTTTCAATGTAATAATCCACACTGGTGCCTGTAAAAACCAGGCATAGTGGAAACACACTTGGGAAAAAAACTGATAAAAGTGATAAAAATGCAAAGTTAAAGTTGTCTTGCTGACTTTAGAACTTTAGCAAAGCAGAATGAGGCCAAAGGAACAAATGCCTGACCTGTGGATGGTACAGGACATAAAAAGTTGATAAGAAACAAGTATTAAAACCATAAATTTAATTAGAGATACTGCAATGCAATAAATTGGAAGTACTTAAGAAATATAGCAAATGGAAAAATTTTGTTGAAATAATAAATGTTACAAAAAGGAATGTAAGAAATGAAAATATAAAATCCCATTATATAAATAAAAATATGATTTTTTACAGATAAGAATATGGAAATAATCCTAGAATTATATAAAACAGATTCTAATCTCAGTTCTAGTTTTAATATATTATCATAATGAATACAGATAAGTCAAAACCCCTTCTCTCTGTATATATATCATATATTAAAATACATGTACAACACTTTTTGTATATATATGTACATATAAATATATTGTTATATACATACATATACATGCTTATATATATAATATAGATATATATACTATATATACTTTATGTGTATATGTGCATATATATACACTGCATTATATATACATGCAGTGTATATATATATATATATACACACACAACATGTATATCCAATTCAATCTTTGTAAGATAAACATACATGTAAATGAACACTTGTATACTATATACTTACACACATACACATATGTATGCATACACATTTAATATACATACATATGTAACATCCAATATATATAAAGTACATAATATATATAAATATAAGATATTCAATTAGCTTATTGATATGTAACTTATTAATATATAATTTATATATAGATGCATAGTTTGTAAATAACATAGGTCAATTAGTCTGTATTTGTAAAATAATTCATGTGTATGATAAAAATTACAAAGATTACAAATAGATATATACTGAAAAGTTTATCTCCCTCCTACACATCTGGTTCTAACTCCCAGAGTAGCCCAGGAATAATAGTTTCTTATATGTGCGCGCACGCTCACACACACACGCACACACACACACACTCATATATATTTATATATATGAGAAAAACATGAAGTCATGATTTCCATAGCCCCGTGAACAGTTTTATTATATTCTTTTCATGATCTGATTTCATAATTTATTCATATATATATATGTATATATAGTTTATGAAATGCCGCTATAATTCTTTACCCCAATTTTCCATGGAGTTATTTAACATTTTAAAATTATGAATGCTTCACCTATTTTCTACCTATAATATGATTTTTTTCATCTTTTTGTCTTTTTATTTTCATATTTAAAAAAATTTGTTGACAGTTTTATAAAACTATGCATACAATTTCATCTTTTTAAAAATTTTCTTTTTTTAAATTCCATATTATACTTGGAACTATTCGATTTCTAAGAGTCCTTAGCTCTGTTTTTAAAAACAGTGACCTACCATTTCTGAATTTAGAAGAGAGATCTACAGAGTGACTCTTTCTGAAGTCACAGAGAGAAATGGAACCCATGAAAGTCCAGGAAACAGACACAATTTATCCTAAAGCTCTTCGGTGGTGACTAAAAAGCATGAGCATTTAGCATCTTGTCTTAGCTCTAACTTTTGTGCTCCAGTTCATTTTAGTGGCACTAAGAGAAAATTTATGTTTGTCCTGAACTTCACACTCTTAGCCATGGCGTAGAAACAGCTTCCTATTTCAGTCATTAATCAAATGTACTACCAACTGGAAGATGCATCTAGCAGTGTTCCTGTATGCAAATGATGACAAGAAAAATACAAGATGCAGCTTTTATATATTTAAGGTATAAATGCTAGTTTGAGGAAACAGATTACACACAGTAAACAGCTGTAGAATAATCAAGTAAATCTGAGTCCAGTTATAAATTTTAAGTAGAGAGATTTATCTATGAGGGTAAATATAGAGAGGGAGAATAACTTAGAATTTGAGAAGTAAATTAACATACTTATATATTGTAGATAGGAATGAAATAAAAGTTTGAAAGTAAAGGAAACTTTTAAAAATTAGAAAAATGTGGAATAAATGTTAATTTTTTTAAAAAAAGATAAAAATAAAAATTAGAATATGAAAACTAAGCTTCCTGTATTAGAGATTTTGTGCTGAAGAGAAATGAGAACTATGATGGAGGTTAGGAAGAATCTTAATTTCTACAGAAGGAAAGAAAGATCCATGATATGTTTTTCAGACACTGATAAATTTGAGAGAGATTTCTTATCATTTAATGTGACATAAACTGGAGGGGGAGAAAGAAGAAGGGAAATCTGTTGTTGCAGTGACTTCTGTGCCTTAGATGAAAAATATCACATGAGAATCTGTGATGGTAGAAATGGGGTAAGATAGTAAATCCTAAATCATTTTAAATGATTTGGCAATGAGTCAAAGGCTAATGTCTAGCAGCATGGCTTAATCTGTATACTGCGTATTGATAAGAATGTTAATTGAGAATAGGATGCAATTTTAGGAAATAATATACTATGTTTTAGTGTAGAAGAATATTGCTTTTTTGTCTTCATGCACTTTTAATTTTGACTTAAGTAATCACAATTTCAAATTGGAATGTGGTTTAAACCACTGAGTAAAATTTGCATTTGGTTAGCATCATGGGCTCTCTTCCACATCCTTTCAAGGTTGAAAATAATTGTACCGTAAATTGTCTCAGATGATTAGAAATTAGCAGAATATATCTCTTATGTATTGGTACAAAAACATTTTTAGACTATTTATCCATCTAAAATTAAGTCAAAAGAATCTTTTGGGAAATCTTCATAAGTCTTTCCCAAGATAAGGTATCTTTTGAAAATAACTTATTTTTCTCTGTTATTGATTGTCTTGTAAAAAAGTGTGAAATAACAATAAATTTACTAAACATTTGCCTACCTACATCCTAAGTACTGTTCATGAAAACATGAGAAAAATTATTTAGCAACAGTCTTTTCCTGAAAATCTTGTTCCCGATGTTACTTTATGAAAAAATATTCTTATTTTGCTAGGAGCTTCAATGTCCATCTTAAAATTAGGCTTAATCTCACAATACCTCTACTTTCTATCAATCCAAAATGTTCCATAATCATTTTTTCTAGGCATGCCATGGCTATATAAAGAAATAAAAATTACAATTTTAACTTTGAGAGCATATTAAATATTCAGCCACTATATCCTTGTATTGTAATGGAACTTCAAAGTCACATTAACTGCCCACTTTGATAAGTATTCTAATTGGTGGAAAAATTTACCCTTACAACTGGATAATATTGCTACAGTTATTTCTAAGAGTTTTTAAAAAAAATAAGTTTATATTCTGTTTTCACATATAAACTTTATTTGACATTTAACCTTTCTGTGTGTCAACAATTCTAGGATTACTATGTCACTTTGCCTGGGAAGGAGTTTCTGAGGCATGGGACTTTATTTTAAAACTGATTTGATTACCCTATGAGACTGTCTACTTTATGGGTGTTAATTCACTATATTCTGCTTACATTCTGGAGGTAGTGAATACTGGAAACATTTCCCTGCATTGATGTTTTATTTTTTATCTAAGAATCATGCTTTTTTTCAAAGCACTGAACAAATTTCTTTCTAATTTTTTTAATGTTTGCTTATTTTTGAGAGAGTGAGTGGGGGAGAAGACAGAGAGGGAGACACAGAATCCAAAGCAGGCTCCAAGCTCTGAGCTGTCACCATAGAGCCTGACGTAAGGCTTGAACTCCCGAACTGTGAGATCATGACATGAGCCTAAGTCGGATGCTTAACCGAGCCACCCATACAAATTTCTAAAGTATTTTAACAGGTATTTTTCTTTTTAGGAATGTTACAGGGAAAAGATGGAAACTCATAACTCCTGTAGACCTTGGAAGTTAATACATCAAGTTCACCTAGCATGCTAGTCACATACATGAAGAATAGAAATAAATCAACATCTCTTCCCTTCTGCAGCTTCACCTTATGGAATAAGAAAGAAAAATAGATTTTTTAAATGATTTTAAAATCTCATGTTGTGCTGGGAAGCATATGTCAGGATTTATTTCTTTAAAGTGTTAAAAGCCATCAATATGAAAGGGAAATATTTTTATGAATAATTTGTATTCATTACATCTAAATGTACTTGATCAAAACTGTAGTATTAGAAAGCTCATGGGATTCTCAACATGAATTTTAACTGAGATTTTTTGACAGGTTTAAAAGTGTAAATATCAGCAAAAAACACCTGTATCAAATATATCAATTCGTATATGTAGACTCTAAAAACCCTACAGTGTTTTTCACTATTATGATCCTGATACTGTATAAAAACCATATTTGGAATGTTGTGCAGATCTAAAAAAAATGGATAATGTTCAAGATTCATATTCCAAGTGACTTATTAAGATTATCTCAACAACAAAATCAGTATTTCCAAGTTCTAAAGATATTATTGATTCATAATACAATTAATATACATGTTTATCATACAGTTAACACACCTGAACTCAAACCTAATACGGCACAAAAAGTATAAAATATTGTAGAGAAATATATCTATGATCAAACACCATCGTACAAATGGTATTGCCACCATCTGGCAAATACACCCATATAACACTAATTATATCATATCATTTTCTTCAAATAGTCTTTTCTCCCAGACATTCCCTGTCACTAGAAATTAAAGCCCAGAATTTTTAGCTTTGTATAAAAGTGTAGCCTATCTTAATCTGTTCCACATCCAAAAACTTCTGCTCCAAAGTCTTCTATGCACAGTCTACTTTACTATCTACAGATTAGGATTTTCAATGTCCCTACATATATTGGGCAACTCCATTCTTCTCTGTTTCTCTTAGCCAAGTATCAAAGTGTGCCTCAAATCGCTTTCTCAAATAAACATTTCTGTAACTATTTCATGTGAAGTTCTCTATTCTTCAAATGCATTCTGAAATCATGCAACACATATTCTAGAGTTGAATAATCTATCCTTTTAAAGGATATCTGTGCTATATTTTTTTTTTTTTGCTATCAGTAAAAGCACACAGCAGATATCCAATAAATGTTGATGAATTAAACAACTCATCTGGAAACACAAGTGTGTGTGATAATAAGAGATTATTATCAACAAATGATCTGGTAGAGTTGTTTTCAATTGTTCATAGTAAATGTATGATGTATGAAACCTTTTGATATATTTCTGCATATCTGGCAGAAGTGAGAAGGTGACATTTTTCTATCCTCAATATGGAGCAATTGATTTGCTGCATTCAATATAGAAAGTATTTCAGAAAATAATACAGGTTTCTAACTCATTAGAAATCATTTTACTTTCATTTCTTCTAATAAGACTGCTCAATATAAGTAAGTTGTAAATTTGAACAAATAAATGTTTATTGAAGAATTCTGTGTAATTATACAAACGTGAGAACAGTATTTCCACCAATTGATTAAGTATCCTATATGATATGAGATATTCACGGAAAATTACTTGTTAGTGAAAACAAATTAGTATATGTATTAACATACATTTCTGAATTTTAATGTTGAGGGTGAAGCACATTATAAAGTGATAGGTATGGTATGTACATTAAAATAAAACAAGTGTTTTCCCCCCAAGTTTCTATTTAAATTCTAGCTAGTTAACACAGTGCAATAGTAGTTTCAGGTGAAGAATTTAGTGATACAACACTCACAACACCAGGTCCTTATCACAAGTGCCCTCCTTAGTACTCATTGCCCATTTAACCCATCCCTCAGCCACCTCTCATCCAGTAACCCTCAGTTTGTTCTCTATAGTCAAGAGTCTGTTAATATATTCTTTTAGATATCCCTATGGAAGTACCTAAGTTAGAAAACATTAAATCAATTTATCTTTTAAGGGAACAAAATAATGTGTATAATTGAGAAGGGAAAAGAGCTATTTAATTTTTTGTGTCACATTTTTATTTATTTAACTTTTATTTGACATAATTACTAATAGTTATTAATTCTGGAGAAAGTTTATGCATGTTTTCTATGCTAGTCTGAACATTTCAATATTTTTATATTATTCAAAATAAAAATATAATATTTCATTCCTCAGAAAATTAATGCCTAAGCATACATTGAGAAAATTACCATTTATCTCAAATGCCAACCCTTTATGTTTATATGATAGGTGTTAAGACAGGTGATTTCCCAAAATTCACATAATGAGTAAAAAATAAACCCTGCATGACAAATCTGAAGGCCTGGCTCCTATTCTAGTACTTCTTTCATTAAATCAGGCTTAAACATCTAATATGTATTTTACATTATCTGTTTTTAAATTTGTCTTATCATATTCAATGGAAACCTGGCAAAAAACAGTGTTGGTTAAAAAATCCATCCAATAGAGTATTTGGAGAAGGAAGAAATAGGTTGGTGTTAGGTATGTAAATAAACAACAGAATAAATAGCAAAACTCTTCACATATTTTGTATCAGCTTTTCTATCAAAGAAAATGATAGTCAACATAGAAAAGGAAGCAAACATTGCTGAGGAAAAAACTGAAACTGAAGATTAATGATGAGGTAGTAAGAAACCTCCTAGTTATTATAAACTGGCTCAAATGTCTCTTATGAGATATTAAGAGTATTTGTAAATGAGGTCATAGAACTTACCTTGGTGATGTTAATGATATGTATGTATATGTATATAGATAAAATAGAATGATATATATGAATATATGATATATAAGTATATATGTATATATAAATAAATATACATACCTATGCATACATACATATATCGAGAGAGAATAAAATTGAAGAGGGGTGAAATAAGAATGAATTTAAATGGTTTAAACTACTAAACCTCACACAACTTTTGAGCAACAGAGATGAGATTCAGGCTCAGGCAGCTTGACTGCAGAGCTCAACTTCTCTAGCAGCCTCTCTTTCTGTCTTTAAAAGGTTTGTTCTGAAAAGTATTTAGATTAATCTCTGGCAAATGCTGAATCAATTGTCACACAGATCTGTGTTCTTAGAGTGTTAATTTATATGGAAGACTGAGCTACTATGAAAAGTACTGCCTTGCATAAATAAACACTTAAAAAAGCTGGACACATTATAAAAAAATCCTTAGCCTGTATTGTGTAGGGAATAAAGCAGCTACCCTTCATCACAATGCTTATAATGAACATTTTCTCCCATACTGATCAAGTGTAGCATCCATTAATTTCCTAATGAACCACAGGTGAAACCTAGCAATTGTGACATTGCCATAAATATCACCAGCAAGTATCCCTCTTGTGAGATGAATTTCCTGGAAGGTCATCATTATAGTTAACTAGAAAACCACAGTCAACTGAATTTAGGGAGGTATATAAACTGGGTCTGGTACAATTTCCAACAAGCCAGCATGGAAAGTTTAAGTTTATGCTGGACAATATAAGCGTATCAGTTCATTCTATAGAACCTAAAGTTGGAGCTTGAGTATCATGAAAAAAGTTGTAATCTAGGAAATATGGGAAGAAGATGTCTGAACCCTTAAAACTGGTAATCTCAAAAGATTTTTGTCAGTGAAAATTGGCCTAGAAAAATTGCTAAGTGGCTGAGGAAAATTTAAAGAAGTGTGGTAAGCAGCAAGGGTTATGAATAAAAAAAGAAGCAAAAATCACTTATGAGTAATAAAAACCTTAGGCTAGTGTCTAAATTTATACCCTATTCACAACTCCTTTGGAGGCAAACAGAAAATTGTTCTGCAGGTCATTTCCACAGTTTAATATATATGTGGGAATAAAGACGAAGGAAAAAAAATGAAAAGATCTGAGGATGAGTTCATATTCAAAATTATAGATCAGAAAGATGACAAACTGTCAAAAATGAGAAAGACAACAGATATAAGAAAGAGATTATTAGAATCACTATAACACTAGAACCATATTTACAGTGTAATATGATACTTAAAAATCTAAATAGATAAGAATAAAGCTATTCTAGAAATTAAGCAATATAGTCACTAAAATCTTAAAACATAAAGAGATTTACAGTTTCCATTCAGCGATATAAATGCTGAACTGAAAATAATGTTTTTCCCATCCTTACAACAAAAATGCACAAAGACTCAAAATGCACATCTTTTCTTAAAGTCATCTGAAAAAGGAGGTCACACGGCAACTAGCTAATGTAATATTTGGGGGAAATAGGCAGCATATAAACCCTTGTTTCCCTGGCGCAGACATCAGATAACACTAAAAAGAAATCAGCAAGAATAGGTAACTAAGTGGTAGCAGCAGATTGGTTGGTAAGTATGGCGACTTTCAGATAGAGAAATTCATACTATCTTGCATTATTTATTTTATTATTATTATTATTATTTATTATTATCTTGCATTATTGCTTTTTCTAAACAAACCACACCAGGTGTTCACAGGAAACTCTGAGTCCTGAGAAAATATCCACCTTGGTACAGAAATGAGAACGGAAAAAGGAGTTTTTGTGGTAGGGACAAAAATCTCCATACTAGAGAAAACACTGGAGAAGCTGTATTAACATCAGTTAGAATAAATGTCAGAACAAGGAATGTCAATAGGGATAAAAATTGGTCTAATGATAAAATGGCCAATTCTCCAAGAAGACATAAAAGCCAAGCACATACAACTATTTACAGGGTTTTAAAACACATGTAGTATATACCGATAGAGAGAAAGAAAAAAAATAAGCAAATCCACATTTTGTAGTTGAAGATTTCAACAGTCCTTCATTAGTAATTGATAAAACAAGTACTCAGAAATTTAGTAAGGCCATGGAAGGCCTGGAGAACCCAATCAACCAACTTTACCCAATTTACATTTATAGAACAGTCCACCTGATAACAGAGAACACTTTTTTTTTCAAGTGCACATGGAATATTCATCAAAATAGACCACATTATATCTAGTCTATCTGGATCATAAAATTTCTTAACAAATTCAACAGAATAGCAATCATACAAAAATGTGTTTTTGGATCATAATGTAATTAAGTAGAAATAATAAATATATATGGAAGAACCACAAATGTTTGGAAATTAATATTTGAAAATTAAATAGTACAATACCAGATAATATGAGATCTCAAAGGATACTAAATACTTTTTTAGTGAATGAAATTGAAACAAGTCAAATTTGTGGAATGTAAAGTAGTACTCAGAAGGAAGTTTAGCATTAACTGCTTATTTTTTTTTTTTATGTTTTTTTTTTTTTTGAGAGGGAGGGAGGGGCAGAGAGAGAGGGAGAGAGAGAATCCCGAGCAGGCTCTGCACTGACAGCATCAGCCTGAATCTCCCCAATTGTGAGACCTGAGTCATAATCAGGAGTCAGACACTTAGCCTTCTGAATCACCCAGGTGCCCCAAACTGCTAATATTTTAAAAAAGAAAAAAGACCTCAAAACAGTAATCCAAGTTTCCACCTTAAAAAACTAGAAAAAGACAACCACTTACATCCAAAGCAATCAGAAAGCAGAGGATCATAAAGATAAAAGTAGAATGCAGGGGATTAAAAAATGAAAAATGATAGAGATCAATGAAAAAAGAGCTTGATCTTTGAAAAGATCAGTGAAATTAATAAAACTCTAGCCGGACAGGTGAAATTCTTTATAAAAGAAGACAAAATTACCAACGCTGGAAATGTAAAATAAAGCTTCACTACAGACCAACAGATATTAAAAGGATAATAGAATACTACTAACAACTCTTTCCCATAACCTGAAAATTCAGATGAAATGAGCCAATCTCAGCAAAAACACAAACTACCTAAGCTTATTCGAGAACAAATAGATAACCTGAATTATCCTATTTTATTAAATAAATTAAAATTATAGTAAAAAGTTTATTTTTTAAAATCTTCCTAAGATTGGAGAGGCTTACCGGTGAACTTCACCAAATATTCACGGAAAAATAATACTAACTTTACATAAAAGAGAATAAAACACTTCCCCACAAATTTTGTCAGGCCAGCATTATTGTAATATCAAAACTACACAAAGACATTATAAGAAAACTACAGACCAATATCTCACACAAACATACATGTAAAAACCTTCATAAAATATTTTAGCAAATCAATTCCAAAAAACAATATTTATTTTTTAAAAATCACTATAACCAAAGGGGATTTATCCCAAGAATAGAAGACTGGTTCAACATTCAAGAAGTGATTAATAAAATTTACAATTTTAACACCATATTTTAAGAAATCATATGATCAGTTCAAAGATGCAAAAAAATTTTGACAAATTCAATGTATATTTATGAAAAAAGAATCTTATACCAGGAATATAAGGAAACTTCCTTAACTTAATAAAGGATATATACATAAACATTAAACATATCAATTTTAATGTGAAGGATTGAACACTGAAACAAGAAAAGACAATATAATACTGGAAGTCTTAGTCATTGTTATAAGGCAAGAAATAAAAGGATACAGAATTAGAAAAAGAAATAATGTTTCTCTTCACAAACATGACTGTACCTATAGAAAATTCTCAAGAATCTTAAAATGGTTCAAGAACCAATAAGTGAATTCAGGAAAGTCTCAATATACAGGTTTATAAATAAATCAATTCTATTTATATATACTAGCGAAGAACAAGTTATTCAAAAAACAAAAATATTATCATTTTCAATAGAGCCAAAAAAATGAAATACTTAGGTCTATGTTTGATAATATACATGCAGGTTTCTATGTGTTAAAGATATGAATGAAAACAAAACAAAACAAAAAGACAAATACATTGAGAGATATACTGAGTTAATAGATTGGAAGTTTCAATATCATTAAGAATTCAGTTCTCTGCAATTTAAACTATAAATTAAATGCAATATCAAACTATCAATGGAAGTTTTTCTTTTAAATATCTATCAACAAGCTGATTCTAAAATTTATAGGGAAAGATAAAGAAATTATAACCAAAATAACTTTAAAAAGAAGCAAAAAGTTAGATGATTCACAATAGTGGATGCCAAGACCTACTATAAAGCTGCAATAATCAAGACAGGATGATATTAGCTAATGGACAGATGCATAGATCAATGGAACGAATAGAAGAGGGAGCCCAAAAATAGATCCACAGAAATATAATCAACTGGCTTTTAAAACTACTTTATTGATGTATGATTTTCATCAACTGATTGAGAAAACTATTTTAATAGAGAAAGGATAGTCTTTTCAAGAACTAAAGCTTGAGCAATTAGGTATTCATATGCACAAAAATAGACCTCAACCTATGTTTCAAACTTTATAAAGTTGAATTGTAATGGATCATAGAACAAATGTAAAAAATAAAACTATAAAACTTACAGATTAAAACACAAGAAAAACCTGTGTATGCTTGGTTTAGGTCAAGAATATTTAGATAAGACAACAAAACATGATCTATAAAAATTAGACCTTATAAAGGTTAAAATATTTTGCTTTACTAAACAAAGTATTATGGTAGTACAAAGACAAGAAACAGACTGGGAGAAACAATAAAAATCATACACTGACAAAGAGAAATTAAACTTATGTTCACACAAAACCTGCATAGAAATAACAGCTTTATCTATAATTGTCAAAAATGATAACAGAATGTTCTTCCCATGTGAATGGATAAACAAGCTATGTGAGATATTGTTCACAATATAATATTAATCAGAAAAATAAAGGAAAAAAAACTACTGAATCACACAATATGATAAATCTGAAACATATTTTGCAAAGTGAAAGAGGCCAGATCCAAAAATCTACATTAGGGTTTCTCAATTTTGGCACTACTGACATGTTGAGCCAGGTAATTCTTTGTGCATTGTGAGGTATTTAGCAATCCCCCTGACCTCTACCCACCAGAGGCCAGTAGCACCACCCCCTACCAGTGGTAACAAACAAAAACATCTCCAGACGTTGCCAAATATCTGTTTAGAAACAAAATTGCCTCTCATTGAAAGCCACTCATCTACATATTGCATATTTATATTTATATGACATCTTTGGAAAAGGCAAAACTTTAAAGACATAAAACAGATCAGTAGCTGCCAGAGATCGGAGGAAAAAGTTGTTAACTACAAGGGAATTTGGAGGGATACTACAATGGGACTGTTTTGCTCATAACTATGTTGGTAGATACAAGACTCTGCGAATTTGTCAAAATCCATAAGCTGTACACCACAAAGAGTGAATTTTACTCTATGTTAATAAAAAAAAAAAAAAAAAACCCGGGACATGAGCAGAACCCAAAATCAAATATAAACTGTGATATATTAACCTAAACGTATTACTAATGAGTAGCATAAGCACAATGTAAGGAATAGGAAACAAAAACTACCTTGAGTTACTTTGGAAAACAGTATTCTGACTGGATATGTTAATGGTAAAGACAAAAAGAACAGCAGACAAATATTGTACTCTCACTAGTAAATGTGTTTCTCAAATGCATAAGGGTTGGAAATTATGATATTAATTTTGTATGTAATAGGGTTGAACAAATAAGTGAATGTGTTGCAGCAATGAGAGCCTGGTGTCTCAATGTTAGAGAAAATAATTGCAAATATTGACAGGGAAACGCTAAGTAGAAATGTATTGAACTGTAAGTGGAAGTATCATTATGGACTCATAGTTTTTAATATCTATATCTATACACACACACACACAGATATTCATATGCAAAAGTAAATACAGATGTGCCTCTCTGCATGTGTACTTACTCTAAGCTTACTTTGCTGAAAGGTCCTGGAAACGAGAATACCCCAGTAGTGACAAGCTCATGAAGCTTTAAGACCTTAGTGTTTAAAAAGCATTTTCCAAAAAAAGGAATTCAACATTTCTGGAGAAGTGTTTGATTCCAGGTTTAGGAAAGGGAAAATACAAAATTAGACTGGTGCATCTTCCAGTTTCTAAAAGTAAGAAATTACTAATAAAAAGGTGGTGAGCACTGAGTACTATATGAAATTGTTGAATATGTTGTACACCTGAAAATAATATAATATTGTATGTTAATTATACTTCAATTTTTTAGAAAGATTAAGTGATTAAAAAAAAGAAAGATGGGGACACACTGAAAGGGCACAAACGACTATGTGAAAGAGCTCCAATGGTCAAACTGGAAAAACCTAAGCAACAAAATAAACAATGACAGAATTAGATTATAAGCCATAGAATAATATAAATCTCCATATGTCCAGCTGATATAAAAGAGTAATTGAATAAGTAAATAAATATAGGGAGAAGAGATAGCTCTTCCTAATAGAATAAATCAAATTAATAAACATAGAAGAAATGAAGAAATAAAAATTTGCATTAAAACCCACAGTAATGACTTTTGGTGGCAGGATTTCATGCTAAAATTATTATTCAAAATTTTTAATAGAAATAGTATGTAGGATATTTTAAAGTCTTTCTGGAGGAAAGGGAAACAAAAGCAAAAATGAACTATTGGGACCTCATTAATATAAAAAGCTTCCACACAGCAAAGGAAAACAATCAACAAAACTAAAATGCAACCTACAGAATGGGGAGAATATATCTGCAAATGACATATTGGATAAGGGGTTACTAACCAAAAACTATAAAGAACTTATGAAACTCAAAACCCCCCCAAAATAACACAGTTAAAAAATGGGCTGCAGACATGAATAGACATTTTTCCAAAGAAGACACCCAGATGGCTAACAGACACAAGAAATGATGCTCAACATCAGTCATCATCAGGGAGATACAAATAAAAGTTACAATGTATGAGACATCACCTCACACCTGTCAGAGTGGCTAAAATGAACAATACAAGAAACAACAGGTGTTGGCAAGGATGAGGAGAAAAGAGAACCCTCTTGCACTGTTGGTGGGAATGCAAACTGGTGTAGCCACCCTGGAAAACAGTAGTGAGGTTCCTCAAAAGGTTAAAAATAGTACTACCCCTACAATCCAGCAATTGCACTACTGGGTATTTACCCAAAGGATACAAAAATATTGATGCAAAAGGGCACATGCACCCTGATGTCTATAGCAGCATTATCAACAATAGCCAAATTATGGAAAAAGCCCAAATGTCCATAGGCAGAAGACTACCACCTCTTCTTTATCCATTCATATATTGCACACATACACATACACACACACTGGAATAGTTCTCAGCCACACACACACAAAAAATGAATGAAATCTTGCCATTTGTAACCATGTGGATGGAGCTAGAGAGTATGATACTAAGTGAAGTCAGAGAAAGACAAATACCATATGACTTCATTCATATGTGGAATTTAAGAAATAAAACAAATGAACATAAGGGGGAAAAAGTGAGAGGCAAAACATAAAACAGATTCTTAACTATAGAAAACAATCTGAGGGGTGCCGGAGACAAGGTAGGCGCGGGAGATAAGTTAAATGGGTGATGGGTATCAAGGAGGGCACTAGTTGGGATGAGCACTGGGTGTTGTATGTAAGTGAGGAATCACTAAATTCTACACTGGAAACTAATATTACACCCTATGTTAACTAACTGGAATTTAAATAAATCTTGAAACTAAAAAAAAGACAAAATAAAACAAAAAACAAAACAATTATAACGTGTAGGATTAACTTCCTCAAGATACTTACCAATACAGAGTGAAAAAACAGTAAGTTCACAGTGTATAAACCTGGCACATAACACATTACACAAGTGATCAAAGGTAACATCACCAGATACAATATCTAATATTCTGTACCCCCGATACAATACACAAAGAAGGACATTTCTTTTCTGTGATATTCTTACCAAAAATGTATAACTTCAACCTAATCATGTGAAAACATTAGACGTGATAAGGTGAAAAAAGTATATCTGCTCTAGAAAAAAAATGGTGGAGGGTAATAATAAATCAGTACATGTATATTATTTTCACTTGTACCCAGAAAACTGAAACCATGAACTAGTGGCTTGATGGTTCTGTGAGCATGAATGGACCACTGAGGTTGGCTTGTTAGCACTCCATTCAGGAGAGGAAGAAGATAAGCACTCTTCTCTCTTGCTTCATAACACACTAGGAAAAAAATATATGAAAAAACATTTTTTTCAGGTGGAGATGGGTACTTCTCTTTTTCTACATCCTTCTTAAAACTATCCTGTTTTCTTCCCCATTCAAGATTATTCTGATTCATTTAAAAAACAAAACTGTAGGACTGCTGATTGTCTACAACCTTTAAATGTCTTAGAGGCAGACAGAGAAGTCATTAACCATTAGATAAAAACTCATTTCTTTTTGTACTGACTTCAGAAGGTGAACTGAAAGTTACCTTCAATTGAGCATTCACTTTCAACATCAAGGCCCAGTGAAAGAATTCTGAAACTGGATTTGGATATATTTAATTAGAGCTAAGTTCTTTCAAGGACTTTAGATCCTTCTGGTAAAGATCTAATAAAATGTGTTAGATTGAAGTGTTTGGATATTTTCAGCTTAATAAATAGCCTGTTCAATTATGAATCCTTTCCCAGTCTCTTGAAACAGAATCAGTAATCCCTTTATCCCCAGAGCTCATCTCAACCATAGAATTTATATAGCATTTAACATATTTTACCTGTCCCCACCCTTTACTTAGCATATAAGCCTAATTTCATCTACTAGACTGTATATATTTCTTTTTTTTTTAATGATTATTTATTTTTGAGAGAGATGGAGAGACCAAGTTGTGAGCTGGGGAGGGGCAGAGAGAGAGAGAGAGAGGGAATCTTGAAGCAGGCTCCAGGTTCCGAGCTGTCAGCACAGAGCCTGTCACAATGATTGAACTCACAAACTGTGAGATGGTGACCTGAGCCAAAGTCGGCTGGTTAACTGACTGAGCGACCCAGGTACCCTAAGACTTTATATTTCTTAAGGTCAGAATAGTTTTGTTTAACTAAACTCTCACAATGATTTGACTAATGCCTTGTATATATTGGGGGACAGATAAAGTTCAATTGAGTTAAATAGATTATGTTAGTAGTTTTATTATCCTTTCTGGCAAGGTAATTGGTATCTCCATCTATAAACCTATACTTTCACCTTTCCTTATGTCTATATACAATCTGTATCTGTTTATCTATCTAGATATAAATATAGATGGAGATGTAGATAGAGAAGTAGATAAAGGTGTAACTCTGCACCTGGGTTATTTCTTGCTATGTAACTAGGATTGTGTATATGGATACACAATTTCTATATATGTAACAAAGTTTTAGTGGTTCTGCCACAATCATAGGTTATAATTCAAGTTTAGAGACGAATACAGCAGTTACTTCAAATGTTTATACAAAGCCATTATTTTAGAGCAATTTTAAAATAAAGGATTAGAGGAAACTCATCTATTTAATCATTCAAAAATTAATTAATTGGTCCTTTTGATAAGTCAAAGAATGAAATATTTAGTAGAATGTAAGTGCTGGGGAAAAAGGATTTCTATCCTGTTCTCTGCCATGTTCATAGATATTAGAGGGGTGCCTGGAACATAATGGGTCTCAATAAATATTTGTGAAATTAAGAAATGTATAAACTCTGAGAAATAGATATAAATCAGAATACATTTTTCAGCAAACTATTTTTATATTTTAATTAGAAGTAGTTATTATATATTGCCTATATGGATACTTAGCCATAGGGTTTCTTCCTAGATGTGTCTATGACTTCCAGAAGATATTCAATTTGACCCTACTCTAATCTTAGCAAAGAAACACAAAAGATGCTCCTCTGCAGGGAAAATAGATTACTGCTTTTCTATTTAGGGAAGACAATTTTCCCTTTTTTATAGACAAAAATGATTGACAGTGATGATACCCAATGATTCATTTCTCATTTGGGGGTTCTATGAAGTTTTTCTCTGTTCTCAACCAGCATGCCCTGATGTTTTATTATAAATATGAAGGGAATCCCTTATAAAACTGAAGAATAACCTCCTATTTACTCATCTTTTGTATAAATTATCTCTTGGGAAGAGATATATCCTGCTACATATTAGTTTGTATTTCTTTATCTATGGGTTCACAGATAAAATAAACATGCCACCTTTCAAATGGCCGGAAAGTCCCCTGGTTCTGCTCAAATGATATTGACCAAGAAACATTGCAATTTATGCCATCTTTCTTTGCCTACTTCAAAATATCAGGAACACAAATCGATGTAAATATGCCAAATACAATGAAACTCTTTAAATGCTACCAATTAGAAATCAGTTATATGGAGCACACAGTGTTTAAAAAGAGAAGTTTGACTGTCATTCAGGAAACCTGATATTCAGCCATACCTTTGTCACTTATTTGCTGTTTAGTGTTGACCAGGAGAGAGACTCGTTTTTATGTCACTCTGCTTACATGTAAAGAGAAAGTGTTGCATCCTCTCTATAACTGGTGACTAATACTAAAGATTATGTGGACCAATATTTTTCAGTAGGAGGTCATTATAATGACTTGCCATGAATCAGCATTCGCCATAATGTTAGTTATGTTTACCCTGTATGGTAAAATATCTGATATAACATTTACATCCATGTTACTGTGGTCAATCCTGTTAATCCGCACCAACAATTTTTTTAAAAATATTTACTACTTCTCATACTCTCTGTAATAGACTTAACAGTCTGCCAACAAGTTTACTCAATTCTAAGAAGAAAGCTGGACAAGTCTGGTGTTATACCCATTCTACGGAGCAGAAACTGAAAGTCCCAAGATGATAAGCAACTTAAACCTGCACAGAATGTAGGCAATGGAGCTATTGGATTCCAGGTCCTACGAATCCTAGAGTTCTTTTCACTGTAATCCATTTCAATAGAACAATTGAATGTGTTCAGTATTTCAAAGAGTACTATTTTACAAAATGAGAAACAGTCTCATAGTCATGCCAGCTCACTCTACACCCCCCAACATTTTGGATTTGAAGAGCAGAAATATGGGATTATGATAACATCTGCATTCTGTACTACCACTTTATCTGGCATTCTCCTTTAATCTTGACAACTGAGACCCCCGAAGTCCACACAGAGCTGCAGAGCGATCAGTGGCAACATTAATTGGGATTTAAACCCAGCATTTAGTTTTTCTTCAGAAGTACCTTGACATTTAGGGTTTTAAAAGAAAGAAAGCACAAAGCAAATTTCATATATTTTGAGTCAGTTGTGGAGGACAAATTTGTGTGACAGAAAGAAAACTGAATGGTAAGTCAGTTGATCTATATTTAAATTGCAATGTTACAACTTACAAACTATCTCTAGATGAAGCTATTATTATTTTAACTCAACTCTTTATCTGTGAAATGAAGATAATTCCTACCACACAGGTTTTAGTCTTCCCTGCACAAATTTTTGAGAAGATGATGGATGTACACTGAAAAAGAAAGGAGGGAGGTCTTAACTAAATTTAGAAAACGCTACATTATACTAAGTTGTATGGATTTCTTGAATAAAGTCCTTCCCAGATTTTAATATGTGAATATGAATTATGAACTCTAACAAGGAGATAATGTACATAACATATTCTAAATATTTTGACCACAAAACACTTCTTGCTCTTGGATTTGGAAAAGTTATGCTGTTTATTATCTCTGTATAATTGACTGTAAAAAGACCAATACACATTAAATAGGATTTAGAATTATTTAAATAATGATACTTAAGCAAACTCTTGATTACTATAGGATGTAGGGGCAAAAATATTCCTGCTTCCAGGTGCGTTTCTTCACTCTCTCTTTTTACGCTCTATTTGTATATTTCAGCGGGAAAAAACACTTTTAGGTAATTATGCTCTGCAGTTATTATTGAGCATAATTCCTGGGTGATGTTTTTTGAAGAAATCATAAAGGTGACAATAATGCATGGGGAAAAAAAGAAAATGTCTTTAAGAGAAGATGGATATCCATTAAACACTCAGAGCAAAGCAATTTTCCATATCACTCATAAACAGTTTAAATATTAGTAGTTAAAATGACTTGCAAGTTTACTTTTGAGTGAGGGTTCATCATAATAATACTTAGAGACCTTATAAATTGGGGAAGTGAAATCTGCTAGCATGGCATTATAACAGAGATATTTATACCAGGATTTACACATTAGAATTTATCCTACCTCATTGTCACCATGTGTAATTTATGGCACCATTCTTATTGAAAAAAATGAGATGAGGGTAGAATCTATCAATGCAAACTGCTGATTTTATCATACTCTGACACATCATTCCTAAAATGTGCTAGGTCTCTTGAGTAAAAATATTTATCTAAACAAATTAATCTAGTACTATATAAGTTGATCATTCTACCTTAGGAATGATTAACTTCCTTAAAAGTGTGAACAGACTGATTTTATATAATATTTTTTATCACAAAATTGTCCTGATATTTTACTTAATATTGGCAACAATCCATATCACCATTACTGTGTCTCCCAATCTTCTGGATTTATAGCCTTGGATCTACTATTCTTGAAGAATTTTAAAATCAAACTTTCATTCTTAGTTAAATTAGGAAGGAAACATCTTTCATTTTCTAAAGGTCAAGATGCTCTTTATGAAGAAGATAACAGTGTATACCAATTCCACATCATTACGTGTAGATACATAGTCATCAACATTTTTAGAAGTGTAATTCCTTTAAGTGCACAGCTTTGAATTCGGGATGTCAGAAACTGGTTGTACTGTGTGTGTGTGTGTGTGTGTGTGTGTGTGTGTGTGAAATAAAAGGTGCTTTAAGGAAATCAATCTTTGGAGACATAAATTCACATTTACCAGGAAGGTATACTTTTATCCTAATTGCTAGGCAATGTTTTTTCTGCATGTTGTCCTCCATATAAAACTTTTGTAAATTATTGCTTTTGTAAAAGTGTAATGTTTTCAGTCTTATGAAAAAGATACAATTAAGGTTGAATGACAATAATGTTGATAAACAGGATATATGGAGGAAGAAGAGGTAGAGATATCAATGGATCTGGAGATATTTATTATTCTGAGGAATGGTAACAGAGGAAAGAATAAAACCTCATCCCCATCATGGCGTTAGCAAAATTCGGTCTAACCAGTGGCTGGCATAACCACATGAACCAATGTAGAGTTCACCAGCATATGAGGAAAAAGAGAAATTCAGGAATCATCATGGTTTCAGGAACAAGGGAGAAAGTATGGCTAGTCTAAGGGGTCAAACTTAGATGTGCAGCCACCAGGTCTGGTATCTTGGAATGTTGCACAAAGCAGGAAGTCATAGCCCAGGGAAAAAGCTGACAAAAAAATAAGGACTATTATGCAGTTTGAAAAGTTATTACTCGTTAGGGTGCCTGGGTGGCAGTCGGTTAAGTGTCTGACTCTTGGTTTCTGCTCAAGTTGTGATCTCACAGTTTGTGGGTTCGAGCCCTGTGTCAGGCTCTCTGCTGGCAGTGTGGAGCCTGCTTGTGATTCTTTCTCACCATTCTCTCTGCCCCTCCCCCATCTTGCACTCCCTCACACTCTCTTTCAAAATAAATAAACTTAAAGAAATAATTTAAAAAATTATTACTCCTCAAAACCCAAACTTAATCCTGTCCAGGGATCAGGACTTCAGTGTTGATTCTAAACCTAGCTGACTGGAGACTGTGAAACTGCTAATATATGTATAGCCTGTTTTGACCAGAATTGGCTCATTAGTTGGATAGGATTGAGTCTGAGGCCAAGGATAGTAGCGAATGGCTATGGAAAGGCAAAGAGGATTGACATTGATTGGCCTAATAAATATTAAAAGCAAATTTTATGTTGGATTATAGCTTATTAACCTTTTGAGAAGATGATATATATTCAGTCTAAGAGTAGAAGAATAGACTAAATGATTCCCATTTTTCCAAAAATTTTACAGATAATAAAAATAGCTCTTTGTGGGGGAGGAGTACTCCATATGTGCAGTCACATATGCTGAGTTATTAGTACGATTTATCCCATTAAATCTGCAAAACCGCGTAAAATACATACATTGTCAGTCCATTTTAACAATACAGAATCTGAGACTTAGACAAATTAGGTTTCAGATTCAAGAGGGATTTATAGTCTATGTATTAGTTACTCATTACTCCGTATCAAGCTATCCCAAAACTTAGTAGCAAAAAACAAAACAAAACAAAACATATGACTCTCTTATACTTTCAGTGGGTTAGGAATCAGGGAGTAACATAGCTGGGTGTTTCTGATTAGGGATTTTCAAGAGTCTGTAATAAAGACTCTAACTGGTACTGCAAACATGTCAGGGATTGACTAGAGAAGGAACTGTTACAAGCTCACATATGTGGCTACTGGCAAATCTCAGAAGATCTGCCTCCAAGCTTCCTCACATGAGACTTTCCCCAGAGCTGCCTTCAAATATGGCAACTGGTTTCTTTTGGACTGAGCAATCCAATAAAGAGTGAGAGAGAACACCAAGAGAGGAGCCAAAGGCTTCTTCCAGACTAATCTTGGAAGCAACATAATATCACTTTTGCCACATTCTATGGTTTAAAATCAAGTCAATTCCAGTGAACACTTGAGAAGAGGGGATTTCACAAAAAAGCCTAAATACCAAGAGGTAAGGATTTTGGGGAGCCATTTTGAAGGATGCCTACCATGGCATGTATTACCTCTGAAACTATCCTCTCCACAAAAACAACATGCTATCACCTCTCTCTTAATTTTTAAATGCTAAGTTCTCATGCTCAGATTATTTTTTAGCTACATAGTCATAGATTTATAATATCACAAGCCACGCAGAATAGTTATTTCCTCCTTTTTTGCCTAGTTAATAACTGTCCTTTAGAAAAGATGAACAACCCTGAAAAAGGCAGCAAGTTCAATCTTCCTGAAGCATGTATTTTTCAGTCTGTAGCAGCAGCCTGCTATTAAGATAAGAAATAAAATGAAACTGAGCTTTCAACCTTGCCTGTGAGGCAAGCTTTTTTCCTGTGATACCTTCTTTGTGAAATGTAGATCCAAGAGTAAAAGCAATTCTTCTTCATAACAAAACCTGAATGAATGTGTGGTGTCTACTTTCAGGAACTCCAATGCATATATTTTTAATCTTTATTTTATTATATATAATAAATTCAAACTTAGAAAGCTAAGCTACAATATTCTGTTTTATTTCTGTATTTTTGATGCAATTGTATTTTTTGAGCAATTAGTTTTTCATGTATTCTGATTTATTAATGTAAAACTAATTTGTTTTCTACCCACTACAGAAGGGAAGGAAAAATCAATTCTACAAAGGTAGTAAAATTTTAATAATTTCTTTTTCAAAACAGTAAAGAAAACTCAATTTCATAAATATTTAAATCCTACTTTCCTTTAAAAAAGTACTGGCTCTAAGCAATGATATTCAAACAGGCTGCTCTATCTCAATTCTCATTTAGTTTATCAAGGATTTAGGTTTTCTTCAGAGGAATAATTAGTTTCATTTAATCATTCCTTCACCTTGAAAGTGTAATCCTAGTATGCAAAAATAAAATGCGAATCAATTTTAGTAATAATCTAAAAAAGTGTAATACAAAACTGATAGGGCTCATTTTAGGAAAATGAGTCAAAACTGATTCCATTTTCAATTACATTTTATTTTTATCAAAAGAATACAAAGATGTTTTTTAAAAGAGAAATAGTATTACAGAGTTTAGAACAAAATGCAGCTATTTCCTACTCCTCTCTTCCTACTCCATTAATATTATGCCACAGCAGCAACCCCTAATACACCATTAGCTGTTTCCTCAGTTATATAATATTCTTATGCTATTCTTTTAGCTTTCAATTTCAGACATTTTAATTGGAAGATCAGAATTTGTCCCTTTTACAGAGCACTCACACCCAACAGACAGACACACAAGCACACAGACTCACATAGATGGTCCCTATAGCTTCCCAATGTAGTACATCATAATTTTTGCCTAAATCGATGGGTGGTGCTTACATTGTTTTGACTAGGTAAATAATAGTCACAATGAGACAGAGTAGTATACTATGATTACTCCTCTTTTATAATTTTTTGTTTCTCCTGAAGATAATTGCCTTATTACTTTCCATTTCCTGTCCCATAAATTGGAATTCATTATAAATTGCTGCTAGGCTATATTGGACTATATAAACATATATCATACATATACATTGACATGTACAAGATAATGTGTAGGGTTTTATCACCTGAGACGTATTTCTTCAGTTTGATTCAGGGGTGGTTTCACTCAGGGGTCAGTTTTCATTTGGAATTGCCAAAGATTGGAAAATTCATATATATGAAGTCCTCACACCCACCACCCCAGAATGTATGTATGTTCGTATGTGTATATATATATATATATTCTATATAACCTTATATAGAAATGGGGTTTTTATAGACATAATTACTTAGATTAAGATGAACTCACCTGGGTTGGCTCTAATCCAGTATGACAGCTATCCTTATAAAAAGGGAAAATTCGGACTCTGAGACAAACACACATAGAGGGCAGATGATGTGAAGAGACATAGAAAGAAGACAGTCATGTATAAGCCAAGAGAGGAGGCCTGGAATAGAGCCTTCCTGCACAGCCTTCAGAAGGAACCATCTCTGACCCCTTGTCTCCTACTTCTAGCCTCCCAAACTGAGAGACAAGACAATACATTGTTTTTTCTTTTCTTTTTTTCTTTGTGTGTGTTTTGCTTTCAGTTAAATTCTAGTTAGTTAAAATACAGTGAAATATGAGTTTCAGGTGTACAATTCAGCAATTCAACACTTACATACAACACCAGGTGCTCATCACAAGTGCACTCAATACATTTTTTTAAGTCACTCGGTTTGTCGTACCTTGCTACAGTAGCCCTAAAAAATGAATATAGGACCTTTTCTTTACTTCTGGTGTTCTATAATTGGATCATGATGTGCTTTGAATTTTTTTTCTGGAATCCCTTTTAATTTTTTTTTAACGTTTATTTATTTCTGAGAGACAGAGAATAAGAGGGGGAGGGGCAGAGAGAGAGGGAGACACAGAATCTGAAGCAGGCTCCACGCTCTGAGCTGTCAGCGCAGCGCCCAGCACGGGACTGGAACTCAAGAACTGTGAGATGATGACCTGAGCCCAAGTCGGACGCTTAACCAACTGAGCCACTTAGACACCCTTGGAATCCCTTTTAATATGGAAACACATGCCCTTTAGTTCCAAGTACATGTTTTTAAATTTTGTCTTTGATAAATTGCTACAATTTTCTTTTTTCTTTTTTCCAAAATTTGTGTTCACATTAGAATTGAACTTATTGGTTTAATCCTTTCATTTTCTCGTCTCAAATCTATTTTTTTCTTTTTTGTTGCCTATTTTCTTCTACATACTGAGACATTTCCTCACTTTCATATTCTAGCTCTTCTTTGAAAATATTTCTAGTATTAGTTTTAACATCTAAGACCACTTTTTTTTTTCCTGAGTGCTTCTTTTTTCATATTATCCTGAGTTTGTTGTTCCATATCCTCCTCCTCCTCCTTCTTCTCCTCCTCTTCATTTTAACTGATAATGCAGTTTGACTGGGATCAATTCAGCAGATCTGATTGGTCTTGGCTTGGTTCACTCATATATCTGTGATGAGCTACTGAGTGGGCTAGGGCCTCATCTCTGCTTCACATATTGTTTTATCTTCCAACTGGCCAGTTGAAAAGTATTTACATGAGGCTAAATACAATTTTTCTCCTTTGATTTGCTTTTGAATGCTCTGGAGTCATGCTGTCTTTACTACCACTCCCCTAAAATTCTATTGTCAATGTCATTAATGATTCCGTGTTGCTAAGTAAAATGATAAAATCTTCATCTTCATCTTACTTGATCTATCAGGAGTCGCTTAAACATTTCTACTTAAAACACTTATTTATTTTTTCATCTTGCTTCCAGGATGAGGACACCATCCTTAATTACTTTTCCTAATGCATCTCTGGGTGATCTTTACCAGTCTTGTTTGCCTGTTGCTCCTCATGACCACATCTCTAAATATTGATGTGCACTAGACCTCAGTCCCTAGGGATCTTTTTAAAAAAAATTATACTAAATTCCTTTGTCATAACAGCCAGTCTCAGGACTTGGGAAAATACAATATCTGGATGACCCTCAAATTTTTATCTCCAACCCATGCTCTGCCCTTAACTCCAGACTCTTATAACCAACCACCTACCCAACATGTCAACTTGAATGTTTAAGAAGGAACTCAGACTTATATTACCAAAATTGATCTCTGTATATTCCCACCACCCAAACCTATTCCTTTTGCAGGTTTCTTCGTTTTATAAAATGACAACTTCACCTTTTCCATTTCTCAAACTAAAAACTTGGAGTCTACCATGATTTTTCTCTTTCTCTACAGTCCATATCTAATCAATCATCATATCTTGTTGCTAACTTCAAAATATGTCTAGAGTCTTACTATTCTTCTCTACATCCATTCCTACAATCCCAGTCAAGTCATCATCTTTTCCTGGAGTATAACAATAGCCTCCTGAAGGGTTCTCCTAAATCTACCTTTGTCACACTCCCACATTTGTCTATTCATAGAGCAGTTAGTTATCTCTTTAAAATATAATTCATACAATGTCACTCTTCTGCTCAACTCTTAGAGTGTCTATCAACTTATTAAAATAGTCCATTTACATTATTTTCATTTTTATTGATATATAATTGGCATATAACATTGTGTAAGTTTAAGGTATACAATGTGCTGATTTGATACATTTATATATTGCGATATGATTACCAAAGTGTTATCTAACACCTCTATCATGTCATATATAAATATTATTTCTTTGTAGGGAGAACAATTAACTTCTAGCCTCTTAGCAACTTTGAAGTTTATGATACAGTCTTATTGACTATAATCACTATGCTGTGCACTGTATTTCCAGCACTTATTTACCTATTAGTTCCAAGTTTGTATCCTTAAACAGCATCTCTTCAATTCCTCCACACCCAGGTCCTGGTAACAGCTTTAGAAAGCTGACTTTCTAAAATCCCACATATAAATGATATCTTACAGTATACATCTTTGTCTGCCTGACTTATCTCATTTAACTTAATGCCCTCAAGGTCCAACCATATCAATTTACATTAGCATGAAAAAAAGATTCCAAGTAATAAATCTTATGAATGATGTAAAATATTATAAACCTTATAGAGAATTATAAAAGATCTAAGTACATTTTGGAATATCTAGATCTAATTCATGTTTATAAACAAAGTATGTATAAAAATTTTCCAAAACTTAGTCTGCTATTCTAGTCACAGCCTTTAAATAGATGGAAGAGCAAATTTCCAAAAATAATCAAGAATCTTGAAAAATAAAAACAAGGATGATACCATATGTCAAGACCTATTACAAACTCATATCACTAAAATATGGTGCTATAAATTAATGTATAATATTGACCATGGGAGAAGAGAGACTGGAAATAAAATACAAAAAAAAAATTGATATGTGACAAAAGTGTATATTGTTTTCCATCAAAAGAAGAGCATGCCAATCCACACATTCATGTCAATTTCAGATGGATTATGGATTTGTGTCCAAGAGACAAAAGTATAAAAAGTAAAACTTTAAAACTCTTGAAGGAAAAGTTAAGAGACATAAATAAATAAAGAGACTACAAATCTGTAAAGGAATGTTTTAAATCACAGAGAAAATTTTGGTGAATTAGACTCTATTAAAGTTGAGAACCCTGTCATTAACAATTAACACAAAGACAACAAGGAATGATATCCCAACATATGAAACTGAGGATTGACCAATAAAATGTATAAAGTTCTCCTACAAATAAATGTAGGATGAAAGAAATAGAAATACAAACGGCAAAGGTCATAAAGATGCATTTATAGAAAGGAAACATAAGTGGCCAAGAAACATATAAAAAGACACGAACCTTCTTTAGCAAATAAATGATCAAATACTATCAAAAACACTAATCTTTAGCAAATATCATCACATGCTGACAAAAATAAAAAGTCTAACAACACCAAATGTAGGTATGTTCATAAATAAAACTTTTACATATTTCTTTAAGCGTGTAAACTGGTACAACCACTTTGGAAAAATATTTGGCATTATCAATAGAACTAGAATCTTTACCTGAATAGTGTACCTAGACAAGAGGGTTGCAGAGTATAAATCAGTCTACTTCATGATCAGAAGAACAGAATCACTGGCAATGGTAGGTAATACTTATATAAACCCAGATAAATAATTTATATATAGTTTTAATTTTTTTGGAAGATCTGGATCTATTCCTAAAGTCCGATTTGCATACAGTCAGTGAAATAATGGTGTTTCTTATGAAGAAACATATAAAAGGGATCTGAGTTTTGGTCAGATCTCTTAGATGTTATATTTAGAAGCTTCTGAAATAGAATGTTAGTGACTGGAGTGTGTCAGCTAATCTAAATGTGGTTCCCAGTTACATCAGATGACAAGCAGTGGGCCACAAGTTCCTCAGGGAAAAGGGACCACTTCGAGGTCTGGTGGTTGGTTCAAGAAAAGCTGGATTGCTGTTGCTATTAACATTTTTAAAAATCTTCCCTACTTAAAGGTACATTCCAATTACCTTTAACAAGATTTCTCCTAAGCGAAAGGCCCAAAGACATTTTGTTTTGTTTTGCCAGGGTTGATAGAGGGAGGTGGGTGGGAGGTGGGTGAGGGGTATTAAAGAGGGCACTTGTTGTGATGAGTACTGGGTGTTATATGTAAGTAATGAATTACTGAATTCTACTCCTGAAACCAATATTGCACTGTATGTTGGATAACTAAAATTTAAACAAAACAAAATGAATATTTTCTATCAAATATTTGCAAAACTATGATGAATTACTGAATTTGCCAAATTCTACTTTTAAAAATAAAATTAGACAAAAAGTTTGCAATTAAATATCCAACTTCTCCATAACGATTTTAAGTGTTTAATTTAAAATTGGTCATTTAAGGGGCACCTGGGTGGCTCAGTCGGTTGGGCCTCCAACTTCTGCTCAGGTCATGACCTCACGTTTGTGGGTTCGAGCCCCGTGTTGGGCTCTGGGCTGACAGAGCAGAGCCTGGAGCCTGCTTCGGATTCTGTGTCTCCCTGTCTCTCTGCCCCTCCCCTCTTCATGCTCTGTCTCTGTCTCAAAAATAAATAAAACATTAAAAAAATTTTTTTAAATAAAATAAATAAAATTGGTCATTTAAAAATGAACATCAGCAAATAGCATTTGTACCTACAATGCACATATACACATTTTTAAAGCTGGTAAAATTCTAAATGTTCCTGTATTTACGAAAACCACTATTTCTGTATGCCATTACAACTTAAAACACACTGGAAAAATGCGGAGTCCTATATGTTTTCATACTTTTTAAAAACCTATAAAACAGATAATATTAAAAGAAAATATAGACAAGAGTAACCCTCTACCCATTTTTATTGCTTTCAATAAAATAGATTTTCTCCATTTGCATAAAGGCTCCTGAATTCTCAATTATGGTTATTTTCCTTTCTATACTTTTTTGGCATTGCTTTGTTTTTGTGTGTTTTTGTTTGTTTTTTTTTTTGTTTTGTTTTGTTTTGTTTTGTTTTAGATTTCTTTACTATGTGGCAAGGAATATGAAATGGGAGAGACAAGGAAACAACAACAACAGTATACTTTCATCAGGTCACTCAAAATGTGTCCATGTAGGTACAGGATTGTGCTGACAGAAGGCTCACTTACAGAGAAAATCAATCTACTTTTAATTGTAATGTCTGAAGTGATACAATCTGTAAATATGTTCTATGAGTAGTACATGATAAAATCTATGTATGGTTTATAGAGGCAGTGAAGGATTTAGAGTTTGAAACATATCAATTTTTTAATTTCTTCCAGGAACTCCTAATTACAGAAACAATCATAAAAATAATTCTAATTTTAATTTTGCTCCAGGAATTATGGCCTTTTCATCATATTTGGAAGGGTTGAATTCTAATGTTTGTAATTCAAAACTGCATTAACAAAGGGCAAAGAATATCTCTAAAGCTTATTGTACCAAAGTGTTTGCCTGGGTTGTCAACAATATGTTCTGGTGAAAAGGTTCACTTGTTTATGCCTTGAAGACTTATCATCTGGGGTAATTAAGCATGAGGCAGAAAACATCTTTGAAGCACTTGTCACTTGGACCTTTTTCATTTCTTTGTGGTGATTCACAGCATAGACTGTCTGTGACAGTCATTGGGTTGCTGATAACTGGATGGGTTTTCAAGTTTGAGAAGTTTGATGAGCTTTGTGTCTCATGAGGCCAAAGTACCTAGTGAATAAGGCTACCAGGCTGCTGTTGATACAGCGGAAAGAAAAATTAACAGATGAGCAGAGCAAGAGCAGAAGGGGAAAGGGATAACAGAATTTTGTATTTTAATTGGGGAAGGCCATATAGAGAAGTATTTTCCCTAAGCTCTGCTGTTACAGAACCTGTCATCACACGATGGCACAGTTGAACTCCGCCAATGATTCTGTGATTCTAAGATTTCTAACAGTACCCTTGAAAATTACACAAACAATACCATTTAATATCTGTGAGCAAAAAACCATGTAGTCAAAATGTTTAATTAATCAACAAACTATTTAAGAGCAGAACCCACAGATAGAAATAACTGAAGATATGACATGATCTTTAAAGGGTTACAATAATTAAATTGTGATCATATCAAAACACTTGAAATTTCACACCCTGTCAATGATATAAAGCCTCCTTTCTTATAAATCTTTTTCATATTTCAGATGTTTAGTAATCTTGATTTTCAGAAGGACACATATTTCCAAAAGTTACATATGACAGTTTATTCTACAAACTAATACTTAATTTCTCAATTATAAACACATTTATGAGGTTTTTTCCCTCCTCTATAATAGTTAAAAGGCAAATACTACTTCTTACTCTGTAAAGGGTTGGGCCTGATGTAACTTGCCCATTGTTAGAAACAACTACATTTGTGTGTTTTTGGAAGACTATAAATTTTTTCTACCTGTTGAACTTCACAAGTAATCATAAAGTGGATTCAATCGTCCATTAGCTCTAAAATCGAATTAGCATCCTTTCACCTGAACTGTTAACTTATAGTGATATAATTTCAAGACTTTGTAGTTAATATATGTATATTGCTAGAAGACCAGTATAACTCTTACAATGAGTTCTGACTTTTTCCTCTTAGCCATGTGTAGTCAGAAAAATGATAGTATCACTATTGTCAGAATTTGAAAACAGAGTATTAAGTATTCCAGTTCAAAATTATGTCCCAAGTATTTCAAAAATATTTTGAAAACGATTTCCAGGTCTTTTTTCTTATGGTCAAAGCAATTGTAAAATAGGAAAATAATTACATACATTAAGGAAATGATGGCCTATAGGATGTCTGCGTGTGGATGCCTAATTATGAGAAACCTTTGATGACTAAAGCGAATGGAAGCAATTATCCCCGGGGAGGTAGGGGAAATCAAGAAAGAAAATATATAATAAAGCTGGTAAGCAAGTCAATGTTTTTTCAGCCCACTTAAGGTCTAATGAGGCATAAACTACCACTTCTTAAAAGAGGAAATAATCCTAAGCATACCCATAGATATCATGATCTTTAAAAAGAGATTATATGAAAGACAAGGATGCAGTATTCCATGTGAAGACACAACTGCTATTCTTGCAGGTTTTACTTTCATCATCTCAGGCCCAGGATTTGGTCACTCACACATAAAGGCAACTGACAGTAACATCAGCTTCAGTGTGGGAACATCCGCTTGCAAATGCATAGTTACTTGTAGTCACTAAATGTCTAAATAGGTTACCACATGACGTTGACCTTTGGTTGATTCTTTCCTGTATAGTAGTCCTCCAGCATTCTTTCTTCAGTGAAAAGTAAAATTATTATTTTCTAAGTAAAATAATAATAATGATGAAACTCCCAAATTCCAAATTTCAATACCAGTTTGATAAACTTTCCACTTGTATGAACAATTTTTTTGTCCTTTCACCTTGACAGCGATAAAATATTCTTAGCTGTAGTATAAGTTTTAAATACATATTTGTTTCACATGGGCTTTAGCATACAAAGGAATATTCATACAAATAAACTTCTATTAGACATGTTGATAAACTTAAATTTTCATTAAGTGACTTTTAAATATTAAACTGTCATGTCCTGTTGCCATATTTCATTAATTTGTTTTAGTCAATAAAAGGTCTCTAGAACATGTGGAGAAAGACTCACACACCAGGCATATTTTAAATTGCTATCTAATACATGTGCTTTTTGTGATTAAAACATTTCATTTTATTCAGGTCTATATTATTTAATTTATATGAATTATTTCCTATTTTATGTAGAAAGAAGTGATGGACTTTTAAAAAGATTGTCTTCTATACTTGTTTGCTTTGGCAAGAATCAATGGCCTGAGAATTAGCTACCACTGTAGCTCTTTATATGCTTTCATCCCTTACTTTGGTCCTATGTGTAAAAGCACTGGGAAAGAACAAATGATTGAATAATTTGTCCTGGAGCCAAACCTCACTGACTGACCTCCCAAAACTACACTGAAATTGGAAATTCTTCTAACCAAACTGAAACAGCATTTTGAAAGGAGTGAATGTAAGCATTGATTTTATACCTGGAAGCTAAGCTCTATGGTCATTTATGAGTTTCACATTGTCCATAGTCTCTTCAGAAGAGAGGATAGAAAGCTACAATTTCTAGAAGTTAGAATCAGATAATCACCAAATTGATCAGGATTTCAGATTTTGAGTGTCTGAGGTTGGAAGAAGGGAAATGAGATAAACAATTTAAAAATTCTAAGAGAAAAATGGAGACTTGGTGATGGGAATCCAGAGGAATCTCACAGGCATTTGTGACTAACCTAAGACATTCAAGGGGAAAAGGAATCTTGGAGACCCTCTATATCAATGACTCTAACTCTGGCTACTTATTTTAAAAGGCTCTGAGAACTTTTATAATATCCCAGTATTTGGACACCATCTCCCAGAGTTTCCAATGGAATTTATTTGGAATAGGGCATAGGCATAAGTATTTTTTTTTTCAAAGTTCATATGTGATTCTGTCCTGCAGCCATGGTTGAGAACTGTTGATCTAAATTCTATACCTTGGAATTTTATAAAATTGCAAAATCTGATTCAGTAGCTCTGGGGTGGAGCCTGATAGCAGAACAAGCTCCCACATGCAGCCACTGCTACTGTTATTGCCACATACCTGAGCAGAGAAGGTCCCGTACTACTGCTCTATGAATTCTCATTCCTCCTGGAGGGAAGGTGCTATTCTCAGCATTGGTGAAATGCTGTCAGCAGGTTGCATCTTTCCACCTTAACTCTAACTTTAAGGATATTTCAACTTCTATAAATTGACACTTTCAACATTTATCTCCCACAGTAACTCTATATCATTCAGACACATATTTTAAAAATAATTCATTCCTCGATATGTATTAATTACTTTCGTTCCCAAGAAAGCAGACAATCAGATTGACATGTGGGAGATGATAAGGAACTACTCTTGGGATCAAGAGCTATGGAAAGGGAAGGAAGGAGGAGGGGGTAGAGGGAGAAGGTCGTCCATAGGGGTGGGTGGGCCTTTACACTCCTGCCCTGAACAGAAATTAAATGTGGACTGCCACAGGATGGGAATGAGACTTTGGGTGAGGTAACAACTGAGGGCTGTCTGACAGGAGCACTCCCTGAAGCTGAGAGAATAAGTCATTCAATATTAAAGAAGGATCTGGGTAGTGCAGCACACGGTCCATTAAAATCTAATCTTAGCTTCTTGGGAATCCTTATAAATTCTGGGAGCAGTTCATAGAGGAGGGTGGCAGGCATCTTTCCCTATAGAAAACATACAAAATAATGATCACTGGGACAAAGGACAACCTTCCCCTCTCCAGCTGCTATCAGGATTGTAAATAATATTCATCATCTCTGACTTCTACCATCCATTATAGATTCTTCTCTCCCTAAGCTTGCACCTCTGTGGCTTTCAATGGCTTACCCGGTAGCATGACATAGTCCCTCAACCCTGAGAGCACTGAGCCCTGGAACTTATGTTCTCAGGTGTGGCTGCTACACTCGTCCATTTACCATTAAAGCGGTATAAGAGATTATCAAGAGGTGCCCAAGTGGATGAACGAGGTCCACACATATTCTTCTGTCTCTGTTGTGTAACAACAGCTCTACCTTCTTCTGGTAACAGTCAGTTACCCCACCAGAATGATGACTCCTCTTCTAATCTACTGCTCCCTGAACATGGGAAGCCCAAAGTTCTAGGCAGATGACATAGCTTATAGTTCAATAAAGCTCTTGCTATGTCCATGGTGAACCTGTTGTATACCTTTGGGAAACTGAACTTCCAAACTCTCAGAATCCAGGGCATACTTGACAACAATATGTATTCTGCTGTTGATGATGGTAGGTTTTTTATATGTATATTTACTTATTTTGTCTTGAAAGTGAAAACAGGTTCCTAGATTACAGAAGACTATTAATGTAACAGTTAGAACATTCATTCCCCATGCTTCATCTTCATCCTTCCAGGTGATGCAGTGAAAACCAGCTGACTGGGCCTGAAAATGCACAGAGGAGGTTTCTTGCCCAAGAGAAGAGGAACCCCAAAATATTATAATTCTGTGAGCTTATAGGGGCCACACACTGCCCAGCTTCCACCCTACCCTCCAGGGAGAGGGAAAAAAACTTTATGACCCTAATGCAAACAAATCTTCTCTGGGAAGAGAAGAAGTCTCCCCAATTTTTAATCCTTTGGAATGTAAGTGGATGACTGGTATTTGATTTCCTGCCTTTGAAATGTAAGGGAGAGAGATTTCTCCATCTCTCTAGAGGTCTCTATCTATTTTGTAATCTAAATTCTAGACTTCTCCTTTAACTGAGATCCAGGTACAGAGTAACAGAAATGACACACACAAAATTTAGAGTAGACCTGGTCTTGGGCAGGAAATGGACAAGAATATGAGGGATGTGCAGAGCTTCAAAATAATTGGTAACATCCTATTTTGTAACCTGGGCATTTGAGTTTCATTTAACTTTTTATAGCTTCTATATAGTTTATATTATTTTGTATGTATGAAATACCATGGAATATATGATTAATTTAAATTTTTAAAAGAGAATCTGAGAACTAGTTCTCCATGCCTCATTTTGCGTTTTACTTATGTTAGCAGCAGGAATCCAGGCTCACTCACAGTTGGTACCACATTGCTTTTTCTATCTCCTAAATTGACACCAATCTTCTACACCTCCTTAGAATCCCAATATTTTCCAGTGATTCCCCTGGAACCCAGGGTCAGTTATCCCCATTCTGTCATCATCACAACTCTCTTCACCTTGGTGCCTTAATTCAGGAGTCAACAAACTATACCCACAGGTCAAATCTAGCCTTCTGTCTGTTTTTTAAATAAAGTTTTATTGAATCACTTATTCATTTATGTAATGTCTATGGCTGCTTTCCCCCTACAAGAATAGACTTCAGCAGTTATAAGAGAGACCATATGGCCTAGAAAGCCTAGAATATTTGCTACAAGGCCCTGTAGGGAAAAAATTTGCCAACTTCTTTCTTATCTGAATCCTGGCTCTTTCCTAGGGCCACATTCCACCTAGCCCTCTCAAGACAAGGCTAGTTTACCTTTCTTTCACATGTAGTTCACAACTAGAGACATCAAAGGGATATTATTGATACTTTCCTTCATGCCTTCTCTTTCTGCTTTTTAAAAACACAAAATATTTGAAGCTTATGCTATTGCATGATATGCTCATTTGGACAGCCATAATCCTGAAAGAACTCTCAGCACCAACCTCTCCCCTGGATCTCAATTTCCCTATCTCCCCTCCTCTCTTACTCCATCCTTACTCAGAGATGAATCTAGCACCTGGATTACTCTCAGCCAACCCCACCCATGATTGTAAATTTGATCATGTAGTCATCAACAACCCCACTAACTTATATTCATCTTATATTCAACATTACTCTCCTTGGCCATGCTATCCCATCCTTCCATCTCATTTATTCTATAGCCCACACTCTACTAATATTTCAACTTTAAGTATACAGCCAATCCAATTTTTCATTCTTTATTACCCACCCCAACTACATTTGGGGCCTAATTTTCCTCCCTAGTTAGCCTAACTCAGTGCTCTTCTGAAACTTCAGTGTACCTAAGAATTCCCTGAGGATCTCATTAAAAACACAGATTATGATTTAGTGGACCTGGGGTGGGATTTGAGCTTTTTCATTTCCAGCAAGCTCCCAGGAAGCCAGTGTTGCTGGTCCTCAGATCAGTAGCAAGGCCCTAGACCTCATGTTCTATTATTTTAAGAGAAGTTAAGAAGGAGATTACTCTATTGCTCCAAGTGATATATGGGAGATGTTGAACATAATATTTCTGAGTTTGTAAATGTGTAATTCTGTTAGTAGGCAATTTGGGTTTGCTAATTGGTGCCCACTGAAGTTAAGTTCTTGCTCTCCTCCAGAAATCTAGAAACCAAGAGATACGGAGTTATCTTCCTTGGTAATTACATGTCAACAAGATAGCTCCCAGGTCCTTAAGAAAGTCATTAATGGGTTTTAAAATTGGCAAAGGTGTTTTTAAAATACTTACATCTTTAAGGGAATTTACAATTATAAGTTTTCTTAAGTAAATACTCTAAGAAAACGGAGGTCAGGGGACACCTGGGTGGTTCAGTCGGTTAAGGATCTGACTTCGGGTCAGGTCACAATCTCCTAGTTTTTAAGTTTGAGCCCCATGTCAGGCTCTGTGCTAACAGCTCAGGGCCTGGAGCCTGCTTCGGATTCTGTTTCTCTCTCTCTCTCTCTCTCTCTCTCTGCCCTTCCCTCACTTGTGCTCTGTCTCTCTCTCTCTCTCTCTCTCTCTCTCTCTCTCTCTCAGAAGTAAATAAACATTAAAAATATATTTAAAGAAAGAAAAAGAAAAAGAAATAAAAGAAGAGGGAGGTCAGGAACCTAGAATCAGGAAGATGCCTATCTAAAATTTAGTCAACATTAGGGGAACTTTAACGCCATCTTGGTAAACTGCTTCCCATCTATCCCCTTCTCAAAGCTCTCCCCTGAATATTCCTCCCTCCACCTGTCTTTCTCTCCCTCTTCCTTCCTCTGTCGTTCTGTCTCCCAGCCCCCCACACACACTTTATTTAACAGATCAGTACTGAATCATTTCCCCACCAATACTACCCCCATGAAAGCCTATTTTTACATCAACATTCTCTGTGTCAATAAATGCTACCACCATACACACCAAATGCTCAACCAAAAACCTAGAAATAATCATTTCTTCTCTTTCACTAGACCTTTACATCAAATTCATTAGCTATTCCTACTTAGCTCTGTCTCAAAAACATATTCTTTATTCATTCATTTATCTCCACTTCTATTGCTCCAATAGACATATTAGTAACACAAAGAACACACAAAAGCAACACAACAGATATACAAATAACATTAACTTTCAGTTGGACTCTTGCAATATCCTGCTAAGTAGCTTTTCCAACATTGCTCAAAACCTTCCAAATTTGAGTGGTCGTTTTAATTAGGTATCTAAGCTGGGATATTTACATATGTGATTATTTATACCCTTGCCTTTTATGAGACACTTACAAAATATTAACATTTCCAGAAGTCTAGTTCAATCATTCTCAGCTTTTCAAACATTGTTTAAAGTAAAATATTGCTTAAAGTTTAAAATATTTAATTCTATATTATAAGTTGTGATTTTAATTATAAGGTTAAATTTAAGCACATCGTATTTATTATTCCTATCAATAGTAGATAAGAACAATTTATGTGTTTACTTATATTCATTAAAAAATTCATATGCTTGGCTCAGTATTAAGTATTTTCAGTGTTTAACCAAAATTTATTTCATCTTTGTTCATGAATATTTCTATAATAATTATTAGAAACTAAAATCTAGATTTAATTTGTTACAGATACTATTAACTCAAAATAGCAGTACATGAATACCTGTGGGGAATAAGCTTAGGAATTCCCTGAGCTTGCACTGATGGGTTAACAAGGCATAAAGAATTAGAAAGCCATAGGATGTACACACCCAAGTTTGGGTAAACAAGATTAGGTAAGTAAGATTAGGTAAATGGGGCAAAGGCCCCCAGTATAGGACAAAGGTATAGGAATAGGAAATCTCAGGATGAAAACATCCAAGATGAGGTAAATAAGATTAGACATTCATGGCAGAAATGCCCCCCAACTTAATACAATAGCAGAAAGCTGCTTTCACAAGAAAGAAGGACCAAAATAGGTAAACAGAAAAACAAGACTTTAGACCCCCACAGGGGGAAGTTGCCCAGAGGGGAGCTAATTAGCAAAAGAAAGGTGCCTTGCTGACCCTGAGGTAGCACACTAGGTCTTTCTTGTCCCCTAGACCTGTTCAGGTAAACAGAGGTGATGCCTCATGTTGGCTGTCAACAATCTTCCACCCAGCACCAGGATTTTGTTTTGTATTGACCCAAACCCCTGACACACGCATATCACCATTTCCCTCATGTCCATGAGTTAATGTTCCTGGTTTGATTATTTCTTTGTGCACATCCATCATGCTTGTAAGCCTTCTGATCCTAATAAAAACTGAGCAAGACCAAGGGCGCCTGGGTGGCTCACTTGGTTGAGCATCCAACTTCAGCTCAGGTCATGTTCTCACAGTTTGTGTCCGAGCCCCACCTAGGGCTCTGTGCTAACAGCTGAGAGCCTGGAGCCTGCTTCAGATTCTGTGTCTCCCTCTCTCTCTGCCCCTCCCCTGCTCATGATCTGTCTCTCTCTGTCTCTCAAAAATAAATAAATGTTAAAAAACTTAAAAAAAAAAACTGAGCAAGACTCTTACTCAGCTCTTGTCCCCTCTGGACATTAGCCTCTCTCGAATTTTCCATCCTGCGTCCCACTCTCTTCCTGGACAAAAGAGAACTTCAGACCCAGAGTCTATGATGAATACCAATCAAAAGTTATTAGGTTCAGACTTTCTTCTTAAAAGTAAGAAAAATCAGTCAATAAAAAATTATCAGTTTTGATATAGCTTTTTTTGACATACCTTCTACAAAGAAAAATACTTACCAAAAATCAAGGCTATTTCAAATTAACAATTTCAAACCATGTCTATCATTTTTACCAGAATTTCTAAGGCATGTTGTAGGACTTTTTTTTGCCAATCCTTCATTTATAAACATACTCAAGAATTTCTATAAAGTACAGTAAAATTATACTGAAATTTGTAATTTTTACATTGACTGTGAAGTTATGAACCTTAAAGCAAGGTTATACATAATAAATAAACATTATTGACACAGTCCATAAAAACTGTGATAATTATGAGTCTTTCAAAAACAAGAAAAAGAAACTTAATTTGTCTTCAGAAAAGAGGAAAATTTATTATAAGAGAATGTATTTATTACACAGAATATACGGACAACAATGCAGCTGTCTTATGAACAAGCTGGAATGTGTTTAGTGCCCTCAGTAGCTCTTTGTTTTCATATCTTTCCCTTTGTAATTTCCTTCAGTTTTTTCCTTGTGCTGCAGACCAATTCCTTTACTTCTTAGGAAAACTCCTCCACTCTTCAGAAAACAACTGGGTTTGGAGATCTCTCTATTCTGGATCCAAAATTCTCAGAGGATGAATATTTTTTCTCACCCTTTATCAAAAACCTATGTCTGGGGCGCCTGGGTGGCTCAGTCTGTTGAACTTCCAACTTCGGCTCAGGTCATGATCTCAAGGTTTGCGGTCAGGCTCTGTGCTGACAGCTGAGAGCCTGGAGCCTGCTTCGGATTCTGGGATTCTGCCTCCCTCTCTCTCTGCCCCTCCCCCACTCATGCTCTGTCTCTGTCTCAAAAATAAATAAACATTAAAAATTAAAAAAAAAAAAACTATCTCTGGACTACTAACTAATGCTAAAGATGCTGGAGCCCTTTTACAGTAATTCCAAGGACAGGAGGAAGGTAGTTCTAGAAAAGTAATGTGACTGCTCAGATACATTACTGAGCAGTAATTGTGGTCTTGGACTTAAAAACTCAATAGTATAAAGATGTTACTACTACCCAAAGTGATTTATTAAGTCAATGAAATTATTAAAATTCCATGTTTGGTGAAATACAAGAGGATTCTAAAATGTATTTAATTTCTCAAAAGACTAAGAATAAATAAGCCACTCCTCACAAAGAATTAAAAGAAAGGATTGGCTTACCAGATACCAATTAAGACAGTGAGATAGTATCACAGCATAGAAATCAGACCAATTAAATAGAGATGCCAGAAACAGAAATAAGGTCCAAAATGAGAACATGGGCATTTGATATATGACAAAGGTGATACTAAAGGACAATGTGTAGCATGGTCTTTTAAATTAATTGTGTTAGGAAAATAGTGTACCAACTTGGGGGGATAATTCAGTATACAAGTATATAAGTAGTCATCACTATATAATGTCTTGTTCCTAAGGTATCTTGTTAATTTTTAAAGACTTTTAAGTCATGTTATAAGTAAGTTATAGAACTAAGAATAAAGAGATACTTAGAGAATATTCCATTAGAAATTTTAATAAAAATTTAAACATGGCTAGCCCAAACTTTATTCTGTATTTTCCTAGTTTTGAAGATATATATCCAAAATGAACAATACCTTTGGCATAAAACCAACTTCTGATTATTGTCATGTATGAATGATGAACATGTCTATCTTGTAAATATCGGCTCCAGATTTCAAACACATTTCTGATAGTTTCAAGTTGATTATTACTTTTGTTTTTTCGTCTAGCACTTACATAGTCAAACACAATAAAATTTCTTTTGAAATTTTAACAGTTCACAGTGCTTTTCTTATGCTTTAAAATTAATAAGTATTCTCAGTTTTACGGGGCACCAGGGTGGGTCAGTAGGTTAAGTGTCCGACTTCGGCTCAGATCATGATCTCACACTCCGTGAGTTCCAGTCCCTCGTTGGGCTTTGTGCAGACATCTCAGAGCCTGGAGTCTGCTTAAGATTCTGTGTCTCCCTCTCTCTCTGCCCCTCCCCTGCTAGCGTTCTGTCTCTCTCAAAAATAAAATAAAATCATAAAAAATTTAAAAAAAAGAAAGTATTCTCAGTTTTAGATCTATAAACACAAACTAGAGTGATAAAACCAATGGGTTTTGGTTTATGTCCAGACCATTTCCTTCCAAAGTCTTTTTCCATAAGCTGCTCTTGGCTTGGTATTGGTCTACTTAGGAGTAATTCAAGAACATTTTGATAAATAGACATAATAAAAGATGGAAGATAGTGTCACATATTCTTTTAGGGGAAAAAAAATGTCCAGATTCTTGTTGCAAAATTTTGCATAATGATCTCATTCCAGTTGAATGAATAACTGAATCAAAATGTACTATTTTCATTTCATCCTTAGAAATATATTGTCTACTTGTTGATTTCTTGAATTTGAGAACACTGATCTAGGATATCACTATCTAAAGACTCATGGCTGAAACTGTGCTTATACAATCTATTTCATCAACATTATTAAAAGTCTAGTGAAATGCTATCTGCCTCATCTTCTGATTTATCTACTGGATCATCTAATATTTGTGTAAACTTCTTCTGTAAATTTTCTTCTCTTCATCATTATAAACAGAAAATTATCAACTGTGTTCAAGAAAGCTAAGAGAATACTGCAGAGATGGTATTTCCAATCATCTTTTATACTCTAAGAGATGGTGCAATATTTTAGACAGGACAATAAGAAAAGTAAGAATGAATCAATGGCAAAAGTTTTGTTTTGCTTTGTTTTTCATTTCCTACAGCATGAGCCTTGTAGAAAAATCCATTATTGTTTTACTTATTATTTCAATCTTTTCTTTCTTTAGCAAAGTTAGGAATCATTGATGAGTAATGATTAAACAATTCCTGCTATGATAAAAATAGCCAGGTATTTCAAGATACAGGGGAAAAAAGTCATTGAGATCCCATTATATAACTTTGATAATAATTGCAAATTAAATGAGTTTTATTAAATTTTTTTTCCTTTAAAAACTTATAATAAAGAATAAAGTTCCTAAAATACTGATTTTTAAATACGGTTAATAGCTCTCAAGGGGTGCCTGGGTGGCTCAGTTAACCGTCCAGCTTCAGCTGAGGTCATGATCTGGTTTGTGGGTTCGAGCCCCACATCGGGATCTGTGCTGACAGCTCAGAGCCTGGAGCCTGCTTCAGATTCTATAGTCTCCCTCTCTATTGCCCCTTTCCTACTCATACTCTGTCTCTCTCTCTGTCTCCCTCTCTCTCTCAAAAATAAACATTAAAAAACTTTTTAAAAGCACTCAAAAAAAAAAAGACACTCAAACACTAGAAGTGTGTTCAATGGATATTAATGTTATTCCAAGTTAATGTTAATGGTATTCCAAGTTAATTTGAACTCCAACCTTGTATTAGGTGAATTCATGACCCACATATGAATGGCAAAGTTCTAATGCTTTTAGAAGATACTTGATCAGTGTCTTCATGATCTAATTTCACTGGTATGTGTCCTGGGCTTTGAAGTTTTAAAAGAACTTCAGTTGATTCTAATGTGTAAACACACTTAGAAAAACACTGGGCCCTAGGAACTTTTTATTGGTATTTTTCATGAAGACCAAAATTTAGATTTGTCAGGTTTTTTTTTAAGTGGATCCCTTTCTTTTTTTTAAGTTTTTATCTAAATTCCAATTAGTTAAAATACAATGTACTATCAGTTTCAGGTATACAATATAGTGACTCAACACTTGCATACAACACTTGGTGCTCCTCACAAGTACACTCCTTAATCCCCATCAGCTATTTAACCCCCCTCCCACACACACACCTACCCCCTGGTAAACATTAGTTTGTTCTCTACAGTTCAAAGTCTGTTTCTTGGTTTGCCTCTCTCTATGTTCTGATCCCCTACTTTTTTTTGTCTTCAGTCAGCAATGATTAAAGTAAAAAAAATACCCAATATGCCATCTTAAGGAAGCTTATATTGCTGTATATCTTTAATTTGCTCTAATATTACTGTATATCTTTCTAAGAATATATATATGATATATATGATGCAGACACCCATATTGTACATATCAGGAGGATATCCATAACCACATTTACATCCAAATGGTCATCTTCATGAAAAAATATTAGCACAAAATTGGAAACGCACCACCTCTAAAATCATTTTGAAGAGTCAAAGTATAGCTGTGCGTTTTGGCATGATCATACACATTCTATTTTTGTAGTAATATTTTAACTCAGAAGTAGTCACTCAATAAAATCTGGGTGCCTGGAAAAGGAGAGACTTTTGTTCCCTTCTGAGGTTCAACAAAAGATATTTAATTATGCCATGTTAAAATTTTCATCACTACCTTTCCATCCAACAATAGCATCACTGTGATTGAAAGATGAGTCAGAGATAAAATGAAAATTGAAACAGGAAATATCAAGTTAGAGGCTTGGTTGTCTTGTCTCCCTTAAAATGATTACACACAACCATTTCAAATGTTCCCTTCTGCTGCAATGAAAAGACAACTCTAATTGACACCAGATCAATCAGTCAGAGGTGAAAAGTGGGCCAAATCTGTAATAGCTGAACATGCAATGACAGTAACTTCTGTTTTAGAGAGAACCATGGTCAGTTGATATCCAAAACTTATTGCCAGCTAAAAGAATAGACTTCCATAAATATTTTACAAAAAATAACATGGCCAAAGTATCCTATATTAATAATCTGTTTCATGAATGATACTGCATGAGAAATTGAGCTGCCATGGCACCCGCCATATTACTGTGTGTCCACCACTTCCATCTCTTTTGTGGAACTTCAAGTCTTCATGATATGGATATCAGCAGGAAAACTCTGATGATTTTCATTCTACTTACCCAAAAGATGCTTTAACTTTAGAAACATAACCAACCAACTAATCAACAAACAAGCAAATAAACACTGTCAATGATCGGGCTTAGGGCACATTAAGAAATGTGTATAGTAAGGTGGTGGAGTGAAATTTCATGGGGAATAATGAGCAAGTTCAAACAAATCACCAAAAAGAAGAAATCTGGCATAAAACTACCACAGGGCCACAGGTTAGGGAGAGAATGGTGTTTGGGAGTGCAATATTGAGGCTGTATTGAAAATTCTCTATATAAAACCAACTGGTGGTGTGATGTACACTAGGGGAAAAAGAGACACATGTATAAATTTAAAAAGCTGAATTATTTATAAACTCTGTAACACCTTACAGCCCTAAACAACATCTCATAATGTTTACTTATTTGGGGGGTGGGGGGTAGGAGGAAAGGAGAGAGAGAGGAAGACACAGAATCCAAAGCAGGCTCCCACCTGTCAGCACAGAACCGGAGGTGGGGCTCAAACCCCTCAAACCCATGAATGTGAGATGATGACCTGAACAGAAGTCAGATGCTTAATCGACTGAGCCACCTAGACGCCCCTAAACAACATCTGTAATAAAACAACACAGAAGATGGATGCAGTCTTTCTCTGACCTGGAAGAACCATCAGAGCATTATGCAAGTTGAGTATTTCCATCAGCATCTGGAGACATCAGGAGGAATGAAATCTCACTGGTAGATCTCCAGCTCATAAACCATGGAATATCAAACTCCAAGCAGTTTATTATAGGTGAGAGTAGCTGATTATTTAAACATATTTGTACATACAACTGTGTATCCTATTTTTATAAAAATTTAAAATTCCTCTTCAAATTTCCTTTTGGCATATTTTTCCCTCATTTTGAATACTGGTGGGAGAGGGGGTTTTGATATATTTTATCTACTATAATCAAATTTTTCAGCGATTTTCTGGCTTCATACTTCTAGTTGTTCATTCACTAGAGCAGCTATTAGTCACCAATTTTGAATTTTTTTCTAATCAATGTGTAATTTAGATTTATTTTGTCTAGTTCCTTAGTGTTTATAAAGTTTGAATGACTAATTTAATAATCCCATTTTTTACTAAAATAAATTACTTTAATGGGAGAAAACTTCCTGTGAGTAGTATTTGGGCTATATTGTATTAGTTTCAAAATGCAGTGCCATTATCTTTATTATCTTTTAAATAATTTTATTTAACAAATGCTATTTTATTCAGGTTTATATATAAATAAATATGGGTATAATTTAAAATATATTGTTTTTGTTCGTTTTTTAATTAATTTATTCTTTTAATGTTTGTTTCTGAGAGTGAGAGAGAGAGAGAGAGAGCGCGTGCGTGTGAGGGTGCACAGGAGCGGTGGAGGGGCAGAGAGAGAGAGGGAGACATAGAATCCGAAGCAGGCTCCAGGCTCTGAGCTGTCAGCACAGAGCTCGACATGGGGCTCGAACCTACAAACCATGAGACGTGGCCTGAGCCAACGTCAGTCACTTAACTGACTGAGCCACCCAGGTACCCCTAAAATATATTGTTTTTAAATTTTAAGAAAAGGTAGATCATATCAATAAGCACAAAAGAGACTGCCATACAGTGCTGCCTACCCGAGAGCTATAGGAGTCAATTCTTTGTTCTATTTTCATATTATCAGGTAAGTATGGTTTTATTACCTAGGCAATCAACTTCAATGCCTGTCAATAATATAGGTTATATTAAAGACTAATAACCTTAATCCCGATTAGTTCCTTCCAAATATCTGAAAACCATATGAGGCATCAGTGGATATTTTATGTGGGTTTTTTAAACATTATCTATTATAGATACTGGATAATGTTGTTTGTTAAAATATATTATCATTTAATATACTTCCATCATGATTTCTCTTGAGAGATGTTTGCAAGGAATCATTGCAATTAATTGATGAAAACCCCTCATTGGGTTTTGCTCCAATGGATGGAGAATTTGTGTTTGAGGAGACAAATATTAGACATCTGTTCCACCAGAAGTCTAAATGTTTTTCGTTTGTTTTTATTTATTTTTTGCTTTCTTATTCTCTGAGTGTGGAACAAATGTAATGTTACCATGTACTGCTCCACAGTGCCTTTGGTTCATTATTCACTATTGCAGCTACAGAGAAGGCATTACAACAGAAGCATGGTTATATGAATAGTATGCAAGGGTGGTATAGCTTCAAATGAATTTTGAGAATTAATATCACTAATTTTTTCAGTACTAATAAAAATAGGTTATCAAAATAATATTTAAGATATGTAAAGTGATAAAGATAATTTAGTATAAAGTCAAAATAAAAATAAACTATCTTATTTAAAAGTAAATATCTGATTGTTTAGAAACATATAACATTGTACCTTCAATATTAACATCATAGATACATAAATTTATAATTAGTATCATGATTATTAAAAATAGTGTCATGTTTACCTTACAGTATTTTTTGAAGATACAATCTCTGAATGCAAAGGGTTTAGTTATATTCATTCTTAGATACTGTATCATATTGTCTTAAGTCCATTTTAAAAAGATGGATAAATTTCCTCTGAAAATCTTATAAAATATTCCTGATATGGAAGAAAACCCAAATAGATTGTTTTTGAATGTTAAAAGAAGCTAATTACTGGTCCCTTGGAAGTTTTTTGGAAAATAGCTTTTAAAGCTTGCCAGATAAGTAGCAGTTTGCCCAAAAGGGGAATACAGACATTATTCATAAAGTGGCATTTTACATCTAGGAATCTTTCCTGGAAATTAAAAGCTGTTTGGAGAAATTAAAAGGCTTTGGGGAAATGAGCAATAAATTGTAAATATCTCCCTAGATTATGGGACAAGATCTAATGTCATTTTCAATTTTATTTATTTTTTTATTTTTTTATTTTTTGAAGAATAATTGATATACAATATTGTATTAGTTTTAGGTATACAACATTTTAAATTTTAAATGAGAAAATTGTTTCAGAAAAGGACTGAAAGATACTGAATCTGGGTGCCTGGGTGGCTGAATGAGTTAAGCATCCAACTCTTGATTTCTACTCACGTCATATCTCACGTTTCGTTAGTTCAAGCCCCATGTCAGGTTCTGAGCTGACAGTACAGAGCCTGCTTGGGATTCTCTCTCCTTCTCTCTCTGCCTCTCTCTCAAAATAAAAGAAATAAATTTTTAAAAAAAGAAAGAAAGGTACTGAATCAAGGTATATTGAGTAGAATTATACTTCGGCTCCTACAGGAAATTGGCACTTACATTTAATGCCATATTACATTTAAATTTACTGCATTATACTCACTTATAATTACATATCTGTGTTTGTATTTATGTGTTTGTTTTTATACTCATATATAGGTTAAAATAATTTCCACATTGAAAAATAACAAATGATGAAATTGTCAGTCTAGAAATTGTAAATAATTCCTGAAAGACTTGGGATCATGTTGACAAGAGTAGCAGAAGCACATTGAAAAATATATGCAAGAAGCAAAATAGGAATTGGATTGCAATGAGGGCTTCCCCTCCCCAACCCGCTGCAGAAAATAGCTATAAATCTGGACATAATGCAAAAAGCAGCTCCTTGAAGACCTTTGAGAGTGCACAGATGCTGCAGGTCTGCTAGGAAGTTCACCCTAGAAGGAAGGAGAGTTATAATAGGGGTTTCTATTTTCTGTGCTTTTACTCTGGGAAATCATAACAGGGCATAATGAGTTTTAGAATTGCTTTAAATTTTGTTCCCTTTTAGAACAAAATGCTTAATTTGTAGGGGAAAAGGCCCAAAAACTGTCAACTTTATGACACTGGTAAAAAAATATATAAAATAAAATAAAAAACTACAAAAGGGAGAAAGAAACAGGAAACATTTGATATTAGAGGTGAGGCAGGAGAGTATCCTGTGCCCAAAACCACAACTGAAGGAGGGGCAAGAGAAATTGTAAAGGTCATAATCCCATTATTCAGGGACAAGAGACTGCCTCAAATTAAGGTTTAATCAAACCATCAGAAAACACCTCCACTACTCCATTTACCACCTAGGCTAAGAAGTAATAGGATCATCCTGGAAAAGAAGAAAGAGGCAGACTTCACAGAGGTATAGTGAAAAGGGAAAACAGAAAGCATTGAATTTGAAGTCTGTGGTGCACTGTGGGTAACTATAGCAACAACCATTCTCAAACCCTGTCCAATCCCTGACTACAGTAATTCAAATACCTACACTAAAAGCCTAGCAAAAGGAAAAGTATACCCATCTCACTGTAACTAGTGAAAATGTTTCTGAAAAAACAAAGAACAAATACTTTCTCAAACAATAATGAAGAGAATCCATTTCCAGCATACCTACAGTATAAGAAATGTTAAAGGAAGATTTTTAGGCAGAAGGACTGTGATACCAGAGAGCAATTTGGATCTCCACATTAGAATGAACAGCACTGGAATAAATGTAAGTAAAATAAATTTTATTTTATTTTTCCTTATTCTTAATTTCTTGACATTATAACTGACTGTAATTAAGCAGTATAAAAGAGTATGTATCTATAGCCTAATGTAAAAGTAAAATGTATGCCAACCTAATACAAAGGATGGGAGTGAGAAATTAGAAATTTATTGTAATTCCTTATACTATATATGAAGTAGTATATTATTCAAAGGTAGAATGATTAAAGAAGTATATTGTAGACCATAGGCAACCACCAAAAATGTAAAGTTTTTTGTCTCATAATTTGACCTAATTGATATTGAATCAACACTTCACCCAACCATAGCAGATACACATTTTTTTTCAGTTCCATCGGAAACTATCATCAAGACAGATTATATCCTGGGCCCTAACACAAATCTCAACAAATTTCTAAGAATAGAAACAATACAAAATGTATTTCAATAATCTAATTAGCCTAGGTACCAATTATTAAAAGCTATTCGGAAAATCCCATGAATACTTGGAAGTTAAACAGCACACATCTAAATAACCCATACATCAAAGAGGAAGTACTGAAATAAATTGAATTCTATTTTTAATTAAGTGAAAACGAAAATACAACATATCACATTCTGGAATGCAGCTAATGTGATGCTTAGAGGAAAATGTTTAGCATTAAGTGCTTATATTAGAAAAGAAAAAATGTCAAATAGTAATTTATGCTTCACAATAAGAAATTAGGTAAGAGCAAACTAAACCAAAATCAAGCAAAAAGATCAATAATAATAAAGAGCATAAACCAAGCCAGTATAGTATTGGCAAAATAATAAACACATGAATCAATAAAACTCAACAGAAAGCCTAGAATAGATCCATACTATCAAATGATATTTTTTAAGTGCAAAGGGATGGAAATGGATAAAGGACAGTGTTTTGAAAATTAACAGCTGAATGACTTTAAAGGACTACGCTTTGTTTTAAGAAAGTGAAGAGATCAAGCCCATTTGGGACTCCTGTAGTAACCAGGAATTCTATATATTCAACTTTGGCCCTAAATTCCAAGAAAGCAGTTGGATCTTTATGTAAAGAGAATAAGTTTTAAGTATTAGTGGGCATTTTCCATGTTAATATATTTATGCAAACATCCTGACAGTCCTTCAAAACTTAAGTTTGTCTGATCAAAAAAAAAAAAAAAAAAAAAGGATGGTCTTTTCAAGAAATGCTTCTTGAAAATTTGGACATCCATATACACAATCACCTCAATTTATATTTTACACCTTATGTAAAAATTAACTTAAAATGTATTACAGCTTTAAATGTAAACCATAAAATTATAGATCATCTAGAAAGAATCATAATAGAAAAACTTTGTGACTTCAGGTTAGGAGCAAAGAGTTGTGTTGTTGTTTTTTTAAGTTTATTTTTTTATTGAGAGAGAGAGAGTGGGGGGAGAGAGGGAGAGGGAGAGGAAGAGAGAGAAGGAGAGAGAGAACAAACAGGGGAAGGGCAGAGAGAAAGAGAGAAAGGGAGAAAAAGAGAATCCCAAAGAGGCTCATGACCTGAGCAGAAACCAAGTGTTTGAGGGTCAACCGACTGAGCCACCCAGGTGCCCCAATTAAAGTTCATTAAGTGTGCAAAATTGAATAAGTCCTGTTTTTAGTAAATGGCTTTCTAAATTCTATCAGTTAATGTGTAACGGTGTTGGTTATGACCTAGGACCTAGGTGGGTGCTTCTTAAGCGTTAGTGTGCATATGAATTCCTTGGGATCTTGTTAATGTGCAGATTCTGCTGCAGCAGTTCTGAGGTGGGGCCCAAGATCTTGCATTTCTAACAAGTTCCAAGATGCTGCTGCTAGTCTGTGGAACACATTTGGAGTTTCAAGAACCTAGAATACTGAGGGGCGCCTGGGTGGCTCAGTCGGTTGAGCATCCGACTTCGGCTCAGGTCATGATCTCACAGTTCGTGGATTCGAGCCCCGCGCCGGGCTCTGTGGTGACGGCTCAGAGCCTGGAGCCTGCTTCCGACTCTGTATGTCCCTCTCTCTCTCTGCCCCTCCCCTGCTCATGATATGTCTCTCTCTGTCTCTCAAAAATAAATAAATGTTAAAAAAAAGATTAAAAAAAAAAGAACCTAGAAAAATGAATCTTATTCAACACTGAGTAAACCCCCCAAAAACCTTGAATATTCACACAGCTGGCCAAAGATGCTGTTACAGTAAGTCTAAGAGCAAAAGCAGGCTATGCTAAATGCAAGAAACATTTATGGTTTTAAACACATAGCTTTTAATCTCAAGGTTCTCTTAGTATCATCACATTGAAAAATGCTTAATTCTAATCTAGAAAATTTACATTAGCATGTACTGAGATAAATAAATTTTAGCAAAAGTCTTTTTTTAAAACATCACACACAAGAAAACCCATACTGAAGTTTAGACAAGTGATACATTTGAAAAATTATTTAGAAACAGTATTAAATTGGAAGAACATGTTAATCATGTCATTAAATGGGGAAGATCAAATTCTCCATCATTTTACCTTAGCAAGCAATGCATAACATTTTAAGGACTCTTATCTACTTGTCAAAAATTTATTAAATTTTAGGTGAATGAGGTATTTTAAATGAATCTCTCCTCAATTTATGGCCACCTCTGAGTTGAGAAATGAAGTTATTTTTTTTCAGGGATAATTTATTCATTGATTTTATTTTGTATCCTTTCTACTTTAGAATACAAAATAGTAACCTATCATAACTGAGATTAGAAATGCCATTTCTTCAGCATAATGCTCATTCAGGAAATGGAAGAGAAACAAAAACAGAACAATTGCCTAGTCTATGCAATTTGTTTCTTCTGTTCACGATAATACCTTTTAGTTCTCTATACTATTGTTGGGGCAGAATTCTATTTTCACCTTAAATAATTTTTTTTCTTCTTTTCCATAAACCTGTTTCCTTCTTAAACTACTTATATTTTACCTTTGAAACTGATTTTTCTCATCACCATATAATTCACTTTATATATATATATATACATAATTATCTTCTCATAATTTCTTGCACAATACTCTATGTCAAATAAATATAAATTATATATACATATATACATGCATATAAATATAGAATACTTTAAAATATTTATTTTATTAGACTGTATTTAAATAAAATAGGTATATATTTGAAGAAGAGAAAAATACTAAAGTGGAAATGTGTTCTATTCATTTCATTTCTTTGTTGAGATCTCTTGCTCACTCAGTAGTATTAGCACAGGCAGTGAACACGCTATATGAGTTTTCTAAAAGTATAACTTTAAAATAATTACCTTTTATTTTAGCTTGCTTAACAATATTGTCTTCTTGAGCCTCTAATTTAGCCTTTAAATATGTAAGCAATACATATATTTAAATGCATTCTCTATTAGCTATACATGTTAATTTTATATTAAAATGAAAACATAAAATATAAAGGAAGCAATGAAAGCTATGACATGATTATATGTAAAATATAATTAAATGTTCAATTAAATTTTATATAATCTGACATACGATATGTAGATATTTAATTTGTGGCACTGAAATATAACATCACTACTTTGGGGGCCAATTCAAGAAGCAAATCATTTATACATATATTAGACTGTAAAGACCATAAAACTATGTAAAATAAAAGGGATAAATGAGAAGTTCCACATCTTTTTTTTTTTTTTTGACTTATGTCAACATTTGGACATGTTTGGATTACACTGAGTGCTATGTAGTCATTATTTCATCAGTGTGCTCTTTCCACTGCATACTTTATAGCATCACATATATAGCATGTGTATATTTACACAAATATTGCATCAACAAAATTAGGTAAATGTATACAAACCACTTTTATCCTTCAAGAATACTGATATTTTCATAAACTTTCTTTTTAAAAACTACTTTTCAATTTCTGAGGCTCTCTGAATTCTCTATACTCTTGATCTGGTAAATAAAAATTACCTTCACTTCTGAACTCAACTATTTACAAATAATGGAATAAAATTTCACCCTTGATATGTATGAATAATTACCATTTGCATATAGTTATTTTAGGGCATTCTGACATTCAGCTGATATTCTAAAATGACATATTCATTTCGCCTGGAGTGTTCATTGCACATGACATTATACATTGTTAGTATCAAGTAAATATATACAATAATCCATTTTTTCCAGTTTAATGAATAGTTCCAGTCTAAAATACTGGCTTAAGTAATATCAGCAATTGTTTTATTACTGGATCTCTCAGAACAAGTAATGTGTTAATGTACATAATGACTTCTCAGGAAAAAAATTTGCCAGTATTTCCCAAGCATTTCTGATCATGGAACCTATTGTCTTGCAGAATATGCCTCAAAACTATTGTGCTGTGAAATATAATTTATTGGGAGCGGTGTTATACAGAGTATTGTGCAAGAAAAATGGGAAGACATGAAGATTTTTAAATGGTCACTCAGCCTAATAAAAACTTACTTGAGTGCAGACCCATTAAATGGACAACACAGCATATTTACAAAGCATATAAAACATGATTAATAATTTATTTCCATATATAATGATTAGAGAGTGCTCATCAAACTATAACTTACTTATCACAATTTAGGAAATGTTTTATAGTAGAGACAGCTTAGTATAGATTTGATAGATCTAGGGTTTAGATCACTGCTATGGGCTTATATATAATTCCAGACAACACATTTTAAAAGAGAGGCAAACTGTTATCGGCTGAGAATAGAGGAAATTAAATGGTAAACGAGCCACACATTTGATGATTGAGATTTAGATTGATTAGTATTGAGATTGATTAGTGAATAAAGGAGAAAGCAGAGTTTTTCCTCTACAGTATGGACTTAACTGTTAAAAATGTAAAGGGCTTCTTAGAAAAATCTGGATTTTGGGGTGCCTGGGTGGCTCAGTTGGTTGGGCATCTGACTTCGGCTCAGGTCATGATCTCCCGGTTCGTGGGTTTGAGCCTTGCATCGGGCTCTGTGCTGACAGCTAGCTCAGAGCCTGGAGCCTGTCTTCGGATTCTGTATCTCCCTCTCTCTCTGACCCTCCCCTGCTCACGCTGTCTCTGTCTCTCAAAAATAAATAAAAAAACATAAAAAATTTAAAAAAAAAGAAAAAAAATCTGGATTTCTCTGGGAATGGAGGTAAAAAACAATAAACATATTTATTGTTTCCTAAAGAGGATACAAGGTTCAGATGAAATGTTTCAAAATATATTTCCAAACTTAATATTCTATGATTCTGTACTCCATGAATAAAAATGCAAGCTTTCTATTGTGTAATGTATGGAATTATTCAAAAAATCTGAGTAGACCAAAATAAAATCAGTTCATAAAACAGCCAAATTGGTCCTGTATTTATCTTATTTAATCAATGTGTAAATACTGAAGAGATAATAAACACCAAAATCCTAGGAAACCCAATGGCTTTGGGCTCTTATCCAAATGAATTCATTCCTCCTTTGATTCTGCTTGACCTTTTATAAAGGAAAACTAATCCCCAGATTGTTAGGTTTGAAATTGCTATAAAAATTAGTATAATTTTGAAACAATAGATGGATGGGGAGATATTATAATTATCTCAAATAACTAGACCAAGACAGACATTTTATAAATGATGTTGGGACAACTGGGTAGCCATGTAGAAAAACATGAAATCAAATCCTGTAAGGTAACATATAGCTATATAAATTCTAAGAAAAATGACTGAATTCCTCTATTACCTGAATGTATGAGAAAGTTTTCAGACTATAAAATAAAATGGAGAAGTAATGAATAAACTGAGAAATGTGACCAGAAATTTAAAAATACACACGTTTACATTACTAAAAACATCTCAAAATCACATATAATTTAAAAGCCAAGGGAAATTTTTGCAAAAATATATCACAAAGACAAAATGCATTGCATATAAAAATCAAGGCATTTTTAAATTTTTTTTTAAGTTTATTTATTTACCTTTGAGAGAGAGTAAGCGAGTACAAGTTGGGGAGGGGCAGAGAGAGTGAGGGAGACACAGAATCTGAAGCAGGCTCCAGGCTCTGAGCTGTTAGTGCATAGCCCGATATGGGGTTGAACCCACATGCTGTGAGATCATGACCTGAACCAAAGTCAGATGCTCAATGGACTGAGCCACCCAGTTGCCTCTCAAGGCCATTTTTTAAATATTGAGGAAATAAGAACTACAGCCTCTAGCCAAAATGGAGTAGAATGATCAGATTTATCCTGTTATCTGAAACAACTGTGGCAAAGCATAGGATTCAATGACATTCAAAATTCTGAACAAAAAGATATGGGATATAAGACAGTGAATGACAATAGTCACTGAGAGACTGGAATCAACTGAAGTGAGACAATTGTTCCAGGTAACACCCCGGAGAAACTATCTGGAGAGTAGTGAAGGAGGAAGAACCTAGGCAAAACAGTGGTTTCACTGGGTTGAAGAGATGGAGCTGGAATCTAAGAAACCAAGGCAGCTTCCCCAGGCAATTTCATGAGGCTGAGCACTAGAGAGAAGGGAGTTGAACATAGAATGCCATAGATCTCAAGAGCATCCCCATCAACATTCAGTTGAATAATGATCAGCCCATTTGGGTGAGGAAAGTGAAGTCTTGGAAAGAATAACCTAAAAAGATTATAAGAAATAGAGTTCATACAGTGCTTAGAAAAATTCCTGTGCTCACCAGCTTCAGTGGGGAAAAAATGTGTAATTAATAGGGTAACAGGTAAGGTACTAAAAAAAGTCTTCCCTTAGTGGTAGAGAAAGATTAATCCTAGCCTAAATACAGCTTTGGTCCCACCTACCAAAAGGTAGTACTCAAATTATCAAACTCTTTCCAAGTAATTTAATCATGTTCCAGAAAAAAGTTTCAAGGACATTTATAGGAAAACTAAATTATCCTACACATAAAAAAATTTACAATGTCCAGAATCTAAGAAAAAAAAATCATCAGGAATACAAAAATAGTATAACCCAAAATATTAAATGAAAATATAACCCAAAGTGTGGAGGTAAAAAATCAATCCATTAAAACTGACCCAGAAAATGAAACATGATAGAATTGGTAGACACTGAAACAGTTATTACATATTCAAAGATTGGAGGAAAAAACATACATATGTTAAGTAGAGAAATGGATGATATAAAAAAGTTTCCAAACATATGAGATGAAAACAATATGTTGAAGATAAAAAACACACTGGATGGGATTAATGATAGGTTAGACATTGCAGATAAGAAAGTTAGAAAACTTTAAGACAGCAATAGTAATTCTCCAAAATGAAACACAGAAAGAAAGAAAAGAAAGAAATCTGAAAACTATGGCCCACGAGCCAAATCCAGCCAAGTCCCTTACTTTCATACTGTTTATGGCATTTTCCGACAATAACAGCAGCACTGAGTAGCTTGTGACAAGGGTTACATAAGCCCCAGAAAGCCAAAAACACTTGTTATCTGGCCCTTTCCAGAAAAGTTTGGCAACCTTTGTTCAAGTCAACGCAAGAAGACAAATATGATGATAATGGTGATGGTAGTTGTAATAGTAGTAGTAAAGTATACTACTTGCTAAGGAGTTAATAAAACTTATATTCATGGATAACAATCATTTACATAGAGAATTCCACTGAATCTATTTAAAAGCTACCAGAACTCTTAAGTGAGTTTAGCAAACTTATTGGGTAAACTTTATATAAAATTTAACTGCATATCTATATACTGCAATGGACAATCAACAATTTAAATTATAAAAACAATACCATATACCACATACATTTGCATTAATAATATGAAATACTTATGAATCAAGCTGACAAAAATATGTTCAATAATTATACACTGAAAATTACAAAACTTTGCTGAAAGGAACTAAAGGAGACTTAAATGGCAAGAGGGAATTGATTGCAATGAGTCACAGGTGATTTTTTTGGAGTAATGGAAATATTCTATTTCTTGATTGTGGTGGTAGATGCATGACTGTACACATCAGAACTCATCACAACTGTACACCTAAATGGGTGAATTTTATTGCATTTGAATCATAACTCAATAAGCTTGTCTAAGACAAATCCTATTTTTTAAAGAGAGTATGAAAGACATAAACAGACAATTCAAATGAAAATATAAAATTAAACATATGAATGATGTAAAGTCATGGTAAAGGAAACAAAAATAAAAACTATACTGTAGTGCAATTCCCCCCTCACCAGATTGGCCCAAAATTCAAAAGTTTGGCTACAGAGAAACAAATATTCTCATACATTGCTGTTGGAAGGCAAAAAAAGTGGATTGTGGACAAATTTGGCAATACCTAACAAAACTACATGCTCTTTTTCCTTCTTCACTGAAATTCCATTTCTAGGAATTTACTTTGAAGATAACCCACAACAATAAAAAAAATACACAGGCATGGGATTATATATTACAGGATTGTTATCAAACGACATTGGAAACCATTAAGTGTTTCAATACAGACTTTGCTTGAATAAACTATGGTACATGAGCATAAAGAAACTCCTTGCAGGTAAAAAAAATAAATAAAGAGCAACTCTAGAAATAAATGTGGAATGATTTCAAGGATATATTAAGTGAAAAAAAGCAAAGTACAAACACCTACACCCACACACACACCCCCACCCACACATACTTAAACTTGTGTGTAAGAAAGAAGAAATAAGAAAGCATGCATAATTTGCTTACTTTAACAGGTTGAAATGTAAGGACTCTATTTCCAGTAATGAGATGTCACAAGGTAGTCTGGCAATCCCCTCTGCAGAAAACAAGTATAAAATTGGAAAATATTTAAAAATCACCATTTCAGTTACTAAAAAAAGAAAAACAAGAGAGAGAAGGAAAAAAAAAAGAACTATGTTCAGAGAACAATTGAGAAGTGTTTATTAAAGATAAACTGTTTCTGTATCGTGTAAGCATACCGATTTTTGCTATTCTTGCCTGAAGGTATTATAATTCCACCCTCGCTTAAAGATACCACACCTGCAGTTATATCAGCCAGAAGTAGTAGCTTCTGAGGTATTTTAAGAGGAAAATTTTGGATATGAGAGACATGGAAAATGATTAAGAAAATAAACTTACTACACAACCTTCCCTTGCTGAAGACTGACTAAACTACATATACCTAATGAAATCCTGAAAACCCAATGAAAATTCAAAGTCTAGGGAGACTTAAGAATTTTCTCTCTTTGATTGTGTTCCTCAAGCCATACACATGACTCAGCACAGGGCAGAAGATTTAATTGTTGGAGGGAGGTACCTGAGTTTAATCATGCTTAAACTTTTGCCTGACTTTCAAGTATGCAGGAAAAGGTTATTAAAAAAAGAAAGAAAGAAAGAAAGAAAGAAAAGTAAAACACAGAGATGGCATACCAAAGGGAGACAGATTTCATGTGTGAGTCCAGAAAATTGCCTATGAAATTAACTAATTAATTAATTAAATGAAAATATAGAAAATTTCCGAAAACCAAGAAAAGAATCAGAAGTTGTCTACATTGTCCAGTATTCCAATAAAGATTAAATGTGCAAAGAAATATGGAATTGCCACCAATAGTCAGGGGAAGAAAAAGAAACCAACAGGAAGAACTCTGATGTCTGAGTGTGATCAGTTTTTGCACTTGGCAAACAGGCTTCAAAACAGCTTTCATGCATAGTTTCAAAATTTAAAGGAAAACAGAATTATAGAATTATGTGCTAAGAATTAGTGAACAAATTTCATCAGAGAAACAGAAACTATTAAATAAATCAAATGGAAATTCTAGAATTGAAAAACAATAAAAATAAAAACTATGCACATGGAATTAACAGCAAATTTGAGGTGTCAGAGAAAAAATTATTGAGCTTCAAAGTAAACTAATAGTAATCGTCTACCATCAAAAACACAAGATAAAGAGATTAAAGAAAAATGAAACAAATCTCAGAGAAGTGTGACACAATATCAAGCATTCCACATTATGTGAAGGTACCGCCCCAGAGGACAAGAAAAAGAGAAAGGAGCAGAAAAATACTTGAAAAAATAATGGCCAGATCATCCCACATTTGGCATAAAACAATAACGTCCAGATCCAAGAAACCTAAGAAACCTCACAAAGGAAAATATAGGAACATCACAAAGGAAATCACACATGGACTCATCACAATTAAACTGCTAAAAGCCAAGATATAACATTAATAAGAGCAGGAGTAAATTAACACAAAACGTACAGAGTAATGAAAATTATTAATGGCTGAAATTCCATCAGAAATCATGGAAGGCAGAAAAATGGCATATTAAAATGTGCTGAAAACAAATTAACTTTCAAATAAGAATTTTATGTCCAGCGAAATTATTTTTCAAAAAGTAAAGCATAAAAAGACATTTCTACATTTCTAGATAAAGAAAAATCTTTGTTACTACTATATCTGTGCTACAAAGAAATGCTGGTGTAATTATCTACAATAGCCAAACTATGGAAACAGACTAAGTGTCCATTAACTGATGAATGGAGAAAGAGATGATATGCATATATATTATATATATATGATGGAATATTGGTCATAAAAAAGAAAGAAACCTTGCCATTTGCAATGACATGGATGGAACTAGAGAGTATTATGCTAACTGAAATAAGTCGGTCACAGAAAGATAAATACTATGTGATTTCACTCATATGTGGAATTTAAGAAACAAAACAAACGAGCAAAGGGGAAAAAAGAAACAGACTCTTGACTACAGAGAACAAACTGATGGGAGTGTGGGGGTAAGGGTGAAACAGGTGATGGGAATATTAAGGAATACACTTGCTGTGATGAGCATCAGGATTGTATGGAAGTGTTGAATCACTATATTGTACACCTGAAACTAATATTACACTCTATGTTAACTAACTGGAATTTAAATAAAAAGTGAGAACAAAGGGGTGCCTGGGTAGCTCAATCAGTTAAGCATCTGACTTGTGGGGTGCCTGGGTGGCTCAATGGGTTAAGCCTCCGAAGTTGGCTCGGGTCATGATCTCAAGACTTGTGGGTTCGAGCCCCGTGTCGGGCTCTGTGCTGACAGCTCAGAGCCTGGAGCCTGTTTCAGATTCTGTGTCTCCCTCTCTCCCCCACCACCCTCTCTCAAAATCAATAAACATAATAATAAAAAAATTAAAGAAAAAAAGCATCCGACTCTTGACTTTGGCTCAAGTCATGATCTCAGGGTTGTGAGACTGAGCCCTGCCTTGGGCTCTGCACTGAGTACAGCTTGCTTGAGATTCTCTCTCCCTCTCCCTCTCCCTGCCCCTCCCCCACTCACACTGTTTCTGTCTCTCTCAAAATAAATAAACTTCAAAAAAAAAAAAAAAACAATCCAGCAGTCTCTGCAATAAGTCATCTCATCAGGGTCTTTCCAGGCACCCAATCTGTATATGTACTGAAGAGTCAGTTGCTAGGGCTCATAACCAGGCTAGGCCATCAGCTATTATAAGAAGTCTAGGATAATTACTATTTAAATTTTTCTTTTGGGGGCACCTGGGTGGCTCAGTGGGGTAAGGGCCCCACTTCGGCTCAGGTCATGATTTTGTAGTTCATGAGTTCTAGCCCCGCCTAAGGGTCTGTGCTGACAGCTGAGCCTAGAGCCTGCTTCAGATTCTGTGTTCCCCTCTCTCTCTGCCCCTCCCTGCTCATGCTCTGTCTGTCTCGCTCTCTCTTCCAAAAATAAATCAACATTATTAAAAAATTTGAAAAAAAAGTTTCTTTTGTATTAGTGGTCAGATAGTGTGGAATGCTTCTTCCATTTCATTGTCAATCACTCTAGCATCCTCTCCTCTGCTTGCCTCACTCTCCAGAGATTCTCCTTATAATCTCCTAAGCAGGCTTTGAAGCCTGGAAACCTAATCCACAGCCATTCATTCCATCCAGCTTTCAAAATGGCACACTCAGTTCTCCAATTTACTATCCTCCTTCCCCATCCTGTCTGCCAGCTCCAAAGCTAGCAGAATAGTGGACAACTGCATGTCCTCCTCTATCCTCATCTATTCATCCGGATTGCTAACTGCAGCTTCAGCCTCTAGTTTGGCAGCCTCTAGTGAGGCAGACTAGAGGCCAGCCCGCTGTGGCAGCCATCTGTTTCTCTTCACTGCCCCAGTGCACGATACACAATTTCTCAAACAAATACCTGAAAAGTAACTGGCGTTTTCAGGGCATTCGAGTACTCGCATGGTGGTCCACAAGCATCTAACATACAGGCCACCTTTCTCCCCATAGAGTTCAATGGCCAACCAGGGATTTCCCCTGCTAATGCCTTTTTCAAGACCCATTTCATCTAGCCAATTGTTGTTTTGCAACTTCGGGAGTTTCTCTAGGTGAAATTTGAAACCACCCCCAGTAAATAAAGGGCAAGGAAAGACCAGAGAGGGAAAGACCAGAGAGGGACAGACTGCTCCAGATTGTTAGTTGGCAGGTTTAATTTAAGCAAGGAAATTTACTTACAACGCTTGTGTTTGCCTGCCACCAGACAAATAGATCTCGGAAACTGCTTGCCAGAATTTTAAAAGTTTATGGAGAGGCGTTAGCAGGGTTCAGTCACATATACTTCCAAAGGGCCTCAAGAACGTATTGCTCTCCCAAGATTCCATCACTGAAATGGCTCTGACTATGGGAATAGTAGGCAGAACCCATATCCGGAGGGCAGGAGCCTCCAATTAAGTAATTGGCCAGCTGCCAGGTCAACTAAAGGTCATGTCCTCTTGATGACCTCCTCTAATAATTGGGGAAAGACTAGTGTTTTTTTGTTTTTTTCTCTTCCAATACACAGTATGGGAATAATTTTGGTATCTTATGTAGATAAAGGAATATTGGCTAATTATTTTATTCAGTGGTTATATTCCAGTATGCACTAATTTATTTGACACACAAATTGTCCCTTATTTGGCCATTTGCAGCATTTCATGGCTCTTTTAGTATAAATGGTAGAGCTGGAAAAGATTCGTTTTGCCACCACCATAACAAAAATTGTCTGAGGAAGAATCATTAATGGATTCCATATCTAAGGGGGGATTTATATAAGAAAACAAAAGACAAGCCCAAAATAAGAAATATTTTTTTATAATGTTTATTTACATTTGAGAGAGAGAGAAGATAGAGACAGAGCATGAGCAGGGGAGGGGCAGAAGAGAGGGAGATACAGAATCCAAAGCAGGCTCCAGGCTCTGAGCTGTCAGCACAGAGCCTGACATGGGGCTTGAACCCACAAGCCATGAGATCATGACCTGAGCAGAAGTTGGACACTTAACCAACTGAGCCACCCAGGCACCCAAGAAACATTTTATTTTTTAAATTGACCTGTATTCATCACAAATATCAATGTCATAGACAGACTAAAAAATAATACCAGATTCAAAAACACTAAACAAATTTCATAGCTAAATATAGTACGTGATCATGGCAAGGATCCTGTAATGCAAAATAATACAAAAAGACAATATAAGGCAGCTAATAGAATTTAGATATGGAGTATCAATTAATGTATTCTGTCAATGCTAAATTTCCTCAATTTCATAATTATACTATGATTTTATTTTTACTTTTTTAATGTTTATATTTATTTTTGAGAGAGAGAAAGAGAGAGAAAGCAAATGCACACTATTTGCGGAGGAGCAGAGAGAGGGAGACAAAGGATCCAAAACAGGCTCTGCATTGTCAGTGCAGATCCCAATGCCAGGCTTGAACTCAGGAATCATGAGATCATGACCTGAGCCTAAATCAAGAGTCTGATGCTTAACGGACTGAATCAACCAGGCGCCCCTGTATTATGATTTTAAAAGAAATACACACAAAAATGTTATTAGAAATAAAAAAGGACTGGGGTCATTTCTATTTTTATTAGAAAAAAAAGGTCATGATCTCACAGTTCATGAGTTCAAGCCCCACATGGGGCTCACTGCTGTCAGTGCAGAGCCTGCTTCAGATCCTGTTTCCCCACTTCAGATCCTCTCTGCTCCTCCTCTGCTCACTCACTCTCTCTCTCAAAACATTTAAACACTAATAAATAAAAAGGGGTAAAGACACAGTGATAAAGCAAATATGCCAAAATATTAAAAATTGATGAATCTGAGTAAAGGATATACTGGGATTTTCTATATTATTACTATTCTTGCATGTTTGTAAGTTTGAAATTATTTCAAAAAAAGTTAATAGTTTATATAGCCATATATAAAGCATAACAAAACTCAAGATACTTCAACAATCTGGGGAGCAAAGTTAATTCGAGGAATGACAATTACAAAGAAAAAAATCAAACCCAAAATTAGTCTTTTATTTAATGTATGGACATAATTGGCTTATTTCATCTTAAGAAAATATGAGTGGGGAGCCTGGGTCTGACTTGGGCTCAGATCATGATCTCACAGTTCATGAGTTCGAGCTCCGCATCAGACTCTGTGCTGACAGCTCAGAGCCTGGAGCCTGCTCCAGATTCTCTGTCTCCCTCTCTCTCTGGCCCTCCTCTGTTCACGCTCTCTCTCTCTCTCTCTCAAATATAATAAACACTAAAAAAAATTAATAAAATATGAGTAAAAATAATGAATATAAGCCTCATGAGGAAGTAAATACTACATGAAAATAATTTTTCTATTTTTACTTTCCCTAGGATTGAGCAAAAAATAAATAAATAATAAATAAAAATATAAACATAATAAAAATATAATAAAGATAAAGATAATGACAATAAATATAACCAAAAAGACATAAGCTGATTTTTCTATTAAATTTTTAAGCATTGAAAAAAATATGTACCACATTCTCAAGTTATAGTTTATCCCAATACACTGTGATAGAACAATACCTCATCACATATCATTCAATTAAAAGATACCTACTTTTCTAGTTAACCTCAATATCCATCTCTTGTCTGGAATGGCCTTGAGTTCATACACAGGAACAATTAGTTTTTTGAAGCATTTATATGTATTTATGGTAATCTTACTAGTTGTAGCCAAATACTCCAATCTTGTGAATCCTCATCTTCACTAATCAAAACATTTTTGAGCTTGGGGGCACAGGGTCAAGAATTTAAAAAGAAAGTTTCTTAAAATTATGAGACAGAAATAGAATAAAAGAAAATGTCCCTTTGGTCTTCTGATGTTCAGAAATTATTACAATTAACTTTAGAATTGTGACTGGCACTTAGTAAATCAATGGGGTTTAGATATGTGACATACAGTCTAAGGGCATAGAACAGGAAAATAGAGAAAACAAAAACTATGCCCATATTTTCAACTTTCTGTCCAGTGTTCCCTTCTCTACACTACATTTACTGTTGACTAAAGTTAAATATCCTATAGTCAAAATCTGACAACAGAAATACTTAATAAATTGCGTATATGAGTACACGTATACATGTTACTGTAAGTCACAAAAGTATTTTTTTTTTAATTTGGTGAAATATCTATAATAGAATCTCTTGTGTTAAAAGTCATGGAAGTGTGTTTTAACATTTTTATCACAATAATATAAGGAAAACTGAAATGAATTAAATTCTAATTCTAAAACATTGACATTTCAGATTATCAAATTTATATATCATTATGTAAACTACTACAGTTATTTGGAGCAAGATCATTTCCTTCCTTCATGGTAGAGAAGCATTCTCCATTTGAGAAATCAACTCTTAGGGTGCCTGGGTGGCTCAGTTGGTTAAGTGTCTCCAGACTCTTAATTTCGGCTAAAGTCATGATCTCACAGCTTATGAGTTCAGGCCTCGCATCGGGCTCTGCACTAACTGTGCAGAGTCCCCCCAGGATTCATTCTCTCTCTCTCTCCCTCTCTCAATAAATAAACAAGCTTTTTTTAAAAAAAAAAAAGAAAGGAAGAAAAATCAACTCTTGACGTGCTATTATTAGGTTGGAGTAGAGAGTGACCATGGGACACTAAATGACCTTGAGACCAGTGAAACTTATTCTCAGCTGGCATTAAAAGATCCAGCAAATAACAAGACAGAGTGGACATAGCAGAAGACCCCAGAATACAGTGAAAATTATTTACTTATAAATGGGCTTAAAGGCACACCCAGTTCACCTACCTCTGCTTCTCCTTTAACTCACACCTGTGCCCTTCTCAGTGTTTCTTATAATCAACTAACTTAAAATTAAAGGACTTGGGCCTGAATCATAGATGTGTCCATGTAATATATTGGTTGAAGCCAGAGATCGATGTTTGCTGCCCTTAAGGGTAGTCCAGAAGGAGAATGGTGAAGGGAAAATTTTCCAGAAGTCAGAGCTGTGAGCAGTACACTGGATTATAATTTATATGGAAGAAAAGTTGGCCTGCAATGTGGATATACTATATCGACTACTGGTCAGTGGGACTTACCTGGATAGTGGGTCAAAAATCTGAAAGAACCAACACTGAAAGATTGGGGACAAGAAAATTTGAGGAAGAGGTACATGGATCTCTATATAGAAGAGGGCACAGATATGTGTATCGTAACTCATAATAATACCAACCAGAGAAGATATACCTCAGAAAAGATAAATTATCTGTCCTGAGGATGTCAGACAGATACTCTCATCAGCCACTCCAGGGATTGCACTGTGGGTCCCTAAAAGAAAGGACTATGTTTGCAAAACAGGTAGCTACTGATGAACTAATAGCATAGATTTCCTCTCACTATGTTGATCTAGCTATTGATCCTACTGAATAAAGAATTTGCCAACATCTGAGACTGATTTTGAGTCCCTTATATAGCAACATTCTTCAGAAAAGTCATGTAGCCATTTTGGCAAGTCAATTATATACTCTCGCTGTGAAAGTGTCAGTGAAACTCCCTCACCAGGATGTGATATTCTGGATAACTCAACAATACAAAGGACCTAGACCAGCCAAAGTGCTGGCTGAAGGTAAAAACAAAGAACAGCAACAAAAACTCTAGAGTGAGTGCTGGAAAAAAGAGATGGCAAGAAATAATTATGGCCCAAGCACCATTTGTACTCAGTCCTTTAATTCTCTTTAGCCTTTTAAAAAATATTGCAAACAAGGACTGCCTTGCATAATTGGATTTGCAAATCCCCCTTCCTTAGAGAAGATCTAGATATGAATTTGAGTGGTCCATCAGGTGGATTTTATCACATCCAATTTACATGCCTCCCCTGCTTCACTTGCCTTTACCTGTCTTCTGATCTCTCAGGCATTTAATCCATGGAGGGCCACAATTGCCATGGTTCTGACCTCGTCTCTTAGAGAAGATCTAGATATGAATTTGAGTGGTCCATCAGGTGGATTTTATCACATCCAATTTACATGCCTACCCTGCTTCACTTGCCTTTACCTGTCTTCTGATCTCTCAGGCATTTAATCCATGGAAGGCCACAATTGCCATGGTTCTGACCTCGTCTCTTAGATTCCTGGATATTTCAAGGTTTGTCAGAGTGAGAGCCAGGCTCTGACAGGGAATCAATTTTTCCAATGGAGCAGAAGCCCCAGCTATGGCACCTAAGCCTGGACTGACTCTTCCTACAAATTCCAGACCCAAATAAAGTGCCGTGCTAACAGTTATGATTCTGGAGTCCTCAGCAGCTGTCCAGGAGGTGTAGGCAACACAACCTGGAAGGATGAGAGACTAAATATCCTTTGGGCAGATTTTGACTAATGAGAGACAATGCATGTGAAGGAGCCATGAAATGAATTCTTCTCCTTTGCTCTCCACAGAGGATTATTCTGAGATACAATAGCTCCATATGATCTATCCAGGGACATTTGCATGATTTCAGTGAGCAGTTGTGTTTATAATACTGTAGCCACTTTAGAAATATGCCCACATTTGTTTGCCTTTTTTTCCCTCCTGTCTCACTTCCTTTTTCTTTTACTAATTGTTTCTCGAGCTTTATACTCCCTAATAAAGCATTATCACATAAGCTGTGTTTTTAAGAACGCACACTAAGATATATTAGCACAAAATAAGACTTCTTTACACTTCAAAGAAATTATATAAACTTAAGCAAAAATGAAGTGATCATCTTCAGCTTTAGAATTATAGATAATTCTAGTTATCTACTGCTGCAGAACACTCAAAAACATAATGGCTTAAAAAAAGAATTATTATTGTTATGGGTCTGCCAGTTGATTGATTTCAGGTGAAAGATTTTTACTTGGAGGCTTTCATGTGGTCGCACTCAGATATCAGCTGGTGCTGTAGTCATCTGAAGGCTTGACTGGAATGGACAAACCAGATGGCTCAGACACACGAATGGCAGTTGCTGGCTCTCAGATAGGGACTCCACTGGCTTTGTCAACCAGGGTGTCTACACAAGGCGTCCAGTGGCTTTGGATTCTTACAGTATGGTAATGTAGTATCTAGAGGGAGCACCCTAAGAAGTGAAAATTCTAAGAAGCCAGTTAATAGTATCCTCTTATAATTCTTTGTATTTCTGTGGTGTCACTTGTTACTTCTCTTCTCTCATTTATGGCCCTTTCTCTTTTTTCTTAATGAGTCAGGCTAAATTCCTAGAAACATACAATCTTCTAAAACTGAACCAGGAAGAAAAAGAAAATCCAAACAAACTGATTACAACAAACAAAATTGAATCAGTCCAGGACCAGATGGATTCACAGGTGATTCTACCAAACATTTAAAGAAGAATTAATATCTACTGTCTTCAAGCCATTCCAAAGGAAAAAAAAGAAATAGAAGAGGAAGGAACATTTCCAATTATATTCTATGAGGCAAGATTACCCTGATACCAAAACCACAGACACCAGAAAAAAAGAAAGCTACAGGCCAATATCCCTGATGAACATAGATGCAAAAATTCCCAATAAAATATTACCAAGAGGCCAGTTAAATGTTTTCACTGGAAACTGACACATTGTCTCTCTGTCATATTCTATTAGTCAAAGATATAACAAGCAGATTCAAGGAAGTAGAGATATAGACTCTACTCCTTGATGGGGGAGTAGTTTGTTCACAAAGCTTTATGGAAGAACATATAAAGAAATATAGCTAACTCTAGAAAATGAATTCTGCTATAGTGATATTATCAATTTCTAGCATATATAGGAACAAAAGAGAAAAGGGGGTATAAAGCAATAATTGAGTAGTTTCCCCTACTATAGACATTTTCAACAGGAGTGGTTATTTCTTTTCCTTAAAGATCTTGTTATACACAGAAAAAATGTTTATTTCTTACTCTATAGTTTTTCCTATTCTGGCAATTCTCAACTTAAAATTTCATTTCTTGGCTTTAAGCACACTATCTAAAGCATTGCAATACTATTTATAGCTTTACCATATGATTATATGCAGAATTTGCTTCAATATATCTACCCATAAGTTTTCACCCCTGATGGTTAGAGATGTGCTAGAATCAAGTGAAATATCTGGACATGGGCTGCAATTATAAAGAATTAAAAAATTTTTTTGTCAAATTCTGACAAATTTTTCAAACCCTTCACTTCACTTGGGCTAGCTTGTTGTCCTCATTCTTACATCTTAGAAAACAAAGTAACCTGCTCACTTTAGTCCCCATACAGTCAGTCTCATTGTTATTGTAAATAACAATTATGATGTCTAGCCCAGTGTGAAAACCACATTTCCAAACTTCATTCACAATTAGTGCTTCCTTCAATTCGTGCTGGTGGAAGCCAACATGTAGAATAGGGTCACCATGATCTCTATTTCCTCTCCTAGATTCTCTTTCCTTCTTTCCTCAATTTGGTAAGCTGAGTTTCTGACCCATCCTGAAGGAGTCCAAACTAGAGGAACAGGAAATATCTTACTTGACTGGTACTGTCTGAATTGGTCTCAAGTTTTTGAAAACTGATTCTTCCACAGAGAAATGTTGTGGATTGTGGATAAGGTCCTCTTTACCAGGGATGTTTTATCTGCAGCATCTTTGATGCATGTAAATGTGACTTTTCTGCTTGGTCATTTATAATCTCCCCTTAGCCCATGGCCAATCAGATAAATTTCCTACCCTCTTCCTGCTGAGGTCTCTTCAAGCTTCCATGCACCCCTCTTTTCAGGACCTGAGAAGATTCAAGCCCAGCTGCCCTGTGGCCTACACATAGGATCATCGTAAATAGGGCCAATGCCCACTCACTTTGTTACTGTTATAGGTACTTCCCTATGGTAGTCCTCTACACTGTAATCATGGGTTATAGGAGCCAGCCTCTTGTCATTTAGATTCTTATGACCACAGTCCACTGTGTCTCTCAAACTCCCAAGTTTCCTTTATTTTATATGAAATTGAGAAAAGGCGTTGAGACTAAAATCCCAACCTTTCCAAAGTAACCTGTGTTTACTGCACATCCTGTCAAACTAAATTATAAACATGGTGTCTTAACTATGGTTCACAAAACTCTCTCTTAGCTACCTCCTTTATAAGTGCTGCTTTGAGTCTAGCACTTTGCTTTGGGAAGTGAAAATGCTTGCCATCTATTGTCTCAGACTTAGTTCTTAGTCTTTATTTCTAAATCTAAACATCAGGAAAAGAGTCCCATGTTAATATCCTATAAATGGAATAAAAGTGAGGAGAGAAAGAGATAGTTAACATGTAAGTGAAATGTCTGAAAGACTGTCCTCTAAGTATACAGTCATGAAAAGCAGTCACCTGATGTCTGTCTATTGGGGTATCTGATTACCTTTGATATGAGGAAGTAGATTATTTAAATAGCAGATACATTGTGGCAGTTGTAAGTAACATATTACAGAGTACATATTGTATTATGGTTTAAATATATATGTAAATATATATTCATATATATATTTTGTAAATTTTAATGTTCATATACTTGTGAGCAGAAGCATATTTTATTCCATAATGGAATTCTGTAACTTTCAGATAATATTAAATAAATTTTAAAAATATAATCCATATGGTAGCATCAAATATTTAATAAAGCTCAAAATTATTTTACTTATTCCCCAAAAGAAATTTGTTAATTTGACCAAATTTTACTTACTTATATACACATCTTTTGAAAGCATAATTTGAGGATTTATCCCTTACTATATAATATTATCCCAGCAGATAGCTCCCAGCTATAAGTCTGAGTAGAATGTTGAATAAACTGGAAAATATTCAATTTGTTCTCTCTGTACTTTACCCTTTCTTGTAATATATTTTGACAACAGTATGTTAGCACGATAATACAGCAATTTCTCATTGACTAAATATTCAGTGATTTAGTGGTTCTAGAAGTTTTTTATTATTGAATAAACAAATTGGCAAATGCCTATAAGACATCTCCTATCAATCTTACAGTCTTGATTGATTGAAATTGCTTTTCTCTATTTAAGCTGATAAAATACTACATTTTTACATGTTTTTATTTATAGAAAACTCTGACAGAATGAGTTCTTGTCCTCTGATCCATTCCTTTTTCCATGGTTCATAGACCCTAACAATTTGGGCTACTGCCCCCAGGTAGTTGTGTGGAAACTTTATGCTGCTATTCCTCAGACCCTTCACCTAAAGGGATTACATCACAGGCTAAAGTTACTTAACTATCCAAACCCCCTTCACTCTCTACAACAAAAACAAAATATTTTTTTTCTAAAATATACCATAAATGAAGGAATTGCAGGGAGAACAAAGAGAACTCTATTTCATTACTATCATGAGTAATTTGGGCCTCTGTTCCTTTCTAGATTACATGTAAAACTTTAAAATTTATGAGTGAAAATACTCTTACAGGAATGTGAGTACTATATAGGAGGGAATGAAAGGAAGATCTGACTGTGAAATCAGAAAAAAACCTAGATTGAAATTCAATGCCTGACTATATACCTCTAGGCAAGATTCACAATCTTTTCCGTTTCAACATTTCCAAGGGAGATATAATGAAGGGACTGTTATGAAAACTAGGATTCCTAATATTGAATACTACCTAGCTTCTTTTTTTTGTTTTGAGAGAGAGAGAGAGTTGTGGGGGGGTAGAGGGGCAAAGCGACAGAGAGAGAGAGAGAGAGAGAGAGAGAGAGAGAGAATTTTAAGTGGGTTTCACACTCCGCATAGAGCCCTGTGGGGCACTCAATCCCCAAATCATGGGATTATGACCCAAGCTGAAATCAAGAGTCAGATGCTTAACTGACTGAGCCACCCATGTGCTCCTACTTTCCAGCTTTTAATAGATGCTCATAAGTTACATATTTTATTCTCTTATATAATTCTAAAAATATGCCCTCCCTTTTTGTTTTGTTTTGTGAATGGGAAGAATATTATTGAATTCTTATCATTAATTTCAGAGCTGACTGACCTAAGACTGGTTTTAACGGCTATCCAGACAAGTAAGTAGTATATATTCGAAGGCATCTGAACTTCTTCTGAAATTGAGGTTTAAAAGATGTTATCACAGCATGGCAGTGAAATGGTCCACAAATCCAGTAAAGTTCTAATGAATTTTCATTTTTTTGGTTTGTTTTCTGTTTTCTGTCTTCAAGATTTTATGGAAAAGTGTTTTGCTTTTCCCTATTTATAAACATTTAAAACTTGTAAAGCTGGCTGTAGTTGGGCAATAATAAATAAAGTGTCTAATAAAAGACTCTGGAAATGCTAAAAGTGACATTTTACAATAAGTAGAAAATATTGAAGTGAAAATTGTGAAGTAATTTAGAGTTAGAGTGAATGTATTCATACATTTGAGCATTAAAGCCAAATTAGAAAGATTTCTTCAAAAACCTCTAAGGAAACAGAAAGAGTGACTTATGGGTATCATTTAATTAAAAGCTTGTCCTCTGAAGTCATACTGATTTATCATTCCCTAGCCCTGGTACATGTATTGAAAAAGACAAATAGCTTAGCGCTTGCCTGTTGGAGCTCCTCATTGGTGCTTATATTCTTACACATAAGAAACAATGAAAGATTATTTAAATCTGAAGATCATTTTCTAACACACAAGCCAACAATGGAAAAGTTATTTAAATATGCCATTTTAAGAAATACTTTATCTCATTACTCTTATTTTCTCAATAGACATAAAATATGACAATACACTGCCTTGATTAGATTCATAATTGGTCAGAAAAGATCTACTTTTAGGGGGCCTAAAAGTTCCATTCAAAACCACTAAAGTAAACACTACCTAGTGAACAAACAAAAAAACCAGTTATTATTTTCCAAAATAATATAAAATTAACTAGAATTTTTCACATGGAATCCTATTTATTCTTGCAGATGTTAACTAGGAAAAACATATAATTATATACTATATAATTATATACCATATATATATGGAGAGAGAGAGAGACTATAAGACCTGATGCCCTCAAAAATCTTTGTTACTAATGGATTTTATATGTCTGTAATATATGAGTGTGCATATACATGAGAGAGGTTTATTAATGACACACTTACTATACTTTTGTCTTCCATCACCATCAGTAGTGCTGTGTTTACTCAGCTACATTAAAAGTATACTTAAAAGACCTACATGTGAGACAGGAAACCATCAAAGTCCTAGAGGAGAAAATAGGCAGTAACCTCTATGACCTCGGCTGCAGCAACTTCTTGCTTGACATGTTTCAGGAGGCAAGGAAAATAAAAAAAAAAAAAATGAACTATTGGGACTTCTTCAAGATAAAAAGCTTCTTCACAATTAAGGACACAATCAACGAAACTAAAAGGCAACTGAAGGAATGGGAGAAGATATTTGCAAATGACATATTGGATAAAGTGTTAGTATCCAAAATCTATAAAGAACTTATCAAACTCAACACCCAAGAAATAAATAATCCAGTGAAGAAATGGGCAGAAGACATGAATAGACACTTTTAAAAAGACATCCAGATGGCTAACAGACACATGAAAAATGCTCAACATCACTCATTGTCAGGGAAATATAAATCAAAACCACAATGAGATACTACCTCACACCTGTCAGAATGGCTAAAATTAACAACACAGAAAACAACAGATGTTGGTGAGGCCACAGAGAAAGGGGAACACTTTTGCATTGTTGGTGGAAATGAGAACTGGTGCAGCCACCTTGGAAAACAGTATGGAGTTTCCTGAAAAAAAATTAAAAATGGAATTACCCTATGACTCAGCAATTACACTACTAGGTATTTATCCAAAGGATATAAAAATGCTGATTCGAAGGGGCACATGAACCCCAGTGTTTACAGCAGCATTATCAACATTAGCCAAAGTATGGAAAGAGCTCAAATGTCCATTGACTGGCGAATGGATAAAGAAGAGGTGTTACACATATACAATGGAATACTACTCTGTGATGAAAAAGAATGAAATATTGCCATTTGCAATGACATCAATGGAACTATAATGTATTATGCTAAGTGAAATAAATCAGTCAAAGAAAGACAAGTATCATATGATTTCAGTCATATATGGAATTTAAGAAACAAAACAGATGAACATAGGGGAAGGGAAGGAAAAACAAGATAAAAACAGAGAGGGAGGCAAACTGTAAGAGACTCTTAACTATAGAGAACAGAGGGCTGGTGGGATGAGCTAAATGGGTGATGGCCATTAAGGAGGGCACTTGTTTGGATGACCACTTGGTGTCATATGTAAGTGATGAATCACTGTGTTCTATTCCTGAAACCAGTCCTACCCTGTGTGTTAACGAATGCAAATCTAAATAAGTACTTTAAAGAAAAACACACAATATTTGTTATCACATAGTTTCTGTAGGTCAGGAGTTTGGGAGCAGAATATCTGGGTCCTCTTTCTCAAGGTCTCTCACAGGCTGCAGTCAAGAGTTCCATCTAGATGGAAGTTATCCCAAGACTCAAATGGGGAAGGATCTGCTTCCATGTTCAGCTATGTGGTTGTTGGCAGGATCTAACCCTTTACTGGCTGTTGTTTGGAGACTGCCCACATTGGTTGCCCTGTGAGCCTTTCCATAGGGCAGCTCAAATGTAGCGGCTTGCTTTATGAGAGCAAACAGAAAAAGAGACAGCAGATAGGCAGATAGAAGAGGGAAGTCACAATCTTTTGGTAACTTAATCCTGGCAGAGGCATCCCATTACTTTTAGAATATTTTATCCATTAGAAAGAGGTTTACTAGGTTGAGCCCATACTCAAATAGAGGGGGATACACAAAGACTTCAATACCAGGAGTTAGATCATTTCAGGCCATCTTAAAAGGCAACCTACCACACTGTTAATGCCTTTAGGGAAATCTCACTTTCCACCCAATTGACTTATCAATATATTCACTCAACAGCATATGTCTTTTCCTAGGAAGGGATTCTATTATTAAGAAAATTATACCTATTTATAATATCACCAATACACACACTCATGTGTGCACTCATATGCACATGTACTCGCATGCACACACCACCAAAAAAAAAAAAAATATGCCAAAGGGCATAGATATAGGAAAGGAATTACATTCTGTGGAAAATTATCCATCCCTTTATAATAGGATTCAAAACATGATCATTTTATAAAAACACTGCTACATATATCATTACCAAAATATGCAACTTATAAACACAGTTTCAGAAATATTTCAATTCTATAAGAACAAATATTCAAAAATATTACATGATTTCAGTCTCAAATTATATCAATAAATTATTATGTTTTTATATAGCATGTAAACAGTATTTTCATGAAGTCGAAATATAAAAAGACTGGATGAGAACTTTTTGAGATAGGGTTTACAAGAAAGATAATTTTAAAAGATCTCAGCCTTTAAAAAGTTTTAGTTAATATTCCTTACCAAGCACTACATTGGTATGTTAACTCTGACAAGCAGAAATAATGGGTTCTTTATTCATCAACCCTATTGCTGATTCTGGTTTCTTAGAAAAAAGCAGAATGACCTGTTAACCCTAGAATGTTCCATTCCCTTACACTCCTACATTTACATCAAGTACTCAAGGATAGAGAGACCAGTCTGTGGAATAGAAAAGAAATAAACTAAAAATATAAATGGGAACATGGGTGATTTTAATAGCTACTTCACACCCAGAGACTACCTAACTTCATCTAATGGTTTGTCACACTGAACACCTAGAATGGTGTGCAAAAATTACAGAAATTTTACTGTTAACGCCTGTTCCTATCACATTTAGATGTCTCTGGTTATCTAGGAATATGGAGCTGAAATTGAGAAAAGGAAATAAGATGTTCAGAAAATATGTCATTGTGAATGAAAAATGATTTAGAAAAGTAAAAGATCATAATTAAGAAAATATCACCAATGCCAAAGTGCTGAAACTAGAGGTCATCTCAATATTACATCACAGAAATTGAGGATATGTTGCTAATGTAATATATAAATAATAGAAATATATAAATAATTACAAATAAATAAGAACACAATTGAAGTATGTCCAATTTGAAAAAAGACACTGTGAAATCATATAAAATTACTTTTCTGAAAAGTGGAACATTATGGTAGGAATAGAAACAGAAGGAGTTTTTTGTTTTGTTTTGTTTTGTTTTTAAGAAAACAATAAAAACAAAAAATAACAAATAGAAAAATTGGAACTTTTCCTTTCTTCACCCACTTAGAAAAATAAAGGTGTATGACTAGTATAAACCCTCTGTTCAGAGAGCAATTTAACTGTCGTATATTCTAACTAGGAGAATTGGGAAAATGGAACTTTTCCTATATGGAGTCCCTGTTATACAAATGAAAAACATTCTGACAGTCCCATGCATACAGGAGACCATACCTTGACATATTCATTTATTCACCCATTCATTCACTCATTCACCCATTCATTCATTTATTCATTCATGTCTGGTCTTACCATAATGTAAAGGGATATACCAAAAGTCTAAAGGATTCAAAAATAAGAAACTTTTGCTCAAATGGGAAAAATTGCCCCCAAATTTCTCCGCTTTCAAGAATCATATAAACAAAAGGTACAGAAACATGCAGGTTGCCTAGAACCTTCCATAGCTCCACCCACTTGTCTAAACCATGTAATTTATTGAATATCATCCTTCAACTTAACAGAATTTCAACACAAGCCCTAACTAGAGAATTCAAGGTATATTCCAAGATAGAGAGAGTGTAGCCAAGAAAATTCTATCCCAAATTTTTTTTTGGCAATTATAATGATTGGTAGAAATTACTCCATTGAAAGCAATGGAGAAATTATGTAAATACTCTGCAACTAAAGATAATTATGCATAGCATACAAAGTGCATATAAAGAATAGAACCAGGAAGTGGTGCCCAGCTGGCTCAGTCAGTAGAGCATGCAGCTCTTGATCTCTGGGCCATGAGTTCAAGCCCCACCTTGGGCACAAAACCTACTTTAAAAAAAGAAAAAGTAGGAGATGATGAATCCCTGAGAACTGGAAGACAATTAGAGGGACAAATGGGATGAGTACTATCAGAAGCAATAAAAAATAGATTCCACAAGGGGCACCTGGGTGGCTCAGTCAGTTAAGCATTCCACTCTTGATTTCTTCTCAGGTCACCATCTCATGGCTCATGAGTTCGAGCCCTGTGTCGGGCTCTGTGCTGACAGCATGGAGTCTGCTTGGGATTCTGTCTCCCTCTCCCTCCCTCTCTCTCTCTCTGCCCCTCTCCCGCTTGCTCTCTCTTTCTCTCTCTCAAAAAGAAATAAAAATAAACTTAAAAAAATAGGTTCAACAGTATAGAAAACCAAGTCAGCAATATGAAGAAAACAATTGATAAAATCAATTATAATGCATATTAAATGGAATAAATTAAAAAACAGTTATGGAGGTATTAAAAGTCCCAGAAGACTGACACAAAGCTCTAACACCGAAATGATTTGGATAACTGGAGAACAGAGTAACTAAATTGAAAGCAATAAAAACATACTATTTGCAGTTTTATTAAAAGATAAAATAACAAAAGTAATACAATAATTTAAATTTTTAATAGTTATTATTCTTTAAATATCCAAATGAAAAAGTTGAACATGTAAATTTGGGAGGATCTCACATAACCAAAAAAAAACACTTAATTTAATTAAAATGTTAATAAGCAGCAGAGTAGAACCTAGTGACATTATTGAATTCCTAGGATAAACACAAAAATCTCATATCAAAAAAGACAGAAAAAGGGCGCCTGGGTGGCTCAGCTGGTTAAGCCTCCGATTCTTGGTTTCGGCTCAGATCATGATCTCACAGTTCACAGGTTTGAGCCCCACTTCAGGCTCTGCACTGACAGTGTGGAGTCTGCTTGGAATTCTCTCTCTCTTTCTCTGCCCCTCCCTGCACATGCACTCTCTCTCTCTCTCTCTCTCAAAATAAATAAATAAAACTCAAAACAAAATATTAAAAAAGACAGGGACACCTGGGTGGCTCAGTTGGTTAAGCATCTGACTCTTGGTTTTGGCTCAGGTCATGATCTCACAGTTCCTGTTCGAGGCCCGTGTCGGGCTCTGCAGTGACAGTGCAAAGCCTGCTTGAGATTCTGTCTCCCTCTCTTCCTGCCCCCCGCTGCTTGCTCTCTATCTCTCTCTCAAAATAAGTTAAAAAATAAATAAATAAAAATAAATTAAAAAGAAAAAAACAGTCTACTTACACACGATTTAAACCAAAAAACATCAAACTTATCTTAAAATTCCCTTTTGTACTATTAGAAGTCATGTGTGTGTCATTGTCCATGTTTGAAGTCAACAGAAAGGAATCCTCAAATTTATAATTTCAAAAAAAATTATCAAATCCACTTGAAGATATCATTCAACTACACTTATCAAATCAAAGTGACAATTTTGTCAATGCAGAAGGAAACCTTGCTATGAAAGTCCTTGCAATGAATATTGACTCAAGGGAAACATAATTAAATATAAATAATTGTCATTCTCTCCAAGCTCTGTAATATATAGGTTAATTTAGCTTTCCTGGCATCTCTGCTTTTCTTCCATCATTATCTGTTATTTATAGACTTTGTGGAGCAGGCCCTGTGATGGGCCCCTCTTAGTGAGGGTTGAGGTGTGTATATACTGCATATATATGTATATATGCAGTATAAGAAGGGTAAATTTTCAATATTCAACATTAATAATTTTACCTATTAACTTTATGATCATTTTTTTAATATGTTAGGGGAGGCACTTTCATTTTCACAGATTAATTACTTAATATGACTATTCCTATTCTGGAATTATCCAAGTGGTAGAGAACTTCATTCTAAGTGATATAGAAATACATGTAGAAATAAAGAAATAACCTCTGTCGATGTAGATATAAAAGTGATACTAGGAAAATACATATTTTCTTTAAAAAATCCTTACCAAATTATGTCACTAATTATTTGCTATCATGTGCTGCTCATGTGTCTGTAAATGTGCATTTTCTGAAATGCATAAACTAGCAACTCTTGGATGTTTTCCCTTCCCCAGTGCAGTAATTATATTTGTACTTAATTCTGAGCTTGTTACATATACTATTTTGCCAAATATGATCATTTAGAGTCATTTTGACACAGGCTTAGCATCATAAATATTGACTGTGTAAGAACATGGACCATATTTGCCTAAAATATGAGGGTTTTCATCCAAGTACATAAGAATTTGAAATTGAAAATATGCAAAAATCTCATTCAGTCCAGGATCTTCAAATGGATGTGACTTGTCATCATTGTCAAAGCACTCAGTTTAGGCTTTGATTTCAAGAGTCACTCTCTACCTACTATGCATCAGAGTTTAGTCACTGCTGTGGGCAATCAAATTATAGTAATTAACCTATAAACCAAAACTAGAATAATAATAATCCCGTATCATTTAATCCTCTTGCTGCCTCTCTGGTATTAGTTTTCTGGAAACAAACAGAAACAAAAACAAAACACTACATGGCTAATCCCAGACAACAAAAATTTTCTGAAATCTTCCTTCATATTCCTGTACCCATCTCTTTCTCCCCTAAGAGTCCTGGAGCTATATAGAGAACTATATAGATGACCTCAGAGATCATTGAGCAGATGATTATAATATCACTACCTTTGGGCTTGATTACTGTTTTCAGCAACCTCCAGTTAAATTTTGCTATGGAAGAACTGATGTGATCAGCACCTCCAGTTGTATGTGGGTAAGTGTTCACACTCACACCTGTTACAAGCAGATAGGTATTCTCTGAACTTCTAAATAATGATACAACATCTTGCCTAGCTTTCCATCATTTATTTTTTCCCATCCTCTGTCGCTTCCTTTGCCTCTGTCCTCTCCTTTCCTCTCTCCCTAAAACTATTATGTGACCTTAGCAAATTGGGCATCTTTGGGGAGGATGGGGCAGTGACGCATTTCTGAGTGTTGAAACCCAAATGGAGAGCCGGTCATCTGAGAGGAAGTGCACCAGAGACTCTGTTTGTGTTATCAGAGCCTGAGTGGTATGAGGAGGGCAAGTAATGGAAGCCTAGTGTGGTGTCTTAGAGCCTGGATGAAATAAGCAAGGGTCTCAGGGGGACAAGAGAAGTGGTAGGGGGGCATCTTGGTGGTGGTGAAAGCCCAAGTAGGATGAGGAGGTACTTATGCAGAGGGGATAGCAGCTATGACAGCGGAGAAGTGGTTACACAAAAAGGGCATGGACCCAATGGTAAATATACTGTGGATAAGTGGAGCTTGAGAAGGGGGTTACAAAAATAGAAAAGGAGAAAACTAAAAAGGATCTTGTGGTGTTAGACTGGAATAGGAATTAGAGGTATTGGTTTTAATAGCAGACATTAGTATGAATTCATGGTTTTTAATACAGCGGGATATACTGGAATTGGAGGTATCTGTGTGAAATCACATAATTTTCAATCTACAGAAATACAGAAGTAAATATGGGTATAAAAGGAAGGATGCGTGTGTGTGTGTGTGTGTGTGTGTGTATTTCATTGCTTTATTTACTTGTATAGCCTGAGAAGAGCAATACCCTAATGGCAGTGACCATACCAAGAATCACAGATCCTAGTTTATAAACAGTATTCTCTATCAAAAGCAATGGTAGGAACATATAAAAATAAAAACAGAAACAAAACAAAACAAAATTAACTTAGAAGCCAGCTTGGAGGAGTTCACACTGGCCAAATCTGGATATGTGAGCAACAAATGAATAATGATACAAATAAATAGCTCATTAAGTAAAACAATTATCTATTAGCCAATACTGATATAATAACTAAGAGAAAAGAAAACTTTTCTATACAAAAGAATGCCAACTTATGAATGTAGAGGAATAGTAGCATTAGAAAATCATCATTTGACCATTATCATAGCAAAAACTAATTCAGCCAAGAAACATCAATGCATGCTAAACTAAGAAGTAAAATTTAGAGGGGGAAGAGAATATCTACATCCTCTCAAACTACCTCCCCACAAAATATTTATTACATGTGAAAGAAAAAAGAGTAGCTTTTCTGTGGAAAAACCAGGCAATGACCACTCTAATCAAGTGACCAAAATTATCAACATCAGTAATGTGAGAAATCAAAATCATGTGCCACTGATAGGATGCTATGAGCAGAACACAGCATCATTTCTATGACATCACTACCAACAATGCCTAACCTGAATTTAATCATGAGAAAGCATCAGAAAAACCCAAACTGATAGATATTCTACAGAGTAATTGACCTGTGATCCTCAAAAGTGAGAAAGTCACAAAAATCAAGGAAAGACTGGAGAACAGTCACAGATTGCAAGGCTAAAACAACATGATGGCTAAATGCAATGAGTGATATTGGCTGGATTATTTTAACATAAAGGGGATTATTGAGACTCTTGGCAAAAATTGACTGGGTCTGTGGTTTATACTGATATAATGTATCAGTATTAATTCCTTGACTTTGATTGCTATATTGCAATTATACAGGAAATTCATCTTTCTGTAGGAAATAGGAACCCAAGTATTTAAAGATCATGGCACACCATGTTGGCAATTTGTTCCCAAACAGTCCAGGAGAAAAAATTCTTTGTAATATTCTTGCAACTTTTTCTGCAAGTTTGAAATTATTTTAAACTAAAAGAAAAAAAAAGAGTATAACCTACATTCTGCTCCCTATATTTTTCTCTTTCCTTTTGCAGACTACAGAGAGGCTCTGCTAGTCCTAGATATCATAGTAAGGAGGTTATGTGTGCTGGTTTTGCCAATAAAGAGTTGATGCAGAAAGACATATTCTAGTGGAGATTTTTTCCTGTAATACTTTTAGTACAACTGAATAATGTAGATTAATAACAAATTACCATTTCTGAGATATCCAGACTATTTCTTTATTGCTCATTTGTAAAACTATTGATAGGGAGAGAGAATTCCTAATTGCAAGCAAATAGTCCTTCAAAATCATATGCCAGAGCAAGGTTCAGAGGCTGCTTTCTTTTTTCTTAAATGAATAAAGGATAATGAAGAGAGAATATCACATTAATTCAGAATAGATTCACTGTTTCCACAGTCCTAAGCATAATTTATTGAAAGGTTTTTAATTTAATTGACAGTGTATATACAGAATTCAGAGAAGAAGATAACCATAAGATAACAGAATTAGAGATGAAAAATCTCAACATGTTGCCAACCAGAGAGGACATCATTTATCTCATTGCATTTGGGTGTTCTACTAAGTTGGATGTGAAAACCTCTCACAAGAATAATTCAGAAGCAGAAGATAATACGTTTTAAAATTCCTCAAGCAGAAACAGATTTTCAGGGAGGGCTGCCATAAAGATTTCATACTGGTAACCTCTAAATTCTAGAAGTTGTAACAGATCTCATTAAATGTTTAACTCTTTAGCTTCCTTTTTTCATTAGTTTTGGTCAAAATTGCAAAGAACATATTAACTTTCGATTTCTCTATTCAGAGCTCTCCTGACTTATTTCTCTAGATTCCCAAATCTTGGAGGTCAGGCCAAGTCCCAAGTCTTTTCTGTCTCTAAAGTAGGTTTTCTAATTAACTCCTCAATACAAAAGAATAGGAGGTTAAAATATGTTACACTTCCAGTAATATTTGTATTTTGGCTGTAGGATGTATGCTGGTTCTCTGAAGGGGGCGTGAATCTCCAACATGTACAATTTCAGGAACGTTCACTTGTCATTTGCATCCCCACCAAGAATTTCATGTGGATGTATAGCTGAAAGTTAAATATGAAGATGATTCCTAACACAATACAATACCCACAGCAAACACTTGATAAATATTTACTATCAAAATTGAAAACTGTCTATATTTTTATCACAACCTAGACAAATAATCAATTTATTTTAATTATTCCAGTCTTCATAAGTGTAGAGTCATTCCAATAACTTTTATCAATATCTTTGTGCCTCAATAACTTATCAGTAGAAGCAAGAAATTACTAAATAGGACAATGTTATAGCAGTTTTAATAACATTTTAGTTAGGACATCAGCAATCTGTTAAATAGCTTGGTTAACATTTTGCCATCAATTTAACATTAACTATAATTAGGACATTGATTTAAACTGAATACTGTCAATATCTTGCCAAAAAATCATGAATTCATTTGAAAAAAACTTGCTTGCGGCACACATTCTTAGTGTGCTGGCCTTCTGTTCTCTCTAGCAACCTTCCAATGAGATCTGGCCACAGAACCCAGCTCAGCCGATGAGACAAAGCAGAAATTGAGGGGTGGAACTTCCCTTTCCAATCTTGCCTCTTCCCTTTCCCTCTCTCCCCTCTCCTGTCTGTGAACTTGATACTTGCCAGTTTAGCAGTCAGTTTGAACCAGTGCTGACAAGCATTAGGGTAAAAACCACCGACTAAAGACTGTCTGGTTTCCCTGAGGACATTTTTGGAGAGACAGTTTGCTCTTTCGGGTCTTCATATTATTTTGAGACTAAAAAAATCGTTTACTTGTTTAAACAGAGTTGCTTGGGTTTTATGTTATGTACTGCTAAATGTAATCCTTACTGATGAGATATAAAATGAACTATTACACAATCTAACATAATATACTTAATTCTCAGCAATGGGCAAACAACAACAATGAAAACAGCAAGTCTACCCTAATAAAACCAAAATCTCAACAGATATTTAAGAAATCTTAGTTCATATTTCTCTCTCTCATAATTTTTGTCTCCTCAGATTTTTATTCTTTAATTAAAGATCTGTATGCATTCGAACGAGGATTTATATTTCATAGCATAAAATATTCTGTCATCCTTTTGTTGCCCTTGTCATCTGCTCATTTTCTGTCCTTTGGATTCTCCTCTGGCACTTCACATTTTCTCTCAAGTAATCAGAGAACCTTCCATTTTCCTTTGTAAAACTATTTCAAGCCAATAAACAGGCCCTGGAGACTCAGTTTCTATAACAAGGACTAAACCTATTTACCAAACACAAATGGCTCTTTACCTCAGAGAATTTTTATATAAATGAAATGTACCCCTTCTAAGTGTTTATGCATCAGCAATGAGTTATTGTAATGTTCTTATTGTGCTAGTATCTACTATCCTTTCACATAGAAGAGGTTAGAGTACATAGTTGTTTCTTTCACTTGGGGAGGTTTCTATGTCACACCCTCCTATTTATTTCCTTTCATTTTATCCTGAAAGCACAAAAGCAAAGAGAAAGATATGCACATCACTGCCAAAATCACATTGTCTTTTGCTGGGAACAAAACTGCTATTTTGGCATTTTTTCTACCCATGAGAGAGCCCTGAATGATCATTAAAAGCTAGTTTAATTAGATACATGTGGATAAAAGATGAGTGGGAAAAAAATTATCCTTCTCTACAAACTTGAACATTCTGCTGTAGCATGTGGCATGATCACTCAGCTCCCCACCTTCCTCATGTGCTTCAGACTGTGAAAGTATATTTGGCCATGGCTTTTACTAAGGCTTTTTGATTACATTGAATGATGGTTCTCTTTTCCATGTCCACTTATGTACTAAATCAATAAGTGTCTAAACACATAATATTTATAGCAGAGGAACATATGTATATTTTCAGTTACATATAGAAAAATAAATATATTTTATTTATATATTAAAGTCAACTAAATGTATTATAAAATAAATTATAAGTCCTCAGATTCCTTCACCTGTACTCTTTGCGCTGGACATGTGGTGCCCCAGCTTATGAATTTTATAAGTACACATCTCAAAAAGATCTTATAGAATGGCATAATTTTGAAAACTTTGGTTTGGAAATCTAAGAATAAAATTCTGTTCTTTGAGTGTTCTTATTTTATAAAAAATGTATGCAATCATCATTTTTCTCAATTAGCAGCAAACTGATAAAAA
>CM053560.1:49904022-49923153 GCA_028646485.1 Cryptoprocta ferox
TACTCTTTGCGCTGGACATGTGGTGCCCCAGCTTATGAATTTTATAAGTACACATCTCAAAAAGATCTTATAGAATGGCATAATTTTGAAAACTTTGGTTTGGAAATCTAAGAATAAAATTCTGTTCTTTGAGTGTTCTTATTTTATAAAAAATGTATGCAATCATCATTTTTCTCAATTAGCAGCAAACTGATAAAAAATTTTTTTCTTTGGGAACAGAACTTGTTCATAAGCCACTGGCCTTGACTTAGTATTTGGGGATTGGTATGCTAGATTCATAAATACGAACATGCAATACTCATGCATCCAGAATGTATATTTAGATTAAACATACATAACAGGGTTGTGTCTCAAAAGGTTTAATTTGAGGTTCTCAGGTTTACCAGTATCCTATTTTCTGTTTCCACTACTTAATCATCACCTGAATTTTCCCTTTTTAATAACAATTAGCTATTTCAAATCTCTTATTATTCCATACAAAGTTATCTTTTCCAAAGAGGAAATGGTATTAATTGGTATCAATTACCTATCAAATATATAAAGAACATATTTTATTTTATTTTCAAAGGAGTATTTTCAGCTTTATTTTTCAAGATTTCAAAATTGTGTAAAAAAATGTAAAGAAGATAAACTTGAAAAAAAAACCTCCACTTCTAATACATACCTATAGTATTATAAAATGTCCTTTTGAGGGAGGTTTTTGCTAATAGACTTTGGAATCAGCTCTAATTTATATTCTGGCTGTGTTATTTTTGTGTATAAATCTATGAGTTGTTTTGTGATTATACTTTTAAGGAAAAAGATTCCTTTTGAAGGGACCATTTCATAATAGTGCTCAATATGTTGCTTTGAATAGGTTATAAACCCAAGAAATTGAACAAATAACAAAAGATGAGAAATTTGAATTTTTGAGAGGTGTCATGATGGTTGTAAAAACTTGGACCCTAATTAGCAAAAGTTGCAAAAGATAAAAACCTCAAGTAGACAAGTAGTTTCTAAGGTATTTGAAAAAATCAGTTTCAAATGAGTTGTTATAAGTTATTTACTAGACTACAGACTAGGGCTTCCCTAATGTGAACCCCCAACCAGTTCCAGTCCACAAGTTGTTTGTTATGGGCCCATGACAGGACAAGAAAAGATACTGAGTAACTTAGAAACTCTTAAGGTAATCTCTCATCCCCATGACATAAGAATTTTGTGCTTACTTCATTATTGGTCAGGTAACAAATAGATTGCGAATAGGCACCAGTCTATGGACCATACTTTGAATAGGACGGATATGCAGTATGTAAACATGTTTTCCTATCTCTATTATAAAACTTTTAGTGAAAGTCCAATTTGCTCACTAATTTTTTTTAGTAGGTTTGTAGAGGTAACTTGAAACCTTGAGCTCACATCCAAGTCAGCTGCAAGCAAAATTTTTACCTGGTTAAAAAAACAGAAGTAGCTGGGAATAAGATAAAATTCACTTTGATTACATATGCATTGGGGCCATTTGTGTGCTTCATACTAGTATTTGATCAGAATAGGTGTGTGAGGTGTCTACATGCAGCCTAGCAAATATAAGAATTTAATAAATGTTACCAGCATTAATTCAAAAATAAGAAACAAAGATCAGTATTAATGTAAACAAAATAAATCAGATTAGGAAATCATTTCCACAGAAAACTACTCCAAAATGTTGATAAAATAACAAAGTCATTGTCTTAAAAGTTGTGCTATATATTGACTTTTGCTTTCTTTTAAGGAAAATTAAACAAATGGCAATTCTGACAACCTCTGGTATATGGCAGTTCAGAGCAGTTATTCTATATTATATCTCATCCTTTCCAGAGTAATCTAAGTGATCTACCTGAGTTAGTGACAAGTGGTATGCATTGTGTTACACAGAGCAATGAACAAAAAAAAAAAAAAAATCCTTGAATCTGATGGATAATCTTATCACATTCTTATTTCACAATTCCTTAATTGGAAATAAGTCTAGGCAGGTAAATGGTATCTTTTGCATTGCTTTGCTTTATTTTAAAGATGTCCACCATTCATCCTGAGGCATATCTGGGCTGCCTAGTTATGTATGAAAATAACTCAGGGAAATGGAAGGTATGATTAGGCTTTTTATGTGGATACTGATAGTACTTGAAATGCAAAAGGTAAAATTGCAATGGTTACCAATCTTCATGGATAAAGTGATCTGCAGCTAAGGATAAGAAAGTGTATTTGGCAGTACTCTGAATTTTTTGAGGATATTAAAAAAATATTTTTCACCTAAATTCTAAACATGTAGCTCCTATGGTCCCACAAGTAATCTGAAACCCATATAAATCTCCCTGAGCCCTTTAAGAATAGAAAAAAAAAAAATAGTGGATACAGTAGACAGGATAATGAGCACCCTCCCCCCAAAGATGTTATGTCCTAATTCTCAAAATTGAGAATATGTTACCTTACATAGCCAAAAAAAAAAAAAAAAAAAAAAAAAAAAAGACTTTGCAAATGTGATGAAATTAAGGTTCCTGATTCGAAAGATTATCCTGAATTATTTGGATGAGCTTAATGTAATCGCAAAGGTCCTTAAAAGATAGGGGTAGAGGGTACCTGGGGGACTCAGTCGGTTGAGCCTCTGACTTCAGCTCAGGTCATGTTCCCACAGTTTGTGAGTTCAAGCCCCATGTTGGGCTCTGTGCTGACAGCTCAGAGCCTGGAGCCTGCTTTGAGTTCTATGTCTTCCTCTCTCTCTGCCCCTCCCCTGCTCATCCTCTGTCTCTCTCTCTCTCAAAAATAAATAAACTTGGAAAAAAAAAAAAAAAGGATGGGGTGGAAGTGTCAGGGACCAAGAGGAGATGTGATGAAGTGATGAAGCAAGCAAAGGTGGGAGTGATGGACTGTGAAATTGGAGGAAGGGGCCAAAGCCAAGGAATGCACGAGGCCTCTGGAAGTTTGAAAAAGAAAGAAACGATTCTCCTGCCAGAGCCTCCAAAAGGAATGCAGTTCTGTAGACAACTGGTATATTAGCCTGTAAGATCATTTTGGACTTCTCATCTCCAGAACTCAAGTAAAATAAATTTGTATTGTTTTTTAAGCCACTGAATGTATGGTAATTTGTTACAGCAGCAAGAGGAAATGAATATATTAGTGATTTATAATAAAACTATGAAATGACTATTATTTTCCAAAGAAAGTAAAATAATTTTCTTTTTAAGTTATTAGCACCTACAATAAATCTTTCTGAGTTGAATAAGTGATTATGACCAACTCTTTATATCCAGATCATTTGAACCATCTTCAAGACATTTATTTATATTTACCATACTATGTATCAAAGTTTCTACACATGATCACATATAGGAATCTATCCAGAAATTCATCCAGGTAAGAGACAAAATCCTAAAATCCCTAGTATAGTACATGAGTACACAGTAGGTAATCAATAAATATTTGCAAATATTATCATTTTTATTATAGTATTGCTGGCTTAAATTATGTCATGTCTTATTTTCTCACAAAATCAAATTTCTTATCAAGAACTCATGCTTAGTTTTAAAAAGAAACCCTTAGATATATAATATGCTGAAAATTTGTTTGCCTGCGGTAACATTGCTTAAGAGAATACCCATCAATGCAAGCAAAATAACACAGAAACCAAATCATATCTAACTTAATATGATGTTATAATTATATTTAAAAATTATTTCCTTTTGAAATAACACTTTCAGCAAAAGATAGACTGGGGAACATGTTTAACAAACATCTTTTGGTCATCTATAGGTGTAAATATGGTAAACTAGGTTCTATTCACCAATATTCAGTGCTCTCCCTGAAGGAAGGTTATGCTTATTATCTCTTGAAGTAGGTGTTTTGGTTAACAAAATGTGAACAGAAGTGAGGTGGTCACTTTGCAGCAAAATCTTTAATAACAAGTTCATGTATCACTGGTACTCATTCTGCTCTCCCCCAAGGACTGGCAATACCCAGGCAGTGGCTACCCAGATAGTTCGCATCCCTGAGTATAGACATTATGGAACCAAGCCCCCAGTTGATCCACATAAAATGAAAAAGGAGCAAGAAGCAAACCTTTGCTGTGGCAAGTCTCTGAGATTTGAGAGGTGCTGTAAACCACTGTGATTTGGGGTCCCTAGTCCAGCGGTTTTCCAAGTGAGAACTGAGGGGTCTCCAAAACCCATTTGGGTGTTCCATGTGATCCTGCCTTTCTTACTACAAATCTGTGTCCTTTGGATTTTCTTTACATTCATCAACCAAAACAAAATATTGTAGAAGAGTAAAAGAATCAAAAGTGAGGATTCTAGTTGTGTTAGTAAGCCAGACATGAAAGAAATTTCTTAAAAAATATAAGACAATGCCACTCTTCTTAATGTTTTGTTTTGGAAAATACAGTAATTTTTCTCAAAATAGATATTTATTTTAAAATGTAGAGAATTTGTTACTGTTATTTTAAAATAATATTTAAAACAATTCTCAGTTTTAATTTCTTCCGTGGTAAATATCAACAGATAAAACCTACATAAGCAAAAATTCTTTTTGGACATTAATGACTTGAAAAGCATCCTGAAACCAAAAAGTTTAAGAGTCTCTAATCATGACTCTGCCAACTGTTATAGAAGAGACCTGCTGTGCTATCTTCCTTTCTCATGGCAATTTTCCCTGAAATATCAGAATAGGTATTAAAAACAAATTTGCTTGTTCTGTTACATGTGAAACAGAAAATTCTCCTTTCTTGAACTTTTGCTATGCAAGGCATATTAGTTCTTAGGTACAAATAAAGTAGTTTTTCTTTGTAAAAAGCCTTAGATCTTTGGTTTCTTTTTTCTCCCCCACTCCTCTTTCATTTTTACTTCTTTTTGGTCCTCCATGATCTTTTTTATTCTTTTCCTATTTATATTGTAACTTAATGCTAAGTTTTCTAAGTTGAAAAAGAATTGGGGTAAATAAAATTTGAGGCTGAAATAAGCCCTCTGGAACATGTCTATTAAAAAAATAAGTGATAACATATTTAACTGGAAGACTTTGCCTAACAAGTAAATTTTAATAATATTAATAGCTTATTTACATTTCAGCCTTACTGAATTCAGATTTCTGAACATCAACCCAGGGAGGTCTGGGGTGGGAATGGAGAATTTGCATTTCTTTTTTTTAATGTTTATTTATTTATGTATTTATTCATTTTGAGAGAGAGAGAGAGAGAGAGAGAGAGAGAGAGAGAATCCCAGGCAGGGTCCTCAGTGTCAGCACAGAGCTCGATGTGGGGCTCAATCTCACAAACCCTGAGACCATGTCCTGAGCTAAGATCAAGAGTTGAATGCTTAATGGACTAAGCCACCCAGGTACCCCAAGAATTTGCATTTCTAAGTTGTTCCCAGGTGATGTTGATGCTGCTGGAATAGGCACTACGTGTTGAGAGCACAAAACTCCAAGTCATTACCAGTTCCAGGCCATTTCCCTTCACCCTCCTTTGAAGATGCTGTTGTCTTCTTACCCCCATTGATATCAACCACACACTCACTGGCATCCTTTTACCCACCATCATTGGGACACAGGAACACACATTTCTTTCATTCTAAGACCTGTTGTTTTTCAATATCTTCTATTTTTTATTAGGTATTTGGTTACCCAATCACCATATAGTCTTCATAGCTCTTTAGTGTCTCATCTTGAACAAAATCATGTACAATTCAACCATTACATACTCATGTCCACAGCTATCAGTCCTGTCTTTACCTTAAAAACTCCTTGTCATAAATAAATTATACAGAAACACAATATTCCCATCACAAATTTCAACATTTCTAGTATTTTATATTAACACCTTTAATATTCTTCATTCTTAATTCTTCAAGCAAATAGGTTAAAAAGTAATGCTTTATATCACTATTCTAAAAAATTAAAAACAGTATCTACTGCCATTTATTAAGTACTTAATACTCATTAGTTACTTAAAAAAATTGAAAGAAAAAAAAAAAAACTTTCACCAGACAAGATGAGCAGAGAAACGTTGATTTTACTTTGATACAATTGCTAGCAATAGGGGAGAGAGCACAGAGTCTGGAAACTCAACTGCTGAAATAAAAGTCAGGAGAGTTTCTAAAAGTTGGGGTGGGGCTATGGGGAACAGGATCTGTGTTGGCTAATTGGCTTAACCACAAGAAAACCAAATGTTCTCCTATCTTCTGCCATGATGTAGTTTTACAACTTGAAGCAAGATGTCCACTGAAGCTAGGTTCTTACCCTCCCACAGAGACTTGGAGACAGGTTGCTAACTTCCTTGATAATTACATTTCAAAGGGATAGCTCCAAGGTCCTAGTAAAATACAGTTCTGGATTATAAAATGGCGAGAGTTTAAAAAGATTTACATTTCACAGGGACAGAGAGAAAATATACAGTAACTAGTTTTCTAAATAAATGCTATAAGAAAAGGGAGGTCAGAAGCATAGACTCAGTAAAAAAAAAAAGCTCTATTAAGCTCATTAAGGCTGTCTGGGCCATAGGCAATAGGTTGAAGGATTTTAATAATGGTAATAATAGTAATAATAATAATAGCTAGCATTATTGAGAGAGAATTAAATTCCAGGGATTGTACTAGACATGTTGTATGTGTTGCTTCATCTAATCTTATTAACATTGTGAAGGTGCGTCTGGGTGGCTCAGTTGGGGTGCCTGGGTGGCTCAGTCGGCTGGGCAGCCAACTTCGGCTCAGGTCATGATCTCACAGTTGGTGGGTTCAGGCCCCCCGTCAGGCTCTGTGCTGACAGCTCAGAGCCTGAAGCCTGCTTCCAATTCTGTGTCTCCCTCTCTCTCTGGCCCTCCTCCACTTATACTCTGTGTCTCTCTCTCTCAAAAATAAATAAAACATTTTTAAAAAGTTAAAAAAAAAAACATTGTGAAATAGGGATCATTATTATCCCCAATCTAGAAATGATGAAACTGAGGTTCAAGGGGGCCAAACAATCTTCCAAGATCACTTATCCTTTAAATGGCACAGTCAATATTTTGTTATTGTTTGCTCTGATTCCAAAGACTGTGCCATATGCCCCCTTATGCGTCACTATCAGCAACACTTCCCAAGAGTCTAAGTTGCTATTAAATATTTTTTCTAAGAAACTGTATCATTTGAATGAAATATTTTGATTTAGTGGAGTTGGTGGATAAAAAAAAATATGTGGCTAATTAGAAAACACATATTCATTAAGAAAAACATTAATGGGTCTTTATTGCTGGAAAATTATACCTGAACACTAAAAGCAAATTCCTTCAATACTGTCTTCCAATGGGAATGCTTAAGAGGGACTTCTCATCAGACCTCATTGCATGGTAGCAATAAAAATAAATAGGGGTAAAATATGTAAAATGAATCAGCATGGAAAAGTAGGAAATCCGTTTCATCTTCCGGCAAAGAAAAAGAAAAATTCATCCACGTAAATAACACTTAAAAAGTATTTCCTGGAATTTTCTGTTGGTATGGTCTGAGACATGTTTTTTAATTCTAGATATTGGTATATTTTTCCCTTACATAGGTAACATCAAAGTTATGCTAAAATGTAATTCATAGATGTTAATAAACATACATTATGATCATAAAATTATTTTGTTTTCACATTAATACAGCTTATAATGTTTATGTTTTCTATAGTTATCTTTGCATATATTCCCTATTCTCTCATTTAAAACAATATTTGAAAGATGCTCTTTAAATGTCACTTTTCTTGGTGCTGCCATTATTATTATTAACATGTTTGTCTTTCCTGAGAAAATTATATTACACAATGCCATAGATCTCTGGTACAGTGAACGAAATGCTAGAAAGCAAGAGACATATACAAATAGCACATCTTTAAGGAAAGATTCTACATAAAAACTACATAGTTGTATTCTTTTTTATGTCTCTAATGTGAACTTTTGATCTGATAAACATTGTTATGAATAAAAATCTATTAAAGGATTTGCTTAAAAGTTGGTGCATTCAGAACTTTACTTAAGTATTAAACATTCTTCCATTATTGTAATTCAACAGATTATTTAGTCATTTCCAATATTTAATTGAGTCATGCTGGGCCCAAACCTGACAGTCTTTTTTTTTTAAATTTTTTTTAACATGTATTTATTTTTGAGAGACAGAGAGACAGAGCATGAGCAGGGGAGGGGCAGAGAGAGAGGGAGACACAGAATCCCAAGCAGGTTCCAGGCTCTGAGCTGTCAGCACAGAGCCCGATGTGGGGCTGGAACTCACAAACTGGGAGATCATGACCCGACCAGAAGTCAGCCACTCAACCTACTGAGCCACCGAGGTGCCCCAAACCTGATAGTCTTTATAGGCAGTTTTCTTCTGTGTTTTGTTTTTGGTTTTGTTTTTTGTTTTTGTGTTTTTTCCCCTACCTTTCCAACATTGGAGGAATTCTGAGATGCTTGGCAGTCTTTAGAACATGAAAAAGAGAGGGTGGAAATTTCTCAGTGAAGGCCACGTAAGGAGTTCCTAAGTAGAACAGCAATATTTTTTTCATCAAAAAAAAAAAAAAATAGAGCAACCCAAACACCAGTAAATCAGCAGTATTCTAGTGTACTCTATTCTCTGCCTGCACTACCTGCTAGCCTACCATTGGAGACCATATGTGATCATCTTTTGTTTTCTTATCTTTCATTTCCATTCCCTTTCATTTGAAGAAAAACATAGTATATTTTTCTGTCACATACATTTCCTCCTTTAGCAGTCCTAAACCACTGAAGTCTTGACACAATAGTTCAAGATTTACAAATTGAGTTTAATTAATCCCTCTTTGCTGAAATGGAGTAGTGTTAAAACTTTGTTCATTGCTTTTCAATTGCTCTTATCAAACCTTTGGGGTTTAAAGAGCCTCAGGCTGCAATAGCTTAATAGGAGGGGAAAAAAAACAACTACCATCACATCTTCAGGGAAAATAACCTCAGTGTAATACCTTGCATAATCATTTCTGCCACCATTTTATAAGTGAAATCTCTTCTTCTTAAAGAATGTAAGGCACTACATTCTTTAATTAGTTAATTAGTGTCTATAATTTTTCTTCTGTGAAACAATATGCACACACTATCTAAACTTGTGTTTAGAAAAGATTTTTTTCAGCTCCTATATTCAGAAATCATCCAGCTATTGGTTAAAAAAAAAAGTCTGGCATGAAACCATAATAATCAGTTCTGGTCATACCAGAGTTCATATTTTCATGGGGCATTACCAAAATTGGCTTTAAAATGATTATGGTACAATTCTGAGTGACAACTAAAATGTCTAGTAATTATTCCCTCCTACATGGCTGAGGCAAGTGTATTTAGCCACCAGTGCACACCTGTCAGCCATTTTCTCCTCTGTAACCAATAAATAAGTACACATGCATTCAGGAATTTGTTTTGGATTTATCTGAATTGACCAAGCACTCATCCTGTGAGTGAACAAGTGTTGAGGTGAATTTTGAACATATTTATGATCTTCAGACTAGTAATTCAAGACTGATATAGAGAGCTTTATCCATTCCCTTATAGCTTCTACTTTCACTAACAAATATTCACACACACACACACACACACACACGATTTTAAAATAACTAAGGAATTAGAAACTTCATACAAAAATGTACTGAAATGACCCACTGTTAGATTAATTGATCTAAAATAATATTGAAAATGTTTTTACTCAATACCTGATGCAGAGAAATGCCCAAACACCCACACCTGGAAATTTTTAGACCAAGAATAAATTCAAATGTTAAAATTACCAAATTGAGGCAATTAACAGGAGAAAAACAAATTTAACTGTGTACATATGGGAGCCCCACAAATATATGAGACTCAAAAGGCAGCCAGGCAAATGATACTTATAAAACAGGGATCTGGGGTGTAAAGGCAAAGAAAGGCCAATTCACAGGAAGGTAAGAGGAAGAAATGTTTGGCAAACTAAAGTTGCCCTGTTATGCAGATAAATTTCCTAAGTAAAAAAAGTTACCTCTGGTAACAGCTCTATCCTGGTGTAGGTCCCCTTTCCAGTATAAATTTCCTTTATAATTGCAGATTTTCTCCACAAATAAGGAAATTTCTATCTCTTTTAGGCAGTTAAGGGGAAGTAAAGAACTTTTCCTGTGTCTGCTAGGTGTCGTTTGCCTTTAGCTCATCTTCATGCTAAAGTGTCATATTTTGGAGAGACATGTTTTGAACCCCTTTACAACATTGATTAAACACCTTTCATGTAAACCCTCTCTATGGTTTAAGTGAATTATTCCTATTGTATAGATAAGAAAAATGTCCTGTTTTACTATCATTTTTCATTGCTACAGGGGAAAAAAGATGCTACAAAATGATATACCACTTGGTGCTAGGTCTACATAGAGCAATCAGAATGCATTTCAAACTAAATATTTGAGAACACCCAGAAAGAGAATAAGATTTAAGATAAAGTCATTTTATTTCTTTTAAATACACACATGGAACAGTATATGTTTTTCTCATTTCTATACTTATATGTATGTAAATAAATGAAAAGAAAGTTTGATAGATATACATAAATTCATAAGAGTAAGAAAAATATGGCAATGAGAAGAGTAAACAAAGTAAAAATAATAAAAAGAATAAATAAAGAGATGGGCAGACCAATATAATAGTATATCATGAAACAGAATAGGATCAATTTAATTGTTTGAATGTGAATTTAAAATGCTAGAAAACATCTATAATATTAAAATGTGAAGGTTCATACCATAATCTCTCATTTCTCATTCCATAATTCCTGTTAATACTAGGTCTACAGATCTTATTGATTTAGTGCAATAAGTACCATAGTATGTAACATGTAAATTTTAAAAGAAATGAAATGTAATTTTTACAACTAGCCTTTGAGAGCTCCACTCCAGGTAAGAAACATCTTGATAGGCCACTTTAAGTGAAAATTATATGTCTCAAGAACCTGATATGAAAAGAAACAGTAAATCTAAGAATAGGAAATTGATTCCACATGAAAAGGTAGCAAGAAACATAGTGCTTGTAAGAGAGCATGGCCAAAACTTGGAACCTGGAGATAATGTTGCCAGGGAGAAAATGCCTTTGGTGGGATATCCAGTAGTGGCGGGGTACCCGAAGGACTTCTTTTACAACAAGGAAGTTTAATATTCAATTTAAGTTTCTGGTGCTTTAACATGAACACTTACCTTGTTCTGAAAACTTTGAGGCAAATTCAGCCTCAAGTTGGTAACATTTGAAAAATAAAGAAGTTGGGCTGACTTTCAGCACAGAGCAAAGAATTTCCACAAATGGAACTAATTCTAAAAGAGCAGGGTTAGAAAAAAAGGCCATTAGGAGAAATGCAAGTCTGTCTCCTGTCTATTTCCACACATCTTCCCCTCAATTATCCCTGAAGGGATTCTAGGACCTCCCCCTCCCTAGCTCACATGTAAACTGTAGGAATAACCAGGACTTTCTAATTGCCAAATAATTTTTCACACATGTTATCTCAAGTGATTTTCATATAAGCAAATTACAGATGGGAAAATTAAAATTCAGATACATAAATGACTATGCCATGTTTGACAGGTGTGTAAGGGAAAGCTAAACAATGTAATACAAGTCTTTGAATTTACAGCCCCATGTTTTCTCAGCTACACTAATAATCTCCAATCATCGTTGATGAAGAAATATATACCAGCTTCCAAATAAAAGTTTAGATATTCTATTTTAAATCAGACTGTGTAAACAAGCTTCTTAAAATTTTATTTTAAAAACAAGGTGGAATTATCTTCCTGATCTCTGAGCGTATTATAGAGGTGGTTTTGTTCCTTGTTCCTCCAGTTGCAAAATTTCATAGAGCACAAGATGGTTCTGCTTCTACAATAGGCTCTGCTAGAGTCAAAGCACAGACCCAACATGCACTGAAATTACATGACATGAATACAAAAATTCTCCTCAGAGGCTGAAATTAAATAAATATATAGGACAACAAGGACTATGTTTGTGTTTTAAATCTACATTTATAGGTAAAATTAGATAAAATGTCTTGCAAGTATTTGTCAAATCCATAAAACAGACTTATCAAATTAATTAAATCTAAGTTTGACTAAATTAACCAGACTATTTGATCAAAATGGTTACTTAGTTATATAGACAGATATGACAGTTAATTTTATCAAATCCTAGTGTATCTCTAAAGACTTATTACCTATGTCCATCAAGAGTCTGGAATTTAAATTCTGAAGGACATAACATTTTTTACCAGAACCTACAGACCTTTTGTGAAAAGACAGAATAAGAAATGCATGACATCTAGTGGTAGTTGCTGCACTAACAGCTGAGAGTCCTAATATGTTCCTCAGAAATTTGCTTTGTTTTCAGTGCAATTCTATACAGGTAGGTTTGAACCACTTATTTATAAGTTTTTTATTCATTACTGCAATTACAAGTTCATGACATATGAGAGTCATATCATCTTTTTCCAACTTTAGTCATATGATAGTTCAACCCCAAGGCTTAAAAGAATGCATGCTGTTTCCCCAAACATACCTTTCCCTTTGATCATTTTCCTAAATATATTCCTTCTAAACACACAGCAAAGAATCACCATATTCCTCATCTCACAAAATCCATTTTTTTTCACATTTCAATTAATGTGTTGAAGATTATTTCAAAGGTACTATCTTAAATTAAATCTTATATTTTATTTTAGGTGCAAGCTATTAAAAAAGAACCACATCCTCATTAATTATAGCTCTCATTTTCAAGCCAACCAACACATTTGTGAAAAATGTAAATGCTCAAAGAGACTTGGGGAAGAGCATTAAGTGATGTACATAAAGAAGAAGAATAATAACAATAACGGTCAATATTTATTGTGAGCTTACAATCTGCCAGGTAAATGTGATAAGTGATTTACCTGTTCATTCCATTTAATGCTAACAAAAACTCTTTGAGATAAGATACTGTCTTCTTCTGCATTTTCAGAAAACATTGAGGTTTAAAAGGTTAGGTAACTTGTCCATGGCTAAACAGCTAGGAAGTAGTAAGAAAGTGTTTGACTGACTGTAGGATGAAATTTGGAACTATTATAGTGAATGTGTAGCTTCAAACCCAATTTTACTCATTCATTCTTTCCTTAATTTATTCAACAATATCTATCAAGTGCTTAGAGTGTGCCTAGAACTCTTCTTTATTCAAGGAACACATTAGTAAAATGCTACTTAAGCAGAGACGGGATGGAAATTAGGAACAACCCCTCCTAGTCTCTAGGAAACCAAAGTGAGGGACAATATTTATAAGCAATAACAATAATAGCAATAACAAGAGCAACAAGGGAGCAACAAAGGGAGGAAGGGGGAAAATGACAATAAGAGATGGAGAGATTTAGGTGGGATCTAAACTAAAAAAGCAAGGAGGAAATCTCTCAGTATATATTCCTTCAAATGCTCCCATGGTTTAAGTACCTTGGCCTCAGTGACAAGACAGCATATTTTTGCAAGGTAGCCTTGATATTGTTTATTAGAAATTCTAGGAAGTATTCCAAAAATACTGCCTCAATTCCAAAAATACTCCCTTTCACTTATCTGGCTCCTCTGTGCAATATCTTCACATACTTGATGTTTGGGCCCTGTATGTTTTTTTCTCCATGGAACTCTGTTCAGAGGGAGTTTTCTACAAAGGAAGAGGGTGATAATAAATCAAGTCAATGAAAATGTGTGTGTTTGAGCTGATAAGAATTAAAAGACAATCTGCAGCCATAAAGACATCTTTTAAGCAAACTGATGACATCTTTCTCTTCCTTTGACTGTATACTTTACTGCTTATTGATAAAAAAAAATGGGTTATAAGATTAGCATATGGAAGAAAAAGACATATTGAAACTACCTTTTATGGGCACTTATTCAACAGCTAATTAGATTTGGATGAAAGTTTTTTCTTTCAACTTGCTAAATATGTTTCCCTGCTGGGGTTAAGAATTCCAGTTAACAACTCTATTTATAGCTGATAGAAAGTGTTCAAAGGGCTGCATCAGCTTGCCCCAGCCTATGTGATTCTATGGATAAATCACCATGAGTAAAGTGCAATCTTAAAATGATCTATCACAACTGAAAATCAATATATCAAGCACATGAAATAGTGTAGGATAATTCACTTCCAACTAATAAATTACACATGCATATCAATGCCACATGTAATGCAATGCCTCGTAAAAAATAAGCTTAAAATTCTTAAAATATGATTAATGAAACTAGCACCGCCTGAAAAATATATATTATACTGCTTACACTAACCAATATATTATACTCAGAGTTTTATGCTTCTGAGAAATGGCATTTACATATACAGTATCAACAGTGCAGATAAATCAGGATTTCTTGCACTAAGTCCAATTCTTTGGGTAGTGATTCATGTTTCACTTTTAAAAATGGTGATTTACACTAATGTATTTCTCATAAAATATTTAATACTGCCTACAATTATTGCCAAAACTATGTTCTAACCCTCTCTATCAGGATGCCCATGGAAATGCTTCCCAAAGCAATAATAAATTTGTGAACTATGATATTTTACAATAAAATAACAATATTTCAAGCACAGAAAATTCTTGTGCTACAAACCTGAACCTCCTCCTTGGCCTATCCATCTGCTACAGATATCCATAGCTAATTATGTATGGGGGCTGAGAATTCACTGCATTAATGTGATCTCAGATCTGTTCCATTTGAAAGTCTGCACTGACCACTGCATTTATGAATGTAACCAAAAATACCTTTTTGAGGAATTCTTACTACACAGTACTGACAATGTTGAAGTTCAACTGAACCGCATCCTCCTGGAAAAAAGTGATAATTGAGAAATCTCCCTCCCCACCCCCTGTTTTGTGTCTCAGGAGATAGTTTACTACAAAGAATCACTCTTCTATGTTGGAAGCCATTTTCTGAACTCATTTAGTTGAAAAAATAAACTCCTTGTGAGGTAAGGCGGATTTGCAAGGCAGGGGCCTCCTGCCATCAGATGGCAACTGATGTTTAACCCCCACTTAATTATTTTTTCTTGAGCACCGACCCCCAAGGTGCCTTGTTGACTGGTATCAGGAGTAACTTGTCTCCTTATTCTAGCCCTAAAATGCTGATTGCACCTTGTGAAGGAACTTATTATAGGAATTTCTTCTTTTGTGATTATAGGAGCAAATATTACATTTCCTTAGAAACCTGTTTTACTTCCCCTCAAGAAAACAGACTATTGACCCCTGCTCACAAAGAATTAACTTTTGCCTTTACTATGCTAAAAACGTTGCCTTGTATTTGAATGCTAAAGATACCTTCCTTCCCCATATGATAAGCATCTAAATCACCTACATCAATCACTATTGATAAAGATTATGCATGAGTCTTCTACCAATCTATGTTCTGGGAAATTTTTACATACCAAAGAATTTGTCATCAGCAATCATTGTCTAAGGCAATTGTCACTTATGTTTTGTACCCCATACATTTTTTCCATAAATAAAGCTGACTCTCTGGTCAGTGCAGAGATGCCTGCCTGGTGATCAGAAAGAAACTTGAGGCTCTCTCACTCTCTTTCACCGACACTGTCTTAAGGGAGCCCTGGACCTGCTGGAGCTGGACTCCAGCACTTCCGCATATGGCTGAGATTAGACTTGCGGGTGTCCCCCTTTCGTACCCTTGGCAAGGCTGGGCACAGACTCTCCAAATTCCCATTCTTAGTCTCATAGATGGTTAGCTGAACTGTTTGTCCCCCATGAGCAATCTGGACAAAATACTCACTAATCTGAATTGATCAAACTTTAGCTGGTCTTCTCTGCTCCCCACAGGTCCCTAAGTTTGGTCCATCCTCAAGTGTGAGCAAGTGTTGGAAGGATGAACAATCTGCTCTTAACTGTCCCCCTGAAAACCAGCTGAGCACAGGGACTTCCTGCTCAACTGCCCAACCCTGCCATCTACTCACCCCACTCCCCAGTGCTCAGTTATCTCTAGCCTTGCTTATTCCTCCTGCCTGACCATGGAGACACTGAGAGTTTTCATGAGTGGAAATGTTCCATTACATTAGTCTTCCCCCTATTGCTGTAGTTTTCTAGAACAATGTCTCTCTTCACCAAAGCCCGGATATGTCTTTTTATTTGATGGCATCAAAAATATAGACAATAAACTATTGCTACTAGGAGCTGAGTATTTTCTTAAGTTCAAATTGCTACATTAGAACATCACTTTTTTTCCTTAATAACAGCTTGACTCACATATAATTCACATGCCATAAAATTTACCCTTAATTTTTTTTATTGTTTTTAAGTAAGCTCTGTGACCAATGTGGGACTTGAACTCATGACCACAAGATGAAGAGTTTCATGCTCTGTAGATTGAGCCAGTAAGGCATTCCAAATTTACCCTTTAAGTATATAATTCACTGATTTTTAGCATATTGTGAAAATTGTACAACTATTACCACTAGGATATTGCATTTTGAACTGTCAGTAAAGTAGTAAGCCAGTGTTTCATTTGTCTTTAAAAATCGTGCATAAAATTGTTTATGTAAATGTAATTTCTACAGTCATTTCCACACATCTTAAGATTAGAATTTTTACCCCAAATATATCTATGACTATATTGTCAATCCTCTTTTATATTATTTTCCAACTACATTTAAAACATTTTAGTTCCATTCATGCACTATCCTACAAATATTTTTTTTTTAATTTTCTTAATGTGTTTTTTTTTTTTTAATTTTGAGAGACTTTAGAAAGAGACAGCATGAACAGGGGAAGGGCAGAGAGAGAGGGAGACACAGAATCTGAAGCAGGCTCCAGGCTCTGGGCTGTCAGCACAGAGCCCGATGTAGGGCTCGAACCCACGAACCAGGAGATCATGACCTGAGTCGAAGTTGGACGCTTAATCAACTGAGCCACCCCGGCGCCCCTATCCTACAAATATTAACACATATACTTTAGGCACTTTGCTTAGCTTTTTTTTTAAAGGAAAAATGTAAGATTATTTGAGATTCAACTGATCTAGTGGGGGGAGGTGGGGATTGATCAGAGAAGGCTTTCCTGAAAGAAAAAGTTTGGTATGACCTCCAGTGAACTTGGTGGTTAGCGGTCTAGGAGGAAGTTCCATGAAAAAGAAGCAGCAAATGCCCATGGGCCAGAATGAGGTCAGCAGGTCCGGGTCAGCAAGAGCTACAAGCCAGTGTGGCTTGTGGGCAGATGGAAGAGAGGCAGTCACATGAGGCAGGAGTGCCATGTGTCAAGTATTTGGGGTTTTGTCCCAAGAAGAAAGGGAATCCACTGAAAGGTTTTATGCAGAGCATGGCATGATGACATCCGCATTTTAAACAGATCACACTGGCTGAGAGACATTGGGGCGGAGGGGGAGTGGCTGCAGGGACAACATTATAAGGCTACACTTTCAGTCCAGTAATTGGGATCACAGTTGTTGTTTTTTTTAATCATGACTATATAATATAATGTTCTTGTTATTTATGATTTTCATCAGAGATCAGCAGTATCACAATATGACATTCTCAAACTTCAGTTTTGGCAATCCAAATTTGAAAGGCACTATATTTGCCTGTTGGCAGAAAAGCCTCTCCCAGAGTTGCTCTGCGTTGGGCTAATTTGGCAAATTCCATGGCAGACCATCTGTGCAGAAACTCTCTGCTTTTTCTAGCACATTTAGCTCTGTGGTTCCAATCGGAATAGCTTCAAAATGCTGTTTCATTGCTTCATTTCAGTTTCAAGCAGAGGATAAAAATAATTAAAGGTTTCTTAAAAGGTTTTATGCTGAGTTAATTTTTATTTTGGTCCTTTATTTTTTTTATCAGTATAATTTCTGAAATAGGTGGTGCTAATTACCAGCTAATATTTGTTGATCATACAATTTCTAAACTTCAACCTCTTCTGAGGTTTCCCACATTAATAATTAAGTTAATAATTCTAGGCTAAGCCTTCCCTAATTTCCTTCTGCCCCTTTCTATATGTATAAAGTATAGCGAATCAGTATATTTCATATTTACTTATTATAAATATTTACCTGAATTTTTATAATGAGCCATTGCAGACTCAGATCTTCAATTTGGTTCCCCCCCACCAAAAATAAAGAAATACATACATACATAAAAATAAAAATAAAAAACATGGTAAAGATATTGTGAATATAAACATGGAGCTACAAAGTTACTCACAGTATATGTTTCTAAGGACATAACAGACAGGAATTTCCAAAACGGAAGCCAAATTTAAGTTTAGGAATTTCTTACAAGAGCGGCCCAAGTTATTAACTCGTGCTTTTCCAAAGGAAAAGTAGAAAATGTATTTTGTGTACATTTTTCAAATTTGGAATTCATAATTTGGCACTTAACCATAAACACAAATTCAGTCTTAGAATTAGGGTAGAACTCCATATTTCTAGTTTTTTCTACAATAAAACATATATTTATAAGCATTCAAAAATGTTCATAAATTTTAACAACTCCTATATATGTGTGCACGTGTATGCGTGCACATACTGTCTAAAATTTTCAATCACAGTTTACTTCCTTTATCCCATGGCAGATTAGATCTTCAGGAAAATCAATTTTTTGGCCAGGCCATTTGGTACATGGACTGTACGTGGGAGAGGAGAGGAAAAAAGGAAAGCACAGAACCTTCTAGAAAACTCTGGTTGTGGAAGGAGAAAGCATAAACTATTGTAGCCATAAGCAAGAAGAGCAAAAGAGAGAGAGAAAATACAAACACTGTTTTAGAAGGGGAGGATAGACCCCAAACTAAGGAGATGACCACAATCACTAGAAGGAAAAGGAACTCAGGTGGGAATCTGACATTTAAAGATTCTTATGGGGTCTTGCAGTGGAAAAGGCAATATACCCATCTCCTCATGAAAACTTCATTAAAATATGCCTCATGAAAACTTCATTAAAAATATGCAGTACCCAGGGGTGTCTGGGTGGTTCAGTCGGTTAAGCGACCGACTTCGGCTCAGGTCATGATCTCACAGTTTGTGAGTTCAAGCCCTGCGTTGGGCTCTGTGCTGACGGCTCAGAGCCTGGAACCTGCTTCAGATTCCGTGTCTCCCTCTCTCTCTGCCTATTCCCAGCTTGCACTCTGTCTCTCTCTGTCAAATATAAATAAGCATTAAATTTTTTTT
>CM053560.1:49923653-50068215 GCA_028646485.1 Cryptoprocta ferox
TTGCAGAAAAGATACATACTGTGTTTTATCTGCAATCATTAAAAAGTTAAGGGTTGTTTTCTTTCATTAACATTGTTGTAAGTAGTTTCTTTTTGCACTGGTATTGCTAAAAGTTGCTATTTTAAATCCTCTATGCACCACTAATTTAAGACAACTATGCTAGATTAAGTTGTTTCATACTAGTTTATTACGGCTTCCATTTTCACTCCTCAATAGATTTTATGTATTTCTCATATGCTTCTTCACTCATTAAGTCATCCAGTTCTGAAGGATTACTGAGTGTTATCTTGATCAGCCAACCATCTTCATAACAAGATTTGTTGACAAGTCCTGGATTTTCTAATATGCAGTACCCATGAGGGATTTAGGAGTCAGGTATACGTTTGCATGTGTGTGTTTATGTGTTTTCCTCTGGGTGTGTTTGGGAGGCAGGGGATTATATAAATCTGTTAAGACTGACCCCTGAGAAGCCCAATTGCCTTTGGGCTAAATTCAGGAAATATGAAAATTAGCAAAGCTAGGTAAAACAAGCAAACAAACAAACAAACAAAACCTGAGATTTGATTTGTGAAACATAAATTAAATCATTATTAGGTTTAAGCTAGTGGTTTGGGCCAAAGATTTTGAACTGCAATAGACCACCCTTAGGAAACCTGGCTCTCTCATTCAGAATGCAGTGATGTCAAGCAAATGATTTAACCAGTTTTGACATCTGCAAAATGGAAGTGAGGAAATGATAAAACCAGATATATAAAGATTAAAGTGGATAACAGATACGAAATCCTCAGCACAGTATTTGGAACATAGTAATTGCTTAATAAATGGTAGCTCTTAGTACATTAATTAACTTACTAAAATAGGATCAAAATTTTCCTGATATATATGTTACTTTAAAATTTTGCCTTTTATAAGTAATATCATTTTCTCAAAAACAAGTAAGAGTTTAAAATCGTGGAGTACCAGGGTGCCTGGGTGGCTTGGTTGGTTATGCATCCAACTTCGGCTCAGCTCATAATCTCCTAGTTCATTGGTTCAAGCCCCACCTTGGGCTCTGTGCTGACAGGTCAGAGCCTGGAGCCTGCTTCAAATTCTGTCTCTGTGTCTCTCTGCCCCTCCCTCACTTACACTTTGTCTCTATTTCTCCAAAATATAAATAAACATTAAAAAAATAATAAATAAATAATAAAATAAAATAGTGGAGTACCTATTTGAGTATTTATGACAAGAATTAGATATAGATATCTGCCAATGCCTACCTACTCATTTAAGACCCAAGATACTTCATATTATAATATATATACATATTATATACATATATGCACACACACATATATATACTATAAAGCTATACGTAAGATATATTTTATACAATAGGTTTATATAAAGGTCAAAGGCTACACACACACACACACACACACAAAGAATGAAAGAAAATAGGCATTTTTGCTGTTTAGGAAACTCCATGGTACACAAATTACTTCTCGGGTCTCCTAAGTCACCCCACACATCCACTCCCTCTCTCAATAATATTATCAACTCCTTCTTCACAATAGGACATGAATATCATTAAATCCTTCCCTGCTCTCCACAGCCCATTTCTCATCATAACCTATCCTTCTCTCCCATGCTTTCTGAGAAAGTTTGGGGGCAAATTTTGTTCAAAGTCAATCCTCTATTCTGTAGTAGTTCTCTCCTTCCCCTTTATCTTCCACCCGACCTCCATCTCTGCCATCACTTCCCTTTCAGTGGGATTTATTCTACTTATTGTCTCTATCCTCAGATATTTCATCTCATAGGTTGTGGACAGACTTTTTCATCTCTTTCCTAAAATAATTTAAATAAAAGACATTTTCTAACTTGAAGAAGTATTCTCTCCTTTGTTCACCTGGAAAAGTGTTCTCTCCTTTCACCTGGAGAATTCCTATGTAACAAGGCCTACTTAATCTATGAAAACTCTGAGATTCCTTTAGAGGGAGTTAGAAACTATGTTCTCTGTACTCCCAAAACAACGGTGAGCATATTTTTTTTATCTTCTAATTTTTCTCTGCATTCAAAATACAAACATTTTATTGACAGACTGTGCCTGGAAGCATTTCATATCTTCCACTCTCCTCTGCTCCACTTTGTGTTTAATTATTCTAGCTTTGTGCTCCAGTCCCAGTGTATGGGGTCTCAAATTTTCTTTCATTTGAGATTAGATGACATTTTCATAGAAACGATCTCATTCTTAGTTGTAGGAATTCCTCTTGGATATCTGTATGTTTTCTTCCATCCCACTGACCAGAACTCCTTGCCAATGCCAATCACATGTTTTGTTCTGAAGCTCATAGAAGGAAATTAGATCATTAATGGCCATTAACAATGTGCATTTTAATGGTTTTTGATGTGAGTGTATGTGTATTTCTTTTTTCTTTCTAGAGTAGGAGCCCTTTGAGGCCAGGAAAATGTGCAGTAAATAGTTCCAAATTCTGTACTTTTTCTGTTCCTATTATTCTCTATCCTGAGATAACATCATCCCTATCTTTGGTTTCAATTACCTTCTATATGCAAGGTCTTAGTCCTTAGTCTGTTGGCCCTGCACAATAAAATGCCAGAGACTGGGTAACGTATAAACAACAGAAATTTACTTTTCATGGTTCTGGAGCCTAGAAAGTCCAAGATCAAGGTACTAGCATGGTCACATTCTGGTGAAGGTCCTCTTCCTGGCTGATTGTCAGCACCTTCTCACTGTGTCCTCACGTGGTAGAAGGGGCTAGGGATCTCTCTGGATCTTCTTTCATATGGCATTAATCTCATTCATGAGGGCTCCATTCTCATGGCTCAAGCAACTGCCAAAGGACCCACCTCCTAAAACTATCATCTTTGGGGCTTAAGATTTGAAAATATTAGTTTCGAGAGGACAAAAACATTCAGACAATAGCAACAAATGACTCACAAATCAATAATTCCAATTCAGACATCCATTACATGAACTCTAGACCAACTAAGAAGGAATATTTCTTGATATCTCCCTGGAATATATCTTCCTGGGATATATTTTGAACCTAACTTCTCTAAAACTAAACTCATGAGTAGCCTCCAAACCCTTTCCATATACTGATCTTCTCTCAGTGTTTACTTAATGGGACATGATTCTACTAGTTAAATATGCTTATAGAGTCATCCCATATGCACCTATTACCAAGTTCTATTGATTTTACTTCCTAAAAATATCTCGAATACATCCATTTCTCTCTATCTGCCATAGCTGTATCTTAAAAGAAGTGACCATTCTCTTTCTTTGTTTTTTTTTTTTCCCCTAATTTTTGTGCGCACTTCCAGTCTGGACTCTTGTTAATAAGTTCTCCAGAATTATCTTGTAGCCAGAATGATCTTTTCAAAGCATAAATTGAATTCACCTTTTCATTTAAAACATCTCAATGGGTTACTCTTTTCTTCAAATTAAATCAATACTCCACACTTTGTCCTATAAATTTAAGAAATATCTGGCTCATTCTTCTCTAGGCACACTGGACTCCTTTCACTAATCTTACTTGCTCTGCTCTTAATAAGTGTTCATGTTTGCAGGTGATTTTCCTTTACCCTATCCCTAACATACCTGTTTTTACCTGTTAATTACCAACATCCTTTTTGGTCTTGTGTCATATGCTCTGGAAAGACCTTCCTGATGTCTTTGAAGAGGTCAGAACCCTCCTATATAGTCTCTTATTGCTGTATATAGCTCCCCTTTATAGCACTTGCCCCAACCATATTTTAATGTTTATTAGAATTATGTTTTACCTCATCATTTAATTTCTAATGCCAAGCATAGTTCTAGACAAATAGTAGGTACTTAAGTCATATTTTTTTCAATTGATGAATGAGGGGGGAATCAATACACCAAATTCATGTTTTAGTCCTAAAGCTTTCCCTTTTTTAGTTTTATAATAGGCATTTCATAATAGGATCAAGATCTCTCACAAAAATGCCTACTGTAAAAATTTCAATTACTACATGTGTGACTTACTTAACTGAAAAATTAATGATAGATTTATTAAAATCAGTTTTAACTTTTCCTGAAATAGTTAAGAGAATTTAAGAGCTTAGGATAATAAGATTGTGTTTCTCACCCAGTGTGATATTTTTTAACGGAAAAGTTAACCTTTTAAGACCTAGTTCAACTATCATCTTATTCACAGTTCTTCCTGATTTCTACTGGAGTGTTGGATGCTATTAACTCTGTGCTTTTCTTCATGTCATTAAATTGTCTAGCTTCAACATCATAAAGCTGTTAATATTAGCTGCAGAAAGATAGGCTGAATCAGAAAGTATACCAACTAAACTTTATTAACCAATAAAACTGAAGAATAAAAACTGGATATCATTAGAAATAAAAAAACATGAACATAATCTCAGATATTTATATGTATTCATTATTCAATTGATGCTCAAGAAATGCTGTCCTCATCTGTTACACAGCCTCTGTTAATATCTGTTAATATCACTGAGCTACCAATTTTACTCAGTCACTCATCACTATTTTGTAAAATAAGAGGAAATAAGATCAGAATAAATAGAATGTTATTAATTCATATTTACGTGGAGCTTTGTCACATGGGCAATTTAATGCATTATTATATTCTTCTTGAGTGAGAAGACACTCAAAGGCTCACATCTGAGTAACTGATAAACCTTAACCATCAAAAAAAAAAATACACATTTCTATTCTAATGTCTTTTGTTGTTAAAGAGATGGGACTAAATTAACCTTTATTAATTGACTGCTGGGCACAACTTCAAGTCTGTTCTCAAGTATATTTAAAAGTAATTTAATTAATTTAAAAATTCATGCATCTTGTAGTCATGAATTGTGTTGATTTTGATTGGTTAACTTTGTCTATATTTAAAGCAAGACATCAGTGGTATTTGCTTTGCCTCACCTGGAAACTGACTTAAGGAACAGCCTGCTGGTTTTCAGTGAAACAGAAGTAATTGCTTGCTAAATGAGCTTTAGAGCCATGCTACATCTTGATTAAATGCTCTCTTTTTCCCTGTTGTAACACTGCTCATTAACTAATACAGTCCTTAATAAGAATTTTGTGTTAGAAACAATGCAATTTTACTTGTTTTAATGCAATCATCTGAAGTTTTATTTAATGATTTACTAAAAGTATTAAGTTAAATTATTTACAGACAAGAACCATAAGCACATTTTTCATGTTTTCTAGAAATTTTCTAAAGAAAAAAATGTGATATTATCAGCATATTTCCTAATACAGGTATTACTTTGAAAACATAATGTAAGTTTCAAAAACACTGTATGAAAGAAATACTCTTTGAAAGAAAACTCCCAAGCACATACTGTAGTTATAACTCTGTTCAGGTCTTTATAATGTATTTATCAGATAACTTTCAACTCTGAAAAATTTACCTATCTTCTGTGAGTAATTAAAACCTAGAATTATGTTCTATTCTCTAGGAAGACATAAAGAACAATGTAACTATTGTTTGGCTGTAATGGACCCAAAGTAAAGGTAGAAAAATAACCACAGAGACTCTCAGTAAAATTCGTGACAAAATTATGAATTTTAGGAGCTGACAGGCCAATTTCTCCAATACATAAATACTGAAAAGTGGTTTTATTAAGAATATTGAAAGGTTCCTTTTTTCTAATTTATAGTGACATCCTATTCTAGAGTAAAATTACATTTGCATATAGGTAAAGCTCACTTCCTGAAATTCCTGAAAATATGATATCTGAATGGTTTTCAAGTAGTTTTTTTTTTTTTTGCATTGATATTTACATAAAAGTAGGCATGTGTTAAGAGAAAGAGTTCCCCAATATTGGAATGGAAACATTTTGGGAAAAAATGGAAAAATGGAGCCAGCCTCTCAAATGTTAGTCAGTATAACATATCAACAGTGCTGTGACTGACAGTAGCTTCCACTCCCATCTTCTGGTATGCATTTTTCTTCTCATTGGATTTTGTAAATCTTCCTTCAATCTACAGCCAGTGTTCTTTCTTCAGGCTGATAAATCAGAAATTTTCACATTGTTTCAAATTTCTATAGTATACTCCCTACCTATTATGTTACTATAGGGGAGGAATTTTTTTTTTCTCTATTCTTCTAGATTCTTTTGGCTGGCCTATTTGTTAAATTGATATAGAACAGATTAACAAGAAAGAACTAATTTAATTACATATGGATAGGAGCCCTGTGAAAAATATGAGACCCAAAGACAAGTCAGTCAGTTGGGGCTGATATGCCATCCTAAGAAAGGGGATAGGAGCCTGGGGCTTCAAAGGGGAGGAGCATATTTCACAGGAAAAGAAGAGTAGATGTTTTGTAATTAGATGCATGTCCTGCCATCAGATAGGTTTTCCAGATAAAATGTTATTTCTCTTAATAGCTCTTTTTCTGAACCAGTCCCCCTATCTAAACTATTTTAAGTAATAAAGGGTGAGGGAAAAGTTTTTCTTGAGTCTGCTGGGTCTCAATTGCCTTCAGCTCAAAATAATCCATGTGCCAAAGTGGCATATTTTGGGGTCATGTATATCGCTCCCCATCATTTCCTATATGTCTCTTTTGGTCAAGGATTATAATCTCAAATATAGTTTGGCTACAGTTTCATACATTACTGTTAGAAGTTCTATTGGAGTGACTAGGTGGCTCAGTCAATCAAGAGATTGACTTTTGCTTTGGTCATGATCTTGCCATTTGTGATTTTGAGCCCCATCTTGGGCTCTGTGCTGACAGCTCAGAGCCTGGAGCTTGCTTCGGATTCTGTGACTCCCTCTCTCTCCACTCCTCCCCCGCTTGTGCTCTGTCTCTCTCAAAAATAAACATTTTTTAAAAATTAAAAAAAAACATTAAAAAACGTTCTAACAAAAATCCCTATCAGATATCCTGTGATCTAAGATAAGAAAAAGACTTGCATTTTAGTTTAATAGCTTTTCCCATATATAAGTTAAAAAGGACTTAGTTTAGTTCAATCATCCAATGGTAAGTGGTATCTTTTAGCTGTATAACAACAAATTTGTCTATATGTAAAATATATCTATGTTTAAAGTGCATGGAACGCAGTGTACTAATATGATAAAATAATGTAATAGTTTGATTTAAATTGTATTATGTGGCTCTTTTAAATATCAATCAGTTGTATGGCCTTTAAAACACATTTGTGAATATATAAAATATATAATTAGTTTACAGGACAGTTTAAAGGTATTTAAAAATATATCCTTTGGGAAATAATCAGTCTCCTCTGCACAAACACACCTTAGAGCTATGAATCATAATGTGACAGAATCAGATAATAAAAGCAAGCTGCTTTTCCAGACATTTTCTTAGATGTTCTAAGAGATTTGTACTTCAACCTCTTCTTCTGAGTGTCTATCCTGCTACAGCTCTCCTGGATCATATTTCATTTCACTTTTTGATAAGAACAGAGCCCTGTTGAGATACCTGGGTGGCTGTTGGTTGGGTGTTTGACTCTTGATTTCATCACAAGTCATGATCTCACAGTTCATAAGATGGAGCCCCACATAGGGCTCTGTGCTAATGGCACGAAGACTGCTTGGGATTCTCCCTCTCCCTCTCTCTGCCCCTCCCCCTCTCATTCTCTTTCTCTCTCTCTCCCTCTTTCTCTCAAAATAAGTAAATAAACAATAAAAACAAACAGAGCCCTGTTGACCATTGGTTTTTAGCATATAGCAGGTACTTAATAAATATATGTTAACTGAAAAAGTGAATAAATTAACAGATGAATAATGCTGACGGAATGGTATTTATATAGTCTCCTTGTTTTCAGGCTTTTCCCCCCGTAAGCCATTATGTGAGCATTGCTAGATCAATCCCATTAGTATGTCATCATGTTTTCTCAAAAACTTTTCTTAGTTCCATAAAGTCATGAAGCATGGAATCTAGTATGACATTTATGGCTCTCTACAAAATGAACCCAGGTTTGTTTTCCATACATATCTTTCACTGTTGCCCTATGCCAGTCCTTGATTCATACAAACTGATCTACTCACTGACTCTCAAATATTTTCAAGTTGTTCTCTTCTCTACCTTCATGTTTTTGCTCGTAACTTTCCAAACCCTAATCATTTTTGAGGAACTGTTCAGATCCTTAATCTTCAGCAAAGTCTTTTACTGACAACCATCAAAGCTGTACTCAGGAGGAGTGATTAAGAATCATTGCCTAAGCCCTGTTCTTTGCAAGTCTCCAGGACTGCAGTGAGAAAACAAACAAACAAACAAAAACCAAAGCCTACACATACCACTTAAACATAAAGCCCCTACCACAAGGGGTAGATCTGGCCTGTTCATACATTCAACTAATACTACACCCACTCAACACCCAGTCCATGAGCAATATTGCTTGCTGTAACTCCAAAATGTCTTCTTTCCATCCACTTCTTGATCCTAACTGCTGCTCCTTAGGATGTTTTGCCATCCCGTCTTGCATGGACAACTGCTGTGCCTCCACTCTGGTGCCATATATCCCCCACTCCTTACCACTCCCACTCCCCAAAATCTTTCCACTTGTCAGTCTAGTTGTTTTTTTTAATATATATATATATAATTTATATATTAAATGTACATATTAAATATATATATTTAATTATATTTAAACCTAATAAGTTTAAATATAAACTGTCTTCCAGCCTCCAGGATCTTTAACATGCTAATGATTTCTCATCATATTTAGCATAAAAAACAAACTTACCATTATGGTCTCTAAGGTTCTACAGGAACTGGCCCCCCATTGGCCTCTAATTTTATTTTCCAGCCTTCTCTCCTCGCTCTCTAGGTGGTTATGTGAGCCTTTCACTGTTCATAGAACATAGCAACTCAGACTTGTTTTGGGGAATTTGCACTTTCAGTTTCATTGGCCTGTAATCTTCCATCTTCAGAACTTCATATGGCTGGCTCAGCTCTGATGTTAGATTCTCAGAGAAGACCATAAGCAACATTCCTACACACACACACCACAGCCGGTTTCTCTCATATCCCTTACTTGGGGGACATTTACTGCTACTGAAATAATAGTTGTGTAGTCCTTTTTCCCCCCCTATCTTGACTCTCATGTGAACTCAAAAAGAACCAAGACACTGTTGGTCTTGTTTACTTCTATATCTCCAATACCTAGAATGGTGTCTGTCACAAGGTAAGAGACAGTAAAAATATCTTTTGAGAACAGAAATGGGAAAAAAGAAAAAAAATTAATGAAAAGTTTAGACAAAATTGCTCATGTAAAAGCCCTTTGTATACTGGTAAAAATTATGCTCATGTTATAACCAACTATTGGACACTCAAATACTGCCTTATACTATCTATTGCAATATTACTTTAGTTTAAATTCCTTCATTTATTTATCCAGTTAAACTTATTGAGTGGGCACTCTGTGCCCTGGGAAATACAGCAGTGATTCTTTAGATTCATTATTAACATCATGGAAGTGTGATGCAGTGGAATTCAACCTAGGTTGGGATGGGAGGAACAGTTAGGAAAGGCTTCTCAGAGGATATAACATTTAAATAAAGACCTGAAGAAAGCAGAAAGTCAGATATGAAATAGAGGAAATAGAAGTATAATATGCTTATCAACTTCTTTATCTCCCATATTATCCAGCAATGTTCTTTGAAACAAAACTAGAATATAAAGAAATAGAAGCACCACAAAGGTAGTAAACAGTGGGAATTTTATTTGATCCCCGATTCTTTAAAGGGACAGGGTACCAAGAGGTGAGATATGAGAAATTAGAAAAATAATATCTATTAATGCCTATCACATGCCAAATACTGAGCCATCAGTTTTCACATGAATAATTTTTATTCTTTCAACAGCTCTGTTTTAGAGGCTCATTAGTTTTTACTGACCTTCATAAATCATACTTATAGCTGAAATTCCAACTGGGTCAATTCTGACTCTCTAAAATCCATGTTCCTTTCAAATATGCTACCTGACTAAGTTGGTACTTTTCATCCTGGCTATACATTAGAATTAGGAAGCTGAAGTCACACTCTAGACCAATAAAATCGTATTGTCTGGGCATGGAAACCAGGCTTCAATAACAATTAAATCTTCTCAGGTGAATCTGATATGCAGTCAAGTTTGAGAATCACAGGTCTACCCCAAGGATGGAACGTCAGCTAGTTTAATTAACTCAGTGTGGTTATCTCATCCATATTTCTGTTTCTAAGCAAGGTTCCACTTGAGCCACAATAAGCAAAAAGAGATGATGATTCTATTCTTTGGCATCGGCTCTTTAATGCATTAGTCCTAAAAAGTCAACTATGAAGGTTGAAACAGCATAACTAAATAATTAAGCTCCTTTGTCTCTCAACACACCATGTACTGTGTCTGTTTTAATAATTCCTGGCTCCACCAGCATATGCTTTCAGATTTAATTCTCTATGGTCTGACACTACATATTTTTAGTAACCTTAGCATTCGAAAGAAGAGTAGAAGAAAGTAACACCAGTTACATAGCTACAGAAACATGATTTATTTAAGTTTGTAAAAGAATATCACAGGAGAATTCACGAAACGTAAAAATTCATTCTTTTTACTTGCTACAACAAAAGATCAGTTGCACTTAACAAAAATGTTGTTGTATATATTATTAAATAAGTCATCTGTAGCTTAATATAAAAAGAAAAACCTGCTTCGTTCTCAAATGAAACAATATCTTACTATCACTCTAGGCTACAAAACATTTTTCTGTCTTAAAGGTAATATGTGGCCCTTGTCTTATAGTTGTCATTATGTAATTTAGTAACACAAGCAATAGCTTTTGTAAATAAAGACCTAATTTGAATGTCCTCTTAGAATCTTGAGGTAAAGCAATGAGTCATATCTTAGAAAAATATTTTACACCAATCAATAGATATCTTGATTTTTGGTTCATCATATTAGTTCATATGACTAATAACTACTTAGCACAAAGATCACTGAAAGTTAAAACCATATGATGTCATTATGTGACCCTCTAACCCAATGATTCCTCTTTCTTCAGTATTATATCCATACTCATTAATCATAAACTTGATTCATTATTAGGAATAATTAGACTAGAAATAGAATAGGGTTTACTTTTATCTTGAAAAAATGGTTTGCTGTGCACAAATGTTTGTAACAGCTTTATTCATTATTACCAAAACTAGGAAACAACCGAGTAGGTGAATAGATAAACTGTGGTACATTTAGACAGTGGACATTATTCAACACTTAAAAGAAATGAGCTATCAAGCCATGAAAAGACATGGAAGAACCTTAAATTCCTATTAAGTGAGAGAAGCCAATCTGAAAAGATTACATACTGTGTGATTCCAGTGTATAAGATTCAAGGCAATACATTCAAGGAAAAGGCAAAATTATAGACACATTATAACTATACCCGTGGTTTTAATAAACACCTGGTGGTTTCCAGGGGTTGTGGCAGGGGGCTGATTAAGTGGAACACAAAGGATTTTTAGAGCAGTGGGAATACCTTGTATGACACTATAATGATGGATACATGTCATTATACATTTATTTAAACCCACAAAATGTACAACAAGAATGAACCCCAAGGTAAGCTATGCACTTTGGCTGATTATGATGTGCCAATGTAGTTCATCAGTTGTAACAAAAACATGGTTGGGGATATTGATAATGGGGGAAGTTATCAATGTGTGGGGACAAGGGATATATGGGAAATCTCTGCACCTGCCTCCCAATTCTTCTGTGAACATAAAACAGTTCCAAAACTGTTCTAAAAATAGAAGACCTGGACTGCTACCATCCAAACATGGATTAATTGCAAACATACATACATACATACTGTACAACTGCATTTATATAAAAAACAGGCAAATCTAAATTATAGTTTTAGAATAAATATTTGTTATCTTCCAAGTGTGGAAGGTATTTATTATCTTCCATTATTTAACACTGAATAAACTATGGTGTTAAGAATTAGAATACTGTTTACCTTTGGGTAAAAATGAGGGTAGTAAGTGGAGGGGGCTCTAGAGAAGTTTCTAAATTGTTGATAATGTAATAATCCTTGATCTGAATTGTGGGTACTGGATGTCTTTACTTTGGGATAATTTATAGAGTTTATTGTGTACTTATCTGCATGTAAATTAAGAAGCGAACATTTGTTAAGCACCTAATATGTATATGTAAGATTGTGTTGGGTACTGTAATCCTTTTTCTTTTCACCCCTTTGTTAATATCATCCCTACTGGAAAAATGAAATTGTTTGCTTAGTAGGTCACCATTGCATATCAGACTGCAGAGTCAGCAGGGTAGAGATGAGAACAAGAGAAAAATTTTAACAGCTTATATTATTATTTTATACTTATGAATAAAATAACACTATGATTATAAATAATTGATTTAATCTACTCATTATACCTTATTGGCTACTAGCCTCTCAAATACAGCAAAATGTAACAAAACTGCAATTCTTTAAAAAATACTCGAATACTGACTCTCTCTCAAATCTTAATTAACTTTTATCTTCATAACCTAATCTAAATCTGCAAGTTTTTAAAAATAATTATTGTATAAACTCAGCAGTATGAAACAAATGTAATAAGGTCTCCAAGGTTAATTTCAAGTCATACATATCATTAAGATCATCAAAAGTACAATGACCTTAGCCATTTTATAGTACTGTCAGTTGTTGGCAAAAGAAAATTCTCCTGACTTGTCACTTAACATTTTAAGATATATGTGATTAAGCAAGATTTGACCAAAAAGTGACAGGTCAAATTTTCCCATGGTATCTTGAAACTATGGAACTGCTACATTTGATCTGTAAACTGTGACACTGACTCAGACATGTAGCAGGGCAGAACTGATGCCATCTGTCTCAAACTACAGAGGAAGATTCTCAGCATGTGGCGTAGGGGTTATATTACGCTGAAGACAGAACAGTCAACATTTAGTGCTTGAAGTCAATTTTACTATGTAATAGGATTAAACTAACATGCCCCACCTTCTCGTTATGCAGCTCATTATTCGTTGTTTGCTCATTCATTTCTATAGCACCACTGTTTTGTTGGTGTTTTAAGCCTTCTTATTGTATCCCTTCTAATTCCATTTACTGGCTGCATGTTAGCTATCTGTGTGTGTGTGTGTGTGTGTGTGTGTGTGTGTTCTTAACACAACAGATGTTTTCTCTGAATCAGATTAGACATTTTAATGTGGGCTTCCTTTTTTAGATAATTTGTTATTCTCAATTTCTTTTGGAGTTATGATATATTCTTTAATATTATCAATCAGAAAAGACCAATATAAGAGAATTTCTTTTTCTTGAAATGTAGCACTCTTTTGTTTCTTCTTTTATCATGATCATACTCTTCTTCACGTGTGTATTCAACTTGTATCAGTCGTGTTTTAAATAGTTGTACTGGAAATAATCATATAGGGAAGAAGACATGATCATGAAATAGAGAAAGATCAACACAAATATACATACAATGCATGTAACCTAGTATTATAGGTGATGAAATATATATTTTAATGAGTCGTAGTGGTGGTGAAAAGAAGATGAACATAATTCTATCAGCTAGACAGAGATTTCAAATAAAGGTTAAACTTGAAAACTGAATAGGTATTCACCAGCTGAAAGGTGGGATGTGATAACAGGCATACAAAGCAGTTAGAACAAAATCAAAATCTGAAGTAATCTCACTGTGTGTGACATCTCCCGATATCAAGAGCAGAGACTGTGACTCTCTGCATCTAATAAAAGGGTATAAGGAGCAGATGGGATGTGTCACTAGATGGACACAAGACTGAAAAAGTAGAAACGACACTGATTGTAAAAGATTGGGTATGTTATAATAAGGTGTTTCAAGTATTATAGGTGTTGTATAAGGTGCTTAAAGAATCATAAGGCATTGGGGCACCTGGGTGGTTCAGTCAGTTAAGCGTCCAACTTCCGCTCAAATCATGAGCTCACAGTTTGTGAGTTCAAGCCCTGCGTCGGGCTCTGTGTCTCCCTCTCTCTCTGTGCCTCCCCAGCTCTTATGCTTTGTTTCTCTCTGTCTCTCTCCTGCTCTCTCTCTCTCTCTCTCTTTCTCTCCCTCTCTCTCTCTCTCAAAAATAAATAAACATTAAAAAAAACCTAAGAAAAAAAAGAATCACAAGGCATTGAAGCATCTTAAGCAGGAACATAAATCAACTAGCTATCTCTGGCAGCAATGCACATGGAAGACTGGATTAAAATAGAGTTCTAATGAACTATCCAGATGAAAGATCTGAATTCAAACAAACCTATACAGGTAAAGGATAAAGGTGGAAATCAGAGATGTCAAGAAATAGAAAACTCAGGATTTGGTGACCAAGGGAAACAGGAGTGGGATTTTGGGAGAAGGGGTCTAATGTACCCAAGTTGTTTTGTTTGTTTGTTTGTTTCCTTGAGTGCCTGAATGGTATTTACAATCGTGAAATTAGGAAATGAGGAAGGAGGATCACATTAGAGAGAAAGATGATGATGAACTTTTCAACATGTTGAAAAAAAGACACCATTTGTATGCCAAGGTGAAGTGCTCCAGTAGGCAATATAAACAGCTCTCCACAGTGTGGCAAAGTAATGGCTAATTTAATAAGGAAGGAAGTGGTTGATGGTGTCAAATATTGTAGCAAAGTCAAATAAGATGAGACACCAAATGATGTACAGAGATTTAAAAGTTAGTAACTTTGCTGGAGCCACTTTGATGGGGGCAGAAGCCTGACAAAACTGACAAGAATGAATAAAAGATGATATAATTAAGACAAATATAGGAGATTTACATTTGAGATCTATTTCTAAAGGGAAGGAACATAAAAGGGCATCTAGAAACAAGAGTTAGTTGAAAGTTTTCTTATTGTTTTTATATTTATTTTAATAGGAAAAACTTGAATATATTTTAGTCTTAAAAAGAGAAAGGATGGTAGAAATGTTGAAAATAAAGTAAGAATGATAAAAACTGATCTGCCATGACCCTGAAAATTTTGAAGAGAATCAGATCAAGCATAGAGGTTGTGGATTAACAACTCTATATAAATTACAAGAAAAGATGTGAGGATAAATGCAGATATTTTTACCTAAAAGAAGTATAAAGAGTTTGCACTAGCTAGCCTTAAAGTTCTAGGATTATATATAAGGCTTTTATTCAATTTATTTTATGTTGTTTTTATTTTATGAAACATTTTTTTATGAAAGGCAGTCCATACATTTTTAAAATTTGATAAATGTTATAGAAAAATATTTATTTCATAATAATTCAATGTAATATGTATTCAAGATTTTTCCACAGTAGGCAACTGAGAAAATATATTTCAGGTATATTCTTCAAATATCTATTTGTTTTCTGTGCGATATATAACAATCTTTGCATACATACTTGCTCAAGACAAGAAGCAAATTGTATTGGAGTAATAATAAGATTTTTTTTCTTTTTATCACTACATTGTCTAATCTGGAACAGTAAATTAATAAATAATTTTTGGATATATATAAACACAATCTTGGAGATGATCAAATGTCATCAATCAAAACAGAACCATTATAAAACCTTCCACAGATTTAGCATATACAAGAAATTTGGAATTTAAAAGAATTCTTTGGGTAGTAAGGTGTTCTAAGAGATAACAATATCTTATTCTGTTTCCCCTGTCTCCAATCCTATTTTGTGCTTAAGTAAGACAATGCCAAGTTATCCACCAGACACAAGAGTCATAGTTTATAGGACACAAGTTATTTTTAGAAGCCCACCAAATGTTTCCCACCTTTTAAAATCAGAAGGGAAACCTGAACTTTTAGGTCAAAGAAAATGTTGTAATATGTAATATTAATTTATTTGTCTTTATACCAATGCAGTCATAAAATATAATCGTTAACACTTTTTTTCTGGAGAAAAGGCCCACGAAGGCAAAACTGGTTTGGCTCATGAAAGTCATAATGTGGCCCTGGAGTCTGAGGAGAATAGTGTTTTTAGTTTGGGTTCCCCTCAAAATGAGTTATGTTGTGACCTTCTGAGAATCATACAGAAGTTTCCAGCTGAGCAACAGGTGAAAGGTCTTACACTCTAGCAGACATCTGTGGTTTGCTTTGTCATTTCCCTTTGGTCCACCTATGATTCTAGCAGTAACTCTGTGAACAATTTCATGCCACGCACACTTAATTGACACGTGTTTCACATGAGGCACATGCCATACATACAGAAAGACATGCCTGAGTCTTTCTGACTCAGGCTTCTCAAGTCATGGGCACCTACTCAGTCCAAGAAAACTCATAGCCTGCAAAGCACAGAAATAGAATAGTTGAATAAACATTGAATAAATGTGTATTCTGCTCTCATTGGTTGTAGCATTCCATAAATGTGAATAGATTAAGTTGGTAATGGTATCATTCAAATATTCTATACACTTACTAATTTGCTATTTTATTTGCTCTGTCAATTGTAGAGAGAGGAATGTTGAAATTTTCCATTGCAGTTTTGGATGTGTCCATCTCTGTGTTCAAGTTTTATCAAATTTTGTGCATGTATTTCATCTGAAATCTTCTTTGACTAATAATATATCTACTCCTGTTTTGAATAGTGTTTATATTATATATCATTTCTATCCTTTTATAATTGGTATCATATATATATATATGTGTGTGTGTGTGTGTGTGTGTGTGTGTGTTTATTTATTTTGTGAGAAGAAGATATAGAAAAAAGAGTGTGAGGGGGAGAGGCAGAGAGAGAGGGATAGAGAGAATAAGCAGGCTCCATGCTATCAACACAGAGCCCTACCGCAGGGCTCCATCTCACAATGAGATCATGACCTGAGCTGAAATCTAGTGTTGGATGCTTAATCGACTGAGCCACACAGATGTCCCAGTCCATTAACTTTTTTAAAGCTATTTTATCTCTGCTTCTAAGGTACATACTACTTAAGATATGTAGTTACAATAAAAAGATAAATTTTTAATTGCCTTCAAAGTCATGTTTAAAAAATTAAACCCTGGATAGTCCACTGACTTGTAGTGTTTTCACACTAATTATCAATGAGCAAGCCATCATATCGGTAATATGCCAGTTAGTATAGTCAAATAAATGGATCTTCTGTCCTGTAATCCATGTATTTCATCTTTTAAATATGGCCTTACTTTTCCTACAATTCTCTCTACAAATATGAAGTTGCTACCTACTGTGTCTTTTAAACTATGGAATTTTTCTTGAAACATACCATGCTCCACTAAGTTTAATACTGAACTTAAATTTAAAATTTTACCTAATGTTCCTGATTTGAAAAGATCTATATTTGGGGGGAGGGTTGTCTGGGGGCTCAGTCTGTTGAATGTATGACTCTTGATTTCAGCTCAGGTCATGATCCTACTAGGGTCATGGGATCCAGCCCTGCATTGGGCTCCTTTCTTAAAAGCCTCTCTCTCTCTCTCTTTCTCTTTCTCTCTCTCTCTTTTAACCTCTTCTTTGTTCTTACTCTCTCTCTCTAAAATTAAATAAATAAATAATATATATATATTTTTCAAAGTTAGAAATTATACCTTTATTATTTGATATGTACATTTTTATTATTTCAGGGCTTTTATGTAAATGCTCTTGCTAATTTTAGTTTATTACTAAATACATTTATTTTATTGTGTTGATATTTTAAATTATGAGAAAATTTAACATTTAGAAGAGAGAAAGTGGCAAATCTATTGGAAATCAATGGAAATTTAAAGTCATAGAATTTAAAATTTTATAGTATATTCCCTTCTATAAAAAAGTAAACATTCATAATAGTAAGGGAACAAAAAGTAAACATTCATAATAGTAAGGGAACACAGGCAGGGCTTAAATGCCTAATCCATTACAAAAAATAAAATTACTCACTTAAAATTTTAAATTATTTTAGTATTGAAGTGGACTTTTACTTGTTTTAGCTCTCCATTTACAGTTACTTGAATAATATATTATTTCCATTCTCTTCTTTCCTACATAATTTTCTCGACATAATATTATTGTTCCTTCAAAAATATTTGATGTTCTATAATATGTCCATATTATACATTTTGACTATTATTTCAATGAGCAGTTCACCCATACCAATAAACTTTGGGACAGTGATAATAAAGATGTTTTTAGAAGCAATTGAACAAAATCTTCATATGGAAGTTATACCTCTCATCACAGTATAATCTGGGCCTGGAAATGATAGTACTGGTCCAGAAAGTATCTGTTTCTGAAGTTTTATTGAGGATGAAACATGGTTTTGCAAGAATTAAGTTGATTTTGTTTACAAGAAATGACAAATTCAAATTGTCTTAAAGAGTGAAAAGAATTAATTGGTTTAAATAACTGTGAACTACATAGGTTTGTTATATACAGGATACTTTTCCCAGAGGTTCACCAGATTAGGAAATATGGATTTCCTAGAAAGTTTAACTTTCCCTAATGTCTAAGTCTAACTGACTCCGAACTGTCCAGTTCTTCTAAGCAAGGCACAGAATACTTCCCCAACCCCATTGGCACTGTCTTAACATATCATTTTCCTCAAAGGGTAAAGACACCTTTTGTTTAATGGCCTTTGAACGATTAAGATCTCAAGAATTCCATTCCCCTAACTAGTGATAATCTCCCTCCTACTGTTGTCAAATTATAGTTTGAAAACATTAAAAACTTGACTCTCATACAAATAGATACAAAGCAACCATGTGTTAAAAATTTATCTAACTAATTAATGGATCAAGTGGGAAGATAAAGCTAATTCAAAGAAATTAAGAGGCCAAGTATTTATAGTAAATAAAATAAAAATACAGAGAAGATATATATATCTTCATATATATATATATATATGAGAGAGAGAGAGAGAGAGAGAGAGAGAGAGAGAGAGAGAGAGAGCTATTCACTACAGGTATATTCCAAGAGTTTACCAGAAAAATATACAAAGGAATCTTACAAGATGAGGATAGAGGTTTTAACAGAACACTTACTTGTCTTATCTAAGGTTGTAATGTTTTCTCCAACTGATCCAGTACTCCGTCATAAAGTGTTCTGTTTGATAACAACAAGTAAATAGAAAACCTGGGAATCTATTTTCTAAAATCTTCATGAAATCACTTTTCGTTAATTTATTTATGCTTAGATTCCTATAACATGGGATGGGCTATTTGACCAATTAAATGTCCCAAAGTATTTTTTAAAAGAATCTTAAGCTTATTTTAATGTACCTATTGAACCTTAGGGACCACAACTATGGAAAAATTTATTTGCATATTAAATGAAGTATTTGTTTTATTTTTTATTTAGGTTAATTTAAATATTGTAAGATATACAGATCTGAAGTTTGACAAATATCTGTACTCATCTAAACAATATTCCAATAAATACATAGGTCATTTCTATCAATCTAGACACTTTATTTCACTTTCTAATCAATTTCTGCCTTTGCAGGGCAGCCACTAATCTCATTTCTGTCACCATAGATTAATGTTGCATATTTTGAATCTTACATAAATGGAATCATGTTTACTCAGTATGCTTTTAAAATTTATCCATTTTGTCAAATATTCCCAGAACTAGCCAGGGGAATGGGCTAGTGATTATGCAGAATAATGTAAATTATTGCCACATATTATTCTATTTAATGGATATACCATAATTCATCTACTCCTCTGTTGATGGATACTGGCTTACTTCGAGTACTGAGCTATTATAAGTAAAGATAATATAAATAGTGATATACAATTTTTCTATGTTGTATATTTTCATTATCCTTGAGTAAATACTGAGAAGTGAAATAATTAAGTCATAGGGTAGTTGTATGATTCACTAAAAAAATTTTTTTAATGTTCATTTATATTTGAGAAAGAGAGAGAGTGTGTGTGTGTGAGGAGGAGAGGAACAGAGAGAGACAAAGACAGAATCTGAAGCAGAGTCTAGGCTCTGAGCTGTCAGTACAGAGTCTAACGTGGGGCCTGAACCCATGAACCCCAAGATCATAACCTTAGTCGAAGTCTGACACTTAACTGACTGAGTCACCCAGATGCCCCTGTATGATTCATTTTATTAGAAATTTCCAGAATGATTTGACAATTTTATACTCTCATCAGAACATGAGAACTACATTTACTCCATATCCTTGCCAACATTTTGTATTGTTGGTACTTTCAATTTTAGTCAACAAATGAGTGTTTAACAATACCTCATTGTAGTTTTTATCTGAATTTTCCCATTAAAATTTTTTCATGTGATTATTGAACATTTAAAAAATTTCTTTCAGAAGGGTCTATTCAAATATTGTCTTTTTACCAGATTTTTTTTTGTAAAAGCTTTTTACCTCTCTCTCAATTGCTTGCTTGTATTAGAAAGAGAGCTGTTAACAGAGATTCCTCTTTACATAAGAAACTTATTTATGTAATAGGGCAATATTTGTTTTTCAAAACCTCCTTTCACCTTCTTGCTAATGGTCTTTCTTTCTTTGTCTTCTCAGACCCTATCCCTCTTCTTAGTTCATAAATGTATCATGAGTTAGTCAGTTGCCTGACTGTCTTTAAAATTTCCATACCTCTGTGGATTCCCTATACGCACACTACACTATTAAATTTGATTTTCTCCTGTTAATCTGTATTATGACAAATATATTTTTAGTCCAGCTAGAAAGATTTTTTTAAGGTTGATTTATTTATTTTGAGAAAGAGAGAGAGTGAGTGCTTGAGTGATGGGAGGGACAGACAGAGACGGGGAGAGGGAGAGAATTCCAGGCAGGCCCCACACTGTCAGCACAGAGTCCAGTGCAGGACTCCACCTCACAACCTGTGAGATCATGACCTGAGCTGAAACCAAGAGTCAGATGCTTAACCGACTCAGCCACCAAGGCACCCCTAGTCCAGCTAGAAAAATCTTGAAGGACAGAGGAAGTTCTTCCTCCCCAAACCTGAATATGGGTTCATTGTTAGATATGTGTTTACAAGTATTTTCTCCCAATCTGTGATTTATCTATTCATTTTATTAATATTTATCTATTCATTTTATTAATATAGATTAATTTTACTAACACTGAAGTCTCAAGGCCTTAGATTATCCATATGAGAAAATCAGAAATAAGAATTTTCTGAAGTACGAATACAGCTGCATATTGAAAGCCTGATGAAGCAGGAAAATTAGTTGAGTCATTGTGGTATCTAAAATTTTTAAAAATAAGGGCAGATTTGTAAGGTAGTGTTTAAAGGCTTTGGGGAAGAGGTACAGATGGATGTAAGAAAGGACCACAAATGACAGGTACCACAGCATGAGCTTCAAGGTGAGGAGGGGATGGTAATAGTGTATGAGGAGAATAGAAGGAAAAGCACACATGAAGAGTCATCTCCAGAGGGAGACTAGAACCTTGAAGCCAGCAAAGATAGCTCTCCTTAGCCCTGTGCTCCTTTTTCTACTCCTGGTGTGTAGAGTCCCCTCCCTAAGGAATGTGGTTATAAAATATCTCAGAATAAGGGACAGTAACCTGTGATGTCCCTCAGAACTCTGTAACATGAGACCACCCAATCAGACTGTATATCTATACATAACCCATATATGGGAGACAAAGACATAGAAAATGCATAAAAGGCTATACCACGCAGCATCCTGGGTCAAGTTTTTTGGGTATGAACCCAACTGAGTCAGTGCCGGCACAGATAAAGTTGCTTTTTGGAAAGAAAAGCCTTGGTGTTAGGACTCTGTGCAAGAATCCTGCTACAGTTGCACTTTCAGGAGTGCATAAAGTACTATCTCAAAATAATTGGAGGTAACAAGTCATTATAGGCCTAAAGCAGTAGGATTTAGCCACAGTTTAACTCAGTATCAGGCAAGTAGAGACAAAAAGAGGTGGCTTTACACCCCATTTAGATAATTAAACTGAAAACCCAGAGTTAAATTAAAAATACCAATTCCATGTATATTCTTTTAGCACCTTTAAGTGCTTTTGATGGATCTGAGCACAGTGGAATGATACAAGAGAATATTTTTGTACTATTTTTGCCTGTATTTTGCCTGTAAAAAATACTAGGCAATTTTTACAGAAAATAATCTCATTGTGGAGAAAAGCCTTAAACATCTGACCTAATAAAATAGCATAGTGAAACAAACTATGATCAAAGCCCAAAACCACTCTTCAGGACTCTTGAGTTCCTGGACCCAATTCCAAAGTATGTAGCGGGGAAGGGGCTTCCCACACAACACCAAGCAATTCTCAGGAAACCAGCAAGGCGTCTGAGAATTCAACTCAATTCCGACACTATCTACCTGGAGAATTGCATCAGATTCCACAGGTAAAGGGCTCAGTACCATAGACCACCCCCTCCTCCATTGCAGATGACAGCCACAAGCCCAGATCGTTACCTGTACTTCCTAAGGACATAAATCAGAGGTTCTCACGACCTCTTCTTCAGATTCAATTAATTTGCTAAAGTGGCTCAAAGAAGACAGAGAAACATTTTGCTTGCTAGATTACCATTTTATAATTAAAGGATACGATTTAGGAATAGCCAGATGGAAGAGATGCATAGGGCAAGGGATGTGTGGAAAAGAGTATGGAGCATCCATGCCCTCTCAGAGTGTGTCACGCTACCACTATTCCATGTGTTCACCTACCCAGAAGCTCTCTGAACTCTGTCCTTTGGGTTTTCATTGAGGCTTCATTACATAGACACAATTGATTAAATCATTGGCCATTGACAATTGATTCAACTTACAGCCCTTTCTCCTCCCAGGAGGTTTGGGGAGTTAGGGCAATTACTGAAAGTTCCAACTCTCTAATGACCTGGTTGGTTCCTCTAGCAACCAGCCTCCATCCCTAGGTTACCTAAATGCTTTCTAAGTCACTTCTTTAACATAACAAGACTTCTTTATCACTGCAAAATCTCAGGAAATTCTGAGAGTTTTAGGAGCTCTGCCAGGAACAGCACCAAATATATATTTCTTATTATAAATCACAATATCATAGACTCAATAATGATTCTTGTTTTGAAATATTTATTTTATTTTTGGAAGAGCACAAGTTGGGCAGGGGAGAGGGAGGAGGGATAGAGGATCTGAAGTGGGCTCTGTGCTGACAGGTTGACAGCAGAGCTCGATGTAGGGCTGGAACTCACAAACCTTGATATCATGACTTGAGCTGAATTCAAATGCTCAACGTACTGAGCCACCAGGTGCCCCTCATTAAAGGTTTTCAAAGCGAGTCACTACCTGGCTTGGATAAGCAATAATATGCTTCTGGGAATACTGGCAATTCATTATACCTTTGGTTGGGTGGATGTTGGACAGAAAGAAGTAGGCCAAAAAGAGAAAAACTTCAGGGGTGAGGCATTCTCTTGAGACCTGCCTCTATTAGTAAAAGTGCTATTTTGCACATCACTTTTCTGACGTAGTTGTTGAGTTAAACATAAACACGAGGTAATGTTTTGCCTACAGGAATATTCTCAAGCAATTTTCTTCTTATCCAAAACTAACCCTCTCTGTGTATTTCAATTAAGAATGTTCTTTCATAATACAAAAGCCTGGCTTGAAACCATGACTCTCTTCATTGTAGCTGTACAACTTTATTGTTTTCCATTGTGAGATGTGTAATTAAATCATGTGCTGTAAAGCACCGTACCATTCAATGAAATAGAGTGTCTTTATATAAGATGCTTCATTTTCAAAGTGACTTAGACCTTTTCACTCTTGGCCCACTGAAATGCATTCCGAAAAGGATAAAAGGAAGTGGTTTGTCTTTGACTACATTTAGGTAAAGGCTGAATTTTATAACTATTATTTAAAAATTATGCTATTTATCTTTTTTTAAGCTGCAATTTTTTGAGTACCAACTATGTGCCAGATACTTTTAAAAGAAAGTACTTTTAATGTAATATCTCATTTAATTCTCACAACATCTTTACAAGTTCAAGTTTAGAAAAGTTGGATACTTTCTCTAAAGGTACATAGCTGCAAATTAAAACTCAGAGAACCAAAGTAAGATCTTCAAGTGCCAAGTCTGACTAAACAGGAAATGATAATTAAATGCAATGATTTATCTTGAATTGCATCCTAGACCAGGGAAATAATATGTCTCTAAAAGACATTATTAGGATGATCTGATATAATGAAAGTTCATTTTATATGTCATGTTATGATGGGAAAAGACAAGATTCAGTAGGCAGGGAGGAAAAGGTTAGGACCTGAGGTCCCTGGGTGGGTAAAAACACACATTTTCAAACAATACTGGGAGCTTTTGACTACAGCAAACCCCCTCAGGTATAAGGTTCATCTTAAGAACAACAGACACCACTTACTCCCCCTGAGGTTCCCCTCAGGAATTTGTTAAAAGACCTAACTAAAAGTAGTAGACCATAAAACATATGACCCACAAGGAATGATATGGTCATTGACCACCCCTCATAAAATAGAAATGAGCCAGTCAAAAAGGAATGACTAGGCATTTAGTGTTAGCTAGCCAATAAAGACAGAACCTGAGAAGAAACAAGGGAGGGGGAAGGGTAGGGAGGGCTGACAAGCACTTTATAAAACAAGGACCCTTGCCTATAGTCCCTGGCATTCACTTTGGAATGCTGCCTCTCTGTAAAGAGAGCTTTCATACTATTCTTCTCTTATTACCTTTGCCTGCTGCTCATTTTGTGTCCACTTCTTCATTCTTCCAAGCAGTGAGACAATGAACCCCGGTTTTGAGGTAAAGAATCCTGCAACAATGTTCCATTTCTTAAATTTGCACTGTGATTATACAAGGGAATATCTTTACTCTTGGCAAATGCATTCAAAAGTATATATGGGTAAAGGAATATTTAACATGCAAATGATTCAGAAAATAATATTTTATATATATTTTATAAAACTTATATATGTTTATATTATATATATTTATACAACACCTATTTATGTACATACACACTGAATGAGGTTTTTTTGGGGTGATAGTGGAATTCATGGGATCTGGAGCTGACAGCCAAGAAAGAATTCTTGAAGACGTCTTGGTGCAAAAAGGTGATTTTATTAAAGCATGGGGACAGGACCCATAGGCAGGAAGAGCGGCCCCAGGACCATGAGGAGAAACTTGTTATATACCATGGATTTGGGGGAGGTAAATTCTAGGGGAAGTTTCCAATGAGATTTTCATAAACTAAAGAAGACCCACAGGATATTGGAGGCCTAGCTATTGTCCAGCTAAGGTTGTTTTTCCCTCTAGCAAATCATTAGCATTAAGGCAGTAGGGAGTTCCTGGAGAAACATTTTATTCTGCCTGCCTCAGGTGTTTGTCAATGGGCTGCAGGTTATAAGGAAATTTAATTTTATCTGCAATTTCCTTCTGCCTTTGTTTCCCATATCACATATTCTCTAAAAAATGTTAGTAACTCATGAACTAATGAATTTTTATGCAGAGTACATAGGAATCATTTGTATTATTCCTGTAAATCTTCTGTAATATTGAAATTATTTCAAAATTAAAACCTAAAAAAATTCTAAAAGTCGTAAAACATACCAGTAAAAATCATTGCCGTATATTTATTTTTAGTGTTTGAAATGCTGTGTTCATTGCTGATTGTTGCATAATGTATGAGCAAGATTTGCAATATTACCTTTCTATTCAAAGTAATGGAAACACTGCATTGGAAATAATATTTCCAGTTAAATCTAGTACAACTTTTTTACTGTATTAAATATTTTCTGATGTAATATTGAAATGTGCTGCAGTGTAGTGTAAGCCCCAACAGTGGTTTTTTGTTGTTATTATTTTGTTTTGTTTTTCCCTTTTTTGTAATGCAAACACCTGACTTAAGCATTGATTGCCAAGGCACCCACTTCAAAGAGGGCCATCTGGAATAAACACTTCGCTAGCCACATGGCTAGATACAGAGCCAGGCCTCCTCTCCAGACTGCAACTCATTTGTTTTATAAATCTTGGTTGATTTCCATAACTGACTGTTTAGAACACTTATTTTTTTCTCTCCTGAAGCTTCAAATTCCCACTTTTATATTTTAAACTCACCAGTAAAGATTCATAAAACTCCAGGACCCCACCTTCACCTCAATAAAAGCAGAACACCCTCACCCACACACCCGCACTTCCTCTCCCATGACCACCCCTGCCCTGACCCTGCAAGCTCCCTGGGTGGCCTTAGGTGTGCTTTGTAATTTCCTGAGTAATAAACCTTTATTTTATCAAAGTTCCTTGATGGTTATTGCTGCAGGGCCCCTTGCAATCATAAGAACAATGAGCATTGTCCAACCACAACATTGACCACAATATTGATTATTGACAAGCTAAGACCTGCAAAAACTGGCAAAAAACATTTATTTTGTAATCATTTTAAGGGAGAAAGCCATCAGATTTTAGAAGTGCTCATTAATACCTTGTAGGCATATGAAATAGATTTAGTGCCTATAGCTGTATTCCTTGTTATCAAATTACCATGAAGGATATGCTACTAATTACAGATCAAGTAAATATTGCTTTTAGAGTTCCTTTTCTCCCTCGAGTTACATTTTATCACTTAAAAAAGAAATACATAAAATTGATAATGCACACAAAATCTTTTTTTTTTCAAATAATGTAAGAGTTACTGTAGATCTAGTGAGGAAAGGTTTTGCCCTGAGAAGTATACCCATCACAGACTTTCTAGACAGTGATGGTTTTCCTTTCTAAGAATGGTTTTATTTCTTCTTCCAAATGCCAGCTAAGAATGGTAATATTTTTTTTCTTTGTAATGCCAACAGTAATCACACACATGCTAAAGTTCATAAATAGTTAAAATACTGAGTTTTACCATAGCTTTTCATACATTAGAGAATAACTATTTTAATTTTGTTAATGCAAAGCCTAAGTTGATTAACACATATTTTAACATTAAATAAATCCTATGAAGTGTTATATATAAATAAGATACTACTTAAACATTATTAGTTAGTGTTTTATTATTGTTGTGTGACCATTCATAGATTTATGGAGAGTGATATTTTTGGTATGTGAAAAAATTAAGTCCTCAGATACCCATACTAGTGTACTTCATCTACTTTAAAAATACAGAAAAATAAATTTATAATTAATTTTCCTTAAACCCAAAAGCACATTCAATTAACTAGCTTACTTGCCTTTATCACTCTTCTAAGAGAATACCTCCCAGGAAAAAAGTTACACATTTTCAACTCCTCACCTTTATTCATACTTGTGGACAATAACCATCTCCACAGAGTGAGAAGACTTATATGTAATATATAGCCCTACACTCTACTAATTGTGTAACTTGAGTAAAGTTACTTAATCTCTCACAACTTCTGTTTCCTAATAAGCAAAATAGGAGTGTTGTCCATACCACATATGGCTGTTTTCAATATTGTTTAGTGTAGATGAGAATTAAATCAGATGATGTATAAGAACCCTTAGTGCAATGGCATGTGATAGGTACTCAAAAAATGGTTATGAATATTTTATTATCATTTTTCTCCCTCTCAGGTGAAGTATGCAATTATGCATATGGTCTGAGATTAGGGACATTTACATTGAGCAGTTTTTTTGTTATCCTCTCCTCTAGGTTTTCTTCAACTTGCCCTATTGCCTAGGGAAATTATCCTCATGGGTAGCCCTCCCTTATTTCCATTTTTATTTATTTACTTATTTTTATTTAAAATTTTATTAGTTAATATGCAATACAATATTGGCTTCAGGAGTAGAATTCAATGATTCATCACTTACATACAACACCCAGTGCTCATCACAAAAAAATGCTCTCTTTAATACCCATCATCCATCTAGCTCATCTCCCCAGCCACCTCCCTCCATCAAACCTCAGTTTGTTCTCCATTGTTAAGAGTCTCTTGTGCCTTGTTTCCTTCTCCTTTCTTCCCCACCTCCCTTCCCATCTGCTCAGTGACTTAAATTGTTGTATACTTTTCCTGCCAGAGATTAGTATAGCTACTATGTAAGAAATAGAAATTCTACCTTAAAATAACCTTAATGATAAAGGAAATTTTTGGTCTAAGAAGAAAAAATAAAATAAAATAAAATTCACATTTAGGACAAGAGTGAACCCAGATTGACAATTTCACTAAAAATCTAGTGTTTCCCTTATCTCTACTCTACCTTCTTTGTCATAGGCTTCATTTTAAAGCTTGTTCCACTTATGGTCATAGGATGACTGGCAACTACAACCAGTTATATGCTTCTTAGGTAGCCAGAGGGAGAATAAGTTTCTGTCCCTAAACCAGTGCTTCTCAAAGTTAATATGCCTGTGAATCACCTTGGTAGGAATTTTGTACACTGAAAATTAGATTCAAGTTCAAAATCCTGCATTTCTAATAAGTTCCCAGATCAAAGATGCTGGTATGTGGACCACACTTTGAGTAACAAGATCCTATCGGTGATTCTCAGAGTATGGTCTTTTTCCAACCAGAAAATAATAATTGGGCCCCACGTATGACCCCAGAAACTCTGAGGGTAAGGCCCAGAAACCTCTACTTTAACAAACCTGACATAATCCTGATGCACACCAAATTTGAAAATCACTGATCTAAATCATACACAAAAGAACTGGGTTTACTCTTATGGAAAACCCAGTGATTGAATTCACTGATTCACTCAATCACTGGGGGCAATGAAAATATAATAATTTTGACTAGTCATTGAAAATAGGACTTCTCTTGTAGCTGGAGATGAGATTTATCCCATCCAAACTTCATCATGGCAACACAATTAGAAAAGGGAGAAATGGTAGCTGTGGAGAAAAATGATAATTTCCATTGGGTTCCATTACAAACTGAATGAGAATAAAATGGGTAGCAGGAAATATTGACCCAAGTCCAAATAATTCAACAAGTGTTTGCTAAATGCCAACTGCCCTTTTTATATGAAGCATTAAACTAGGTACTGTGAGACATAGAGGGCAAAATGCAGTCTAAATGAAGAAGTGTGAAATGAGGAACACTAATCAACCTCATATCTATTTAGGTGACAAAATAAATAATACCAAAGGGGCAAAGATATCCCAATGCAGTTTTTTACAGGAAAGATAAAAAAAGAAAACTTACTGACCTTGAGAAAGTAGAGCCCAAGCTGGGACGTGAAGCTCTCCAAAAACTAGATACTGAGAAGGAAAGAGATAGATATTCTAGGTTGAATGAACTACAGGATTTGACTGTAAAAATTCAGAAGAGAAAGAAAAAACCTACTAGTACGCTAAAATAGATTGTTTAGGGAACTATAATGGGTTAGACATAGGCCAATTTTGTAAACCCATCAATATTAGGTTTTGAAGTCTGAATCAACTCTAGGGGGTAGATATTATTATCCACATTATAAAATTGAGTCACTGGAAGATAAATTAACTTGTCAAGGTCACATAGCTAATAAATAACAACTTGGACTATAATCTGAAACTGAAAAACTGAAAGCAGGGGAGAGTTACAGGGGGGTTAAGGCAGTAATCCAGGCATGTATTAAGGAAGGACTAGTCCAGTGTAGTGGCAGTGACAATCACACAGGGATGGAGATTAGTAGGTAACTCATGAGAACATATTTTCAAGCTAGAAATACTACCAAGGGAGAACAGAAGCAATTGGTGCCAAATGAGAGAGAAAGACATTATAGGAGAGAATAATGAATTTGAAATAGGAGTAATCACAGTAATATTAGAAATATACATGTTAGAAAGAGGTCAGATTGGGAAGGAAAACAGTTAGTTTGTATATTTTGCGGTGGTGGAGGAACATTTAGTTGAAATATAAGAAGGTAGAATGTAGAGGTTCTGAGTATGGGCTTTATTGTCAGATAAAATGAGATAACATTTTTCTCTGTATCAGAAGACTCATATGGTCTTGGCCAATCTCGATTAGCCCTAGTTTTCTCATTTATAAATGGGAATAATGATAATGATACCTAACTAACACTGTTATTTTGAGAATTAAACAAAATAATGAATGTAAAGTACTTGGAAATATTCCTTGCACACATGCTCCATAAATACTAAGTATTTTATACTTGTTATTATTAATAAATGTCAAGATGACAGTTTCAGATTTAATAGTATAATTTATATTCATAAATATAAAAGTCGAGATCATAAGATGAATGAATACTTTAAGAAAGAAGTTTAAACATGAACAGAGCAAAAATTATGACAGGCAATAAACCACATCATAAACCAAAGAGGAAATCTGAATGAAAATACTCAATCCTCTGAAGCTAACTCTAATTTGAATCAAAAAAAGAAAAATCCACTGACATATAAGAATAAAGCCATGAGCAGTCCTGTAGGAAAGACTAACACTTACTGAGTACTTACATTGTACCAAACATTAATATGTACTACCTCATCTATATAACACTCCATTCTATTAGGATCTCCATTTAATAAATAGGTATGATGAAATACAGACTATTTTATAGTTACTTAAAACCACACAGCTTAGATATGATAAAGTAAAGATCTGGCCACAGACAATCTGACACTAGAAACCAGATGACTAGATACTAGACTATACCCTGTAATCTAACCTGCACATACAGAAATATGAAAGAATATAGCTGAGTGGCTTTGAGTGACTTTTTTAATACCCCATCAAAATACGAAAGCATGGTGGATTGAATGAGATAATTTATAGTCTTACTTCAAGTATGTGTTAAATATCTTAATATTTTAAATTTAAACTCACCTAACTTGATTGCAAAGGATATGTAAGTTAAAACTCATGTATGTTACTTAATTTTAAATTGTTCCATTTTTTTTTCTTCAAGGAAGCATGGCTTAGTAAACATTTATTATCAAGAATAAAAGTTTTAGTTGACAGAAAAACATCAGAGACCCTACTGGCACAACTGAAATATAATTCTGTTGAAGTCTGTAAATAATAACCTACAAATGAAGACTCTAGAGAATTTTATAATAATATTTTGTGTACAGTGCCTTTTCTTGAAATATCTCAGTGGATTTTATTATGAATCATAATTGTAATCAAGCTTCAGAATATCTCTCTGAGTTAGTTGTATGTGTATGTGTGTGTGTATGTTACCACTAAAGATAGTAGGAGAAATATTAATTTTTCAAGGTCATTCAAAGAGTCAGAGGCTGAGGTAGGAATAGAATAAAAGATTTGTAACTCAAGTCATCTGGTAAATATCACCATAGGTTTACAAAGGGTTTGGCAAAGAACAGTAAAGTGTCAGAAGAAATCATAATTGAAAAAAGTATACCACAGGGAGGTCAAAGTAAGCAACCTTGAAAGTTTTAATTTGTGAAGTGTAAGAATATTCCTATCTTTATCTTCTCCATATGCATCTCTGTTGCTCCATAATTCAAAATAATGAAGAAATTAAGAGAAAAAACAAATCCTAAATTGCACTTCTTCTGAATATCAGAGTTCTAACTGAAATATCAGTGATAGCAAGAAAAGTTTTCTTTCTATAGCCATGAAAGATATAGTATAGGAGGTTTCATTTTATGTAGAGTCCTGGTTAAACACATAAACTGACTAGTATTTGTTTTTCCAATTTGTAATGGTACAATCATTGAAGTTTGAAACAAAAATACAATTAAATATAAAAGGTAAAATTCAAAAATTCAGTTGCAAAAAACAAAAGATTTTTATGGAATGTTCCAATCAATATCTAAAAAACAATTTGTTTGATTTCAAAATTTAAGTAAAATAAAAGTCAAGAATTTGTGGCATCCAAGAAGTAGATAACCTTCTATAAATGTAGGATATCTTATTTATTCTATAATCAATCTGAACTCAATCTGAACTACTTAGCCTTCCTTTTTGTAAAAAAAAATTAAGTTTATTTTTGAAAGAGGGGGATAGAGAGAGAGCATGAGCAGAGAGAGAGAGAGAGAGAGAGAGAGAATCCCAAGCAGGGTCTACACTGTCAACATGGAGAGGCGGGGCTTGAACTTCACAAACTGTGAGATCATGACCTGAGCTGAAACCTAGAGCTAGATGCTTAACCAACTGAGCCACCCAGGCGCTGCCTTAGTCTTTCCTTTAATAGGTCTTTCAATGGATATATAAAAGAACTAATGAGGTAAAAATCTTCTGACAAGAAAAAGTTTAATTGAATAAACTTTCATTTTTCTCTAACCTGATGCTTTGACTTCACCCATTATATTTTGTTTTATTTTTAAACGTTTATTTAATTATTTGAAAGTAGAAAGCAGCGGAGGGGCAGAGAGAGAATGTGCAGAGCCCAACTCAGGGCTCTCTCCCACCAACCATGAGATCATGACCTGAGCTGAAACCCAGAGTCAGAAGCTGAACTGACTGAGCCGCCCAGGTGCTCCATCCCATTATATTTTATATATACATAGTAATATGGTACAAGTATAGATTTTTTAACTCAAATCTCTTCAAATTAAAGAATAGAAACACAATTTTATCACATTTGTGCATCAAAAAACAAAAGTCCAATGTATCTAATAAAAATCAACATAAAATTCAGATAAAAATTTAGTATCAATACATTCCATACATTTAATTACATTTGGAAATTATCCTTTAATGTATTTCACATGGTATTACCAAGCCATTAATAATATAATGAGGTTCAGAGATAATTTTTCTCCAATTTTCTCAAAAGGTCAGAGTTTGTCTAATTTCTCAGAGTTAGCTGAGAATTAGAATGAACTCTAAGGTTATGACTCTTCACTATAAACTCTTTTTCTTTCTGTATAGGTTCTTTTGAGAAACATAGATACCATCAAATCACCAGTAAGATATTTTTTCCCCAAATGATGTCCCAATTTTGTGCTTCTACCTCATTTTAACTGATGAAATGAGTGTCAGATAATGAAAGTTCATAGGAGCGGAGGAGATTCCTGAGAATAAATGTGATTGCTACAACAGTACAATGCCCTAAAAATGATACAAAGAAATGCTTCATAAGAATTCTCAGAATAAAATCATTTTTTCCACATAAAATTGTCTCAATCCTAGTCAATTTGCAATCAATTTGATTTCTCTTGACACTCTTTGAAGGACAAGAAGTCAAACCATTTTGCAGTTCTCTGCAGAGCCCATTTTCAACCACACAGCACAGCTTATACTAATCATCCCATTAACAAAATGCCAGTCATCCAACCTTCAAAACCATGCAGTGGTACCAAAAAGAAAACACATTTTAATCAATCAGTAAATAGAATAATCTGAAATAACATTTACTGAGAAATTTTATTGGGAGAGGCACCATCTAATTTTACATATCATGGAGCGGGGTGTGGTGTATAGTGGGTAAGAACACTGACACTGGAGTCTGCCTGGTTTTAATAGTTGATCCCACCATACTTACATTGAAAACATTTCATGTCCAAATAAACCCTTCAATTACCTGAGAGGCTTCTCATAGATCCTCAGATATACTTGCTGGGGTGTTTTATTTTTTTTCTTTTTGGTTTGTTTTTTGGCTTTTGTTTTTTACTTTCTCTAATTCTATGCTTCATGACTAGTTCTTGAAAATATTACAAATAACATTAAAGTTTGAACAGTGTGGTTCAAACTGAATTCTAAGAGGGCCCCATGAATATAATTACAGCCCTTTCTGTATATGTGCTGTATAAGCCACTCCCCTTCCATGTGGGTGAAACTATGAATATGATACCATTGGATAGGCTGCCACTTCTTAATTAGGTTATGCTATTTGGCAAATTTAAGAGATTTTGCAGAAGTAGTTAAGGCACTTCATGGCTTGACTTCACATTAATCAAAAGGGCAATTGTCCTTAGCGATCCTGAGCCCTTTAAAGAGACTAGAGGCTGTTGAAAAATTCCAAATCAGAGCAATTCAGTGCAGCATATATGTGCTCCTTCTGGCCTTGAGGAAGCAAACAGGCCTACTGTGAACTGCCAATGGAGATGGCCACGCGGCAAGGTCCTGAGGATGGCCTCAAAGAACTGAGAATGATTTTTGGCCAACAATAAGCAAGAAAACTGGGACCTTAGTCCTATACACACAAGAAACTGAATTCTTTCAGCAACCAGTAAGTTCAGAAGGGCTCTTTGAAGCCCAGATGAGACTGTAGCCCCAGCCAACACCTTGCATTCAGCCTGGTGAGATCCTAGGCAGAGGAGCCAGCTATTCTACACCAAGACTCCTGGCTCACCCAAACTGTGAGATAATAAATTTGTGTTGTCTTAAGTTACTAAACTGTATCATTTGTTATTCAGTAATAGAAACTAATAGGACTAGTGATCTAATTGGCTAAAGTTCTAGAACCTTAAGCTTGGTGTGGGACCTGGGTACACCTCCATTCTCATCTACTGAGTAAAATATTTAGGGATGTGTGTAATTATAATATATGTGATTATAATATGAATTGCTAAGGCTGATACATTAAATTTTATAAAAAAAAGTTATGTCTCTCCGTAAGAGTGTATACTTAATAAGAAACAGTAATGTACCTATTTTTATCCTGAATGTAAATAATGCTGTGTATTTTGTTTGATATTCTTGTAAGGGAAAAAAATGGAATAGAATCAACTTTAAATAAGTTTGTACTGTGAGAAGAAACAGTTAACTTAAAATTTAGAAGGTGGATTTCCATAAAAATATTAAGTAATTCTCCACACCCATTGGCATCCCTGTTTTAGCTAAAGGTAAGTCATGCCACAGAACTCCATCCACTGAGATTTGAGTGGAGGTCTGCTCAGGGTACTCTATCTCTCAGCTTATTCCTTTCTGGAGTGTAGATTTCAAACTTAGGAAGGTGGCAACCATCTTGCAGTATGAGGGAAAGGCAAGAAATTCTATAATTATGTCGAACATCTACCTGTACACTTATTTTGGGAGGAGAAAAAATGTGTTTGTTTAGACTAATAATGGTTGAGTTTTCCATTACTTGTGAAAGTTTTCATAACTGTCAAATTACAGTGTCATAAAGCACTGTTCAGAGTAGAGACTAAGAGTCTAATAATCTGTTGTCACTAGTAGAAAGACAGCACAGAATGGGAAAATCTCAGTTTCAATTCCCGTTTCCTCATCTCAACACAAAGTATTTAGGGGCATATTTACTTTAAATTACTTTTAAGCTTAAACAAAGAATGAAGGCATCATGGAGGAAAAATTGATTAATTTGATTACATAAAATATGATTCTTTGTAGATTAGTGTGTTTAGTTTATTTGAAGGGTTTTTTGTACCCTTTATTCTTTCAAAAACAGGATTTGAGATGCCTTACAGAAATATGTATATTATTACAACAGGCACTGATTAGTAAGTATTACAAAGGTGAAATGAATGGAATACATGATAAAATATATGATTATATATATAATTATATATATAATAAAAATATAATTTGAAGTATCAAAGTATTCTAATATAATAACCCAATGATAGTCTGTAAGTTTAATTCTTAAGATTCTTAAAGAAACAAGATGTCAAAACCACCCTCATATCCATATCCAATGACTAACAATATAACAACTATTAACAATCTGCATAATTTTTATTTCTAAGACTGAATTTTCTCATGATGTTTGTTCATCATCTCAAAATAGCATTCATTCATTAAAAGCAACAGCCCAATCTAACAGCTAGTTCTCACAAACCAATTTGTAAGGACAGTTCAGCAAATGGCTTTTGCACATAAAGAAAGACCTCATTAAATCAATAAAGAGGACATTAAAACTCTAAAAAGAATAATAGATAAATATATGAATCTTTAGTTTTTATATTAAGGACAATAGATGGTTTATATAGAGAAAAAAATAGTCACCCTAGTAATCAAAGATATGTAAATTAATGCATGAAAACATGCTTTTGCTATCACTACAGATTAAAAAAATAATTACCTATATTGACTATACTACAACCTAAAGAGATTCATTCACTGTCTGTTGCAGAGCAAACTAGTCATTCTTTGGAAGGAATAATTTGCCATCTGTATTTAGAAGCCTTAAAGATGTTCACATCCTTTGACCCAGAAATCTATTTAAGGAAAACTATGCTAAGAAACTAAAGCCAAATTTTAAGACTTTTTCTGTAATACTGTTTACAACAGAAAAAAAACTTAGGAGGGCTATAAATGCCTACCAGAATATTAGTTCTCATTTAAAATGTTTGTTAAAAGGTTTGAAATTACTTGAGTTTGTAAATCTTGAGAGAAAAACAACTCTGATACAAAGAGTTATATTATGGTTACAACCATTTTAAGATATATGTTTATAAATATACATATTGTAATGTAAATATGTAAAATATAGCTTTAAAGAAAATAATATGGATGTACTTAACATGGATAAGTTTATAATTATGTAATTATAAGACTTGAAATAGTGCTAGGGTTAAAAAGCAGGTTTTGGACACAAGTCATATGTCTATCACATAATAATAACTAATAAATTGCTGATATTATTTTATGTTGATTTTTGGACAAAAAAAATTTTTTTTGGAAAAAAAGTGAAAGAAATCTAAGCAAAAATATAGCTCATTAATATATTTGGATAGTGGGCATGTAGCTATTTTTTTTCTTCAAGTTACAATTTTCCAGAAAGAGAAAATGTTACTTCTGAAGACAAACTAAACTTTTCTTATGGTGAAATATATAATGCAAAAATGCATCCTTTTTCTCCACCTTCTCTAATGAAAATCATAGTAACTTAGGTTGTTCACTATGGTCACATTTTTAAACAATTTGCTCTAAACTGAGAATGCCAATTCAATTTAACCTATAATGAAAATTGTATGCATTAAAACTGATTGAATGTACAATTATAAAAGTCCTTGTCCTCCACCCATAAATCAATCCAGCAGAGCCTACTTTCTTTGGGAATCAGCATTACTTAACTATATACAACTAAAACAAAGACCTACTGTTATATAACTATGAAAATTTGGAAAGAACGCAGAATTATTATTATTAAAGTTCTATTTAATTATAAATTTGAGCAATAGTTATTGATTAGAAGTCTAAACTACCTAGTCAAGAACTTTTTAATCACAGAATAGTATGATCACAGCATGAGTACCTTCTCAGACATTATTCTAAGTCACAGTTGGGTATGAGGTGAGTAAAGCTGGCAAAAACAATGATTTGCACAGTAAAGCCACACCTCTTACAGAGTGAGCATCAAATCAAAGCTGTGCTCAAAGCAAAGTGATGCTAACCTAAAAAATAAAATACCAATTAAATGTGTGCTTATAAGCAGAATCTGAGGTAAGCCTAAGGAAAGCAGAATTCCAGGCAATATTAACCACAGGTAGGATAGAGAAAATAACAACAAAGCTTGTTCTATTTAGGCAAAGATTAAACAATTTTAATTTGAGGATTATTCAGTTTTAAACTAGATACATGCCTCAGAAGCAATTATCTGTTTGTGACATCAGACCACTTACTGTAACTATAAAATTACTATCAGTTGTTAATAATAATTTCAGTGTTTATGAAATTAAGTGAGATTAAAACATTCATATAACTATTTACATCAGTCTTGTATTTGATGCTTTTGTCTCAAATGTTCCATTCTTACCTGGCCTGTCTTACTCTGCAAGTGTCTCAACTTCTTTTGAGATTCATTCAGTTCAACAGTCATTGACAGAGAATGCAGATTGGCACATATAATATTCAAAGCTACAAGTGATGTCAATGTGGAAGTTGCTGAATGTTGAATATAGATGGTTAACCCCATCATTTTATGTGATACCCTGAGATTAAGGGAATGTATCTGATGAAGATGACAGAGTTAATTAGTAGCAGAGTAGAAGTGCAAGCAATTCCTTTGAGGTCCAGTCCAGTGTGCTCTTTGCATAGAATGATGCATACAAGGATTGTATATATGACCCAAAACAGGAGCTCATTTCAGCCTTTGCTTGTTAAAACAAGCAAACAAGGAAACAGAAAGACACAAAACCTCCCCTGACTTAAGTTGCTCCAACAGACCCAAGGAATTGTCTATTCTCACTGATCTATCTCCTAATCACTATTTTTTCCTCAACTCATTCTGAAATTGCTCTTTTCAAGGTCACTAATAACTTCCATTTTGCCATATAATGGTCATTAAAGAATGATCTTCCACTCCAGATCTCAGCAGTATTAGACAAAATGGATTATTCTTTCCTTGAAACACTTTCCTGTCTTGACTTCTGTGGATACACATTCTTCTGTTTTGTTCTTCTGCCTAAGAGGACATTTCTTTTTAGAGTGATAAGTAAGTAAGTAAGTAAGTAAATAGGTAGACAGAATAGTTCTGAACTATTTTGAAGTATAGATGGAATTTTTATAGGCAGTTTGGAGAGGGTGTAGAATTCCATTTGGAGAGACTTTTTGTATTTCAGAGCAAATGGTAGAGAGATTAGTAAGGGTTCAATATTTACTTTTGAATTCATGTTTGTTAATTAAGGTGAATTTTTTTTCAAAGAAAATATCAACAATATTCTACTTCATTTCTGAGAAGAGAAAGAAGTAAAATACTTCAAAGATAGGACAGATACACTTAACCTTATTTAATGTCAAGGAGAAATGCAAATTTAAATGCATTTCAACCAATTTTTATTTTCCCCCAAATGACACTCTAAATAGCTCAGAAATGCTGAATTGTGCCAAGTTGTTAATATGATAATTATAGTTTCATTATCATATAAAATGAAACACAGAAAATACCATACTCATATATACAAGTATTAAGAGGGAGAAATGGACAGAATGTTAGCTACAAATGTCTAAATTAAAAGTAAACTTCTGATGCATGTCCAATTCTCACTTGACTCATGTGTCAATTTAACTTGCATCTAGTAGTTGGTCAGTAAATATGTAATGAATCACTAGAATTATAGGGGAGAACACTTAAAAAAAGAATTACAGAATACCAGAGACCCAGTTCTTATTTTCTGACAGTAAATATTTCAGTAATGGGAGGAAAATCATTACCATCTTTACAATTATTACTGAAATGAATGAACTGATTTTGATTATTGAATTCAAACTACTGTGAGTCCAATCCAACTATTTGTCACTGTGTTAAATATTGATGGATACAAGAATAACTATTACCAGGCCCCTGTACTAAAAAAGACAACGAAAGGGCAAAGTATGTAATAAAAATTCAAGGTACTGAAAGTACTGTTTAGATTATTTGAGCTTACAACTTGGAAAAACAGCCTTTCTTTTTATTAAATGCAAAATAAATGTCTAAGCTTTTCAAAAATTGCAAATTGAGGGACGCCTGGGTGGCTCAGTCAGTTAAACGTCTGACTTCAGCCCAGGTCATGATCTCTCAGTCAGTGAGTTGAAGCCCCACGTGGGGCTCTGTGCTGACAGCTCAGGGACTGGAGCCTACTTTGGATTCTGTGTCTCCCTCTCTCTCTGCCCCTCCCACACTTGTGCTCTTTGGCTCACTCACTCTCGCGCTCTCTCTCTCTCTCTCTCTCACAAAAATAAACATTAAAAAATGGCAAATTAAGATAGTTTTTCCCTGTTGGCTATCTGAAATATAGGAGCTGGTTGATATGTATTATACCAAACAAAACAATGAGATAAGAGATTTCATTGTAGGAGGATGGGTCAGCCTGGTTGGCCTATGACCCCTAAGCAAAGAGGTACCTACTTACATGGTCTTAACTAAGTGATAAGAAGAACTCAGGTGAGGCAGGCAAGATACCTCTCTGGTGACTCTCCATAGACCTGCTGGCAAAACCCATTGCCTCGAAATCTCTGGAAAGGTATTTTGGAATTGATTCTCTCCAAACAGTGTTTTCAGGTGAGAGGGAGTTCAGGAATCTATGCTCAGGCTCTACTCCTTAAACCCCCCCAAAAATTAAACTTAAAATTTGTAAGGTGACTTATCTTCTGAGTGGGAATAATCTTCAAAAATGGTTACAAAACTAAAAGGATTATGAATGACTTAGAAATTCTTAAGGTATCTTAAAGAAATGATGTTTTACACACACACACACACACACAAACACACAATCAAGTAATCTAACTTCTGACGGATCTGGTCAAGTTTTGAAACAACAATTAGTGTGATCTGTTCCTTAGCTTCTATTCTTAGTTTTCAGCCATTACTAAAGAGGGAAATGCGATTTTTATTGTCACTCTACCAATAATTCAAGTAATATAAGGACTGTTATTATCAGTGATAATCAACAAATCATGTTGTACTATGCCTTAACTTAAAATGGGAAATGGGGCACCTGGGTGGCTCAGTTGCTTAAGCGCCTGATTCTTGATTTTGGCAAAGGTTCTCATGGTCCTCATAGTTCGTTGAGATTGAGCCCTGCAGCAGGCTCTGTGCTGAAAGTGGGGAGCCTGCGTGGGATTCTCTCTCCTCTCTCTGCCCCTCTCTTGCTCGTGTTCTAAATAAATAAATAAAAAATAAATAAACACTAAAAAATATTTTAAAAAATAAAAATAAAAAAATAAAATGGGAAGTAAAAGATACACATACTCAGGAGCAATCTCTGAATGTTACCAGGAAGGACTGGTGATTTCTATCACATTTCATGGATTAGCATTCTTGGTTTCGTGACCTCTCCAAAAGTTAGATGCTTGATTTTATGAGCAAACTGAGAAGGGTTTCATCTTTCAAGAAGGTTCCCAAAAGCTGAAATGACTAATACATAAAGTCATGTTGCTGTTTAATTGATTTACAATGAGAAATAGGCTTCTCCTGGGGGGTGGCATAACCACACAGTCAGATGTAAGCAAGAGCCAATTTCTACTCAGATGGATGCTTGTCAGGCATGAGATCAGAATAAGGGAAAAGAGATTAATGCAGGTAATTATGACATCCAGCTGAGACTGAAATAATCTTGCCAATGGGACTGGGACACTGAAAATCCCTCGAATAAGATTCCCTTCCACTAGATAACGACTGGATAGGCATGCCAACATGTTAATGGTTTGTTTTTTAAGCCATGAATGAAAAGCCTTCTCTTTAATTGATATTCTTTCTTTAGACATGATATTATATTTTATCTATTAAGAATCTAGTTTTATTTGGTTATGAGTCTTTGTCTCTTTTAGGCTATGCACACTTATCCTTTTAGATAGGTGTGCATACTTATTTGAATAACCCTCATAAGGTGATTTTGTTAATCTCTTTCAGAAGCTCCTGAGAAACTCCCCATTCTCATCCTCAAGAGCTCACCATTCTAATGCCCTATTGGAGCACACAGTACAACGATCTTCACTGCAAGATGTCATGACTCCTAACATGTATAAGAGACGTCTAGTCACGTTTTAAAATTGTAGGGACATATTCCAGGTGAAGCCTCACCTTTTTTATGTCCTTTTAACTTACTTTTGGTTATGAACTGAATAAAACTCATATGCTAAAGACCTAATTCCCAGTGTGACGGTATTTGAAAATGGAGTCTTTGGGAGGTAATTAGGGGCAGATGTGGTCATGAGAGTGAGACCCTCATGATGGTACTAGTGCCTTGTAAAAAGATACAAATAAGAAGGCAAGGCTGAATGGCTTGCAAATATTTGTAATATATTTATCTGGCAAAAGATTCATATCTGGAATATATAAAGAATTGTCATAGATCAATAATAAAAGAAAAAAACAATCCAATAAAAAATGAATGAGAATTGAAACAGGCAGTTTGCAGAAGTTCTATAAATGGCAAATAATCACACATAAACATGAGTTCAACATCGTTAGTCATCAGGAAATGTAAATTAAAACCAAAATTGGATGTCACCATAATAGAAGAGACTTAAAAAGTGTTGGAAATAGCTAAGTTAAGAAGATAAAAGTAGTGAACTCTCATACTTTGCTGATGGGAGTGGGAAATGATATAATCACTTTGGAAGATTGTTTTCCAGTTCCTCACAAAGTTACAGATATACCTGCTTTATCATCCAGTAATTTCATCCTGGAGTATTTACTCAAGAGAAATAAAAACACATATCCACAAAGTGATTCACACAAGAATATCCTTAACAGTTTTATACAAATAGCAAAAAGTGGAAATAACCTAAATATCCATCACTAGGTGAATGCTATATTCATACAATAAACATTTACTCATCAATAAAAAGCCAAAGAAACTAGTACTACAATACTATAGATGAATGTCAGAAATGCTGAAAAATGGATACAATGGAACTTTTTGAGTGATGGCAACATTCTATATCCTGGAAGGGGGTGAATATTTTTTGTCAAAACTCATCAAATTGTATTTACATCAAATTAAAAAAATTTTTGGAGGCAAGAAGTGAGATGTTGAAGAGTGAAAAACTAAATACAATTTTATGAAGTACTAAAGTAGGTAAGACTAAATTATTGGTGATTGAAATTAGAACAGATTTTGGATAGGGTAGAAGGGATTGACTAGGTGAGGAACTAGGGGACTTTCTGGGGTTAGGCTACTGCTGTATATCTTCACTGGGATGGAAGTTACATGGGAGTTCACATTTTTGAAAACTAATTGAATTGTAAAGTAATACTTGCCAATTTTTATCATACATATAAATAAGAACAAAAAAAGTCAATTTTTTCCCATATGGATATCCAAATCAACCCAGCACTATTTATTGAAAAGCTCATTGTTTTCTCATTACCCATCAAGTAATCTTATATGAGTAGATCTGTCTTTAGACTATTCTATTCCATTGGTTTATTTCTCTATTTTTATGCTAATAGTACCCTGTCTAAATTATTGTTGCCTTATAATAAGCCAGGATATCTGATAGTGCGTGTCCTCAAATATTTTTTCTTCCAGATTTATCTTGGCCACTCTTGTGCTTTTAAATTTCCATATACATTTTAAAATCAGCTTTTCAATTTACACACAGACACACATATTGGTGTTGCATGAAATCTATAGATCAATTTGGGTGGAATTAAAATCTTTATAATACAGAGTCTTCTAATCCATAGCTATTTGAATGTCCTTTAACTACTTTGAGTATTGCTTTGTAGTCTTCCTGTATAGAAATCTTGCATACTTTTGTCAGATTAATTCCTAAGTATTTTATGTTTTTTGAGCCTATTGTAAATGCCATCATCTTTTAAATGACATTTTGCAGTTGTTTGCACATGAAATTATCTTGATAGACATTTTTCTACCATAATCTAGAAAACTTGCTAAATTTCACTTCAATTTTTATCAATGCTAATATTTTATACTTTTTATATTTATACACATATAAAATTTTTAAAATTTTTTAATTTTTAAAATGATTTAATTAAAATCATTCTCGAGAGAGAGACACACAAACCAAGAGTGGGTGAGGGGAAGAGAGAGAGGGAGACACAGAATCTGAAGCAGGCTCCAGGCTCCAAGCTGTCAGCCCAGAGCCCCACGTGGGGCTCGAACTCATGAACCATGAGATCATGACCTGGGCCACCCAGGCACCCCTACACATATAAAACTTTTTCTGATTGTGCAAATCATGTCATCTGCAAATAACAGTTTTATATCTTTTATATATTTCTTATCATATGATAATAATAATTGTATCTAAGTTTTACGTGAAAAGAAGAATTTAATATACCACCTCAATTTTACCTATTTTTTCTTGCCACTGTGAAGCATCATGGATTGGAGGGACATATGGACACCAAGAATAGTAGTCCTACATATTTAGGGCTCTGTATATAAATAACTCTTGTGTGCATCTCATAATGTAAAAACTAAGAGCTAACAGTAAACTGTCTAAATACCCATTTATTTTCACTGTCATTGTTAATAAACACTGACTTACTTTCTCTCTTGGGTTTTTATTGTTGTCATGACAAATTACCACAAATTCACTGGCTTATGACAGTACAAATTTATGATCTCACAATTCTGTGAATCAGAAGTCTGAGTTGGGTCGCCTGGGTGGCTTAGTTGGTTAAGCCTCCGACTTTGGCTCAGGTCATGATTTCACCGTTGGTGTGGGTTCAAGCCTGATATCCAGCTCTGTGCTGACAGTTCAGAGCCTGAGCCTACTTCAGATTCTGTTTCCCTCTCTCTCTACCCCTCCCCCTTTCATGCTATGCCTCTCTCTCTTTCTCTCTCTCTCTCTCTCAAAAAAACAAACAAACAAAAATTAAAAAAAAAAAAGGAAGTCTGAGTTCGCTCTGCTGGTTTTTCTGCTCTGGTTTCATAAAGCGAGGTCAAGGTATGAGTGGGTGGGCTGCCATGAGGAGGCTCATTCAGGTTGCAGGCAGATTCCAGTTCCTTGTGATTACAGAACTGAGCTCTCAATTGCCTTTCAGACTGTTAGCTGTTGACCAGCAATGACTTTTAAAGGCCTCACATTGATCCTTCCATGTGAGCTCCTTTATCTCAGAAGCAGCAATGGTACATTTAATTCTCCAGTCTGGAATCTCTCTGGCTCTCCCTTTTGTCTCATTGCATCTCACTTCTCTCTACAGCCTGAGAAAGTTCCCTGCATTTAAGGATGCAGGGGATTATATGGGGTGGGTTTACCTGGACAGTTCAGAATAATCTCTCTATTTTAAGGTCAATAACTTTATTCACATCTTCAAAGTCCCTTTTGCCATATAATGTAACATATTTCAGGCATTATATGGACATCCTTGGGGTTGGCAGGGCATCATTAAGACTACCTCATTTTTTCAGTTTCTTTCAGAAACTTAAGGGACTGGCCTTTCCCCTCATCGGTTGAAGTGCTTTTATGGTTCTTTCCAGGAAGGACTGTTATTTTTTTTTCCATGGCAATGTCATACCTTATGCATTTCTGCTACATTATCTACATCTATCATTCTGTTATTGTCTCCCCAACTATATTAAAGCGGCACTCTCTTAGTATCAATGCTCCTTTATGTTTTCCCTGTGGATCGTCTGGATTTTACTTATTTTTTCCCCTTGGTCTTTAAAGTAGAGCCAGTCAAAATTATGTATCTACAATTCCAGATGTTGTCTCTACAGTTAGATGTTTCCATCAAACATAAATGATTATGACAAACACCATGTAAATAAATTACCACTACCATCACATAGCAAACAGATGAGCTACTTCTCAGCAAACTATGTTGTTCAATCAATATATTGAGAATTATAGGTTTATATGTTTATAATGATGTATTTTGTATTTTGGTTCATCTCTTTATATTTTTGTACATCTGCTTAATATGATTTACTTAAACATGGGATTATGTTGGGGGGGAAAAACAATTGCTTAGCACTTTCTGGAATGGTTTATGTAACATCATTACTTCTTCTAAAGATCATAAGGAGTGGGAGGCTTCAGATGTACACTGCTGCTTCTTCTACATTATTATTGACTTTCTGACATACAAAGGGTAATTGGCTCTTCTTTCTGTTTTGACTTATTTAGCACAGGAGTTCTACTTTTTACAAATTACAAATGTGCTTTTTCTTTTCTTACAGTGTGTTTTCTAAAAAGTATATAAAGTGTATACTTACAGGTGTATTCTTACAAATTATGACTCTTTTAAAAATGGAATGTATATATTTGTCTGTAATTAAACCTAAGAGCTCCTCTGTCCATATATTGAGAATTGATAAAACATCAACAAAAGTAATTTTAGAACAAATGAATGCTGTAGTTACATACAATGTTATAATAAAGGACTTAATGGGAAAATGTTAATCAATAATTCAGTTGCATATAAAAGTACTTAATCCTATTATTTAGGAGTTCTATATTGTCAGCCCTAAATTAGCCATTTTCTGCTTGACTGTATACATATGTTTCATATTTCAAAGTAAAAGTACAAAGAGGAAGTTCTTTTATATCCTATCTCTTCATATTATAATTGGTTATGGAATTCTAAGAGAAACATAAAAGACTGGTAAGAAGAGATTGTACAGATCTTTGTTAAGGGAACATAAATTGGCTGAATGCTGGAATGCTGGGTGGCTCAGACAGTTAAGCATCTGACTTTTGGTTTTGGCTAAGGCCATGATCTCACAGTTTCATGAGGTCAAGCCCTACATTGGGCTCCATGCTGACTGTGCAGAGCCTGCTTGGGAGTCTCTGTATCCCTCTCTCTCTGCCCTTCTCCCACCCACGCTGTCTCTGTCTCTCTCAAAATAAATGAATAAACTTAAAAAAAATCAGCAGAATGCAGGTAGCTAAACCCTGCATCCCCACCCCCACATTCCATCATTACTTATTTACTTGAATCATTAATTTATGTATCTGGATCTTAAGGTCCTATCTGTAAGATGGGCATATTAATGTCCTGTCTATCTAAAGAAAGAGGGTTGACTCTCTCAAAGTTTGTGCAAACATGGAATTTCATGAATACAAAAAAAGACAAAAGTCATTTAGTCAAATTTCAATGGAAATTATAAATTCAATATTTTATATAAATATATAATGCAGTCTATTTACCTATCTATCTATCTGTTGGGAAAGAAACAATGGAAGAAAATTTTCCTGTATTAACACTGGTTCTCACTGAGTGATAGGATTATGTATATTTTCATTTTCTTATATTCTTCTATATTTCCCAAATTTTCTGTAATGATTAAATATTGTTTTTACTAATATTCTTTATTCATCTTGATGTATAGCCACATCTGAAATTATATACAGTAATAATAAACAGTTAGAAGATAGGCCTTTGGGAACTTCATCATCTAAGGTATAGATTGTCTTGATGATTCTGAATAATGGAAAAATTGTTAAATAAATTATCCTTTTTCCAGAAGAGGATAATTTAAAATAAGTGTATCAATGAGTATTAAATAAAATTAAATTGAATCAGCAATAAAATATTTTTAAAAATATTATGTATTATATATAGTATAGATGATGCATATATGAGAAAATAAATATAGGGTATTTCTTTTCTCAAATATTTATTATTATAATCCCATAATTATAAAGTTCTATAGGGAACTAAAATCATCATAACATACAAATTCTTAATTCACCCCCTTTTGATAGAAAAATATGAATAAAAATAGAAATAAAAATTAAGAATTGCCTCTTTTATTGTTCAGGACTTTGTTTTAATAAGCAATAAACATCACCCTAAATTATTTGAATAATTTGTATTTTAGACTCTCTCAAAGAAATTGAACAAAAAAAGTCTATACATATTTATGGTATTTCATAGGTAAGGTCCTTAAAAAATAAGTGAACATATACCTCTTATAGAGACTTTCATCTGCAGATAAATATTATTAACAGCTTATTCTCTACGTCAGTACTCTTTTTATCTATTGGGCAAGAAAATGTCAATTGCCATTGCAAGAAAAAATGGGTGGAGACATAGATATTCCCTTAGCTATGGAGATTTTATAGTCATTTGGTTCTATAAATATTCCTATAGAAATCAATGTCACTAGCAGTAGAGGTATAATACTAGACTTGCATATACTGTTTACACCAGGCATAAGCCTTCATGCATTCAAATAATCCTAATGAACAATAACTAACAAAGCTTGAAAGATGTTAACAAAATACAATCCATCAAAGAAAAGGTAGAGAAACACAGGGAAAACTGCATTCCTTGAAAGAAGGTAGGGCTTTTGTTCCTTTTACAAGTATGTGAAAACTTGTAACCCAGGAGTATAATGTCATAATATTGAAACAAAATAATAGATGGATTCCTTTGTAAGTTAAATTGAAACCAGATCAAATTGCTTGGCAATTTCTATAGCAGAAAACATTTGAACTATTTAAACTAATTTACATATTTACTTCTAAATGTGTATTTCTATGATATGGTATCTCTGATCTCTTAAAACATTCTTTAAAAATGTTAGAATGTATCTCATTAAACTTCATAATATTTCTAATTTATCATCTTACCATCATATTCTTTTTCATGCTATTTCAATATTATTAATATCTGCATATAAAAAATTCAAGTTGTAAATATAATACAGAAATGCCAAGATAAGGATAGAAGGATAAAAGATAAAGGAAAACCTCTGACCACCAATTACAATCCATTGGGTGTGGGAATTAAGGGGAATTTCTGTAAGGCACAATGTCCCCAAAATGAAAAATGGTGTGCCCCCAGTACCAAAGTCAGAGTATTTGATTAAAAATGTTCCAGATGAACTTTAATTAGAACTATTCACGCTTCCATTTAACAAAATCTCCCACCCTTTCCACTCTACACTTTTTGAACCATATCTCAAACATATCTACCATTACCCAAGATGAATAATAACCAAAAAGAACATAAAATAAGACCTATGCATAGATACTGGAGCAAAAACATGGGGGTGAGGAGTGGAGAAAACAACAGCAAATGGAAATATTATATGTTAAAATTTTATATTAAATTATATGAAACAAAGATAAACAAATACATGAATCATGATCACAAATAACTTGCAAATATTATCAACACTGGCAAGGTTAAAAAAATAAAAATATAATGGAAAATAATTGGAATGTCAGGGCACAAATAAGGTGGAGGTAAATGTGTACTCAATTCCTATCACTTCATACCAGAAAACAGCAGATATCTGCCCCAAACTGAAAAACGTATTTAAAGAAAGCAAAATTAATTACCTATATCTGCTAGTATTTCTTACATATTTTTACTGTTAGAGAGGTATTATAGAAATGTATCTTTCTTATTGTAAGGAAAACATTATCTAAAGAGCAATTGATGAGCTTAATTTCAGTTACTTTTTCTTCTTTTAAATGCCATGAAATAAAACTTTTATACTTTGGTAATGCAATTATTGTATTTAGTCAAAATTAATTTGCCTATTTATGCAAAGAAATGTATATGCAGAGAAAAAAGTCTAGAATTATACTCACCAAATGTTAATATTTATTTCTAGGTGATGAAGTTTTGGCATAATATATCTCCTTATAATTTTCTTGTTCCCTGCATTTTATATAATCATAAAATACAAAAGTTTTTATTTTGAGAACAAGAATCATGTTTTAGTCATTTTTGAATCTTCTTATAACATATAGTCAAATGCTTTGCAAAAAATGTAAAAGCTAAAAAAAAAATCTATGTTGGGGCTGCTGGGTGGCTCAGTGTTATTATACATCTGACTCTTGATTTCAGCTCAGGTCATGATCTCATAGCTTCTTTGGTTTGAGACCCACATAGGTCTCTGTGCTGGCATCTCAGAGCCTGCTTGAGATTCTCTCTTCCTCTCTCTCTGTCTCTCTGACACTTTTGCTGTCTCTGTCTCTCTCAGAATAAATAAACTTTAAAAAATATCTATGTTGAATTAAAGATGTGTATAGTACTTTACTATTTTTATTGCATTAATAACAGATATTAGCATTTCCAGAAAACAAGTAAAATTTTATACTGAATAAATTTTGTTTTCTTTGTGCTATTTTTTGAGGGAAATTTATGGTTTTTATTTTTATTTTTAATTCCAGTGTCATTAACATACAGTATCATATTCATTCAAGGTGTACAATATAGTGACTTAATTTCATATATTACTAAGTGCTCATCAAGATAAGTGTACTCCTAATATCCTTCATTTATTTCATCCGTCCCTCTACCCATCAAAAATACAAAATTTTTTAAAACTATATTAATAGGATAAAAATGACCAGTTTTAAAAAACTGTTTTAAAAATGTTTATTTATTTATTTTTGAGAGAGAGAGAGAGACAGAGAGCAAGGGGGCCAGGCAGAGAGAGAGGGAGATACAGAATCTGAAGCAGGATCCAGGCTCTGAGCCCGATGCAGGGCTCAAACCCATGAGCAGTGAGATCATGACCTGAGCCGAAGTTGGATGCTTAATGACTGAGCCACCTAGGGGCCTCTTAAACAACTTTTAGCTGAGTGAATATTCATAAACTATCAGAATCATATAAAACATGCTTGACTTACATACAACAACTCTAGTGCCTAATTTAAAATTGCTGTGAAATACCACATGCCTGCCTATATCTGAACTAAAGGTCCTCTAAGCCCAGGATTTGCTGCTTTAAACATGACATGAACCCTAGACAGCTGCTGAATGTCCTCAGAATTTTGTATAATGCATCATGTTATACTTACAATTAACAACCAACTCACTGAATTACTATCACAGAAAGGAAATCAGCCTGATTTCTCTTAAGCTTCTAAAATTGTCATCTATAAAAACTAAAACAATACAGAAGTATTCATTTTTCAGGTTGCATTGTAGTGAAGATGAGTCACAATCCACTATAAACAAACTGGAAGGCAAGAGTCCAACAAAGATGCCAAATGTTCACACCTTGTGCTTCAGGCATCCCTAAAAGTCTGCCAATAATCAGTTAATCAGAAACTCATGATTAATTTAAAATGAAGCGAAGGTAACTGAATTTCAGGAAAAGCTGCAAATTAGTCTTCACTTTTTCTCTGAGCTTCTCAGCAGTTTTGAATTTTCTAGTCGCTTGATATAGAGTGTTTTAAAATATCAAACGGTAAGCATAAAATGGTAAAAAAGTGTATCTCTTTTATTTGTCACAGCTCAAAAGTTATGCATATGTTTAAGGAACATAGCAAATATACATAAACAATGGAATGTGTTGTAAGAGAAATAATAGGAATTTACTGAGTCTGCTTGTACATGGGAACTTTTCAATTACTTAAGGTTGTTTGAGAAAAAATATACCAGCTAAGTCACACCATAGGCTGGCTATGGGTACAGCTGAGAGACCTAGAACCATAGAGCCAAAAGGCAGTAGAATATGCTCTTTTATCACTTCAGTTCTATTAACCTGTCGAGGTCAATTTCAAAGAGATGCATGTTGTCAAGCAATCACCTTTCATGGCATAAATAAGCCAACTGGTACTCATTTACAAAATGAGTTTTACATTTTACAGTTTTTTTCACCAAAAAAATGAAGTAGTTTCAAATTTTTATAAAAATAATAATTTGTTTCAGTGCCTAAACCAAGACAGTGAATCGCTAACTTTGTGTAAATAGCTGCTTTAATTAAGGCATGATCATCACTTACCAGTTTTTGTTAGACATAATCAATAAGTAAAACAAAACATACAGCTATCTACAGATGAAACTACTGGGCAATGGAACCAAATACAAATGTTAGGAATTTATTCCCAAATTAAACACTATTGTAATCTTGATTACATTTGACTATATGTAAATTCCTGTTATATACAGCAATATTAAAATGATATAGAACATACTTTATGAACAAGAAAATAGAAAATCCAAATGCCACATCTCTACTAAATCTACTACTTTGCTTCTTCACAAGATATTATTTAAAAAATGAACAAATTTAAAATACCTACCCATAAAGTGCCTCTATTCAGCTTACTCAGAATAGAAACAAATGAATATTTGAATTTTTAAAGTAAATGCAAAAGACATGGACCCATTTAAACAAATAAAATCAACCAAGCATTCAAATTGCACAAGATTTCCACTGTTCTTTAAAATGACCTCATCTTGATTTTGTTTTATATTCAGCATTCCAAGTCAAAGCCGCTCAAGGTGATTATTTCCTTTGCCTCTCTACATCTCTAAACGTTCTTTGTATACAGGTTGGGGCACTCAGAATATTTGTTGAATAAACTAATGCTGTTTGTACAATACCTATTATTGGTAAACACAATACCACACATATTTAGAAGACTTTGCCCTGTTTACACTCCAGATAAGTCGCAGCAGGAAATGATGTTACAAGAATGATAGAATAGTCCAATGTGTCTTCATTAAATAACACTCATGCACTCATAAAAGAATAAAGAGCAGAAATATATGGTTTACATTTGCTGGACTAAATGAGACTCTTTTAATATTGTAATTATTTCCATAATTTTTTGTTATATTTAAACTTATTCTATATTGGCTAAACTCTTTAAAATGGATCATCGTTTGGGGCATCTGCTTAACAGTTGGTTAAGCATCCGACTTAGCTCAGGTCATGATCTCATGGTTTGTGAGTTTGAGTCCCGTGTTAGGCTCTGTGCTGACAGCTCAGAGTCCGGAGCCTGTTTTGGATTCTGTGTCTCCCTCTCTCTCTGCCCCTCTCCCACTCCCACTCTGTCTCTCTCTGTCTCAAAAAGAAATAAATATTAAAAAATTTTAAAAATTTTAAAAATTTAAAAATTCAGAAAATTTACTTTTTATTAAGTTGACTATCTTAAATATTGAATTTGTTACATATATAAAGTAACCATAGAAAAAGACATTACAATAATCAATAAATACATTTATACGCACATTTAGAAAAATAGGATTTTCCTGGAACTATCAGTATAGAAACTATAAAATAAAAAAAAATCTAACCCGTAATTTATAATGTAAATAATGATAATACTGCCTGTGTAAAGATGAAAATTACGTCTCATAGTTTTATATTTTATCTATTCAGTAAAGCTCCATAAATATTATTTAAATTATAATTATCTGCCTGATGTAAAAGCTTAATTGTACCACATTTTAAGTATGACATAAGAAATTATAATAGAAAAAAAAATGAAATACTTTCAATTCCTAAAATATATAGATTTTTTGCTGTAATACATTCATAGATAGCACTTTTTCTTGTAATTAATTAGCATTTGATTGAATTTCCTAATATTACAGTTCTGTTAACATACAAAACCTGTATAATTTGTGCAGTCTTTTTCCCATCAGGCATGAATGTAATTATCCCTTATCTTTCAACACAGCCAAGCCCTGTAAATATAATTACAAATTTTTATGTTTACTCAAGCATAGAAAAACTCATAAAATTAATATTGTATTTATCCTCTTTCCTTTGTCAGTTATTAAAATGCACCAGGGATTTCTTGAATTCATCCTCTATGCCTACAATGTCTAACTAGAATTAATTTTTACCCTGATTTTCAAACTTTAACAAAGACACTTACATGTATTCAGACTTCAGGCAGTTGTTAGAAGTTTTTGCTTCTGACATTCATAAAGACTGAATTTGGATTGGAAATCTTAAAAGGCTAGAAAATTATAATTATGAAAATTATTTTGGAGGACCGTCTGTAATCATTGCACCAAAGCACACTACTTGGAAAATATACACATTTCAAAAATTGTCCTATGGATAATCGGTGTCTTTATTTCCTAATATCTCAAAATGAAACTATAAAGTATACATTAAGAGATAATAAAAGTCATCATAAAAGGCCTTTTCATTGCAAGAAGGATAGCCCATGATTTTTCACGTGTTTTTTTTAATTTCAAGTGTTCAATAAGTCAGTCCTATCCTAATAGCAATAAAAGCCCTATGTGATCCTATAAATCCCAAAACCTATGGAATTTTGATGAAAACTGAAGGGTGGTCTCTTTTTATCTGGGAAACAATATAATTAATCAGTTGATGGGATCTGCAGAAAACTAAGTGTCAGCCTTCATGTTTGCCCTGCTGTTGGTTGGTTGGTTTTACTGGTAAGTCTTCATTCTGCATTACATACAGGAAAACTGCTGTATTTGATATTTGCCTGCCCTAATTTGCAAATTAACCCACAAAACGTAAATAATGACCAACTCTTGGGATAGAACTTGCTCAAGAGGAAGTATTATTATATCTAAGATATATCTTACTTTCATGGATTTGTTTAATTTATATTAACATGTAGTGTTTTCTATGGTTTTTAAACCACACATCCTACTGGATCATATATTAATTAGTTACTGAAACTAAAGTTTGTAATTTTCACATATATTTCAAAAAATTAATAAAAACCTATAGAAGTTTATTTGTGCCAGATACATTTAAAAGCACTTTATAAATAATACTCATATTAATCTTCATAGCAGTATCATCTCCATTTTACATATAAGCAAACTGAGGCACAGAGAGGTTATATAAATTTCTTAAGGTCACACAGCTATGAAGTAATAAAGTGGGTTTCAGAAAGAAGCATTGTGGTTTCTAGAGTCCATAAACTCTATTCTGTTTGAGTCAAAGATGAAAAAGAACTTTGTCCTGTATATTGTCTCAAAGGCACTAATAATGCTGTTTCTAGCTATATGCTCACTAGTTGTTCAAATTCCACTAATATTTTATGCCCTTGTTATTTTTACTCCTTCTGAAAGTAGTAAATAGAGTACAAAGGGAGTATCTGTACTGTAGCATGGGCCAATCTGCTTATAGATTTATTTTAACAAAAATCATTGTGGATATAATGACAACAGAGTATAAGTAATCTAATGGTTACATTTGCATTATGATAGAGAAGATATCACAATACATCTCATATCAAATGTATTCTGTGGTTTTCTGATACAGCTATGATGCTAATGAGATGGGTAGGTCCTATCTACCAGAAAATACCCTGGCCTAGAACCTCTAAAACCAAAACTTTGCCATCTTGCTCCTTTTCTGAGCACATACTTTGGCAATTAAGTCTTTCCATGAAAGAAAATTTTCTAATATTTGAAATCAACACAAGAAGTAATCTGCCATTGGAGCATTTATAAATTGTGACATTAAAATCATTCACCTACTTGAAGTTCATAATTTTTGTCACAACTTTAAGATATAAGTAAAATAAATTAAAAGTGCTTTAATTTTTGTGAGATCCAGTTTACCAATACTTTCTTTTATTGTTCATGTTTTGGGGTTCTAAGAAATTTTTGCCTACCCCAAGGTCATAATGGTTTTCTTCCTTGTTTTCTTCTAGGATTGTTTGTATTTATTTATTTAGTTAGTTAGTTATTTGGTTAGTTATAAATGCATATTTATTTTGAGAGAAAGAAAGAGCGGGCGAGCAGTGGAGGAACAAATAGAGAGGGAGAGAGAGAATCCTAAGCAGGCTCCCCACTGTAAGCACAGAGATCCACATGGAGCTTAAACTCACAAACTGAGAGATCATGACCTGAACTGAAATCAAGAGTCAGAAACTTAATCGTCTGAGCCACCCAGGCTCTTTAGGAATTGTTTATTTTTTTAGCTATTATATAACATCTGTGAGATCAGGGTTATGTTCATTTTTTAAGTTATGATTATCCACTCATTCAATAATCATTTGTAAAATAGACTTTACTTTTCCCCATTGTTTGCATTGGTTTCTTGGTTGAAAATCAATTGAACATATATGTGTGAACCTATTTCTATATCAACTATTCTATTCCGTTAATCTTTAATTCTCCTTTCATACATATCGAAGCACCGTCTTGATTATTCCAGTTTCACAGTAAGTCATAAAATTAGAATATGCCTTCCAACTTTGTTTTTTAATGTTTCTTTCGTTATTCTAGATCTTTTCCATTTCCATATAGATATAGGAATCAGCTTGCCAATATGTTTAAAAAATGTCTACTAGGAATTTCATTGTGATTGCATTAATTGGTTTGAAGATTATTGGCATTTTTATAACACTGAGTTTTACAATTCATGAATAGGTTTTATCTATCAGTTTAGTTAGGTCTTTCATTTTTCTTAATCATGTTTTGTGGTTTTCAATGTAATAAACCAGTGACTTTTGTTAGGTTTATTTCACAGTATTTTATGAGTTTAGAAGATGAATTTAAAAGATTTAAAAGATGAGTGGAAAGGTTTTCATTTTATTTCATTTTCTGAAATGAAACATTTCTGAGTGTTTGCTACAGAAATATAAAATGATATTAATTGTTGTATATTAATTTTGTGTCCTTGCAAAAACCTTGCAAAATTAACTAGTAATTGCTGTAGATTCCTTGGGATCTAGTTAACATTCATACAATTATAAAACAATTTTTTTTTATTTATTTTTTTCTTTATTTATTTTTATTATATTTATATATAAAATTATAATATTATAAATATTATTATTTATAATAAATAAAGTTTTATTTATTTCTTTAAATCTCTGTTTATTTATTTATTTTTCTTGCTATTTGGCAACAGTTAAGACTTCTAGTGCAAAATTAAATAAAAATGATAAAAGTGATGAAAAGAGCCACTCTTGATTAATTTTTCCCAGTTTTTGGAGGAAAGCATTCAGTCTGTCACCATTAACTATGACTATATTTTTTCATAGATACTGTTTATCAGCATAAGGAAATTCCCTTTTATTTTTAATTTGCTAAGTGCTCTCTATCATGAATGGAGGTTGAATTTTGTCAAATGCTTTTTCTGCATCCTGAAATTATTCTGTGGATTTTCTCCTTTATTCTCCTACCAAAGTGATTAACATAGATACATTTTCAAATGTAAAGCCAATCTTGCATTTCTGAGATAAATCTTACTTGATCATAGTATATTAGTTTTATTTCTTTTTGAATTTGATTTGCTAGAATTTGTTAGGAATTTTTACATCTATCTTCATGAGGGACACCAATTTATGATCTTCTTTTTCTATAATGTCTTTGTCAGGGTTTGCTACTAGAGTTAACAGTTATGTTATTAGAGGTATGTTATTAGAATTAGGCCTTGTAAATTAGGTTGTACAATATTCCCTCCTAATTTTTTTTGGAAAAAATTTTTGGACAATTTGTTTAAGATTGGCATTGTTCTCTCCTTCACTCACAGAATTCATTAGTAAAACCATCTGGGACTGAAGTCTTTCTAGAAATGGTTTTGCTAATAAATTCCATTTATTTAATAAACAATGGCTTTATATTTTTATTTTTGATGTCAGCTTTGAATCTTGCATTATTTTAATTGTTTTTTTTAATGTTGATTAATTTTTAGGAGACAGAGCATGATAGGGGGAGAGGCAGAGAGATAGGGAGACACAGAATCCAAAGCAGGCTGCAGGCTCTGGGCTGTCAGCACAGAGCCCAGAGAGGCTCTAACCCATGAACCGCGAGATAATGACCTGAGCCAAAGTTGGATGCTCAACCACTGAGCCACTCAGGGGCCCTGACTCTTACATTTTTTAAGGAATTTATCTATTTCCTCTAAGTTTCTTGATCAGTCCTGCTAGAGGTGTGTCAATATTGTTGCTCTTTATAAAGAACTAATGCTAATTTTTGGATTGTTTATTTTCTCCATGTTTATCTATCTTCTTGACTGTTCCTCCTATGTTTATAATTTTCTTCCTTCTACTTACTTCGATTTCACTTTGCTCTACAGTGTCTAGCTTCATGAGGAAGAGACCTTAGACCATGCATTTTGGGCCTTTCTTCTTTTTAATTGGTTTAAAGGTATATATTCCCCCTTAAGTATTGCTTTTGTAGCAACTAATAGTATTTTGATATGTTGCATATTCTTGTCATCCACTTTCAAATATTTTCTAGTTTCCTTGTGATTTATTTCTTGACCAATGATTTCCTGGGTCATTTATTGTTAATCATTTCTAAATTAAGTTCCATTGTGGTCACATAGTAGACTGTCAACAGATATATTTTATGTCTCTTTCCTTTTAAAATACATGAGAATGGCCAATGTATGTCAGAGGTATTTGATTTTGAATGTAAAACGGAAACTACCTTGTTTACAGAGTCAACTCTCACATATTAATATTTGATATTGCAGGAGTAAAAGTAGGCCCTGATTAAATGTTGGCTGAATGACTAATCAACTAACTTTTGCTGTCCTGTAAGGGGTCTGTCATGAAGTATAATAAGTGCAGTTTCATAATTTTTGTTTTATATTTTGAGTGATGGTCAGGCATAGGGAACAAGATAAAACTGCTGTTGAATTTTATATTTTCCAAAATATTCAATGCTCCAGGAGGAATCGCCTGCACTTGGTGTTTTTCAGGAATGGCTTTAAGCCCACAACACTTTTAAGCCACTAATTTCGTAGCATATGCTGTAACCATGAGGGACTTATTAAACATATAGATATCTACCACTGTAAAGAAAAATGGTTTTTACATACAGAAATAGTTATTTGAAGATCTTGTCATAAGAAGGAGGAAAAATCCTTTTAAATTGTTAGTTGGCCTCCCCAGTGTTACTATGAAAAACATTACTTGTCTTTAAATAAATAAATGCCTGCAACTAAATTTCCTGAGGCACTGCTACACAGGCTCACCCCAGCCCAAATGGAAAACAACTCCATCACAAATCAATCTCTGCTCCGCAGACTGCTCCCTCATCTCCCCAAGGACCTATCCTCAGGAACCCCAATGGGAATATTGTGTATAACACTATAGCCACACTTTAAGTTAGACAATGCCAAGCTTACTCTCTAAAATTTGGTGGAAATCATTTATCATTCCCTGTTGTGGTAAGTGACATATAGAAGGGTTTTTTTCCTAGATAAGAAAAGAAATATACTTTAATCAGAAGGGTACATTATTTAGTATTAAAGCAATCACTCTGCTATAAAGGATAGCTCAACCTTGTTAAGTGTTTACCTATACCTCTTTAAAGTGTCATAACACCTACATCAAAAAGTGTTGTAAAAATTAAATAAAATCATAAGCCTTAGAACAATATATAAACCATATCATAAATATTAGTTTATCTTAACCTCTCAGTTGCAGTAAATAGAGAGCAATCACTAAGGATATACAATGAACTACACTAAAATGAGGGCACTTGGTGGCTCAGTCAGCTCAGTATTGGACTCTTGATTTCAGCTCAGGTCATGATCTCATGGTTCTTGGGATTGATCGCCAAGTCAGGCTCTGTGCTGATAGCACGGAACCTGCTTGGGATTCTCTCTCTCCTGCTATCTGCCCCTTCCCCCCTCACACTCACTCTCTCTTTCTCAAGATAAATAAATAAACATTTAAAAAACTACACTCAAATGTTTATGAAGTAGAAATTTTAGAAAACAAAGCTATTAAAAAGTAAGTTTATTGGGGCGCCTGGGTGGCTTAGTCAGTTAAGCATCCAGCTTCAGCTCAGGTCATGATCTCACGGTCCAGGAGTTCAAGCTCCATGTCTGGCTCTGTGCTGACAGCTCAGAGCCTGGAGCCTGCCTTGGATTCTGTGTCTCTCTCTCTGCCCCTCCCCCACTCACACTCGGCCTCTCTCTCTCTCTCTCAAAAATAAACATTAAAATATTTTTAAAAAACAATTTAAGTTTATTATTTTAATAAACATTGATTTTTGATTTACAAAATATGTCATGTGATATTCAATCAAATCCTAGAAAGATAACCTGATAAAGAGAACTGCCTATATTTCCAAACAATGTCAATTATATTAAAACAATTTTAGAACAAAACAATTTTTTAAATCAGAGATTTCTATATCAAGCTACATAAAATCTCATTTTTATGAGATTATTTTTTAATTCTAAAGGAATATATAAATGTATAAAAATGAATTAAATATAAAAATGGCATCCTCATTTATAATGGGTATATTTTATACATTAATATAAATTGTTTAATATTATCATCAGTTTTAGAAAAATTAGTCCTTTTTAACACATGGTAATCTTTCTTAGGAAGTAACAACACATTTTTTAACTGAGGCAATTTAGTAAGTGATTACATTTGCAAATACTTCAAGTAATTTAAATTTAACCCAAGACATTATTAATAGATCATGCCAGTCCTCCACTTTACCTAGTCCTTGACCCTAGTTTATAAGTGACCAGTGTTGACTTGGCTGCATGTAAGTCCAACCAACAGATAAGAAATGATGGGTATAAGTTTTCTTTTTGATAGAGTCATTACTTAGAGCTAGTGTAGAGAGCATATTTTTTCTTACTTTTGTAGTTTAAGTACAGTTTAAGCAATGGAGATACTAAAGAGAGGTATTATTTGGTCATGTGCATAATGCAAAAATCACAAAAAGTTGCTGAACAATTCAACTCTCACCTAGAATATAGCTTACCTACCTAGTACTTAAAAAAAATCCTTGAAATTCTGTTTTTTCATCTTTTTTCTTGATTGATGAGGCTATTTGAGAAGTACTCTTTTATGATTCTCTTTTATGTCATAGACAATGGATGTGTTACTCTGTGTCACATTTCACAAGACATGACTATCTGGAGTTACTTGTTCTAGACAATAACCTTCTCAAAGATAGCCACATAATACAGATATTTAATTTTCTCTATTAAAATTAATACACATCAGTTTAATGATCATTACTGGAGATTCCATAATGTTTATCATCTCCTTGGGGAATTGATTCTCAGCAAAGATAATCACGTCCTTAGAGAAGAGATGGAGGCATCATATTTGATATACATATAATTTAATACTTAAAAGAGTATCCTAAGTAAGATATTTTTCCTAGAGACTACTGTCTAGGAAAAGAATATATTCATCAAGATTCTAGAATTATACAAGTTTCTAATATGAAAGACTTTATTTTTTTAGTATTCTGAATACAGAATTATTACAGGGAATTTCCATATACAGTGTCATCCTTACCCAATTCCAGATTTACTGAGGCTGCCATGCTGTCTCTTAGTAGTCAAAATATTCTCTTTGAACTGATCGAGATCTCAATCTCCTGGAAAGGGACATGACTTTAAGCTGTTTGATTCAGTCATTGTCCATTGCTTTTTTTTTTTTTAAGTTTATCTATTTTGAGAGAGAGAGAGAGAGAGAGAGAGAATCCTATACAGGCTCCGCACTGTTAGCATGGAGCCTGTTGCCATGCTCAAACTCATGAACTGTGAGATCATAACTTGAGCCCAAGTCAAACGCTTAACTTACTGAGCCACCAGGCACCCTCATTATCCATTTCTTAACTATCCAGGGGTGTGGTTTTATTTTACTGTAGAACATCTTGTCCATTGTCGAGTAACATGAACATCTGCTGTTCTACAAAAACAAAAAGCTTTTAGACTTTGTTGCCTGAATATCTCATTCAATTAAATAAAAATATCATGAATTTGTAATTTTAATTATCCATCAAATGAGAAAATCTCCCAGTACATCATCATTTCTTAGGAATGAGAAATTCTCCAATAAATTTCTTTTTGCCTAGTTTGTGGCTTTTTCAAAAGATTCTGAAAGTTAACACAATTAATTTTAATCAAGCAAATCTACAAAGTAAATTATGTATAATGAGTACAGTATTTTTCATTTAATAACACTGATAATATAAATGGCAGATCAATGTTTACAACCTTGTTAATTTAGAACACCAGAAATATCTTAATGTAGTATTGTGAAAATCAAATGAACTAGTCTGATAAAATTTTCATTCTTCAACAAATTGTTTTGCTACCGTGGATAGTGAAGTATTACCTAGAGGAGCCTAAAGGAAAAGAGCATTGGAAGGAAGTGCTATCAACAGTACTGAAATACAATATTATCATTCCTATGGTATTTTGTAGAAGTTTACTCTAACTATATTTTATAATTTTGTATCATAAGCTTTATTGAATAACTTTGTTATAATTTACTTATGTATGCTAACTTAGGGATTATTTCTATATGAAAAAGTTTTGGAAGTTTTTATTTTAATGAGCAATATTGGTTTAACCTAAAACCCTGACAATAACACTCAAGTAAGTCATTGGGTACTTTTATACTTTACTGTTTAAAGATTAAAAAATAAGATGAGGTTGTTCCCATATTATTTTAAGCAAATGATACCATTAGTTTATAAGGATTCAATGAAATTGGATAACCTGATGTTGTAAGAAAAATAAACATCATCTTCCATGTATTCCACCCAATATAATTTGTCCTCCTACAGCATTTATTGACTTCCAGTGGTATTCAAATAGACATAGTCATTATCATAGGCAGTAGCTTATTTCATGATTGCATAGGTTTAACAGGCATTGTTGAATAACCACCACCACCACCACCCCAAATTTGCAGGCTTACAACAAGAAGCATTTAATTAGCTGAAGTCTTTGAGAACATGTGAGGGCTAGAAGCTCTGCTCATGGATCTTTCAATCGCTGGAGCTGTGGGCCAATTGGTATTTGGGATAGACACTTTCAAATGTCTAAATCCTCTGTTGTGTTGAATCAGTTAGCTCAGCTCTGCTCCCGATGGACTCTCATCCCCAACAGTCTAGCTTGGGCTTATCCACACGACAGCCACAGAGTTGAGAGACTGTGAATGTGTTGCAGTCCCCTTGTGCACTAAACTGATAACCACCACATCACTTCTACCATATTCTAGTAGACAAAGCAAATCATAAGGCCAGTACAGATTCCAGGGATGAGGAAAAGACTTCACCTCTTGATGAAATAAGTTGAAAAGTCGTATTGAAAAGATTATGGATAAAAGGAGGAAAGAGTTGAAACATTTTGCAATCAATCTACTCCAATATGTTTTGTTTAGAGATTTCTTTCCAATACTGAGCTGTCTCTCTCATAGCCGCCTTTGGAGGAGCACAGACACATGGTATATGCCCTTTCCCCCATCAATTTTGTATTATATTAATGTCTTCATGGGATGGATCCTTCCACCATTTCTCTCATAAACTCATCATCCTGGTTATATTACTTTTGAAGCTTTCCTGTTCGTCAAGATCCCTATTCACGTTTGACTTCCAGAAATAAAACCACAACTGCTGATACAATTTAACAATAAAAGGTACATAAAGGCACTTAATTTAAATGATTTGGATGTTCCCTTTCTTGTAATTCAACCAAGAAGGTTAGCTTTTAGGGAAACCCATGTATTAATGGCTCAGCTCAGTTTCAAAAGCATTTATCAAGTACTGAACATAAGCAAAGCATGGTTCTTACACTAGATACATAAAATAGAAGCAAAAACATCATCTCTGCCTTCAAAAAGCTTACATGTAGTAGAAAAAGTAGTCCAACAACATTTCCAAGAGGATAATGATTAAGGTAAAGAGCCGCATAGGATTCCACAGGAGAACAGAAGAGCACAGTAGGGTATAAGGATGATTTAAAATTGTGATCAATAATTACTTCTTAGCTTAAGCTGCCAAAAATCACTAGAAAATGGAAAGCACAGATTTTGAAATCAGATTAATTTTACAGTATGGGCCATACTGTCAACTACTCATTAAAAAAATAAATTTCCACAGAATTAATATTTTTTATTCTAAACGTGTAAAATGTATTTTTTATAATTTTTTTATGTTTATTTCTGAGAGAGAGAGAGAGACAGAGTATAAGTAGGGGAGGGGCAGAGAGAGGGAGAAACACAGAATCTGAAGCAGGCACCAGGCTCTGAGCTCTGAGCTGTCAGCACAGAGCCCGATATAGGGCTCAAACTCACAAACCATGAGATCATGACCTGGGACAAATTTGGACATTTAACAGACTGAGCCACCCAGGCACCCCAAGGTATAAATGTATTTTAAGGAGTAATACAAGATTTAATATTGAGTCTTTATTTTGTCTTTCATCATTTAAAAACCCTTCAACTTAAGTGAGTTTTCCAATCAATTTAAATACGAACTCTGTTAACTTTTATCTTAATAATCTCTTCCCATTTAACATGCACATTCTATGACAATTGTATTTTCATTTAATTTTGAAATTTTACTCTTCCAAGGAAAAAGTAATATAGAAGTCTTCTAGAGATTTCTTTCCACTTTGTCCCAGAGAGACTCACATTGTCTATTCTACTATTTAACCCACGACATGTGACCAACATTTCTCTCTCTTACTCAAAAGAATTCTTTGTCAAATGCTTCAGAAATTACCATAGTCCTCTTCTCAGTTACATAACAACTTTGCCACAAAAAAACAAAAATGAGGTTAATTTGGCATGACATTTTCTTCAGAGATGTTACTGGCTTCTTTTTACATTCTTTTGCTCTGTGTCACATTCTTTCCTAGGCCTCATAAACCTTCTACCAGATGAGTATTCAGAGAATACATTAAGGGATTAAATTAAGCAGTCACCTTTTAGTAAATCAGAGTAACTTATGCCAATATCCCAGTTTTCTGGATCCTATCTCCACCTCCATGCATTTCTAACTAAAATTCTGAGGTCATTTATCAAACTTTCTTCAGAGTCCTGAAAAATTTATTTATTTAACTGTAAAGGTATGCAAATTTATTATTAGCTCCTCAGCTAATCTGAAGGAAGACCTTTTTAAACATTTGTTTATTATTTCCTGTATACTTTTAAGACCCTTCTCCTTATTGGGGAAAATGGAAGAAACACAATTTCAGTAACTGTCCAGCTCAGTGATATCTGCTATCATTTTCACTGTAGATCTGTTCCCCTCGCCCTGCCATCTTCTTGTTTTCTAAAGAGATGAATATAAACATTTCATTGCTATGAATTCAAGATTCAGTTTTAAGATTTTTGTTTCCTAAAATGATCCTACCAGATTTATACTACCATTTAGAAGTTTTCACTAGGAACTTACTATCCTATCCATTTTTCTAAGTGTTATTTAGAAATTTCTCTTTCAAGAGGCAGCTGGGTGGTTCAGTCAGTTAAGAATCTGACTTTGGCTCAGGTCATAACCTGACAGTTCATGGGTTTGAGCCCTGTGTTGGGTTCTGTGTTGACAGCTCAGAGCCTGAAGCCTGCTTCAGATTCTGTGTCTTCCTCTCTCTCTCTGTCCTTCCTCCATTCACACTCTGTCTCTCTCTTAAAATAAATAAACATTAATATTTTAAAAAAAAAGAAACTTCTCTTTCAATTTCTTTTTAAATGATTGTATCATCAAAGAATTTCCTGTACAGTCCTATTGTTTCATAGACATTCTTTATATCCCTGGGTATACTCCTGACCAATCCCAGCCATCATTCCATTACACACAGACACACAAATGGACACAGCCCTTCTCACTGGTTTCAATATGATGGATTTCACTGAACAGTCTATGATATTTGCTTATAATTTCAGCATTACTTGCTCCCCCTTTGTAACACTAATTCTGTTCCACTCGGTTCCATACTCATGTTGAAAATTTACAAAATAAATTCCTTTTATCAAAAGCTAACTTAGTCCCATTGATATGATTCTACCACATTGCAATGGTACACATGGAATTACATTTGCTTTCTTTTTTGGTAAAGTTTTTGTTCACTGGTGTTCAGATAGATGTCTAAGATCCTAAATATTACTTATCAGTCATCTTGTTACTTTCGCTTAGAAACTGGCAAAATTTGTCTTCAAGTGTTTTTTACAATGTCAAATATATTTTCATTATTCACAACCAGGGCTGAATGACCAAATTGGGAGTGGAGCAATAAATTAGACTGGATTAGGTAAGAGCTGGAAGTCTAGGTAAACAACTGAGGCATCAGTAGAATATAAAGTCAGGGAATAATGTTGGGAAAATATAATTAAAGACAAAATTTTTCTCCCAAACTAGAAAGCCTCTCCACAAAGGTAGAAGAGAAAGACAACAATTTTGTTATGCAATAAGCATTAATCCAGAATGTAATGTGCATCACAGGCAATATGCTAAGAGATTGCAAATACAGGAAGAAATGTCACCCTTCATATAGCCAAGCAAGTTACAAAGAATTATATACATGTTCTCGAGATAAGTGGTCTTCAGCTAAGAGGTTTTAATAGCATCCATTTATTACACAGAATTTATCATAAATTCACCTGGTAATTGTGGTGACTATCTGTATCAATTAATTAAAAGAAAAAATAGGGGCACCTGGGTGGTTCAGTTGCTTAAGCATCCAACTTTAGCTCAGGCCATGATCTCATGGTTCGGGAGTTCGAGCCCCACGTCGGGCTCTGTGCTGACAGCTCAGAGCTTGGACCCTGTTTCAGATTCTGTGTCTCCCTCTCTCTCTCTGCCTCTCCCCTACTTGTGCTCTGTCTCTCTCTCCTTCTCCCTCACCCTCTCTCTCTCTCTCTCTCTCTCTCTCTCAAAAATAAATGTTAAAAAAAAGTTTAAAAGGCAAAATAAACTACTCTTTATGCTCATTATGATAACAGGTAGTTTTGCAACTTAGAGCCAGGATCCTATGGAAGGTAGGCTCTTATTTTCCCAGAAAAAGTGGGAGATAGCCCCTCTATTTCCCTTGATGTTTGCATTTCAGAGATATGGCTCCCATGTCCTTAAGAAAGATTTCTGGACCACCTTGATTAGACTTTTAAAAATATTTACATAGGGAAACCTGGGTGCCTCAGTCGGTTAAGCATCTAACTCTTAATACCAGCTTAGGTCATGATCTCATGGGATGGAGTCCCATGTCAGGTTCTGCGCTGACAGAACAGATCCTGCTTGGGATTCTTTCTCTTCCTCTCTCTCTGTCCCTCCCCTGCTTGTGCATGTGTTCTCTTTCTCCCTCTCAAAATAAATAGTTTTTAAAATTAAAAATATGAAAAGATTTACATACATTTCAAAGACACAAAGAACTTAAAATTACAAATTTTCTATGTAAATGTTCTTAGTAAAGATCATGAAAAAAAAGTCTTCCCTCTTTTTCAATAGGGATAATTAAGCCTCTTCTTTTTATTTTGTTTTGGTCTGTACAGTAGGCAACCATTTACATAGAAAAGTTGACTAATAGAAGTAGAAACTGGAGTTTGGGAACTAGGTAATGGCATAAGAAAATAGGGACATTATCTAATTACTGAAATTGGGGTACAAGGTTTGATAAGGAACAAAGAAATGGTTCATTTTGGAATTGGTATGAAAGGAGAGATGATATTAGCTAAGTCAGTTTGGAAATTTGAACTACTGGTCCAGAACTTGCTCCATTCCACATAAAAGGTGGCTTGGTCCTAGAATCTATGGCAAAGTGAGCCTGCCCAAGTCACTATGCAGATCTGGATCAATTTGAAGGGTTTGGGAGCAGGGAGTTAAACACATCTATGCTCCCAACACACCATTTTTTGTTTTAGCTAGAATTTTTTTTCTCTCCTGTCTTAAAATTTAACTTAAAGCCATCTTGATAAACCCACCAAATCTTTTTCCAAATCATTAATTTTCATTCCATAATAACAGCTTTTCATTTTTATTTCATTAGTCGTCATTTAGAAAACTCAATCATTTGCTTTAATTATATACATACATATATATATAGTTCACCCACTATTTCATCCAACCTCTTTGAAACAGGCTTAAAAGAAATAGGAAAACAACACCTGTTCCCTCAAATTCCCTTGCTTCCTTCTTAAAAATTCACTACTGTCTCATTCCCAATTGTTTTGGACTTTATAATTTCCCCCCCACATGAATCAGCAAGAAACATGTGCTTTTGTAATGACTAGCAAGTACCTCATCATTTGAATACATACATTCAATTCAAACAGCCTGCTTTTCACTTGGCATTGGCAGGCCGCCATATTCCCCTTAAGGGGAAATTTCACCAAACACCTACTGCCAAGCTCTCATTCTTTACCTTGTCCTTTCCTCGCAACTTCTAGGCCTTGTGAATTCATTTCTTATTGTTTCAGTTGAAATGACTGTTCCTTCAAATTCTCTAGAATCATTCTCCTCCTGGTATGGGATAAAGACATTAGAAAACTGCTCACCCTCTCTGTGTAGCAAAATGGAGATAATAACAATGGTTATCAGCATATAATACTGTTATGAGGGTTGCATGAGAATGTATTCACAAAGTGTTGAACATAGATCCTAGAAAATAGTGAGAGCTCAGAGGCTAACTTAAATATATTGAACTGTTATTTCTAATGCTCATTCAGTTGTTAATTCTAACATATAATCAACTCTGAGAAAATATGTTATATATTCATACTGTGATATGTTTTCTATTGTATATATTTAAATAGTTGACTCTAGAAAATTGTCTCTTCTTCATCCCCACTGACTTCTTTCTTGGGTAGAATGCTTCATCCCATCTAACAAGTACAATAGGGAGAAGTGTTATTGAAGCTTTTTCACATAAATCTCCAAAAGAATGAACAAGCTTTCACATTTGGCAGTGATCCACATTAAGAACAAAACATGTTATTACTTATGTGTTAAAGAAAAAAATTGCTCTGACACTCATAAAAATGGTAAGGAAGACTTCATCAAAGACACTTCAATAGGGGTATTGCAATAAGGGAGATAGATGGAACTCAACTCTGAATACAGCCAAGACAGCTGGGGATTTACAGCCACAGAGCAGAATGAGGTGCTCAGTAGATGGCCAGTTGCTAAGAGGAGACATCAAAGGATCAAGGGTAGGAGGAATCTTGTTAAACTGGCCTAACAGGATTCTTACTGAAGACAGCCCAAGGACTTAGACATCCAAGGTGGGCTGTGAGATACTTGATCACATATCAAGGGTGATCAGATATTAAGAGTGGGAGCATTCTGGCTAAACTGACTTAGCGGGATCTTGCTAAATCTTGGCTGGGCAGGCTAAAGACAAAATGGAGCCACAGTTGAGACCTAATTGAAAAGAGGCCTCTGAGAAGCCTGAATTAAGTTTGGTCGGGGAATGAGCCTTTGGCATACCCTGTGTTCATATATTAGCTCTTCAGATTAACTTTAAATCCTAAATCTACCTGAAAACCTGTGACAGAAAATATGTGTTTCAGTTATTACCCTAGTGTCCATAAGAGAAACTTTTAAAAACCACTTAATCTACTTCTCTATCGAGTTTAACATTACATGTAGCTAGTGAGTTTTATTAATTATTGACACATCAACTATCTCACCTAGAAAACAGATACAAGCATACACACACACATGCACAGAAAAAAAATGTGCTTTGGTCAAAGAGTATTTTGGAATAAACTACATGACATGTCACTTCTTTGGAAAATCCATATGACTACATGTATGAGTCTATGAGAGATCCTTTAATATTTTTAATGTTTATTTCATTTTTGAAAGAGCCCATTGGGGGCTGGGAGACAAGGAGGGGAAGAGAGAGAGGGAGACACAGAATCCGAAGCAGGCTCCAGGCTCTGAGCTGTCGGCATAGAGCTGACACATGGCTCTAACTCGCAAACCTCGAGATGATGGCCAGACCTAAAGTCAGGGCTCAATCGACTGACCTACCCAGGCTCCCCCAGGAAAGATTCTTTAAATAAAAATAATGAAAAAAGCAAGCCTCAAAATTTCACTTAATCCAGCATTTCTCATTTTTTCCCCCATAGAGCTTTTTTATTCACATCTGTAAACCAATGTTTCTTTAGGACCAATTATGGAAAGACTGGTTTAAGCATAGCAAATATTTTGAGAGAGCTTGCATACAGGGTAGGGGTGCACTGTATGTGTACTCTGTATGTATTATATTCAGTATTATATCTCCAATACCTAGCAAAGTAACCTGACATTAGTATTTCTTGAGCAACTACTTAACAGATTTCTGCCAATATTTTACAAAATTCAAACTGTATGGAACATGTAGAATAAGGAATACAAATTATTCTTCCAAATTTCTAATTGTGGCTGGGCTTATTGTCTGATGCTTCTAGTTTTCAGGTACCTCTGAGAAGTGTTTAACCCTACTTAGCTCTGTGCTTCCCCTAAATGATAACCAGATAATCATCCATTATTTAATAAATGATGGAAAAAAAATGACTCAAAGATTTTATAAAATACTATGTGACTTTTTAAAATAGAGATAGATAAACATTATTATAATCAAACTAAAAATAACAATTCTTTAGAATTTAACATTTGACTAGTTCCAAACATCTTTAAAAACACTTATAAAATGGAACACAATATAAAACATTTACAATAACCCCAGAAATCCCATTTCTTTAATTGAGAACTATATGAAGCCAGGACAGTTAATTATAGAAGCTAAACACTCAAAAGAAAACTGAAAAGATCTTAGGTTATTTAGCATTCAGTGCCTTATAAAAGATAGAGCTAAACATTTTTGGAATAATAAATATAATAATTATTTATTGAGCAGGCTGTTTTATAAATGTCAATTGATAAAGTTGAATAGTTTCTCCAACTACAGTTTTGCAAAAAACGTGGAAACATAGTTCAAATGTATATTCTATAAATCACCTATCAATGAAAATGGATAATAAACAGAGCATTTTTCAGTGAAGACAATCTTCTGGGACTTAAAATTATAGCTATAGAGAGCTATAGAGAGGTCTAAACTATAGTAAATATATAAAATTTACTGATAATCATATTTCTATTTTAAGATTAAGGTTAATCTCAGATATCCTTGAACCAGACCAAATTTATCATTTACCAGTTAGATCAGGTATCATTTTATCATCTACTAGTGGTTTGGAAAAGATTATGTAACCTCTCTGCATTTTGATTTTCCATTTATAAAATGAGGGTAATGATTATACTTAAAATAACATCTGATGCATTATAAATAATATGTAATGATTGGGTGAAAAAATTAAAAAGCATAACTTGAAAGAGCTATCAGGAGTTAGTGACTTTTGCTAAATATTAAGTATTTCAAAACAGCCCTTGACAACTTAAGATTGTAGTTAATTTATGATTGAATTATTTGACAAGTAATTGAAGTGCTATGTTTTAATACTGTTAATTGAAGAAGCAACCATGAACTGATCTGTAGAGGAAAACTTCTGTTGTTTGTAAACCTGATTTTTATTCTCATTATACAAAGGGTAAGCATATTTTAGATGCAGGAATAACTCTGGATAGAATCAATATATTCCTGCAAAAGAAAATTGGCTTGATTATTAGAACAAACACTAAGACCACTGAATTCTATTACATAGAACAAAAATAATAAGATTTTTCGCTGAAAAAAAAAAAACAAACTTAGGACATATATTAAAATCAGCAGCTTCAACTATAAAAGAATCTTGGCCAGACACTTGGAGAACACCTAGTGTTTAATAGCTACAACTTTTTATCAAACATTAGTTACATGTAAAATATATTCTAGGTATTATCATGAGCTAACCATTTTAATGGGGTTCATAAGTAATATACTTAAATAAATATAGATAAAAACCTATTTTGGGACCATGGGTGGCTTAGTCTGTTGAGCAGCAGATTCAATTTCAACTCAGGTCATCTCAGGGTCATGGGATTGAGCCCTACTCAGTTGAGCCCCATGCTCAGCATGGAGCCTGTTTAAGATTCTCTGTCTCTCCCTTTTGCCCCACTCCTCCACTCATGCACTCTCTCTCTCTCTCTCAAGTAAAAAAAAAATTAGGGGTGCCTGAGTGGCTCAGTCAGTTAAGTGGCCAACTTGGGCTCAGGTCATGATCTCATGGTTTGTGAGTTCAAGCCCTGCATTGGGGCTCTGTGCTGACAGTTCAGAGCCTGGTGCCTGCTTCAGATTCTCTGTCTCCCTCTCTTTCTGTCTCTCCCTCGCTTGCACTCTCTCTGTCTCTTTCTCTCTCTCAAACATAAACATTTAAAAAAATAATAATTTAAAAAAGCGATTTCTTATACAGATTCAGGTGTTTTATAGGTCAATATTCCTTATTTGAGATAATTTAATTATCACATAGATGATATTTCTGTATTGGGCACAATTCTAATTCCTCCAAAAATTCATGAATTATTAAAATTCATATTAGAAAAAAACCATACATCTTTATTTCTTTTGTGGTTAGTATGGATTTTGCTGGTTTGTGACTTAACATCATTGTGCATGATTAGCATATATACTTCAATATCACTTCTGTATTTTTCAATAATATATATAGTAATCTAGTACAGACTCTCAAATATTCTTCTTATTCTGGAATACACCTCTCTTTCAAGAACTTTCTTTACTACCAATCTGCACTGAGGAATCCCACCAGCCTTGTTTAGCCCTTTTTCCCAAAGCTATTATCTACATACTTCTTCTTGCCTAGTAAAATATCTGTCTTCCTCCCCAAACTACAATCTTTTTACTTTTCAAGATGACAACTAGCTATTTTCATAAAGGAATATATGAAAACACACTAAGTGAAAAAATTGAGCGACTTTACCGCTAACATAATACATGCATTTTTCCAAGGGCCTTTTGGTGATAATGACCATATTGTGTCAATAATATCAAAATAATGATTCCAGTGGAGGGAATTTCATGCCATGTGAGCAACTCCAACACCTAAAAAGGAGTCTGAGGAAAGTGTATGGAATGAATAAAGACCACCTTGGATTTTCAGCATCAAACAGTTATTAGTCACCACAATCTCACTCCAAGTAGAAACATATTTTCTGTTTTCTTTCAAATATATTTTAGGCAAAATAATACAATTGCCATTTATAAAATTTAGAATGCACATCAGTTTACTGTGATAACACAATATGAATATTAATATTACCTAGCAATAACCACATATCGACAAATGTTTAGGTATCACTGTATTCTTCATTATCTCTTTTCTTTTATTGGTTCTTTAAAATGGTAGTGGCTCTGGAAAAATTACAGATCTCTGTAAACAACAGGCTGGTTTAGCAAGCTCATTCATGATTGGCTCATCTTCATTCTTGGGGACTTTCATTCTTGTAAAAAGCTTATATAACCAGCAAAGTCACCTCTGTGACAACTAAAGCAGAATTTGTAATTAATTTCTATTCATTTAAAGGGTAATTCATCCAGTTCTATTCTAAAGAGAAATATAATCTACATACAAACTGCTTTATAGCCACTTTAAATCAATGTAGGGTGTATACATACACTTGTATACTTACACCTTCATGGAGAGTGCTGGGTTAACCACTAGAAAAGTGACAAAAGGAAGCTCTGTGTTGGTGCTCAGCATATCTATTCCTCTGAACAAATACAACCCCAGTCAGTCAGTGCCTAATGCTTCCGCTCACTCATTTCAGTGGTAAGTATGATGTATACAATATAGATTCTCTACTATCTAAGGGTTTTAAAAAACAGTTTACTGAAATATGATTTATCTACCATAGAATTCACTGGGTTTAAGTGAACAATTAAATGACAGTGAATTTGCAGAACTGTGCATCCATCTTTACAATCCAACTTTAGAATATTTCCATATTCTGAAGATTACTTCAACCATGTACCAGACACCCATATTCATTATATTCACCACTACTCTGAAAGGTGGGTTTTATTCAGGTTTCTATTAAAGCTTATGCTGATTAAATAAATTGCCAAAGTCACATAACAGACCCAGTGACTAGCAGAACTAGAACTCAAATCTGGGTCTATCTGATGCCAAAATCCAAGATTAGCCCATGACACATGCCATCATGCCTGTTTCTCCTTACAATTCCTGCTGCCTTGTACCACCACTCCTCTCAGTTTCTCCAGCCTTGCATGGTAATAAGTACATAAAAAATATTTACTAAGAAGTTATTGATCGAAAAGTAAAGTACTCAGATTTTTGAATACTGCAATAATTCAAAAATTTGGGAAATTTTTCTTTGAATAATCAACATTGATAAATTAACTAACTTATTAATTAGTTAACTTGCTCTCCCATGTGTGATCCAGATTAAGGGTCTCTCTAAGCCAGAAAGTATCTGGCCTGACAGCTTTTCAGGTGCTTCTGGAACCGAAGTTTTTATGTTTATAGAAAACGCAACTTGTAGAAAATTCCTTAGTTGGGATGCCTGGGTGGCTCAGTTGGTTAAGCATCTGACTCTTGATCTTGGCTTGTGCTGATGGCATTGAGCCTGCTTGGTGTCCTCTCTCTCATTCTCTTTCTGTCCTCCCCCCTAGTCATGCTCTCTTTTAAAATAAATAAATAAGCTTTTAAAAAATTCCTTAGTCAGTGTAATTCAGGGACACCTGGGTGGCTTCAGTCCGTTAAGCACCTGACTCTTGATTTTAGCCCAGGTCATGATCTCGTGGTATATGAGTTTGAGTCCCGTGTTGGGCTAAGCCGGAGCCTGCTTGGGATTCTCTCTCTCTTTCCGCCCCTCCTCTGCTGGCTCTCTCTGTCTCTTTCAGAATGAATAAACTTAAAAAAAAAAACAGATAAAATAAAATTCAGTGGCTGAAGAGAACACAAATTTATTAAACCACAGAAACTCTATTAGGGGTTGACAATTAGTCAATAAAGTTAAAATCTAAGCATTTTGATATCCTTAACAAAAACAATGGAAACCTGATGAACAAACTGTCTATGATAATCACTCATGCAAATGCTAGTGGGTCTGTGATCTGTAGAAGGTTCTCAGTAAATCAAATCTTCATAACTTTTGCCCAAGTTTCAGAAAAATCTGTATAACAATTACAGAAGATATGCCCATCTGAAAATGTTTTACCATTTTGTTTAATGACCATAAAATAAATATGATGGAAATCTTGATATTCACCTAGCTTATGATATATGAAAGTCAATTGGAGTCCATTAACTTTATATTTAAAAGAAGAAAGTAAAAAATCCAATTCAGAGGTCCAGATAAAATAAAAAGCTTCCTTTATTCCATCAAACGTTTGTTGACTTGATCCTTTGAACTTCTTTAAAATTGAAAATATATGAACTCAGCAAAACCTTTCCAGGACCTAGAGATCAGTCTGTATAAAAAGAGCTTCTTGAGTGGAACACAGCATAAAACATAATCATTTTATCATATAATCAACAGTGGAAAAAATCCCCTGTCTATACTGTCCTATTCTAATGCTTAGCCCAACACAATGACAAGTCTACTTTCTGCTCCTATAGAGTTTCTTATTCTGGACATAACAAATGAATGGAATCATACACTGTAAGAGCTTTTGCATTTGGCTTCTTTAATTTCACATGACATTTTTGTGGTTCATCTATACAGCATCATGTATCAACACTCCATTACTTTTTATTGCTAAGTAGTATTCCTCTACTATTGAGTTTTTAATATATAAAGTGTGAGCATAAAAAAAATGGAAATTAATTATCTTTTAAATGACCTCAGTTTAAGAAGATGTAGTATATTATACATATGTAATGGAATATAATGGAATATTACTTAGCCATCAATAAAAATGAAATTTTGCTATTTGCAATGGTGTGGATGGAGCTAAAGTATATTATGCTAAGTAAAATAAGTCAGTCAGAAAAAGACTTCACCCACATGTAGAATTTAAGAAACAAAACAGATGAACATAGGAAAAGGGAAAACAAAAAAAGGAGAGGGAAGCAAACCATAAGAGACTCTTAACTATAGAGAACAAACTGAGGGTTAATGAAGGGAGGTGGTGGGAGATGGGCTAAATGGGTGATGGGTATTAAGGAGGGTGCTTGTGATGAGCATTGGTTGTTATATGTAAGTGATGAGTCACCAAATTCTACTTCTAAAATCAATATTACACTATATATTAACTAACTAGAATTTAAATAAAAACTTGAAAAGAAAAAAATGACCTCAGTTTCCTCTAGTCTGTCTCTTTTGCAAAGTAAATCTAAAAAATCAATTTATAAGAGAGATTATTTTGCTTTAGAATTATCAACATAATTACAAAGGGCCACAAGGGATTGTTTTCAAATTTCTTTAATGCAAGTTATTGTGTTAATTATTTTCTTTTTTAAAATGTTTATTTATTTTTGAGAGAGAGAGAGAGAGAGAGTCCATGAGCAGGGGAGGGTGAGAGAAAGACATATAGAGAGGATCTGAAGCAGGCTCCATGCTGACAGCTGTGAGCCTGATTCGGGGATCAAACTTACAAACTATGAGATCATGACCTGGGCCAAAGTCAGATGCTAAACTAACTGAGCCACTCCTTAAAAATTAAACAAATTATGAGATATTTTGTTACACTTTATCTCAAAATTGACATTTAAAATGACCCTTATACAGATTGTATAATCATTTTTTATTTTTAGTTTATTTATTTATATCTATTTATTTATTATTTTTTAAAAGTTTATATCCAAGTAAGTTAGCATATAATGTAATAATGATTTCAGGAGTAGAATCCAGTGATTTTTCCTGTACATATAACTCTCAATGCTTATCCCAAAAAGTGTCTTCTTTAATGCCCCTTGCCCATTTAGCACATCCCCCCCATCCACAACCCCTCCAGAAACCCTCTGTTTGATCTCTGTATTCAAGAGTCTCTTACGTTTTGTCCCCTTCTTGTTTTTATATTATTTTTGCTTCCCTTCCATTATGTTCATCTGTTTTGTATTTTAAATTTCACATATGAGTGAAGTAATATGATATTTGTCTTTCTCTGACTAATTTCACTTAGCATAATACATACACTCTAGTTCTATCCACGTTGTTGCAAATGGCAAGATTTAATTCTTTTTGATTGCCGAGGAATATTCCATTATATATATATACCACATCTTCTTTATCCATTCATCCATCAATGGACATTTGGGTTCTTTCCATACTTTGGCTATCGTTGATAGCACTGCTATAAACATTGGGCTGTGTGTGCCCCTTCGAATCAGCATTTTTGTATCCTTTGGATAAATACCTAGTGGTGCAATTGCTGGGTTGTAGAGTAGTTCTATTTTTAATTTTTTGAGGAACCTCCATATTGTTTTCCAAAGTGGCCACACCAGTTTGCATTCCCACCACCAGTGCAAAAGTGATCCTCTTTTTCTGCATCCTTGCCAAGAGCTATTGTTGCCTGAGTTGTTACTGTTAGCCATTCTGACAGGTATGAGGTGGTATCTCATTGTGGTTTTGATTTATATTTCCCTGATAATCAGTGATGTTGAACATTTTTTCATTTGTCTGTTAGCCATCTGGATGTCTTATTTGGAAAATTGTCTATTCATGTTTTTTGCCCATTTCTTCACTGGATTATTTGTTTTTTGGGTGTTGACTTGGTAAGTTCTTTATAGATTTTGGATACTAACCTTTTACCTGATATCTGACATCTGATTATTTGCAAATATCTTCTCACATTCTGTAGGTTGCCTTTTAGTTTTTCTGATTGTTTCCTATGCCGTGCAGAAGCTTTTCACCTTGATGAAGTCTCATTAGTTCATTTTTGCTTTTGTTTCCCTTGCCTCTGGAGACGCGTTGAGTAAGAAGTTGTTGCAGCCAAGCTCAAAGACATTTTTGCATGCTTTTTCCTCCTGTCTCACATTTAGATATTTCATCCATTTTAAGTTTATTTTTGTGTATGGTGTGAGAAAGTGGTTCTGGTTCATTCTTCTGTATGTTGCTGTCCAATTATCCCAACACCATTTGCTAAAAAACTTTTTTTTCCATTGGATATTCTCTCCTGTTTTGTCTGTGGGTCCATTTCTGGGTTCTCTATTCTATTCTACTGATCTATGTGTTCTATTCCCTTGATCTGCTTTTGTGCTACTACCATATTGTCTTTATGAGAACCACTTTGTAATAAGTCTTAAAGTCTGGGATTATAATGACTCCAGTGTTGGTTTTTTTTTTTCAGGATTGCTTTTGCTACTTGGGGTGTTTTCTGGTTACATACAAATTTTAGGATTTTTTTTCTACCTCTGTGAAGAATGCTGATTTTATTTTGATAGAGATTGCATTGAATATGTAAATTGCTTTGGGTAATACCAACATTTTAACAGTATTTGTTATTTCAATCCATGAGTATGGAATACTTTTCCATTTTTTTTGTGTGTCTTCAATTTCTTTCATAAACTTTCTATAGTTTTCAGTGTATAGATTTTTCACCTCTTTGGTTAGATTTAATCCTAGGTATTTTATGGGTTTTGGTGCAATTATAAATGGGACCAATTCCCTGATTTCTCTTTCTGCTGCTTCATTATTGGTGTATAGAAATACAACTGATTTCTGTGCATTTATTTTATATCCTGACTTTGCTGAATTCATAGATAAGTTTTGGCAGTTTTTTGGTGGAATCTTTTGGGTTTTCAACATACAGTATCATGTTGTCTGTGAAGAGTGAAAGTTTCACTTCCTCTTTGCCAGTTTGGATTCCTTTTATTCCTTTGTGTTGTTTGATTGCTGAGGCTAGGACTTCCAACACTGTGTTGAATAACAGTGGTGAGAGTGGACATCCTTGTCATGTTCCTGACCTTAGAGGGAAAGCTCTCAGTTTTTCCCCATTGAGGATGATATTAGTGTTTGGTCTTTCATATGTGACTTTTATGATCTTGAGGTATGATCTTTCTATCCCTACTTTCTTGAGGGCTTTTTATCAAGAAAGGATGTGGTATTTTGTCAAATGTTTTCTCTGCATCTATTGAGAGGATCATGTGGTTCTTATCCTTTCTTTTATTAATGTGATGTATCGCATTGATTGATTTGCACATATTGAGCCAGCCCTGCATCCCATGTATAAATCCCACTTGATCATGGTGAATAATTCTTTTAATGTATTCTTGGATCTGGTTTGCTTGTATCTTATTGAGACTTTTTGCATCCATGTTCATCAGGGAAATTGGTCTGTAGTTCTCCTTTTTAGTGGAGTCTTTGTCTGGTTTTGGAATCAAGGCAATGCTGGCCTCATAGAATGAGTTTGGAAGCTTTCCTTCCATTTCTATTTTTTGGAACAGCTTCAAAAGCATAGGGGCTAACTCTTCTTTAAATGTTTGGTAGAATTCCCCTGGAAAGCCATCCTGCTGGAGCTGGACTCCAGCAGGTCTAGGGTTCCCTGAAGGATGGACGGTGTCAGCACGAGAGAGATGAGAGAGCCTCAAGTTTCTTTCTGATCACCAGGCAGGCATCTCTGCTCTGTCTGATTCTCTAGCTTTATTTATAGTGAAAGTTACAAGGAGCAGAAAGAGCAGCATGTGTTTAGTACATGATTTCTCATAGGTAATTTTTTCATCACAATTTTCCAGAACATGGATTCTTCAGAAGTTACAATTCTAATCTTAGTAGTAATGATTGTCGTAAAAAACTTAGCTACAGGCACTCATGCTATTATATGGGAAGGGCAGATATTTTTTAAGCGTACATTTTTTCTATAGTATGCATAAGACCAAGATATACAAAACTTCTGGTATAGCCCTAAGAAAGCGACCTTTAACCATGAGGCAAGCAGCATTGTCTAGTAAAGGTCAGTCTTTTATGAGTAAGGGTCATTAGGCTGTTTGTAGCTCTAAGAGAAAGTACCCAGAAAAACAGGATCCCCAGGAGACACAATGTCTACCCTCACAGCCACAAAGACAGATGATGTATAATTTGCATAAGTTGCAGGGCTGACTTTTGCAACATTTACCCTAGCCCAGGAGGTATTAAGTTTACTAGTTAATTATAAGGTTTTTCAGGGCAGAATGGAATGTAGGGGTAGACCTAGTGACAACCTTATATGCTAGTCTTCTTGAATTACTGGGTTGTCCCTGACCAGGTGCAATCACTGCCCCAAGGCCAGAATGAGAGGACAGCTCGCTCTTGATTTTAATTGGCAAGGCACTCCGAAATCTAGTGCTCAAGCAGAAATGATAGTTACAAGAGGGTAGATATTGGTTGCCGCCTGGCGGCAAGAGACCTTGAAAACTTGCCATACCCTCACCAGGAATTTTCACTCAACCAGAGAGTTCAGGATGGCTCCCAACACCATCCAGCCCTGGACTCTTGTTTCTTGGGAGATTTTTGATAACTGATTCAACTTTATCACTGGTTATGGCTCTGTTCAAATTTTCTATTTCTTCCTGTTTCAATTTGGGTAGTATACATGTTTCTAGGAATTTGTCCATTTCTTCCAGATTGCCCAATTTACTGGCACCTAATTGCTCATAATAATCTCTTATTATTGCTTGTATTTCTGCTGTGTTTGTTGTGATCTCTCCTCTTTCATTCATGACTTTATTTGGGACCTTTCGTTTTTCTTTTTGATCAATCTGTCTAGAGGTTTATCAATTTTGTTAATTCTTTCAAAGAACCAGCTCCTGGTTTCATTGACCTGTTCTGTATTTTTTTAATTTTGATATCATTGATTTCTATTCTAACTTTATTATTTTCCATCTTCTGCTGGTTTGGGGTTTTATTTGCTGTTCTTTTTCCAGCTCTTTAAGTTGTAAGGTTGGGTTGTGTATCTGAAACCTTTCTTCCTTCTTTTGGAAGGCATGGATTGCTTTGTACTTCCCTGTTAGGACCACCTTTGCTGCATCCCAGAGGTTTTGGGCTGTTGTGTTTACATTTTCTTTGACTTCCATGTACTTTTTAATTTCCCCTTTAATTTCTTGGTTAACCCATTTATTCTTTAGTAGGATGTTTAATCTCCAAATATCCATGGTCTTTCCAAATTTTTTCTTGCAGTTGATTTCAAATTTCATAGCGTTGTGGTCTGAAAATATGCACCGTATGATCTTAATCTTTTAGTATTTCTTGGGAGCTGATTTGTGTCCCAGTATGTGATCTATTCTGGAGAGTGTTCCATGTGCACCCAAGAAGAATATATATTCTCCTGCTTTAGGATGAAATGTTCTGAATATATCTGTTAAGTCAGTCAGATCCAGTGTGTCACTCAAAGCCAGTTAGTTAACATTTCCATCATCTCCGATAATTAGCATGTGCATGTGTGTATGTGTGTGTGTGTGTGTGTGTGTGTGGTAAGATCATTTGAGATCTACACTTTTGACAGTTTGACTCATCTCCTTTCTAATTCTACCCTTTAAAAAAAACTCTACTGGTTTCTTTCAGTTCTCGCTACAAGCACAGATTAAGTAACATAATTACTGTATCTCTTTTGAGGGACATCTATTTTATCTTATATAAGTGTTATTTATTCACACTTTTCCCTAGATTATTAATTTTTTCATAACTTCTAGCACAGAACTATAAAAAGTATTTTAGTAGATAAATAGATAATAACTAATGCTCATGTATATTTATTGGGTTTTGCATAATAGTGGTTTTTTTAACTCTATACAGTTGGGACAATTATAAAGTTATAAAGTAGCTTTCTAAATATCACAGAATCTAATATCTAAATCTAATGTGTCAACAGGAAAAGGAATCTTGACTAAGGGCAGTAACAAGCAGCTTCTGCTTTTCTTCATCCCTTCAAAAGGAAATAAAGTACCCTTCACTAGGGTAACATAATAGGCAGTAGGAGGAGCAGTAAAATAATGCTACTAATGCTTCTCTAAAAATTTTTTATTGATTTTTTAAAAATTTATTTTAGAGAGAGAGAGAGACAGAGACAGAGCAAAGCAGGGGAGGGGCAGAAAGAGAGGGAGACACAGAATCTGAAGCAGGGTCCAGACTCTGAGCTGTCAGCACAGAGCCTGATGCAGGGCTCAAACTCACAAACTGCAAGATCATGACCTGAGCCAAAGTCAAACACTTAAGTGACTCAGCCACCCAGGTGCTCCTACTACTGCTTCTCTAGATATGAACTTATGGCACCTACACCATCAGCATAGTGGAGCTCCCTAAGCCACAACACCGTGGCCAATCTGTTTCATAATACAACCCAAAGAAGAATGACAACCTAAGAATAACAAAAACTAAGCAAAAAACAAAAACAAAATTTACTCACACAATTACTATTTCTACTTCTTAGCCTCCTCCTTAACTCAAGATTCATAACGGTACATATGGATGGGCTACAAGCAAATAAAATTATTTTTTATGTGTAAACTCAAAATTTTCATCGATCTATATCATTCTACAGTATCCCAGCCATGATTTTATAATACTATCAATTGCATCACGTGTTGCTCTCTGTTTATGTGTTGTTAGGTAGGGTTTAAAGGTTGACTAGCATATTGAAGATTTAATTTCAGTGCCCCTGGAAGATACAATGAAATATTGAGAAACTGTCCCATAAGATAGGGTATGTGCTAAAGTAGGAATGGCCTTCCTCCATCTAAAAAGTAAGTGACAAAACAGTTCTGCTGTGGAGAGGGCGTAATGCCCCCGGAATGACTGCATCCATCAAGAGGAAAATAAGGAAAAGATTTTGTGTGTGTGTGTGTGTGTGTGTGTGTGTGTGTGTGTGTAAATTATCTGGTTGACTTTTTCCCGATAGCTACAATAATTCTCAAATATCAGAAGCACATTGGAGACAGATTTCTTTGCCATTATATTTTGTTTTTAATATTACTTAACCAGTCTTTTCCCCCAAGTCAGAGATCAATGATATCTTGGATTGTATTAAAATTATGCCACAAGATTAATTACTATAGATACATTTCACTTATGGCATTACGGCAAAATTTTGGGGCATCATGATGAAAAAATATCTACTGAACACACACTTAATCCAACTTCTGAGAGTAAGTAGAAAATTGCCCCATCTCTCTATTTGGGGATAGAAGATGTACAGATAAAAAACAATGCAAAATAAAATATCCATATAAAAAGTAGGAAATTAGTACTTTAGGAGGGCAAAAGGAAGAAAGAATAATTAGCTGCAGTTGCTTTAGGAAGGAGATGGGATCTGAAAGGTTGTCAGAATTCATAATATCAAAAATAGTAGTTGGTAAAGGCAGTCAGGTAATGGGAATTAAGTAAGCTGAGGCACAGAAAAACAAATACATAGCACATGCACAGAGGCCAGTAAGTGGGGTAAGGGATAGACATAGAAAGACAAGGTCAGGTTAGAGACAGTCAACTGCAAGGGGAAAGAGAGAAAAAATTAATGAAAAAGAAAAAATGGCCAAAGCTGGAGAGAAATAGAATAATAACCAAAAAGAAGAAGAAGAAGAAGAAGAAGAAGAAGAAGAAGAAGAAGAAGAAGAAAAAGAAGAAGAAGAAGAAGAAGAAGAAAAAGAAGAAGAGTACTAAATAACAACACACATAACTTAAGTAAGGGTAAAGAGGTAGGTTGGTGATCTTTTCTACTGTTGAAAGAAAAGTCATGAGTGTTATTATAGAGATAAATTACAATACACATGTCGATATATAATTCCAGTTTTGTTTCTATATAACCTTTTCACCTAAAGTGAAATTATTCTGGAAAGGCTTGTAAGAAATCTTCTAAAGATGAATAAAAAGGTCTCTTGCCCAATTTTTATGTTTTAGAGGCTTCTATCATGGTAGTTTTGCCTTAAAATTGTCATTCGGAGTAACTATTACTTTTTCTATGTGACTAGGAAAGAAGCTTCTTAAATGTCTAATATATTATTTTATTCAATAGGAAAATGTAGGATTTGCTGCTTTGGACATTATCAGAACTGGAGTGACCTTTTTTTTTTTTTTTTATTTTAACCTCCTCTTCCCCAAATGGATTATCTTTTGTTCGGCATGTACACGATTTAAATGATCTGATTCTGCATTCATGTGACTGCCTGGTGATAGATAGTTCTCAGAATGTCTGACAGAATTTCTTGTGAGCATCAGACATGATAGAGAGAAGGGTACTGATGGAGCAAAAGACTTTGAAATGTCATTTTGGATCAGTGCACAGCATGATTCAAGGTTGTATTGAAGGAGGAGTCAGAGGAGCTATTAAAAAATGTGTGTGTCGATATCTTGAAGTGCAATGTGAATCTAAACTGGCCGCTCCTTTCTTTTAAGCTAATTGATGTGTTTATCTCAATTTTTCCCATGAGAGATTTTATGCTATCTGAAAACTAGGATTAATTAGGACTAATAATTTAATTTAGTTATTTGGGGTAAAAGTCAATATGTAGATTGAGTATGTAATTTTGATGATCGATAGACATTTCCTACACGTTACAAGGGCCAGGCAAATCAGGTATCTGTCTAAAGTTTACATGCACACACATACAACCACAACCACAAATACAGCTCTAAACAAGGAACTTAATTTGACATGCCAGACAGAATATGTACTCACAAAAATTTACGGTTTATATACTGATAAGATCTTGCATGATTTCAAACATGAAATCACATAGGATGTATACATATATATCAAAATCTGTCTTGTATTGAGAGCAGTGAACGAAATCCTTTTATTTGTAGTGCATTTATGCATTTATCTTTGCAACTCCTGTAGTTTCTCATTTATTTCTGAGAGAGAGAGAGAGAGAGAGAGAGAGAGAGAGAGAGAGAGAGACAGTGCAAGCGGGGGAGGGGCAGAGAGAGAGGGAGACAGAATCTGAAGCAGGCTCTAGGCTTTGAGCTGTCAGCACAGACCCTGACACAGGACTCGAACTCATGAACCACGAGATCATGACCTGAGCTGAAGTCAACTGCTTAACCGACTGAGCCACCTAGGCACCCCTGTAGTTTCTCTTTTTTAAAGGGAATTGATGTGTTTATTGGTACACAGATGTTCATGACTATTGTATCTTCATAGTAAATGATATCTTTTAGTATTAGAAGGTGCCCTTTATGTGATCTTTAATACTTTTTAGTTTGGATTCTACTTTGATATAAGGGTTACAAACCCTTTTCTTGTGATTAATAAACCAAAATATTGCCTTTGTCCATCTTTATGTTTAGCCTTCAGTATCGCTATTTTAGGTGGATTTTGAATACAATATATGATAGAAACTTTTAACCTTGTCATATCATTTTCTTATAATTATGTGTGTTATAATTGCTATTTCTTCTTTATATATTTTGTCTTCCATGTTTAGCTCTTTTCATAATTAAAAAAGGTTTATATTTTTGTTCCTATTTCCTTTCTTTGTTTATGCTGAGAGCCATCTATTTTCTTATTTACCCTTTAACTCTCTGCTATGTCTATTTTAGGTTTCATATGAGCTTATTTTTTTCTTTTCTTTTCCTTCCTCTCCCCATTTTTAGTTTTGTTATTTCCACTACATTATAACATCTTTCACTGCTCCCCATGTTCTTATTTCCCTCTTTACTCTCATTATGATATTCTGCAGTAGCTTAACTCAACTCCCTTGCCCCTTTCTTCCTACACTGAAATCCTTAAGGCTTATCAGTCCCCTACTGCTCCTGTAGCAAATTGCTACAAGCTTAGTGGCTGACAACAACACGAATTTATTCTCTGACAGTTCTGGAGGTCAGAAGTCTACAACTGGTCTCATGAGTCTGAAATCAAGGTGTTAGCAGAGCTAATTCCTCCAGGAGGTTCCAGGGGAAAATCCATCCCTTGACTGTTCCAGCCTCCAGAGACTGTTTGGTGCTCCTTGGCTCCTGGAGGCATCATTCCAACCTCTGCTTGAATCTTCACATTGCCTTCTCCCTGCTCGGATCTCCTGACTCTCTCTTATAAAGAGTCCTGTGATTACGTCAGGCATATCTGGGTAATCCAAAATAATCTCCATCTCATTTGTGCAAAATCCTTTTTTTTAAGTTTAATCATATGTGCAAAATTCCTTTTGCCATATAAAGTAGCATTTACAGGTTCCAGGGAGTAGGACATGACATCTTTAGATGTAGGGGTGTTATTCAGCCTACCACACTTGTAAAATTTGCACCTCCAACCTTAGAGATAACCAGTTCTGTATCTATTCTGTGTTTCCACCAAAGTAATTGAATATGGCTGTGAATTAACAAGTAACCATGCTGCTAAGTCTCACATTCAAAATAAGCTTACAAAACCCAAATGGGCCCTAGGGACTAACCAGAATCCTAATAGTATCTCTACTTAATTTACTTCTCCACTCTCAAAGGTGACAACTTCAATAATAATCTTTTAAAGCTTCTAACTAATCCTTTCTATTTCTTACCCTCAACAATGCTCTAAGCACTTATTTCATTGGAGAAAAAATAACCTAACCTAGTCATGTGTTCCCATATGACTCTGCATTTCCTTCCGGTACAATGGATAGACAGTTAGTATTCCACTAAGATCTTCTTATTTGTTCACTCATCTTATCTATCTGAAAATTCTTTCTTGAAAATAGCTCCTCCTTCCTCTGCTTCATCAGATCATTCCTCTCTGGATCATTCCCATAAACTTGCAAACATGCTATCATACGTTTCAACTTAAGAAAATGCTGCCCATGACTCCATAGTCACATTAACTTCCATCACATTACTTAACATTCTCAAAAGAGTTATGTATACTTAATGTCACCATTCTCTCTTCTTTATTATTCTTACTCTGTCCCAGTTAAACTTGCATTCCCATAAACCCAACAAACATGATTACATCAAGATTATTCATGACCTATAAATTACTAAATCCAATGGTCAGTTCTTTCCTCATCTTACTTTAACTCTTAGCAATATTTACATATGTGGCTCTTTCTCCTTCTTGAAATACATATATTTTTAGCTTGAGTGGCAAAAAAAACTGATCTAATTTATTCTTTGCTTTTCTAATGATTTCTAAGCCTTCTTTGGTAGATGCCTCATCCTCTTAAACTTAATGTTGGCATGGTCCAAGACTTGTCTTTACATTGCTTTTCTCTTCTTGCTAGACTTTCTTTCTTGCTAAGTTCACCCATTCTTGTGGTTGTAAGTATATGCTGATGATTCCCAAAATGGATTCTCTAACCCAAAACATTCCGCTGAACTCCACTTGCATATTTAATTGCTTACTTAACCTACTCCTGGAAGTCTAGATGCACCTCAGATTTATTATATATAAACCTGATCTTTTATTTCCCATGCTTTCTTTCCCCCTTAGCAAAACCTACTCATCCTTAGAAATTCATTATTATTAAATGGTAACACTATTCAGTGAGTTACAACCGCCAAGTCTTGTGAGATATCTTTGCTTTTTTCTTTATACACCACATCAAATTCTGTTATGACTACCTCCAAATATTTTATGAATCAGACCACTTCTCAACAGTGCCACTGTTAATACACAAGACAAAGTCATTCCATCTCTCATTTAGACTACTGCTTGTCCTCTTTAAGTCATTATCATGTAGTAATTATAAAATTAAAAAATAATAATTAAGATTATTTTAAAACTCTCTGAAACCCTTTGATGTCTTCCACTGCAATTAAAATTAAATTCAAGTTATTTACCCTGATCTATCAGGCAATGAATGACCAGATACCTGCCTACCTGTCTAACATCATCTCCTTCATATCTGCCTTTCTCATTTTCTTCTAGTCACATAAATATTTTAACATACAATAAGTTTGTTAATAGTAAACAAAAAACCCTCTAGTTTCTGATAGTTGCTTGTGAATTTGATATTAATCTACTAATTCAACCTTATGAATTACACTGTACAAACTGTATATCCTCATTTATTTTAATCTACCTTAAATTTAAAAAATAAAGAAGTATATTAAAGTCTCCCATAAATTTTATTTCTGTGTATTAATCTTATGATATTTTGCTTTATAATTTGATGCTTGATTATTCAGGACAAAAGGATCATGGTTATTCTAACTTTTTGTGGCATCTATGCCAATAAAAATGATCTTTTATCACATTTAATTTTGTTGAATTATATTCAGTCTTGATTATTTAATTCCTTAGTCCTTTTATTATTGGCTGTGCTTTTGTATTTACTTAATATGTTTTTGCCAATTAAAAAAATTTTTTTAATGTTTATTAATTTTTAGAATGAGAGAGAGTGTGTATGTGAGTGGGGGAGAGGCAGAGAGACACGGAGACACAGAATCTGAAGCAGGCTCCAGGCTCTGAGCTGTCAGCACAGAGCCTGACGCAGGGCTCAAACTCACAAACCCTAAGATCATGATCTGAGCTGAAGTCAGATGCTTGACCAACTGAGTCACCCAGGTGCCCCTGTTTTTGCCAATTTTTAATGTTTAATCTTATGTACCATTTTTAAAATATAATTTATTGTCAAATTGGCTTCCATACAACACCCAGTGTACCATTTGTTTTATAGGGGTTGCTCAAAGCTACTATGAGTTTAAAAATTGTTATTTTAACTTCTGTATTATTTAACTTTTAACAGAGTCTAAAATTCATTTACATTTTGATAATTTTTGTCTTCAATGCATTTATTTTATGACCTTTGTGTCTTATGTTTCTTTACTTTTCTTATTTATTTTTTTCTTTTACTCTGTAGGCCAAATTAGTTACTTTGCCCTATAATGTGGGGGTTTCCTAATCACATGGTGGGGGCACTAAATGTGGGGTGACTCCATCAGGTGGAGGCCTGTGGCACAGGTGGTAAAATAATTCACCCAAGGCAGAACAAAAGAGATAGAAGTTTATTGAATACATTGCAAGGGAGCGGTGGACAGGATAGCAAGGGAGAGACTGCCACAAGCCCAGGATGTGGGTGGTGAGGGGGGGGAATGGGGTGAAGTAGGGGAAGTGGAGGAGAAAGTGAGGAGGTATGATAATGTATGGAATTTTCCTTTTTTTTTTTTTGGTACCTGTGTCTGCATGTAAGTAATCCATTGGTCAGCTAGAGTTTATGGATATTTTGAGGTGGGTGGCCTAATGGACTTGTTTGTATTTAGCCATCAGGTCATAGTGGGCCCTTCCACCTTACTCAGGTTTCCATTGTTCAAAGTGGTTGCCTGAAAGAGGCCTCTACATATAAGGCCATGAACAATCAGATTCTCACTTACTCTAGCTTCATTTTCATTTCCTCCTTGCCCCATTTTTAGATTATTTCTCCATTTTTATTGCTTATATAAATTGTTGTAGAAGGAAGACATCCTGTTTCTAATTTAGCAGATTCTTCAAAATATTATTTAGTCATTTTTTTCATAATATCACATATATTCTTTCAAAATATTAAAACATTAAAAACTTCATCTTTTGAGTTTCCTCCATGTGGTGAAGGATTTAGAAGAAATTTCAACATCAAAGTTCCCTTTCTTCCACTTTAAGATCAAGCTCTCATTCAGCTTGAATACATCTTCAAGTAACTTTTTAAAGACGGAGTGTATTTTATGCATTCTTGCATGTATGAGAATATCTGTTGTATTCACATGAAAGACAAGATTTTTGGGGTGAAATAATTAGTCCAAAATTATATATGTGTTCTATTATATTCTAGTCATTAGCTTTAAAGACAGGATCTGTGAGACCAATCTAACTCAATAATGGGTTTTTTTTTCTACTCTAAAACCAATGGATTTTATTCTCTACCCTTATAATCCAAATCTTTGTCAGACATATCTAATTTGTGGCTCTCTTTTTATCGATTTTTGCCTACAGCAAGGTAAGCTTTTCAATCTGGATGGTCAGATCTTTTTCAGCTTTTGACTACTTTCTTCAATATTGGGTATTATCATTTCCTCTGTTCAATTTTCTTCTCAAGTACACTGTTATTTTTAAAAATGAATCAAGAAGGTTTTCCCTCCATATTGATCATTGTATTTTCTCTTCGACCTTTTCTACTTCATCTAAGAGTGTCTCTCAAGTTTGATCTTTGCAACTCTGATATTTCATGGTGACAATTCTCTCCTTAGGGTCATCATCGTGGATTTTCACTTTGCTGCTACACTTTTACTTTTTAATTCTTTCTTGAGTCATCCACCTCTCAATTTAATCTCATGATATTTTTATTTCTGGATTTTCTCTTATGACTTTTTCCTATTTCATAGCTAGAATGGCTTGTATACAATGGATAATAACAGTATATTTTCTGAGATTTTCTTCAAATTTCTTCAACAAAAAACTTTTGAAACTATGTCTTCCTTATTCATAAACATGATTTTTCCTTTTTTCTGGTAGGGCAGTATTGTATTTTAGCTATAAATTTTGTGTGTACATATCCACAGACACATATACATACACATACACATATATATTGTTTTACTCCTCCTCCTTTTCTTTCTCTCCTTCCCCTCTTAACTCATTCTTAAGGGAGTTATATCTATTTATAGTCTGTGTTTGAGCACAAGAGGGTGTATAGCCTTCATCCTATTCAGCTGTCCATTTAGGTACTGACCAGATTTCAGTCAAATACTTGCTTTTTGATATTCAGATGGCTCTCTTGTGCTGAACTTATAAGTCACTTATCCTATTCCACTTTGATATTTTCTGCTGAGTATGTGAAAACATAAGATGTCTAGAAAGCCTTAATCTTATGGCTTAGTATGTTCCACTCTAGGGGCTTGCTTGGAGAATTTAACCTGTCATAAAGAAGCCCGATCCCAATAGTCCTTCTCTACCTAAGGCTCTATAGTATTCTGGATGTTATTGAATCTGAAGGGCTATAAAAAAAAAAAAAAAAGCATTGAAAGGGGAAAATTGTGAAAGAAAACAGTACTCAGGCCCAATAAAAATGCAGAAATAGCACAGCAACATTGTCCAAATTTGTATTTGGTACAGTTTGAAGTAGACAGTCATCTCAGGTATCTCCATTGAAATAGGGCACTTTTAAGAAATTAAGCCTGGGTTCCAGTAGGAATTTTCTTTTTTCAATTGTTTCATAGTTTTGTCTATTCATTCCCCTCAGTCTTAACTGAATTTATGAAACATTTGTGCTATTCCAGGTTCAACTACACATGGTTTTCACTATGTTATACTAAATACATTAGGGAGTAGTCATTTTATGGTCAATGTATAAGCATGTAGGGATCACATGAAAACCATGCCCACCTGCAATTTCAGAAACCATAACTGAGTATCATTAAGATAGGGAAGAAAAAATACTATGCTAGCTACCATAAGGGTTATGGTGACAGGTAGGGGAAGAAAATATATTCCTAAGGAAATTGTCAAATTTGATTTGAAATTTGAAGGAAGAGTGGAGATTACCTAGATGAATAATATAGAGGAGAAATACAAACAGAGGGAACTGAATGTGCAAAAGTTGTATCAGTGCAAAGCACCGTTTTAAGTGCTTCTTTGCATAGCCTTTTTAAAGCTCATTTTCAGTGTGGTAAAGTCATCTTTTCCTTTTCCATTACAGGTATTTAGGGAGAAATTTGGAGTGACTGTGTTATGGGTTGCCAAATGAACACAAATCTTCAAGTCAGGTTTCTAATTTTAATATAATTCTACGTAATACAGCAATTCTTAAACACAGTTGAATTTCAGTATCAGATAAACACTGCATATGCAACTGCAATCCTGAGTGGTATTTTGCCTTTCAGAGGAAGCACATATAGGTTTAATAGTTTTCACATCATAAGACAATTGTAGTTCTCCTGTTAATTTTCTTTGGATGGCAGAAAACAAACTGATGTTAGGGAAAACTTACTTTCAAGGGTAACCTAGTTTTAAGAAAATCTTTTCCCCAGGGTTTTAGCCTAAAACTAATATAGACAAACCTAAGTAAAAGAGATGTTTAATTCAACCAAACCTAGGTAAATTAACATTACAATTCCTAGAGCCAATCAACTTGATGGTATACAAACAGATCCCGAGAGAAACTGGGTTACACCTTTCATATTTTAGTTTCACAAGTAATGTAGAATTTCAGTGATTAAAGTTCACATGCCACACTCAGATTAGCCTTTGCAAACAATGATGTATTTAGGGAAGCCAGGATTGATAATACCCAAGCAAATTTCAGTGAATTTTCATTGAATTAAATTTTTATGTTTTGAAGAGGGAATTAGTGAATTTAAAGTGAGGTCCCAACATAAACAATAAGATTTAATGATGCAGAACCCAAAACATAATTACTCTCAGCTACAGTGTAATAACGGTTGTTCATCTACACAAATACTGTTTTAGACTCCGGGTCTAGAGTTCTCCCTTGTCCAGCAAGTGAGCAGGATGCAGGATTAAAATGTGACAGAGGCTAATGTCCAGGAGGAGATAAGAGCCCTCCAGAGTAAGGGTCCTTGCACCATTTTCCTTAGGATCAGAAGGCTTACAAGCATGATGGGCATGCACAAAGAGACAATGAAACTGTGAACATTAACTCATGGGCATGGGGGAAAGGGGATTTTGGAGATATGTGGTGTTAGGGGTTTGGGTCAATACAAAACAAAATACTGGTGCTGGATCGAAGGTTGTTTACAGCAAACATGAGGCACCACCGCTGTTTACCTGAACTGGTCTAGGGGACAAGAAAGATAGAGCATACTACCTCAGGGTCAGCAAGAAACCTTTCTTTTGCTAATTAGCTCTGCTCTGGGCAACTTTGCCCTGCTGCTGTCTAAAGTGCTATTTTCCTGTTTACCTATTTTGGTCCTTGCTTCCTGTGAAAGCAGATTTCTGCTATTGTACTAAGTTGGGGGGTGTTTCCACCCTGAATACCTAATCTTGATTACCTCATTTTTGATGCTTTCATCCTGAAGCTTTTCTATTCCTGTACCTTTGTCCTGTACTGGGGGCCTTTGCCCCTTTTACCTAATCTTGTTTACCTACTCTTGTTTACCCAGTCTTGGGTGTGTTCATCCTATGGCTTTCTAATTCTTTATGCCAGATGTTAACCTATCTGTGCAGGCTCAGGGAATACCTAAGCTTACTCCCAACAAAATACCTTTTAAAAAAGAGATCAATGTTGCACAAAATAAAATCTCATATATTTATCACATGTCCCTGCTCTTGGACACTGCATCCCTTATTTTATAAGGCTTTAGACGTGTGTGTGTGTGTGTGTGTGTGTGTGTGTGTGTGTGTGTGTAGTGTTGAGGGGTGAGGAGTCAGCTACCATGATAGTGGCTATGACAACAAACTTTGGGGATAGCATTGTTTCCAATACTCTACTGTGACCCTCAACATGTTGTGTCTTGATGGCCAAGCTAATCAGAGCTGTGGAATAGAGGGAGAAAAGCAAGTTCAGGAGTCTAGAAATCTGATATAAGTTCCATCTCATGATGTGTTCCCAATAGTAAGAGATATGAAAAGTTATTTTCCTCTCTGAATCTCAGTATCTCTTTTATAAGTTTGGGATAAAATTGGTGTCTGCTCCATCTTTTTCAAAGGAATTTGATGAGCATCATATTGATGAGGGAGTGTGGGGCAAGCTGAGGGCAAAGTACAGGGTAATAGCACACCTGCCCTCCCCCCACCTTCCAGGTGACATGTGATATTTCTCAGACAGTCCTGGCTGCCCAAGAACAAGGGAAAGGAAAGAAAGCAATGGCTGACTGATAGAGATCACGGTCATGCAGGACAGGAGTCTCCTTCGGTTTGTGGATAACTTAGTAAATTGCAAGAAAAAGGCCATCTTATCCATAGTCTAATCTGCACAAACCTATAGACTGTTTCCTGGAACCCTAATACTACCCTCACCAAAATGTAAGAGGGTTTTAAGTACTTGCCATAGTGACATGGGAAACAAAGACAAATGAAAAATTAAATTCCCTTACTAACTACAGGCCAGTGACAAGTCCTTGAAAGAGGCAGAGTGACCTCCCTCTAGGAGCTCAGCTGCGTCAGTGATGACACTTTGCTAGGGGAAAAAAGGGGAAAAGGGAATCTTGGTTTAACATTATCCTGACCCACCCAGTATCCTGTAAGTCTACTTTAACATATAAAAATTTCTTTGGAAACTTCCTTTATGTCAACTACCTCAAGATATATGCTGGCAATAATACTCCAAGTGTATAGCCCCCCTGATATACATCTGAGGGGGCTCATGACAGAGATCTTACTAAATGGTAATAAATGGCATTTCCCTAGCAACAGCTAGCCCCTTAAGGTCCTAGAAACCTTGCTTCCAAAATTCCTTAGAGATTTACACTGTCCCTAACCCCCTTCCAACTGAGGGTATAGAATGAGATACTTTTCACAACCCCAGTGCAGCTCTTCCTGCCCACAGGTCCTGTTCCCATACTTTAATAAAATCACCTTTTTGTACCAAAGACATCTTCAAGAATTCTTTCTTGGCTATTGGCTCAGAACCCCACCACCATCATCCCATAACTTCATCAATTTGAGATCATAAATGCGAAAGTCCTTGGTTGATGGCCCTATGTTACCCAATTATTTGTTTAATCATTCAATATGTATGGTTGCCTCTACTGTACCTTTGATTCCTTGATGCTCTAGAAGGTTAATGAATATTGTGAGGAAATGAAAAGACATGGTAAATCTGAACTGAGAAATGTTTTCTGGGTACACATCTATAAATTAAATATTCCTTCTATATTCTAGACTTATTCAGACTTATTTAGCATACGTTTTATGCGGTAACATCGTAACTTCAAAACAATGCTGAAAACCTCCTCAGAATGTCCTTATCTTTTTTTTAATTTTCTATTCAAGACTACATATATATATGAAGTATTTAATGCCATCCTGTTGATAGAATCATTTTACATATGCATTATCTGTTTGATATTTATAATTAAATTTTTCTGAATCTAACAGATAATATATCAGGAGTACATTTCTCTACACTTGGAAAACTGTATATTTGTAAGGAATTTATTCATTTCTTTATTCTACATATTATCTATTGATCACAGACACCTTGATTAGCAATAGGAGTTCACTCTGGTCCAAGCCGTCCATCATCTCGATTATCACAATCACCTCTTAATCTCCTGGTCTCCTTTGCCCTTTTCAGTCCATAATCAACATGGCAGTCAGAGTGAAATTTTAAACACAAATGTCATATCATATCATTCTTCTTTTCAAAACCTTGCAATGTCTTCTCTTCCTTCACCTTAATGACTTGCTCCAGCCATGCCAGGCTTCTCACTGTTCTTGGAAGATTCCAGTTATGAACTTGCTATAGGGCTTTGTGTTACCTATTCTCTCTTCTCCCAGATAACTATTTTGTTGACTCTCTTCCCACCTCAAAGCTTTGTTTAAATGGGGCCTATCCCAACCATCTTAATATTGGGACACATTCCCTCCCACCATCCCATTGTTCCCATCGACTTTATTTTCTCTCTCTCTCTCTCTCTCTCCCCCCCCCCCCCAACAGCATTTATTATCTCCTAACATACCATTATTAAATTAGGGCCATTTTTGTATTGTCTGTCTTTCCCTACTAGGATGAGAGTTTCAGGATGGAAGGGATCTTTACTTTGTTTACTGATATATCCCAAATGCTTAGAACTGTGCCCGGCATTGAACAGCCATTCATTAGGTTCCCTGACCTTAAAATATGTTCTGCTTAAGAAAAGAATGCAGGGCCAGTTAAAATAAACACTCTCCATTTCTGCCTGTGTCTATTTTGTGCTCTTTCTGAAACAATATTTTGTTTCAGAAAGAGATAAAAATAATCTCTTTTTTTTAAGATAAAAATAATATCTTTTTTTAAGATAAAAAAAATAAAAAAAGTATTTTTTATCTATACTTTGATGTCATCAATGCTCCAATATGCTGTCTCCTGTCACCTTATTTTGCTGTTGAGATGGATGCTTTCAGACTAATCGCGTTCCATTGTGAGTCACCTTTTTTCCTCAAGTTACCTTTCAGATCTCTTTATATCTGATGTTTTACAGTTTCCCTAAAGTGTACCTAAATGTGTATTTATTTCCATGTATGTACTCTGGAGTTGGCTTTATTTCCTGACTCTGATGCTGTTATCTTTTCAAATATTCTTTTCTATACTACTGTTTTCTACTTTTAGAATTTCTACTAGACATATGATGGACTTTCACATGTTATCCTCCATGTTTCTGACATTCTTTTTTCACTTTTTCCATCTCTTTAAGTCTCAGTATCGCTATGCACCTGCCCATTCCATTCCTTTGTCCCTATGGCTTTACTCTCCTTATTCGCCAAGTGAACTCATATTTAAAGAAGTATCTAAGGGGCACCTGGATGGCTCAGTAGGTCAAGCAGCCAACTTGATTTTGGCTCAGATCATAATCTCACGGTTTGTGAGTTCAAGCCCCACATCAGTTTCTGCACTGATAGCGAAAAGCCTGCTTGGGATTCTCTGTCTCCCTTTCTCTCTGCTCCTCCCCCCAGATCCCCCAAAAGATAACTAAAATGTCTTTGTTAGGACATTCTCTAACCAATGCAAGCTTGACCTGAATGTCTCTAACACAAACGACTTATCTGTGTGCTCTTTTACACTTTTAATTTAGGTTTTGTTGGTAAGAAGATTCTCAGATTAATACTCCCATTCATGAATTTCTACTTCAATTGTTATTATGCTGTTAAACTCATTGATCATGGTTTTATTTTATTTTAGTGACTATTTTTTTACTTCTAGGAGAATACTTGGTTGTGTTCAAAGATTACTATTTTTATCATGATATCTTATTATTGTTTCAACTGATATTTTTAATAACTTAAAACACATTTACTTCAAATCTCTTAAAGGGGTCTAATTCTGCTTTGCTATAGCTGCCCTTCACTGATTCTTGATTACTAAATTTTATGTTCCTTAATTTTGGATTGCTCCTTAAATTTGCATTGTGGATTTATCTTCAATTAATGGGAAGCCCATTCTGCCTGGTTGAGAGCATGTCCTTCACAGGTGCTCAATGTTTGCTTCTGTTTGACTTTGGACTCTTTTACCTGTGAAAATTGCCCTGGGACCAATTTTGTATTAATTTCTCAGCTTGGTAGTTGCTAAACAATGTGTATAATGCACATTTCACCCCAAACCTGCAACACATTAGGTCTATGGCTTTAAATAATTAGGGGTGACTAATTATATTTACCTATGATCTAGGAAAGAGACAAGTGTTTGTTTCTGTGGCAGCAAACACAATACGTAGTCCAACTATTTGCCAAGTTGGTAGCCACGCAAAGAACATGACTAACTAAAGATTTCATTCTCATTACTTTCCAAGGTCACAGACTCCTTTTGTCTCTCTAGGCATTGAAATCTAGGCCTCAGTGTTGTAGGTTAAGTACCCCAACTCCAACTCATTTTCCCTTCAGTGCAAGTACAAAATCAGCTTGATATCCTGTTCTCTTTCATAGGCCTATTCCCGTTTCGGATTGTATATATACTGCTTCCCTTCCTGTGGGGTCATCTATTTATATAAGATGTTGCATCTCATGGTTTGTGGGTTTGCACTGACAGCTCAGAGCTTGGATCCTGCTTCAGATTCTGTCTCCCTCTCTGCCCCTCCCTGGTTCTATCTCTCTCTCTCTCTCAAAAATAAATAAACACTAAAAAATTAAAACGTTGCATTTTTGAATATTTTATTTATTTCTTCTGTAGTTGTACAGCCTTTCTGCTTAAGTTCGTGAGCTTCCACATTGTCTGAAATTGAAATGTGTGCTTTAGCAAAGAATAAAGTTTTCATACAACCACAATATATGAAAATTTTTACCAAAAAATTCAGTCTCCTAGGAGTTCCATTGGCTGAAGGGGTGAAACAGCCAAATAAACAACTGTAATTAAATTGGCAAGTGCTAGGAGGATGCTCTGACAGCATAGAGAAGCACTATTAAATATAGGAAGGGCAAATGTCTATCAGGGAAGGCTTCATGGGGGAGTTAAATCTTTCAGCCAGGGTAAGAAAGAGGAGAGATACTTCAGACCAAGATGAATGAAAATATTCAGAGAAATATAACTAATTATTTGTGGCTGAAACACAGTGTAAATCTGGAGGAGTAATTGAAGATAAAGCTGAAGAGATAGTGAAAGCTGAGATCATGAAGAGATTTCTGCTATGCTGATGAGTTTGAATTAGAATATTTCAATCAGGTTAATGACATCAGCAGATGTGCAATGCATAAAGTGTATTATAGCGATAATCAGTGTGAAAAGTGGATTGAGAAAGAAGGGAAGGAGTCTTTGCAGTAAAATACTCCATAAAATGATGGGGGGCTCAACTAAAGCATTGGGACTGTGAGGGAGGAGAATGGACATACTTAAGCAGTAATTAAGGGAGACATAAGCAAGTGTAGAACTTGCAACTCGATAAAGAAAGAAAATTGTAGAATCACTTTGAGGTTTTTGGTTTGAGCACCTGAATGTTTATGTTAGTAACTAAGAAAGAAACTGCAGTAGGCATATATTTGGTACAAAGAGAATATACCCATCTTCAGAAAACTTAAATGTGAAATTCATATGAGACATTTAGATAAAGATATTCTCCCCTCAGCACACAAACACGGGCAAATACTCAGGCATGCTTCTTTCACTGGACATACAAGCTTGGAATTCTGCCACTTGGATGCCAAGATAGGTACCTCCATTTTACCCTCAGAAAACTGGGCCTTCAGCCAGGATTACCTCCCTGGTTCTCAGTTCAAAAGATATTTGGAAAGTGTCCAATCAAAAGTTAAGAGACAGAATCACTTCCCACAGACCAGACTTCACTAGGTCTGAGTGTGGTCCATGAGTCCGCATTTTTTTAAACAGCTATCTTAGCTGATTATCAGGCAGTTATTTCACTGAAAGCTCATTGAAAAACACTGGTGAGGACCCGTCTATTCTCAAAATGAGAACTACAACTTCAATTTCTTGGTATATTCCTGAATTTGAATGCCAATCGATGTTGTAATAGCAGCAGAAAGTCTATGCTTTCACTGTTGATGTAATCATTTGACAGGAATTTTACATAGAAATTGTATTTTAAGATTTGGCTAAACAGTGAATAAGTAACCAGAACTAATGTGAGTGTCAGACATCAAGCATTATACAACCTATAAAACTGATCCAAATAAATACCTAGGGTGTCATATATCAACCTTTCATATTACCAATAAAGCATCAACTGCTGGTCATTTTCTTGGTTACAGTCAGGGTACTGGACAGTGGAAACTGTCAAGTGTGCAGTGGTGAGAGGAAAGAGAATTTTCTCAGAAAGAAATGATAGGTATAAAAAATTATGCCTGTCTTTTCAACAAATGGTGTCAGAACAACAAGATATCTCCACATGCAAAAAAATAAAAATAAAAATATATCTAGAGACAGATCTTACACCTTTCACAAAAATTAACTCAAGAGAGATCATAGGCCTAAATGTAAAATACAAAAATACAAAACTTCTAAAAGATAACATGGGAGAAATCTAGCTGACCTTGAGTTTGGTAATTGTTTAGATACAATACCAAAAGGATGTTCCAAGAAAGAAAAAATGGATACATTGGACTACACTAAAATCCAAAACTACTTTTCTGTGAAAGACACTGTTAGAGAATGTGAAGACAATCAGTAGATAAAATATTCACATAACATCTGATAACCTCTGATAAATGACTAGTATCCAAAATATATAAAAAAAACCCTTAAAACTCAACAATAAAAAAACAACTTAATTTAAAAATGGGTAAAAAATATGAACAGACATCTCACCAAAGAAGATATAAAGATGGCAAATAAGATATAAAAAAAACATGTCCAACATCATACACAATTATGGAAATGCATTTTAAAACAACAAGATACCAGCCCACATCTCTTGCAATGGCTAAACTCCACAACACTGTCGGCATCAAATGCTAGCAAGGATATGGAGTGATAGGAACTTTCATTCATTGCTGGTGGGAATGCAAAATATATATCCACTTTGGAAGATAGTTTGGCCATTTCTTATAAAGCTAAACATACTATTACCACATGTTCAGCAATTATGTTCCTTGGCACTTATCCAAAAGAGTTGAAAGCTTACATCTAAACAAAAACCTGCACGTGTATGTTTATAGCAGCTGTATTCATAATTGTTAAACTTGGAAATGACCAAGATGTCCTTCAATGTGTAAATGGATAAGCAAACTGTGATACATCCCTACAATGTAATATTCTTCAGCACTGAAAAGAAATAAAATATCAAGCCATGAAAAGACCTAGAAGAACCTTAAATGCATATTGCTAACTGTGAGAAGCCTATCTGAAAAGATTACATACTATATTATCCCAATTCTTACATTCTGGAAAAGGTAAAATTATGGAGACAGTAAAAAGATCAATGGTTGGTTGAGGGAAGGAAGGATGAAGAGGTGGAGCATATAGGATGTTTAGGGCAGTAAAACTAGTCTGTATGATACCATAATGGCATATATGGGTCATTATACATTTGTCAACACCCACAAAGTATACAAGAATGAACCCTAATAGGGGCACCTGGGTGGCTGAGTCAGTTGAATGTCCAACTTCAGCTCAGGTTATGATCTCGCGGTTCATGGGTTGGGCCCATGTTGGGCTCTGTACTGACAGCTCAGAACCTGGAGCCTGCTTTGGATTCTGTGTCTCCTTCTCTGTGCCTGTCCCTTCCCCTCTCACGCCCTGTCTCTCTCTTTCTGTCAAAAATATATAAACATTAAAAAAATATTTTAAAAACAGAATGAACCCTAATATAAACTATGGACTTTAGTTAAAAATAAGGTATTAATACTGGCCCATCAACTATAACAAATACACCATACTAATGCAAAATAACAATAATAGAGGAAACTGGGGAGAAGGGAACTCTGTTTTTTGTGCTCAGTTTTTCTGTAAAACCTAAGAATGTCCCCACCTAATTAACTCTATTAATAAAAAAAAAAAAGGAGAAAAGAAAAAAGGATCTATACCTGGAATGCTATACTCACTTGATACATTAATGCATTGTTCAGTCAACATCTTATTATTTTGGTTAACAAGTATCTTGGATTATGGTTTGCAAATGTCTAAAGTTTGGAGTTGAAGGGATGGGTAAATGCTAACAATTATGAGGCAGAGATAAGAAAAAGTCTCTCCATTTTAGCAAAGACTTGTTTAGAGAACCAAAACCAGATGTACTTGTGGTAGAGCCTCTCCCTAAGGAATGTAGAGGAGACCTCCTCAGATTAAAAGAAGGCAATGGCCCAATCAACTCCTATACATGTATGCATAGCTCTGACAGGACTCTGTAACTTGGACTGTGTCCAATCAGACCATATGTCACCACATAGGGGAGACAAATAAATATAAATTGTATAAAAGGCTACACCCTGCTATGCTTGGGGCTCAGTTTTGGGGGTATGAACCCACTAAACCTGTCCCGGCATCATGAATAAAGTTGCTTCCTGCACAGAAAAGCCTTGGTGTCCCATCTCTCTGTGTGAGAATCCTGCTACATGCTGACCTTTACATAAGAAACTCACTGTTCCCCAACTCAGTTCTGAAAACAATTGAGATTTACGACAAAGAAAAATTAGAAAATTCTCAAAATATGATCATTCTTACTAATGAAATCGAGAGTTCAAGCTTATAGCTTAGGTAAAAAGTCAGTGGGCTTCCTAACCCCAGATGAGGCCAAGTTAGCCACTGAGACAGCAGCACAGAGACAGCAGCACTGAGCCTAGCAGGTCACCATCCATTAAGGGAGGAGCCTGCCTCTGGAGGGACAGTACAGATCAATGTATCCTGTGGGCTGCCCATTCCTAATTGCAACAGAGCCTGAACAGAACAACCTCAATTTAATATTCTTGAATTAACCAACCTTATAATGATTTCAGTGCCTCTGTACAAGGGCAGAGAGGAGCTAGGACTGTTAAATTAATCCTTCACATTCAAGGAATCATCAAGAATAGAAAAGAAGCATTCACTCCCTCTCCACAATTATATTGTGAGATAGGCAGTATTCTGTACAAATATAAATTTTGAAAATATATGTTTTGATGCCTTTTACAAATTTGTGGATCCATGAAGATCAAAGTGTCCTTCAAAAATGTTAAAGATCACCTGCAGAAATAGGAAAATGATTTCTCCATTTGTTGCAATCATAATACATTGACAGAGGCCCAATGTGAAGCACTGTATTGAGCAAGAATGTGAGGTGAATCTGGGCTCAGCAATAAAGCTGTAGTGGCTCATATGGTAATTCTGTATCTACTGTGTCAGTCTGAAGCTGCTGACTAAAGGTTGCAAGGTTAGATTCAAATGCATACTTTACCAGGTAAGAAGTCTAACTTAGGTACTAAAATCTGTATTTTAGGTTTGTAAAACCAAACACTGTTCTTGGGTGGGGGAAGTACATTGCAATTTCTATTCGAATGACAACATCTTAGAGCTGTTAATTGACATAGCTTTCCAATTTAGCCTAGAAAAGAATGTAGCTGAAGGCAAAAAATCAAAAAAGCCTAGATATATTTGAGGAGGTACAACTATGTCTTTCTAGGATGGAGAGGATGAAATGGGGAGTGGCCATAGGTGAGACTAGAATAGACTAGAACAATAGCTTGAAAACATGAGTTAGAAGACTTCAAATACCAGGCAAAGAGCTTTGTTTTAATTCAGTGTATAATAGACAGCCACAGAAGAATTTGCACTAAAAAGACCCATGATCCGTGCTTCACTTAGTAAAGACGATTCACCTTTCAGCAGTGTGAAGGATGAGTATGAATGGATGGAGAAGGGAAAGAGTGACAGAAAAGTTGTTTAATCAGACGTCATCAGTGAACTCAAAGGTCACCAGAAGCCCTCCACAACATCCAGTCCAATCTGTGATGAGACCCTTAGAACACCTGGAGGAAGACACTCTGACTGTTGGAATATCCCTCCCCATTAGTTTCTGTCCATTTGTCCTAATTCCACTTTTTTGACTTGTACAGAATGATCTAACCTTTGATCCTTATGACTGGACTTCAATTTATTTATTTTTTTAATTGTTTTTTTCTTCTAATGTTTTATTTATTTTTGAGAGAGAGAGAGAGAGAGAGAGAACATGAGCAGGGGAGGGTCAGAGAGAGAGGGAGATACAGAATCTGAAGCAGGCTCCAGGCTCTGAGCTAGCTGTCAGCACAGAGCCCGATGCGGGGCTCAAACCCACGAACCGCATGATCATGACCTGAGCCAAAGCCAGACGCTCAACCTACTGAACCACCCAGGCACCCCACAACTAGACTTGAATTTAAACAAACAATTGTTTTGTTTTGTTTTGTTTTGTCACCAGACTAACACCATCAGTGGTTTTGAATAGTCCTTATACATATTTAGTTTGCTGACCCATGACCAGAACTGAAACCAGGCTGCCTATGTTTTCCTGAAGACTGATGCTTAGAAATGTTTCATCTAGGCCAGAGAAGAGCAAACTCTGGTTTAAACATTCTAAATTACATAATTCTATGACTCCAATTCAACAATGTCTGCTAACATTTTTGAGCATTACTTACATGCCATGCATCTTACCAAGCATTCTACATGCAAAATCTTATTCAGTGCTCACAACACCTCTAAGAATTAGCCACTATTATTGTCATCTTGAAGAGAAAATTAAGGTCAAGAGAGATTAAGGTCACACATCTTGAAAGTAGAGCTGGGACCAGAATCACTTTTACCTTACTCAAAAGCTCATGCTATAGAGGATGATGTCCTGTTCTCCTCTTTAGATTACATCAGCTTTTCTTTTTTTCTTCTCCTTTTTTCCCCCCAAGAGAAGGCAAGGATATAACACAGCTAATCACAGTATGCTAAAACTAGTGGTTATAAAACTTGGCTGTACGTGTAAATCACCTCAAAAGCTTTTAAAAATTTCTGTTGGTCCTTACCCTGGGGTCAATTAACATGAATTTCTGAGGGTAGATCCTTTGCACTGGGATATTTAAAATCACTAAGGTTATTGCAAAGTGTAGTCAGAGTCAAGATCTATGGCCTTTGGTCCTTTTTATATATGCTGTTGTTAAATCCAGTCTCCCTTATACTATACCTAAGTAGTTGATTTGAGGATACAAATACAGGACCTGATGTGTCACAATTAAAGTTATCTTATTGTATTTGGTCCAGTATTCCAGCCTGTCAAGACCTTTACAAAACTTAATTCTGTCACCCAGCATACTTTTTAAATCTCCCAGTTTCATGTCATCTAAAAATGTTATAAGGATTCATTTGATATTTAATCTAACTCCTAAAGAAAGTCAGTGAGGGGCGCCTGGGTGGCTTAGTCGGTTAAGCGTCTGACTTCAGTTCAGGTCATGATCTCACAGTTCATGGGTTTGAGCCCTGTGCCGGGCTCTGTGCTGACAGCTAGCTCAGAGCCTGGAGCCTGCCTTTGGATTCTATGTCTCCCTCTCTCTCTGACCCTTCCCTGTTCATGCTGTCTCTCTCTCTCTCTCTCAAAAATAAATAAAAAACGTAAAAAAATATTTTTTATAAAAAAGAAAGTCAGTGAATAGGAAACAGCCTTCAAGAATATTGGCTTGATATCCTTAGACACAGGCATCCAAATACAAATTTATATAATTATGCTAGCCTCTAGTTCTTTTTCACATTTTGTTCATAGGAATACCATTACTGACCTTTAAAAAGACTTAGCAACATGCAAATATACTATGTGTAGCACGTTTCTCTGCCCTACCAACAAATAGCCTTTTGGCAAAAAGAAAACTGGTCCCTGCCATGGCTTATTCTTAGTTATGGCTTATTAGCTATTCTTAGTTACGGTTTATTCTTATTCCCTAAAAATCCTCCTGCATACTAATCCTCATCTCAGAGTCTTCCTCCCAGGGAATTCAACCTACAGCACACAGGGTTTGGTCTGAAGTCACCTAGTAAAATCATGGTAATGTGTGAGGCCACTGAGGAGATGAGTGAAAAACAGCAATATGATGTGAGTAGACACACATCATGGAATAACGATGTTTAGGGACTTAACAAAATAACTTTTGCATTGATAGGAGACTAGAGACTTGGGAAACAAGGAACATTATGAGTGGAGTGGCATAGTGGCCAAGAGAGAAAACAATTTCAAGAAGGCAGGTGTTACCAACATCCAATTATATATACTGAAGAGGATGACGCTTATGCAAAGGTGTCCCTGTGTTCATGTCTACACTTGCGTGCTTTAGGATGACCTCTTGGGATCAAAATGTGTGGAAGGAAAGAGAAGGAAATAGAACTGGGCAGAGGAAGAAGTTGCTGCAGCTGTGAGGCAGTCTCAGAGGAAACCTTAGCTGACCCTGTAAGGAGTTCTGAAGGTGAATGATGAGGATGGGGTGAGAGAGACAGCCCTTTATGTTTTAGTGTTGAGCAGTCATTAAATGCAGGTGAGTGGGGAAAGGAATGACATTAGGCAGGGAGAGATAAGGGACCTTCAGGGAGGCAGACTGCAGCTGCAAGTCGGAGACTGAGGACGCTGCAGTGGCAGTGGAGTTTGGGAAGAAGAGGATAAGATAAACATGTTCCAAACCTGCCCAAGTTGGGTGCCATGCGTGAAGTCTCACAAACTTTCTGATAAGGTCCCAGTAAAAAGTCAGGGACAAAATCCTCAGTCGGGGACAAAATCCTCAGTGGCTACCCAGCTGGGACCCCTCTTAATCTTGAGAGCATTGTACCTTCTCTCAATAAACTCTATGGCTTTGCTTACTCTCTGTTGTCCCTAAGATTCATTCGTCAACTCCGTGAGACAAGGACCAGCATCTCTCCCACCCTTCTGTAACATGGGTGCTCCAGGAAGGGAACAGTTGTCTGACTACCTACAATTGTCCATAGAGCAGCTTTGGTGGACTTTAAAACAGCAAATTTAGATCATTTCATCGGTCTCTCAAAGCTCTCCAAAGGCTTCTAAACACAGTGCTCAGACTGATGTTGGCATATCTGAATTTCCCATCCCTCTAGCTCTCCTGCTAATTCTCTATTCTAGCCTTCAGTCTATTTCTTTAGCATGCCAGGTGAATTCCCATCTCAACGCTTTTCCACCTTGCTGTTCCTTCTTTTTATTTTTTAAATGTTTACTTATTTTGAGAGAGAGAGAGAGAGTGTGTGTGTGTGTGTGTGAGTGGTTGAGGAGCAGAGAGAGAGAGGGAGAGAGAGAATCCCAAGCAGCCACTGCACTATCAGTACAGAGCCCTACATGGGGCCTGAACCCACAAACCATGAGATCATGACTTAAGCCAAAATCGAGCCACCCTGGTGCCCAGACATGCTGTTCCTTCTACCTCCTTAAGCTTTACACTACCTTCACTTCATACATGTCACCACCTCAGAAAGTCCATTCCTCATCAAACAAAAACAGACCTACCACTGCCACTCTCTTTTCTTGCCATTGTTTTCCTCATAGCAGTTATTATTTCCTAACTTTGAGTCATATAGTTATATAATATAAACATCTAAAATAATGATTTTGTATTATACATTAAAAAGATGAATCTTTGCATTCAGCTAACCTTGATCCACAACTCAACATGAAATATATCACATACTATGGCCTGGAAATTTTACTTCTAAAAGACTGATATTTAAAGTCTTACATTAAATAATAAACACTGGAGGAGAGATCCATACTAAAAGTCTTATATAGTGAGCTAAACCAGGAAAAGGGAATTATTTCACTTCCTATCAAAGAAAATGTATTATTTTTTCATCAATATCAAATAAAGTAAATTATTTTCTCATCAAATCTAAACAGTATCCACTTAGAACTGTTGACTGCTTTGTACAAAATTGAACTATAAATACCACCTTATCATTTTAAACTGGGGAAACCAAGGTGTTCTGACTTCATTGCATTATGTTTTATTATTACTGGTAGAAACTCCATTTTGTGCTCAAAAGTTATCTTTTTTTCTTTCAAAAAATACATTTATTTATTACTTATTTCCCCCACTGGAATGTGAGTTCCATTATAGGAGGGACTTTGTCTTCTGCACCCCTAGTCTTGTTCACTCAGTACCAGAAAGAGTCTAGTACATAGAAGGCATTAAGTACTTTTCAACTGATGTTGAATTTGTTCTCTAGGAGCTTTGAGAAATAATTTTTATGAGAATGGTGGAAACACAAGCAAAAATGCAAAAGGATAATGTATGAGAAAGTAATGAGTATATGGAGCCAGTCAAGAGTCTATTACTTAAGGGAAGGAAAGAGAGTCCTACATAAACAGAGAAGCAAGAAAAATTTCTGTAATAAAAGGGAAGAGAAGGAATTTTGGGGCATATCTACACTGAAAGGAGAAGCTATTAAATGAATGGAAGATAATTAAGAGTCAAATAAAGAAGAATTGCTTTGTTCAAAACTCTTGGTTACAGAAACTCTCATTGAGCTAGATTAGACAAAAAATAAATTTTTACTCAATCAAACTGAAGGAAGGAGTATGGTGCTGGCCTTCAAAAACTTGAAAACTAGTAAAATGTTTATTGTCAATATCTTAATTTCTTTTTCAACTCATTGCTTCTTTTTCACAGGTTCATTATTATCTATCTACCGGCTTTCTGCACATGCGCAAAGTACTAGTGGTCTATAAACTGATACTCTCAGAACTTTTTAACAAGTGGAATGGGTCTGTTTCCTAGAATTGATGAGAAAAAAAATGAGAGACTCTGGCCTTTATTGGTTCAGATGCTCACTCATTCATAGATCAATCACTGTGATAAAGGAGGCAGGGATTTATAGAGTGTGATTCCCATTTGAAACAAAAGGTCAAAGAAAGACAAATGTAGTTCCTCTAAAGAAGAAAGGCAGACGAAACAACTAAGGTCTGTTTGTTACACATTATCATTAGCATAATTAAGTTAAAAACGTATTTTGTTGTGCCTGGATGGCTTAGTCAGTTAAGCCTCCGACTTCTGCTCAGGTCATGATCTAAACGTTCATAGGTTCGAGCCACACATCCAGCTCTGTGCTGTCAGCTCAGAGCCTAGAGTCTGCTTTGGATTCTGTGTCTCCCTCTCTCTCTGCTCCTCCCCTACTCATGCTACCTCTCTCTCTCTCTCTCTCAAAAATAAAAATAAATAAAAACAAACAAACAAAAAACCAAAAAATGCATTTTGATAACTCAAGAATAAATCCAGGAAGGACCAAAAAGAGACTCTTTCTATGTATGTCTTTCAGGATTGTTTATAAATACTCCTATCCATGTTTATATTTCAAAGACTATCTTTCTTATACAATATATAGTGCCTTACACAATAAGTTATTTTTCCTTAATAATTTTTTTAAAAAACACCAAATACCATATTTTGTCTTAAAGCCTCTTAAAATCAACCATAAACCTCTAGTTATGGATGAGATAAATAAATTTTCAAAGTTAAAGAGATCACAATTTTCATATAAAATACAAAGAAAGCTGCCTGTCTAAAAATATTCATATTTTAGAGTGACATGGTCAATCACAATTTTAAGTATATGGAAAAGAAATGCATTGACCTGAGGAAGTGAGTGTAACTAAACTCTCAAAAGAATGCAACCTGGCAGCAGTGTTGTGAAATTGCTCCTAATGGACTTTCAATTTCTAGTGTAAACTGTTTAGCCACAATTCCAGGAAACAAAATGTTCAAAAAAACATATGTAGACAGAAATATATCTGAGTGAAAACTGTTTCAGAACCACACTCACATACCAAATAGCAAGCTATGTATGTTTTCTTTGATTTTCTTCAATATCCAGTTTGGAACCCTAGTCATGCAAATTACCAGTTTTTTTTCTTCTTCTACACTCCATCTTTAATTGTTATCTTCAACATTATCATCAATTTTAAACTTCAAAACGAATGGAAAATTTTATTTCTCCTCAGGCTCTTGCTCATCCTCCCTATTAAATCTTTATGTTTCTATTTCTTAAATGTCTCTATTTGCATAAAACTGTCTACAAACAATTACAGTTAATTAAGATAATTTATCACTTGGAACTAAAGCCATTTTATCAGCAGGTATCAGCTTGTTAAGCAAACAAAGAATAAGTTTTAGGGAAAACAGTCAGCCTTCTTACTAAGAAGGCACAAGTGGCAAAAAATTTTAAAAACATTTTTAAAAAGAAAGAGAGAGACAAACAGAAAGAAAGAAAAAGGATCCCTTCCTAATACTTCCTGTTTGGAGGAGGTATTTTGTTTTCAGAGTCATTAGACGTAATTAGCTAATCATGCTTATTTAGCAGCTTATTTTGCAACACAACACTATAGATTTGATAATTTACACTTTGGCAATCTTCTTGCATATGAAATATGATAACATTCTCATAAAAACAGCAAGTACTTTAACTGCCAAAAGAGCTCTGTAGCCAGAGTCCTTTGGAAATTAAATCTTTTTAAGTGTATGCAACAAAGCAATATTCATTATCAGCAGTTATACTGATTTTAGACAGATATTTATGTAGCTTTCGTATATAAATAGCAATTAAAAAGGATTTAAAATGCTGAGACTTTCTCTGAGGATAAAACAGGGTAGCAAAATGATACATGGAAGTTTTAAAATCTGTGTGAGAGGCAAGCAAATCCTTCTGAAGAGGATAGGAGAAAAACTTACTAGCATACTAAGTGCACTGTAAAAATGTAATAAATGGAAATATCATTATTATGAGTATTGATATTAGGAGATGAAAGAACATTCTAATTTTTGGAAAAAAATATTTCCTGGTTGATGAAACAAATGATTCCAAAACGATATAAATTTAAAATCTCATGTAAAATCTGCTTTCTATAGATAGGGAAAAATAATTTTCCCTGTACCCTTCTGAGTCCTTAGCTGAGATCCCTGTAATGAAAGATAGATTAGTAAAAGAAAACAGTTTGTTAATGATGAGGATCATGAGGCAGGCTGAGGGGTAGAGAACAAGTTAGCACCCTCCCACCCCCAGTGGAATATGTGTGATATTCCTTGGATACTCCTGGATACCCAAGAACAAAGGAAAAGGGGTTAAGTGCTTGCTGGTAATGTGGGAAACTAAGGCAAATGAAAAATTAAATTCCCTTACTGCCTACAGTCCATTGACAAGTCCTTGAAAAAGGCAGAGTGACCTCCTTCTGGAAGCTCGGCTGCCTCAATGATGACACTTTGCTAGGGGCAAAAGAAAACCTTAGCTTAACATTAGCCCAACCTTGAGGATCCTGTAAGTCAATTTCCTTTATTTCAACTGCCCTGAGATATATGCTGGCAATCATACTCCAAGTTTACGGCCCCCTGATATACATCTGAAGGGTCTCATGACTGAGGTTTTATTAAATGGTAATAAATGGCATTTTCCTAGCAACAGCTAGCCCCTCAGGGTCCTAGAAACTTTGCTTCCAAAATTCCTTAGAGAATTACTATATCTCTGACCCCCTCCCAATCTGAGGGTATATAATGAGCTACTCATCACAACCCCAGTGCAGTTCTTCCTGCCCATGGGTCCTGTCCCCATGCTTTAACAGAATCACCTTTTTGCACCAAAGACGTCTTCAAGAATTCTTTCTTGGTCATCGGCTCCAGATTATCCCACCATCACCCCAAAACTTCATCAATTAACATGTAAACTTCATGTATACATAGGAGATACCTGAGAAAAAAAAGTAACCCCCCACATAGTTTAGAATTCAAGCTTAAATATCTTAATAAGGAAAGGAGAGGGTGGTATGTGTAGGCCTCTTAGGGGAGAATAAATAATTTGGGGGAAAGATGAAGGGGCCCTTAGCACAATAAATAGCAGATAGGATGGTTTATGATCCACTTTATCTGGGGGTGGTGCCACCTTCTATTCTCCTTCCTATGATAAGAGTGTATCTTCTCTGGTTAATGAAATTCCCAGGGAGAGGATTTCTGACAATGGAGTTCCTTTCAGAGGATCAGTCTTTAGGCAGATAGGAAGAATTCAGAGAAAGCCCCACCCTGCATTTGCTGTTTTTCAAGTGGCTATAGCTCAAAAAAAAAAAAAAAAAAAAAAAAAAAAAAACATCAATATATCAAAGTAGCATATTTTGCAGTGGCATGTCCTGAACTCACAGAGTCATATTTTGGAGTGGCATATTTTATACCCTTCAAAATCTTCTTATATTTTAAGGGGAGTAAAAAAAGGACTATAAGGATGTGATAAGGCAAGACTGCATATTGTAATTTCTAGGGCATCCACTAAAAGCACGATAAAAGTGTGTACTAACAAAAACATTGGAGGGTAAAATGGAATGACAAATAACATCTGAGTAATTGATCGGGTTTTGGAGTGATGTGGGTCCAGAGCCAATGGACAAGAAAATTCTTGAGATGTCTTTGTGCAAAAAAGCAATTTTATTAAAGCACTGGGACAGGAACCATGGGCAGAAAGAGCAACACTGTGGTTGTGATGAGTGACTGGTTATATATTAAGGAGGTAAAGTTAAAAGGGAGGCCTCTAGAAAAAATTTGATATGCTAAAGAGGATTCATAAGATGCCAGGGGCCTTGTTATTGTCAAGCTAAGGTTGTTTTCCCTCTGGTAAGGCATTAACATTATGACAGTAGGGGTTTCCTGGAGAAATGCTATACTCTGTATTTGCCTCAAGTATTTGCCAATGGGCTGCAGGTTATAAAGAAGTTTACTTTTACCTGCTATTTCCTTCTTGCCTTTGTTCCCCACATCACTAAGGAGGGAAAGGTGATATTAGGACTCCAAGAAACTGAGTCTACAGATTTCTGGAGATAAGGCTATTGATAAGATTGCCTTTTTCTTGCAACTTACTAAGATATTTGTAAACTGACAGAGAGTCATGTCCTTCATGACCGTGATCTCCATCAGTTAACCATTCGTTTTCCTTCCTTTCCTTTGTTCTTAGGCAGCCAGGTGTGCCTGAGGAATATCACACATATTCCACCTGAGGGGAGGGTTGTGTGCTAGCTTGTGCTTTGCCCTCAGTTTACCTTATGGTCCCTCATCAGATACCACTTTTCTCATGAACATGGATCAAAATTACTGAATCAAATCTAATCTATCTGCCTATCATTTATCATCTATCTATCCATCTACCTATGATAATATATCACAAACAAAAAGAATTTATCTCAGAAATGCAAGACTGATTTAACTTTCAATATAAATCTGTTAATGTGGTTAATGAATACTATAAAGCATTAGAAGAATAAAGGAGTGTAAGAAAAACTCTTTGACAAAAATCAACACCCATGCATAATAAAAATGCTCAGCAAACTAGGTAAAGAAGGGAACTGATAAGGAGCATGAAACTTATAGATAGCAAACAGTTTTCTCAATAGCGAAATACGGAATAATCTGTAGCTGAGGTCAGCAATGAGATAAGGATTTCCACTCTTAGCTTTTGTTTTTAAATATGAAAAAGTAATTTTTAGGTGATTTTAAGTCATGAAAAATAAAATAATGACAAAAAATTCTGTGAAAGCAAAGCAATGTGATCAAATATTAAAATATACTCTAGAGGGGCGCCAGGGGCGCCTGGGTGGCTCAGTTGGTTAAGAGTCCTATCTTGATTTCCACTCAGGACATGATCTCAGGATGAGTTAGAGTCCAGCAATTCCCTCTCTGCTCTCTCAATGCCCCTCCCACATCTCTCTCTGTCTCTCTAAATAAAGAAATAAACACTTATTTTATATATTATAATATATATATATATACTTTAGAGCCTCAGAAATTAAGAGTGATACTGACATTATGTCAATGGGCATAGTATGTATGCAGAAATTAACTAAAATGAACAAGAGATTTTAATATTTGGTAAAGTTCTCATCTTAAATCATTGGGAAGATGATGCACTACAAAGAAAATTTGTTTCAGAAAAACCTGGTAAGCATTTGGAAAAACCAACCAACCAAACAAACAAACAAACAGAAAAACCAAACAAACAAGGTTTTACCTTGGGAAAATTCCAGATGGTCTTATGATTTAAATCTGAACCATAAAAACATGAAACATGAAATTACTAAGACAAAACAAAGGTAAATGATTTATGACCTAGGTGTGACAAAGATTTTCTAACTATGACACAAAATCCTGAAGCTATGAAAAAAAAACTGATAACTTTGATATAAAAATAAACTTCTGTTTAGCAATAAGCACCATCGCAAAATAAGCAGATTTAAGTTTGTGCAACACTACATCTGACATGTTGAAGCCTCCTGCTATTAGAAAGGCAAATAGTAAGCTAACTTTAGAAGACCAATCTTGTCTCAAATAACAAAAAGCTTTGATATTCACTGTCTACATTGTCTTCAGCAAGATGACTAATTTCCCTTTGCCAAGAACCCTGAAGAGTCTGAGACTTTACCACACTTGCAAACCAACAAGTTTGCCTGTCACAAGTTTTATAGATTCTGGTAGAGAGATGAAACGACTGGAGATCATAGACAAAGAACTTCATTATAATGGCAGAGAAATCAGCATGTTTCCATGCTCACTTCAATTCCCCCTTGTCCCTCAGATCCCATGGAAGTGATGTGGAGGCAGGCCCATGTAGATGCTGGGCACACAGTGGGTTTGCCATCTGAGAAACTTCAAGCTTAGGAGATGCCAATATTTTAAAGGAGTCTATTTGCTAAATTGTTAAACACATGAAGATACTATAATAAATAATACTGGTCAGGGGAAAAAAAGTCTGCCCTTTACCTTGGTGCAAGACAGTATTATATCTTCCAATGCAATTTGCTATACAAACCTCCTTTAAAAAATAATCTGGAATACAAGCTGATACTATGTGTACTATGAAGAACTGTCCCCCAACATTCTTAGCCTTGGTTGTTTCAGTTGTATAATGTGGATTGTCAAGCAAGTATCATCGATTGCCAATCACCAGGAGTAGAAGTCAGAACACTTTTTCCCACCTCATCTTGGTATCTGAGTTGCCAAGGAAAATGCAACAAGTCAAGCACTGGGTATGGAACTATGTTTTACTCACACAGAGAAGAGACAGAGAAGGTCAGCTTCATTAGTGAGTGGTGGTCCCCCGCAGCCAGCAAGTCCCATTTATCTATCTTAGTGCTGCTGCAGAACCAAGGATCCTGTCTCCTACCTGTAAGGGATAGTTATAGCAGTGAGACTGGACAGATGCCACATGATACATATCCTTAAACATAACAAAGGAACACACATTGAGTACGAAATAGAGAAAGATATTCCCACACAAGGTGACAAGCCTAGCACAAACTGTAAGGATTCTTCATCCCTTGCTAAGAAAGTATTCTGGGTCCAGAGCCCATTCATATGTGGCAAAAGGGGATTAAAAGGCTGCCTTTCTCAACATGGCTAATACACACATGTAATATGCGACAATACACTTATGTGAAATATGTGATATACGCAGTGACAATAATTATATAGGAAAATGTCTGAAAGGTATCTAGGGCAATGCTAGCACCTACTAAGTACTCATAACAGACACTGTTATACTTTTGGTCTTAATTATACAAACTATCTTCAAAAATCATTCTATATTTTAAAACACAAATGTTAATCTATGTTCACATATTATTTTACTTCCTATAACTAAAGATAGATTTCTTTTTTACATTGAAATACAGAGATTAGTTTTTAGTTTCTATCAATACATGTTTGATCGCTTCTCAGCCTTTTGGCTAAGATCAAGTGTAGTATCAATACATGTTTGGATCCACTATTGAAGGACTTTGAAACTTAACTCTGTACTTCAATGGTCAAAATAAATATTTCCCACAATATCTCTAACTCCAAAATAAATAATCAGTGCTCTACATATATTATAGAAAGAGTAATAAAATTTATCTTTTTAAAGACCACTGGTCATATTTTGAAGGAATCCTTTTTTATTGTGTACAAAGCCAGCTTAAATTATCCAAATGTTATATAGCAGGGTTCAAAATCCTAAGAGCATGTTAAAAACAAATGGTATACATGGGAAATTAGATCTATCAAACCTGAAACAGATCAGTGTGAAAAATACTGATTGGCCCAGAATAGAAGTCACTTTTCCCAGAAGCTTTTCCACTTTCAGTTTGGCATAATCTAGGATTATAAAATGCTAAAAGCATCAATGTTTAATTCATCTTGAAGATACCAGACACTAAACAGATCAGCACAATACAAATCCTTATAAAGGTAAATAACAATATTTGGAGCCAAAATTTGCCATCATTGATTGCAATTTTAAAAGTAAACAAACTCCCCATTGTTTAATCCTTGAAACACAGCTTTAATGGTTAAAACGCAACCCCAAGAAGAGGTACACTGTTTAACTAGGTGTTCCTGTGAATGGTTGTATACTTGCATTTATAAAGGCATTAGCTCATCAGGGTGAACTAAATTAATGCTGTGCTTAAACTGCTAAAAGGCATGAGGAACAGTCATTTTAAAAAATAATTTAAAACAATTTTTGAACATGCCATGGGAAAACAAAAGTCATTAAGCAGTATTATTAATATTCACAGCAGCTGTTATGCAATCATGCATCAAGTCTCCATGTTCAAACTTGCTTTCTAATATGGTGTCTTAAAATAATCTATTAGTTTGTAGTTCATCATACACCAAGGTGCTGTGAATAGCTTTAATATCAATTTCTTATCAGTTTATCAGATTGTTCAGTATATGTTTGCTCAGTATATGTTTGGGATTAACTGTTTTTGAGTTACTTTAGAGAAACCTACTAAAAAGCCTATTGTTACTCCTAAACATAATCCTGTAAAAAATTGATATTACTTTTTCCCATACATCTAACTATTCATTAGGCATGTCCAGATGGCCTTTAGACAGTGAATCATGTCTTCTGCTCTGTCTTCAGGTCGTCTATGCTGCCTCCTATTCAAAGTACTTGCATTTCTCTACATAAATTGTAGCATTTGTATTGAATCCCACAGTTGAAAATATATATCTAAGCATATGACTAGCCAAACTGTGCTAGCCTAGTCTGGTCAAGATCATTCTAGAATTTAAGAATCATATGCTCTTGGGTAGCCTTAATGTGGGGTCTTTGAAAAGTCTTTAAAAAAATGATAAGCTCTTGTAAGAATGACTAAGAACACACAACAAAAAGCATAAAGAACCAACAGTCAGATAAAAAAGGGAGGTTAAAGCTAAGAGAATTTAGGCTTACAAATTTCAAAGGTTAGGTAAAGTGGAAAGTAACTAGCAAAAAATGCTAACCAAATTGAGACAAGAAATAGGAAATATTAAAAGACTATAACAATTATAGACACTGAATCCAGAAATAGAATTCTTCCCACATGTAAAATTCATGACTAGATGGTCTTAACCATGAAATTTTCTAAACAGTGAAGGAAGCAATAATGTCCATCTTACACAAAGTTTTCCAGAAAAGAAAATATGGGAGTACTTCCTATCTCATTTAAGAAGCCAACAGAATTCTGTTATGAAACCCTGGCAAGCATATTAAAAGATTAGAAAATTTTTAGAAAGATGAGAATTATCAAGTTTGCTGTAGGAGATCTATGAATTAATATCATTCGAAGAGAACTTTAAGGATACTTCAGACATTAACTGTAAAGACCTCAATACAGAATGGCAGAGTGAGCTTGCAAAGCAGACCATGACAATAATAAAACTTAGCACTTATTAATGCTTCCAACATGTCAAGCATCTACTTTTCCTCAACAATCCTATACGGTGGACATCATTTTAACCTGACTAAATTACTCTGCTTTCCTTTCACTCCCTCTCCTCTCTCTTAACCTCCAGCTAAGTCAGCACTTGGACAAGGGTTTATTGATGCCTGATCCAGAGCACTTTCTCTGAATCACCGTGCCTTTCCAAAGCAGAATGAAAGGTAGTTTCTAAGTGGGGGCGGGGACTGAGATTTGCTAACAAAGGACAAGGATGGGAGTTTGTCAGAGAAAACAAAAAAACAAAAAAAAAAAAAAAAACAAGGAGGCAACAGGAATTAAATCATCCCTGAAATTTCCAACTCCAAGGATGTTCTGGTATATCCAGTCCCTAGAAACGATGAAACCTTTGGTCTAAGCTTGCTCCAATTAGAATGAGAAAGGTGAGGCAGGTATAAGTAGAGCCCTGAGGTAGCATTAGAAAATAATGCTGAATTGCTCTTTCTTCCAAAAAGTGTCATGACTCTGCTGTGAAATTACCACTCTGCAGAAAGTGCTTTGTCCTGATTCTTGATGTGCAAATCTAGTTATACATTAAATAAATATGACACATGGAATGGGTTAGAATACAGCTTCTGCTATTTATGAAAATAAAGATACTTATGAAGTTTTGCAAAGTGCTTCAAGAGATCCCCAGAGAAGACACTGTGGTAAATACAAATTATTAATAATGTTACTTTGGATTTTTATAGAGCCTTTGCTCTAAACTGTTGGACGAACTTTCACAGTATTATATACTAGTTGAAATGTCTCTAGTATGTTTCCTCTGAAGGGCTCATTTCCTAATGTCTTGGGCATAAACTTAAATTACAATTCTCCAGATATTTCAAAGATGACACTCCCTTCCAAATCATTTATTTGTTATAGCATTTCTATGAGATTAAGAAGGTACAGTGGCCACAGTCAGACACAAAATTTGGTTAGCATCCCAAACCTACATACTTCTAATCCAAAACATTTTTCATCTGTTTTTGTTTTTTTCTTGTTGGTTTTGCTTTTGTTGTATAACATTTAGTCTATTTTTAAGAGAGGCTGACGGTATAACCCTAATATTATATATTTTAAATTATTATTATTAAACTGATAAACTAAGCCAATTTAATTTTAATTTAACTCCAAGTATTAAACTGTATAAGAAAAACTTAAAGTATAACTTAAGACTGAGAAAATATGATTTCCTACAAGCAGCTTAACTGCCTGATATAAATAGAAATATTGAAAGTAACCTTTTTTGTCAATATAAGTTTTTTCTAAGTAACTTTTACTTACTAAAAATATGGGTTTTCCAGTCTTTTTACTAAAAATAAGCATTTTAAAAGTGTTTTCAAATTAATTTTTTAAATAAAAGTACCATTTATTTGAACATTTTAAAAACATATGCATGGTATTTTGTAATATGTTTCATATAAAAATTGGGGGATTACCTAGAAAATTATTTACCTACACATACTCTATGACTGTTTGAATATCATAGAAAAGTTATAAGAGAAATGAATATCATAGAAGAGTTATAAGAGAAATTCTCTTATAAGAGAATAAGAAGTATAAGAGAGAGGGAAGGGAAGATACTGAATACATCAGATAGGGTTTTGCTGTAATTTTGCTGTTTAACAACCCCAAAAGTCTAAAATAGTGGCTTAAAATAGTAAGCATTTATTTCTCATTTAAAGCACTATATGTAGCCTTTAGATCTACTGACCCCAACTGAGATGTTCTGATCTTGGCTCCAGGCTATGGCTTGTGTTCATGCTACACCATATGTCTTCTCATACTCCTTGGACCATAGCTGCTCCAGGCATCTTCTTCTCATGGCAAATGGTAGAAGTGTGAGAGGGCAAGCCAAAGCATGGACACACAGTAAAGCCTCTATACCTATCACACCCACTGAATAATCCATTGGCCAAAGCAAGCTGCATGGAGAAGCCCAGAGTCAATGGTGCAGGGAAAATAGACCTGACTTTTCTAGTGAAACTTTTGTAGAACTGCAAAGTAGCATGGCAAAGAGTGTGCGTGAACAATTCTTTTATAGAGAAGGAGTGAAGAATTGGTAACAATAACCCAATATGCCATTTTTGGGAAATCACATTCCCATATTTCTTGAAGAATAATTTCTGTCTGCCTAATCATGTGCTCAGAAATGCAAATATTTTCAGTCTTATATTATAATATAACCTGAAAGAGATTTATTTTTGTGGGAGCTTAGGAAACAAAATGCTTGGGTTAATTTCCCTTCATTTTCATAGTTCAAAAACAGAAAGAACAATTATCCAAAGAAAAACAAAAAAATTATTTGTGTTAAAAGTGAAAGTAGACAGCAAGCATTTGGTCCCACATATTCAAAGAAGTTGTTTCTGGAGCTTCCTTCCCTGAAATATTTACTAGTCTCTATATTTACATCTCTCAATCTAACACAAAGTTTTTCATAAAAATACAGTAAAATATAACTGAAAATGTAAGTGTCCTACTTATGTTTTTAATGAGATTTTAAGTATTGCACTAAAGGTTTTGTATCAGAATAATAAAATGAATTATTCCACCAAAATAAACTCTAGATAGCTTTTTATTATATCATTTACTATGTCAGTAACCCTGAATATATTTAATTTGTATAACTAAAGCCCTAAGATAAATGATTTTTTTCTTTGGTACATCACAAATGTTCACGAAGGCATTTCTCTCCAATAAGGTATTGATTCTAAATACAAACAATATACATTCTGTTCTATAACCCAATAAGTTTCTTAACTTGATGGGAAATACTTAGGTAACATGATCAGCTAATATCATTTCTGTTAACATTTTCTAACTGGAATATTACAGACATAACAGCTTTGCATACAAAGGAGCTTATATATATATATATATATATATATATATATATATATATATATCCCTTATACAATGTTCCAAACCCTTACTTTGATTAACTGTAATCCAGTATTTTTGCTTTATTCACCTCCCCAATATTTTATAGAATTTCCAAGGATATCTATATATACCCTGAAATGGCACTGATAATACCTCAAGGATGTGAGTGATCTCTAGCACATGTCTAAAGGAAAGAAGCTGCAGTGATTAGCCTTGATCATCACCATATCTTGATAGGCACTGGTGTCACACTGCCATTGCCTCTCACTTCTCACAGTTCTGGAAATATTTCACAGAGGAAGGATTACCACCCCCTCTATGCATGAGACATTCCATAAAAGGAGGCCACAAAGGCTATCCCACAAAAGCAGCAGGCTTGTGCCTATTTGTTAAGTTTCCCAAAGCACACATACATCTAGAATGGCTGAGTTGGGTAAGTAGCCATCACTGCACTGGTAACTAACAACTCCTTCCAAATCTTGAACCTATTTTTTTCTATTGAGATCATATTTCCTTACTGAGTTTCCTCTCCAGGTCCCCACCCCCCACCACTATCTGACAAAAGTTGAAGACTACTCCATTGCATTATACATATTTGCACACACTGAGATTCCATGACGTAAGAGTAAAAAGTTCTTAAATTAATAGATACAAATAAAAACGTGGAAAAGAGGCACCACCCAATTCCACCAATCAGTAGGATTCAAGTCCCAATTTAACTGGTTATCTTTCAGTAAAGATGGGGCTTAACTAGAATATTCAACTATCTTAGCTATAGACAACCCAATAAAGCCTTGTTTCACTCATATTGCACACATATATGCAAATAAGTGCTTTTTTATTTTAATTTTTTCAAATAAATGATTTTTAAAATTCATGAGTGCATGTGTCCTCATATAAAAATATTTTAGCAGCTATAATCACAGTTTTGTCCTGGACATTTTCTTATACCTTCTAACTTTCTCCCTAAAAATGTGACCCAAGAATGACAGGTTATTTCACACATGTTCAGAACAATCACAAGAACATTTTAACTTTTATTAAAGTGAATCTCACACCAGATAAATAATTTTTGCAACATCTGGTATACTTACTGAAAGAGTTTCATGTGGTCTAATAAGTAAGTTGGATTTATTCAAGCCATGTATCCAAGTCACCATATATTCAATTGAGTTTATATACATCAAACTCTGTTTTGCTTAAAACTCAATCATTTCTTTATTCCATTTAAATTTCCTTTACAGAAATAATAATAGACTTTATTTTATTGAACTTTATTTTTCCCAACAGAACCAAGTTTTTATTTTACATGTAGTAAGTTATTTTTTTCGGTACCTATTAACCTGGTGCCTACTGTGTACCAGGTAAAGGACAGGTGGGTGTGGGAAGCAGCCAAGCAAAGAAAATAGCATATGAATAAAGCCAAATAAGCCTATGAGCATGAGAACTTTGGGTTGTTTAATATAGCAGGAATTTAGAATGAGAGGGAAGAAGCATCAATAAATTGAACCATTTGCAAGGGTCAGAATATAGTAGAATTTCTAAGAAGTTTGGGCTTCATCCTGAATATAATGGAAAACCAGTGAAGCAGTATAAGCAGGTAAATACCATAACAAAATCTGCATTTTAGAAAGATTACTGAAGTGCAGAGGCTAGATTGGAGAGAATGAAGTTCAGAACACAAGCTAAGAGGTTATATAATACAAACAAGTGATGTGATGTAGGACTGAAATTAGTGGTACTGGGAGGGAGAGAAGTGAAAAAAAATGGAGCTGTATTTTGGTGGTGGAATCTATAGAATTAGGTGATTACTTGGATTATAGAATAAGAAGCAGGGAGAAGTCAGAGAAGGCACCCAGATTTGGGTCTCACATGGTAAACTGTAGGGTGTGTAATCATTGGGATAAGTACCACAAAGGGATTTGCATGTTATGTAAGGAGGAAGATGACTGTGGTGGGCATATATGAGCTTAAAATGACTATGGATTTCCAAGCAGAAATATCCAATAAGATTAGAGAGTATAAGCTATAATAAGAGAACTGGGCTAGAAATATCCATGTGAGAGTTATTAGCATCTAGAATACTAGAAGCCTTATGAGTAAGAAGAAAAAAAAAAAACAGAAAAGGTGTTCAAGAGAAGGGGAGACAGTTCTAGGATAGCATCCCAAAAGGTGCCAACAATTAACCAACAATGGAGTACAGGATGCAGCAATAGGCACTTTGATAAGTTGAGGTTAGAGAGGCAGGCAGAACACCAGGCAATATGTCGGCCCCCTAGAAACGAGCAAGAGCTAATTTCTAGGTTATTGCTGGCAATGTTATTAGGAGGTAAAGTATGATGAATAATTTTCTATGTTTAATAACATAGAATAAGTAGCTTAACCTTCTAAAAGAAATAACAATAAAGTTGTGAAATAGCAACTAAATTGTAATGTTTTAGGAGTGAGTGGGAAGGGGGAGTTGAGCGAGGAGACAATTTCCACAGTCATATTAAAGGAGGGACAGCATGGAGAGTCTAGGTCAGGGATAGATAGTCAGTAGTAAGTATACAACACCAAAATTACATGGCTTTGTTCTAACTGTAGGGTGATTTTTATCTCAGTCATCTGCCATACTGACACATGCTTCAGAAGATTTATAAATAGCTGCATGCAAAGAAATTAAACATCTCTCTCAGGAATAATGGAAAGTTCTGAAATGCTTTGACGTTGTTATTAACTCCAATAGTCCTGTGTCTGTGACATCTGAAAATATTATAAAACCCCAAATAGTAATTTCCAAGGCCTTAGGCTTTAGTAGTTAGTAGAGTTAGTGCTTGAGTAAGTCTACTACTCATAAAAACTTATTTATAATATTATAAATCTCATTTATTTAAACTCCAGTACCAGATTATGGAATATGACTTATTTTCAAGGAGATGTTTTACCTGATGTTAGCAACAAGTGGAAGTATTTTCTAATTTTTTAAGAAGTTCCTTGAGGAGAAACCCCTCCTATTACATACTCTTTAATATGTTTTTTAAATTCACTTTCTAAAATAGAGGTTCATTTGTTAATTCAACTGTTAAACACATTTATCCATTTATTCACTGTATCTTTTTTAAAAGCCACCATGTATTGGTTGGTATTATAAAGGGGAGAGTTGATGAGTAAATTAGAAGAAATAGTTCTCCTCCTTATAAAGCTCAGAATCTAGGATGATGGCTAACATGGAACAAGTACATTCAAGAAAGAGAAATATTAAAAGGTTTTATTCAAGTGTTTAACAGTAGGTGGCCTACTGTAAAGATTTACGGAAGAGTATGGTTGGCTAGAGGATATAACCTTATAAGCTTGTTTGAAAATTTAAAACTAATTATAAAAAACACCTTACCTTCACATGAATCATTATTAGCATGAATAAGTGTAATCAAACCCTTAGAATATTATTTTTTAAATGAAAGAAGCCCACTATAATTACCTGCAATTACTAGAAAGAAGATAATGTAATTTATATAATATTAAAAGATTTTAAAAATGGGATGCTTTAGAAATAAGATGTTGCAGTTAATTGGATTTTCTGGTTAATTGAGCACTAAGAGCTTTTACTGCAATGTCACATTTGAATTGAAAATTTTAGTATAATCATGTATTTTAATTGGCTACAAAACTATAATCTGAAAGATCCCTACTTGTACTTGCTGTGGGAGGCATACATTTGAACCCTTTTTCATACAACTGAAAGAAAAGTCAACACAAATGTTTTAAATACAGGGGTACTTTATATTTCATTTTAGACTCACTCATTAACTTTTTTTTTTTTTTAAATAGAATCTGCTCTACTGTTCAATGTTGGCAGTGATTTAAACATAGGAGAAATTTTACAACAGACCTAACCCTTCTTGTAAATCATCCCAGAGGACACATATTTTAGTCTGTCATTTCACAGGAAGATAATATTAAAAGTGAGCTTGGTACAACATACAATTCAAAACAAATTTGTTCCTGATGCCTTCAACAAGCATTACATTTTCATTGTTGATGTTAGAGGTGGGGGGTGGGAAATAACACCAGCTGATTCATCTGACTAAAAGATAATTGTTTTCCTTTCAGTCAAGAGCAAGTCAGCTGTTTTTCTCCACTAATGTGGGATGTGTGTGTTTCTACAGGAGCTCTTCTCTGTTAATAGACACAGGAACGACAGATTCATTGGTTAGACACATTGGTGGAAATAACATGATTAATGTTTTGAATTTTGTTCCTAAGAGGTCCTTACCAAATTTTAGTGATGTTAACATTTTTGAAAGCAGCATTAACATTCCTTCCTTCCTTCTTCCCTTCCTTCCTTCTTTCCCTGCTTCCTTTACTTTCTTTTTTTTTTTTAAGAAATTCTGTTGGCCCCATATAAATAGATATTATTAAATTAATATATTTGTGCTCTTTTCCAAAAATATTTTGAGGTGACAATAAAACGCATGTAAAATAACTTAGTGAAATAAAGATAGAATACCATAGTGAAGGAAGATACACTTAAGCATGGTCACTTTGAATAAATTTGTATTTTTGCCAATACTTCCTGGCAGACTAGGGAAAAAAAGGAGAAAATAAATTACATAGCCCTATAATGAAAAAGGAAGAATTAGATCATTATCTCAGGAGATAGAAAATTCCTGGCAAGAATTACGAAACAAATTACAAAAGTTCTCACATGGAAACTGAAGGGATATAATGAATACAAGAAGAGATACAGTGCATTCAATTAATGAAATAATTGACAGCTATATAGGTAAAAGAAAACTACAATTTTACTATTATTATGTTCCTTTGAGAATGAAGTAAATTTATCATTTACTTAAATTGTTATCTTTGGCCTGGGTTCTAGGCTACTTTGCAAAGAGTTAACGTTCTTGCTTGGGTGTAAACTCTCTAATTTTGGTTCCTTGGTTTTATAATAGTTTCATATTCATGCACACATCAAAAAATCTGTTTCTTTTTTTTTCCCTACATGACAAAAATTTAAATGAGCTTCATTTCCCAACAGAGGTCTACAAATTACATTTAAAAAGAAATCTTAAAATTTTTTTTAAATAAAAATAAAAAGGACGCTTAGTAAAATTCCCTAACAAAAAACAAACTGCAGTTATATTTCAAGTGCAATTATATATTGAGTTCTGCCACAGGACATTTGAATCATGTTATACTTTAAAGACAGTTAACTGCCTGGGAATGCTCCTGTGGTAGAATATAAAATAATGAAAGCAAGATAAAACACATACATGAGAAAATGACTTGTAATTTTCTGGCAATTTAAAAAGTAATCTTTTTTTCTTCATTATATGGAAAGGGATATATTTATAATATTACTTATAACCCACCACCTTCCCCTCAAATATGTGAGATTCAGTCTAAGATTTAGAGTGAAGGGATGGGAACAATAAAACAAAAACTGAATTCAAACTTTTAGGAATGAGTATTTTGTACAATAATGTATTTGGCACTTGACTTTGGTCTATATAACTAAAAATTAACATGACATATGAACCCCATATTAAAGAGCATATATGAATGAAAATTCTAATAGGATTTGAAAAACAGAGAAAGATAACAGTGCTCAGGTTTTTCTTCCTTAATACAAGTTAGCTTTAAGAGATATATAAGTAAAGCAGTGTATTTAGTAGGTTGGGCTCTGGATCCAGAGTTCCTGACATAACCGGGGCCCTGTCACTGACTAGGTGATTACATTGGAAAAGTTATTTGACCACTCTTGCCTCTAGTTTTCTTATCTATAAAATAAAGATAACAGCAGCATGGAACTGATGCACTGTTTTAAGGAATAAATGCATTACTGCAGGTAAAGCATTTAGAATGGTGCCTGGCATATAATAAGTGTGAAAAAATGTTATATATTTTATGATGATTCATAATATTTTATAGGCGAAGTTATAGATTTACCTTTTATGTAAAGGCAATGAGGGAATAATAAATTTTCAGATCAGTAGTTATTTACTAGAATGATAATGCCCAGGTGATATTTAGAAATATGGGGGGGGGGTTGGCTTTTTAAGTTTCAGTTCTAATTCCATTTAAACATACAGTGTTATATTAATTTCAGGTGTACAAATTAGTGATTCATCACTTCCATACATCACTCAGTGCTCATCACAGGTGCACTCCTTAATCCCCATCATCTGTTTAACCCATCCTTTCACCCCCCTTCCCTCTGAGAACCATCATTTTGTTCTCTTTCTTGTCTGTCTCTTTCCCCTTTGATCATTTGTTTTTTAAATTCCTCATATAAGTAAAATCATATGGTATTTGTCTTTATCTGACTTATTTTGCTTAACATTATAATCTCTAGCTCCACCGTGTCTCTGCAAATGGCAATATATTCTTTTCATGGCTGAATAATATTCCATTACCTATTTATATCACATTTTATAAATATATATGTTTATGTATATGTATCTCACATCTTCTTTATCCATTCACCAATCGATGGACATTTGGCCTGCTTCCGTATCTTGGCTATTGTAAAGAATGCTGCTATAAACATAAGGGTTTATGGAGCCCTTTGAATTAGTGTTTTTGTATTCTTTGGGTAAATGCTCAGCAGTGCATGTGCTGGATTATAGGGTAGTTCTATTTTTTAACTCCTCGAAGAACCTCCATAATGTTTTCCACAGTGGCTGCACCTGTTTGCATTCCCACAAAGAGTGCACCAGTGTTCCTCCTTTCTCTCCACATCCTCACCAATACCTGTTGTTTCTTTCGTTGTTGATGTTAGCCATTCTGATAAGTTTGAGGTGGTATCTCATTGTAATTTTGATTTGTATTTTTCTGATTATGAGTGATGTTGAGCATCTTTTCATGTATCTGATAGCCATCTGTATGTCTTCTTTGAAGAAATATTTCTTCATTCTTCTGTCCATTTTTAAATTGGATTTTTTTGGGTGTTGGGTTTTATAAACTCTTTATATATTTTGTATACTAATCTTTTATCAGACATGTCATTAGCAAATATCTCCTCCCATTCAGTAGGTTGTCTTTTAGTTTTGTAGATTGTTTGCTTCACTGTGAAGAAGCTTTTTATTTTGATAAGAATCACAATAATAAACATAAACACAAAAATAAACATTTTTGCTATTGTTCTCTTGCCTCTGAAGAAAATGTAGAAGGAAGTTGCTACAGCTGATGTCACTGAGGTTGCTACCTGTGTTCTCCTCTAGAATTTTTATGGTTTCAAGTCTCAAATTTAGGTCTTTCACCTATTTTGAATTTATTTTGTGTATGGTTTAAGAAAGTGGTCCAGTTTTATTCTTTTGCATGTTGCTATCCAGTTTTCCCAACACCATTTGTTGAAGAGAACATCTTTTTCACACTGGATATTCTTTCCTGCTTTTTTGAAGGTTCATTTTGTGGGTTCATTTCTGGGTTTTCTATTTGGTTCCATTTATCTATGTGTCTATTTTTGTGCTAGTAACATATTGTTTTAATCACTACCAGTTTGTAATATAACTTGAAGTCCAGAATTGTGATGCTTCCAGTTTTACTTTTCTTTTTCAGGGTTGCTTTGGCTATTTTGGTTGTGGTTGCATACCAGTTTAGGATTGTTTGTTCTAGCTTTGTGAAAAACACTGTTGGTATTTTGATAGGGATTGAATTAAATGTGTAGATTGCTTTAGATAGTACAGACATTCTAACAATATTTGATCTTCCAATCCATGGGCATGGAATATCTTTCCATTTCTTTGTATCATCTTTAATTTCTTCCATCAGTATTTTATAGTTTTTAGAGTACAGGTCTTTAGTCTTTATTGGTTAGGTTTATTCCTAGGTATCGTATGGTTTTGGGTACAATTATAAATGGGGTTGACTCCTTATTTTTGCTTTGTGCTTTTTCATTATTGGTGTATAGAAATGCAACATATTTTTGCACAAGATTTTGTATCTTGTGACTTTACTGAATCTGTGTATCAGTAATACAAATTTTTTGGTGGAGTCTTTCGGGTTTTCTATATAGACTATCATGTCATCTGTAAATAGTGAAATTTTAACTTCTTCCTTGCCAATTTGGATGCTTTTTATTTCTTTTCGTTGTCTGATTGCTGTGGCTAGGACTTCCAGTACTATTTTAAGTGACAGTGGTGATAGTGGACATCCCCATCTTCTTCCTGACCACAGAGGGAAAGCTCTCAGTTTATCCCCATTTAGGTTGATATTAGCTGTGGGGTTTTTTTTTATATAATGCCTTATGTTGAGGTATGCTCCCTTTAAACCTACTTTGTTGAGGATTTTTATTTAAAAACATGATTTTTGTGTGCATGTATAGAAATGATCAGATGGTTCTTATCGATTCTCTTATTAATGCAGTGTCACATTGATTGATTTGTGAATATTGAATCACTCTTGCAGATCAGGAATAAATTCCACTTCATTGTGGGGAATGATTTTTTTAAATTTACTGTTAGCTTCAGTTTGTTAGTATTTTATTGAGAATTTTTGTGTCTAAGTTCATCAGAGATATTTCCCTGTAGTTCTTTTTTTTAGTGGTGTATTTATCTGGTTTTTGTATAAGGGTAACGCTGTCCTCATAGAATGAATTTGGAATTTTTCCTTCATTTCTGTTTTTTGGAATAGTTTGAGAATAGGTATTAATTCTTCTTTAAATGTTTGGTAGAATTTGCCTGTGAAGGCATCTGTTCTGGACTTTTGTTTGTTAGGAATTTTTTTATTACTGATTCAATTTCTTTGCTGGTTATCAGTCTGTTCAAATTTTCTATTTCTTTGTTTCAGCTTTAGTAGTTTATATGTTGCTAGGGATTATCCATTTCTTCTAGGTTGTCCAATTTGTTGGCATCTAGTTTTTCATAATATTCCCTTATGATTGCATTTATCTGGTGTTGGTTATTTCTCTTTTCTCATTTGTGATTTTATTGATAATTCTGACACACTATGTCTTCTGATTGCAGAATTTAGTCTATTTAAATTCAGAGTAATTATTGGCAGATATGTATTTAGTGCCATTTTATTAATTGTTTTATCATTGTTTCTTCAGATTTTCTCTGTTTATTTGTCACTTTTGGTCTTTCTTCACCTCTCAAAGAGTCCCCTTTAATATTTCTTGCAGGGCTGGTTTAGTGATCACAAACTTCTTTAGTTTTTGTTTGTCTGGGAAACTCTTTACCTCTCCTTCTATTCTGAATGATAACCTTGCTGGATAGATTATTCTTGGCTGCAGATTTTTCCCATTCAGCACTCTGAATATATCATGACTTCTGGCTTTCCAGTTTCTGTTGAAACATCTGTAGCCAAGTAATGAAGAAGAAAACCAAAATGGGAGGCATCACAATCCCAGACTTTAGCCTCTACTACAAAGCTGTAATCAAGACAGTATGGTGTTGGCACAAAAACAGACACATAGACCAATGGAATAGAAGAGAGAACCCAGAATTGGACCCACAAATGTATGGCCAATTAATCTTTGACAAAGCAGGAAAGAGTATCCAATGGAAAAAAGACAGCCTCCTTAACAGATGGTACTGGGAGAACTGGATAACAATATGCAGAAAAATGAAACTAGACCACTTTCTTATACCATACATAAAAATAAACTCAAAATGGATGAAAGACCTGAATGTGAGACAGGAAACCATCAACACCCTAGAGGAGAAAGCAGGAAACAGCCTCCTTGACCTCAGTTGCAGCAATTTCTTACTGGACACATCTCCAAAGACAAGGCAATCAAAAGCAAAAATGAACTATTGAGACCTCGTCAAGATAAAAATCTTCTGCACGGCAAAGGAAACAATCAACAAAACTATTAGGCAATCAATGGAATGGGAAAAGATAGTTCCAAATGACATATCGGATAAAGGGCTAGTACCCAAAATCTATAAGGAACTCACCCAACTCCACACCCAAAAAACAAATAATCCAGTGGAGAAATGGGCAGAAGACATGAAGAGACATTTCTCCAAAGAGGACATCCAAATGGCCAACAGACATGTGAAACGATGCTCAATGCCACTCATCATCAGGGAAGTACAAATCGAAACCACACTGAGATACCACCTCATGCTGCTCAGAGTGGCTAAAATGAACAAATCAGGGGGCTATAGACGCTGGCAAGGATGTGGAGAAACGGGCACCCTCTTACACTGTTGGTGGGAATGTAACCTGGTGTAGCCGCTCTGGAAAACAGGGTGGAGGTTCCTCAAAAAATTAACAATAGAACTCCCCCTATGACCTAGCAATAGCACTGCTAGGAATTTACCCAAGGGATACAGAAGTGCTGATGCATAGGGGTGCATGGATCCCAATGTTCATAGTAGCACTTTCAAAAATAGCCAAATCATGGAAATAGCCTAAATTCCACCAACTGACAAATGGATCAAGAAGATGTGATTATATAAACAATGGAAAACTACATGGCAATGAGAAACAATGAAATTTGGCCATTTGTAGCAACATGGATGGAACTCGAGGGTATTATGCTAAGTGAAATAAATCAGGCAGAGAAAGACAGATACCATGTGTTTTCACTCATATGTGGAACAGGAGAAATTTAACAGAGGACTATAGGGGAGGGGAAGGGGAAAAATAGTTAAGGAGAGGGAAGAAGGCAAACCATAAGAGACTCTTAAATACTGAGAACAAACTGAGGGTTGATGGGGGGGGTGGGAGAGAGGGGAAAATGGGTGATGGGCATGGAGGAGGGCACTTGTTAGGATGAGCACTGGGTGTTATATGAAAACCAACTTTACAATAAACTATATTAAAAAAAAGAAAAATCTGTAGCTAGCCTTAGGGATTTTCCCTTATAAGTTAAGGACTTCTTTTGTCTTGTTGCTTTTAAGATTTTTTTTCATTATCACCGTATTGTGCAAAATTAATTACAATATGTGTTGTTGGTCCACTGTTCTTGATTTTGATGGGAGTTCTCTGTGCCTCCTGGATCTGGATGTCTTCTTCATTATCCCTATTAGAGAATTTTTCCCCTATGATTTCCTCAAATAAATTTTCTTCACCCTTTTCTCTCTCTTCTTCTGGGACTCCTATAATACAAATGTTATTATGTGTGACAATAATTTTATCCCATGTTCCATATTTCTTTTTCTCTTTTGTTCAGCTTTGTTATTTTCCATTATTCTGTCTTCTATATCACTTATTTGTCCCTCTGCTTTTTTCAGCTTTATGTTCATTGCATCAAGCCTGTTTCCAATCTCAGTTATTCCATTTTTCATTTCTGATTGGTTCTTAGCTCTTTTATATTTGCAGTAAGGATCTTCCTCAAGTCTTCTATTCTTTCCTCAAGCTTACAGAGTGTCCTTATGATTGTTGCTTTAAATTCTCCATCAGACATGCTACTTATATCTGTTTCACTTAGATCTCTGGCTGTGACCTTATCTTGTGCTTTCACTTGGGATGAATTCCTCCATCTTGGCATTTTTGTCTAAGTCTTTTCCTTCTTTGTGTGTTAGAAAAATCTATTATGTTCCTGCTCCTGAGAGTAATGGCTTTATGAAAATGAGGTCAAATAGTATCCAGGGCCTGGTGCTTCAGAGAGTGTCTCTGGTGTGTGCTACTGCACTTTGCTGTTGTGTTTTGGCTGCTGTATCCTTCGAGCCAGTCATCAGTAGAGGCTCTCCCTTTTTAAAAAAAAATGTTTGTTTATTTTTTGAGAGAGAGAGAAAGAGAGTGAGAGGGGGAAGAGCAGAGAGAGGGAGACACAGAATCCAAAACAGGTTCCAGGCTCTGAGCTATCAGCACAGAGCCTGATGTGGGGCTCGAATCCATGAACCATGAGGTCATGACCTGATCTGAAATCTGATGCTTACCCAGTTGAGTCACCCAGGTGCTCCTATAGAGGCTCTCCTTGACAGCAGTTGGCAGTGTTTGGTCCGTGGCCAGAATATGGTTTTAACTAAGTGTGCTCTGGTTTGCTTATTAAATGAGACCTGATATTATTTCCACTAGAACTGAAGCCCTGCAGATCTCTTTAGCTGGGAGATGTGGTGTGGGTAGGGATTTCTGTAGGTCTTTGGGGAATGGGCCTGCCATGCTGATACTGAGGTAAGACTGACCAAGAAGGGCAGTCAAGCCAAAGCACAGGGGCTGGGACTTGCTGTAAGCAGGTTAGACAGCTAGTGCTGCACTGCTTCCAGCAGATGGCTCTATGTTTATGCTGAGGGGTGCAGAAGGAAATGGTGCTAGCTGACTCTTTGTGAACAGAAAGGTGAACACTGCCTCTAAGTGACGCACTCCAAGTGGAGTGAATAATCTCCCCCTTATATGACCCAGGCATTCTTCAGATCACTATTTCCACACCATGCGCCCCTGGGTTGTTTGCCTGAGTTCTCTCCAGGAGCAGCACAGCGCCCTCAGGACTCTATCCCAGCCAAGATTGCTAACATTTAAAACTCACCTTTAAGCCCTACTGGTTGTAAGAACTCACAAAAATCATCCCCTCTTATTTTCACTGTCAATGGCTGTGAGGAAATGTTCTTGTGCATTCCACTGTATGCTCTTCTCTCTCACCTTTCTCCTGGACCATGGCTCCACCCCTTCACAACACCCAGGATCAGTTTCTCCCCTAAACCATGTCTCCATACTTCCTATCTTCTTCAATGTGGCTTCTTCTCTCCCATTAATTGTGGAATTTGTTCCATCAGTCTTCACTTTGATTTCTGGGATATTTGGAATGATTTCATAGCTATCTATCTGTGTTGCAGGGACAAAATGAGCCTATGGTCCCTCCTATTCTGCCACCATCTTAGCTCCCCCACTGACCCAATTAATTCTTAATTTCTCTGTTACTGAGACCAGTTCATGGCTGTCCCAGACTTAAAAGCTGAGTAATAAATAATTCTTATCATATAGTCAAGAAGCTTAACAGTACATTGAGATGGAGAAAATATTGCCTTTGTAAGGTACAAGTTTCCTATACATGTAAGCTATTCTTCAAAGTAGAAGAGATTATATACATATTATTAATTCTAGAAAAAACCACATAGCAGCATTGTGCAATAGAAATATAAGCCATAAATGCAAAGTACACAATTTTAAATCTTACATTTAAAAATTTTCTAGTAGCCATATTAAAATAAAGTAAAAAGAAACAGGTGAAATTAACTAATTTGTTAATTAGTTGGAATTAACTAATTAGTTAATTTCAAAAACAATATATTTCATATATCCAAAATATTATTTCAAAATGCAATCAACACAAAACTGTTGACATATTTACATTTTTTTGTTTATACTGAGTTTTCAAAATCCAGAGTGTATTTTATATTTAAAGAATATCTCAATTTGTACTAGTCACATTTCAAGGCTCAATAGCCACATGCAGTTAGTGGTACTGCACTGGACAGTATAAATTCTGAGTGTCTTCATTTCCCAGCAACTCTTATCTCAATCCATTGTCTTTTTATAAAGATCTAAGTGCCATTAGTATATCATGTTGAATAAACAAAGTTAATGAAGAATCAAATATTTATCCTCTCTCTGACCTCACGGATCTTACATTATAATAAAGAAGATATAAAAATAACCATAAGATGTCAAAAATGATGAATAACATAGAAATTTTTTGAAATGATGTGATATGGCTTATGTATTGAAAAACATCGATATATCTCTCATGCCTCTATTTGCACCATTTTCCTCTCTATTCATATTTGCACATGAAATAATTTTTCCCTATTATATGTTAGTGATAATGGGAATTTAATTTCTTAGTTCCAAAACAGTTAAATAAAATTGAATATATTCCTCATTTTAGCAATTGGAAGAAACTAGAAATTGCTAAATATTTTTGCATGACAAAAACATAGATCTCATAAAAATCAATGCTAGCAATCATCCAGGGAAGATTATAAAGAAAAATAAAATAAAATAAACTCATTAGAAATAATTTATTCCTCCCAAAATTATTATGGCATAATTATCCTTTATTTCCTATTTCTCTAATTAGATAGTAGAAAATAGTAATCCATTGTTAACAATATTAGGTTCTACAGAAAAGTTCAGAGTATGCAATGCCTCCTCCTGCCACATCTTTATACTCCTTTTTTGCTACTGCACATAGGAATTCTATTCTTCTCTCTCTTTGTATATAAATACTCTTAACAACAAGTAAAGGAAAAAGTCTGAATGGATTTATACTGTGCCAACTCTGAGATTTAATGTTTTTCTGTGAAAGGTATATGTGAATGTCTATGTTTTATTTAATACTTAATCAGTTGAGGACTACAAAGAATGAACAGGTATGTTTGCATCTCATACAAGTAGGGAGACCACTTGGGGACACTTGGAGTTCGAATATCAAACAGTCTAACTGAGCAGTTTTCTTGTACCTGAAGTGTAAAAAATCAGTTTGACCTATCCAGCTGTCATTTATACTGAATAAATGATGCTTGGGGTATGTGCTATTAGAGATGCACTGAGTCTCCCAGATTACGTAGGCAGTAGGCATGAATTGGGAAAAGTGGCCAGATCCTGTGGCCACATCTCTATGGGTGTGAGGTGGGGTTTCCCAAAGTACTGAGAAGTAGAAATTCAAACAAAAGAGTTTTGAGGAAGAAGTTCCTCTTTGAGAGGAAGGAAGGCCTACCTGTAAGAGCATTCAGGCTAGAAACTAGGTTTAGTCCACAAGGGGATTCCTATGCATGGGGTTTAACCTTATGCAACCCCTGGAATAAGGAAATAGTCATATTTAGCAAACAGTGTTAAATGTGAAAATCATTAATACATTTAATTTCTTCAACACTTCAGTAAACTCTGACATACCCACCCCGCTTTTGGTGATGGTGGTAAGAGAGCAAAAGAATTGGTTAAAAGAGAAATGAGGTCTGTTTCATATCATTTTCTCACCCACAACCATTGTAGAAGTGGTGCCTCACACGGAGAGAGCTGCAGGCAGTCGGACTTCAGGCAACCAGTATGGAGGAAGAGCTAGGCCTCCATGAACTTGAGAACAACATGAAGGAACATGAGCCATTAGGATGGAGCTTCCAGGTGCTGAGCCAGAAAGGGAAATGAAACAACCTCTTTTTTTCTTATCTATCCAGAGGAGGGCAGTTTTATAAGCAGAGATGATGTAACATGGAAAAGGGAGGCTTGAGGAAGTTGCACTAAATTTTTACAATTGGTATTCCTGAGTAGGACAAGGTAATGATTAAGATGTTGGGCTCATAAGTCAGACAGATGTATTTTTGAATCTCATATCTATCACCAAATATATGTGTAAATTGAGACAAGTATGCTCTCTTGATTTTCTATCAATAAAATGCATAATATTAATAGTAGTGTTGTGAGAAATAAATGACATAATGCATGTAAAGTTTTTAGTAAAATGCCTGTTGCACAGTCAAATGTTTATTTTTTAAGTTTTTTTTAATGTTTATTTATTTTTGAGAGGGAGAGATAGAACACAAGCAGGGAAGGGGCAGAGAGAGAGGGAGACACAGAATCTGAAGCAGGGTCCAGGTTCTGAGCTGTCAGCACAGAGCCCGATGTGGGGCTTGAGATTGTGACCTGAGCCGAAGTTGGACACCCAACCGACTGAGCCACCCAGGTGCCCCTGCCCAGTCAAATGTTTAATGGTATGTAATGTTATAACTGATCTTTTAATTGTAGACTCACATTTTCATGTTTATATACTGAATGGTTATTACTTTAATAATCATAAAATCATTCAGTATATCACTCTAAATAAAGATATTTCTATGTTGTGGAAACAAAAAAAAATAACACTGGCCATTAAAGGAATGTTCTGAAATTTCTAAGTAAAGGATTATTTTAGTCAACATTTTTGATATTCAATAACTCTCCTGGCAAGTTGCAAATCACTTTCAAAATAGAATTCCTTAATTTTTAATTATTCAATAATCACTCATCCTGAGAAAACTTGAAGTTTTCTCAAACTAGGAAATCATCTTTAGAGAGGGTATTGTTGACATATGTAAATAAAAGTAAACCAATGAGTAACATAGATAAATCTAGGAAACACAAGGACTGCCAAAGACTGGATAAACAAGAGACAGACTAGAAGCTCCAGACAGATTGGAGAATAAAAGAAAGCACAATATGTTGGAAACCAAGAGGAGGGAATTGCAAGAGAGAAAAAGATGATCTGTGCCAAGTGCTACAGAGAGAACAAGGAGAACTGACAGGATTATTAAATTAAATTTGGCAGAATGCCAAATTGAAAGAATTTTTTTTGTAAACAACCAACAAGTTCTGTAAGTATCACTTTTAGGCTATTTAACCCAAGAATTTTCCAGAAAGTAGGGATAGTGAAAGAGTACAACATCAAAGTAGGATGAATAAGAGAAAGAATACTTTTGGTATATAGGAAATCTGATTAGTTTGGAAGCAGAGGGAAATTTGCAGATACATTTATTGGCACTAAGATTTTAAGGACTTCAAGTGTTTATAATTCCTGAAGGGGTATACAGCCATTGAACTCTACAAAGCTGCACCAACATCCCAAAGTAATAAATCTTGGAAACAATTTAGCTAGAAAAAGGAGCAAACATATGTTTGTCACTCTCTGTTTAGTGTGCGCCTATCTGCATGGGGCTGGGCGTAACAGATCCCAATTCACAAATCAAAGCCATCTGGATTGTTTATCTATCCCTGACAAGGCTGTGCAGATTACAGGTACCTTCAGTTTCCTTCCTAATTTCCCCATTCTGGAAAGGAGAGTGTCTCTTTCTGACAACCATAGAGCTTTCTCTTCATCAAACTAGAACTAGAGGGAAACTAACTGTACACTTTGTTTCTCCTCTGGGTTGGATCTTTCACTTTTGAATCTTGTAAAGTCTCCCAAATATATAGTTTTTGAAAAGGGTTGAGAGAATCTCTCATCAGATCAGCTCTAATACTGTTATGTTAAGATTTTCAGAGAAATAGCACGAATTCTCCATCATTGTTACCTTACATGTTTATAACACTTTAATATCTGGTTTAGAAAATGGAAACTCAGAGGTACTGAGAGACTTGCCCAAGGAAACTGGCTAGTGATTAGCAAAGCTCCTAGTGAACATATGCTTTCTAATTATTCACTCGGGCCTTTTTAAAATGAACCAAATTGTCTCTTAATTTTTGAAAAGACTAAATTCTTAGTACAAAATGAAAAATTAAGGGAGTTTTAATAGATAATTGAGCCTTCCTATTATCTTGAAATATATTTCTAGTAGGCATCCTGTTTTCACTTACATGTAACAATGTTTCTTTTTAATTAACAGAACAGATTTTATTCTATTCTATTAGGTAAATAGAACAAACTACATATAATAGATTAATAAATTAACAGAGCAATTATGAAGGATTTTATATGGTGTACTATTTTTTATTGAGGAATGTCTCTACCTGTCCAAATAGAAATGAGTTAGTCAAAATGGAGATGCCCTTCCTTTCCATAGCAAAGTATACATCGCATAACTTTCACTCTGTATTGAATGCTATGACTTGAAAAAGGCTACTTTTAGTCCTGACATACCTCTTTCTCTGTATTCATATCAGAACTTGAGCTCAAACTGCAAAGCTGCCTACCCAGCCTAGAAATTGATATGGTTGAATAAGAGAAGTTGAATTAGACTTTTATGAAAAATATTTTTAATACTCTTTTTGGTTTCAATTTAAGAATAGAGCCAAATTCTATAATTTTTACTTTTAAAATAAAATGTATTAAGAAAACTTAATATTCAACATAAAGACTTTATGAAGTTATATTTAAAGAAGCCCTTGGACAAAATATGATTAATATATTGCATTGTCATTGTACTATTTTTAAAACAATTTCTGTAAGACTTCAAAAACTATATCTAATGTCTACCATAAATTCAGAATTATCGAAATATTAGCAAGGAAATTTTCATCTGTTCACTCCTTGCCCTCTCTTCAGTACTCAGCAATGGACAGTTCTTGCTTCTTCTTAAAATTCCCACATTTGTGGTATCATGACAACTTCCCCTTCTGATTGTTTTCAAAATTCTCTAGAGACCTGTTTCCTTCAGGGGCTAGTCTTCTTTCTCCAGGACTTTGATTTTCTGCCAGTCTCCAGTCTTCTCCTTCAACACCTTCTTCTTAAAGGACGCCAAAAAATTTCATGCTGATAAATGTCATCTAAACTTAATGCAAGTAAATTCAAGGGCTCCACTGTTCTAATCCCTCAAAGATATACACACAAAGAGAAGGAAATGTCTCTACCTAAAGCATAGCTTGGCATATGGTCAAGGTTTAACAGACTATTTCACCACTGTAAAGAATAAACACACCTATATATCACTGCTAACCAAATCATCAACATTAAAAACTATTAAACAAGGTCTCCTAAATGAATTATTGTATATTTTTCCATGTTGCTGCTTTCACCAAGCTTTTTCCAAGATCAAGAATTTTTTAATGGAGCTATTAACAATTCTTTATCTTGGAACAGCTCCATTCAAAGGGCCCTCCTATCATGTCTTCAGAATACTGTTTAAAAATGCAACTCTTTGGGGGCATCTGGGTGGCTCAGTCAGTTGGGTGTCCAACTTTGGCTCAGGTCACAATCTCGCGGTCCGTGAGTTCGAGCCCCATGTCGGGCTCTGTGCTGACCGCTCAGAGCCTGGACCCTGCTTTGGATTCTGTGTCTCCCTCTCTCTCTGACCTTCCGCCACTTGCTCTCTTGCTCTCTCTTTCAAAAATAAACATTAAAAAAAATTTTTTTAATGCAATTCTATGCGCTTCATTTCCCTCTCCTTCACTTAAACCAACTGGCTAACACAATGCCCTTAAGAAAAAGTTCAAATCAGGGCGCCTGGGTGGCTCAGTCGGTTAAGGGTCCAGCTTCGGCTCAGATCATGATCTCACGGTTCATGGGTTCAAGCCCCGCGTCAGGCTCTGTGCTGACAGCTCAGAGCCTGAAGCCTGCTTTGGATTCTGGGTCTCCCTGTCTCTCTAACCCTCCCTTACTCTCGCTGTGTCTATCTCTCAAAAATAAATAAAACATTAGAAAAAAAATAAAAAAGAAAAAAAAGAAAAAGCCCAAATCATTGATATGATTATGAATACCTTTTTGCATGATGTATTTCCTCTTTATATTTCCAGTCTCATATACTTTCACTTTTTCCTTCATATACCGTCTTCTAACTAAAGAGAGATTCTCTTCATCTTTCCCATCATTAGATCTTAACACAAACATTTTTAAAGAAAAATCCCCCAAACCCATCATATGGTTAACTCCCCTCACAGTTCATATTCATATTAAAAGTTACTTTTGGGGTGCTTGGGTGGCTCAGTCAGTAGAGTGTCGAACTCTTGATTTTGGCTCAGGTCATGATCTCCCAGTTTGTGAGATTGAGTCCCATGTCCTCGGGCTCTGTAAGGACAGTGTGGAGCCTGCTTGGGATTCTCTCTCTCCCTCTCTCTCTGACCTTCCCCGCTCAAGCTTGCTCTCTCTCTCTCAAAACAAATAAATAAACATTTTTTAAAAAAGGTTACCTTTTTAGAGCATATTCTGTAATATTGAAGCAAACATTATATACCCTTCATCTATACATCATGTTATTCCCTCATGTTACTTAACACAACTGCAATTAGGTAATTGTCTATTGTTATTTAAAGTCAGTCTTCCAGACTAGACTTCAGCTTTCTCCATCCTTTTTTCTGTCACTCAAACATGCCAAGCACACTCCTGTCTCAGGCCTACTGTGCTTACTCTTCCCTCTGTCTGGAAGTTTCTTCCTTAAGATGTCCACACTCTTCTGTTTTCTGCTTCAGTACCACATAAGCAGAGAGGCTTTCCCTGGTCATGCTATATAAAACTGCTTCCCACCCCCAACTTCTTCTATCACTCATTATTTCCTTCTTGTCTGCTTTAATTTTCTTCATATTAGTTATGACCATCTAAAATATTTTATTAATATATATATTAAATTCTTTTGACTGTCTTTCTTTCACAGATAAAATAGAAGCTTCATAAAAGTTGGGACTGTTTTTTCATTGCTATATCCCTGATACCTATAACAATGCTTGGTATGTTGTACGCATTCAATAAATACTATAGCTATTGAATGTGTGGCTAGATTAATAATACTTTTTATTTCACATTTCTGTTTTGATTGCTTGTGTGAAACCAACACACTAAAAGATAAACAACAAGATGAACTAAATGTGAACTTAAATTCACATTCTGTATTCACACTTAATTTCATTTATCACTACATTCAAAATGTTATTCAGAATTGTACTATTTATTTTTATTATTATTTTACAAATCCATGACCCACTTTTAAGAAATGAATTCCTTTTTGTAAGCTGGAGATTTAATGGATCACATCAGTAACAACTAAAAAAAATCAATGTCATGCAAATTAATTGAAAGCATGTTCCCTCATATGAACATGTTAGCTAAGATAAATTACCAGTTAAGTGTCTGTAACCTGTGTGCAGGTTTTAAATAGAGCAATCATTTAGAAGAGATGATACTTCATGAAATCATAACCTCACAGCTCAGATTTGATGGGATTAAATAATAATACTTTCAACCTCTTTTTTTTCCAAAATGACCAAAGTACCTAGCCCATTTGTTGGATTGCCAGAGTCCAGCTCCAGCAGGTCCAGGGCTCCCTGAAGGATGGACAGTGTTGGCGAAAGGAGGAGGGAGTGAGAGAGCCACGAGTTTCTTTCTGATCAGCAGGCAGGTATCTCTGCACTGACCTGAAAGTCAGCTTTATTTATGGAAAAAAATGTATGGGGCCCAGCACAGAAGTGGCATTTGCCTTAGACAATGATTTCTGATGACAAATTCTTTTGGCATGTAAAAATTTCCCAGAACATAGATTGGTAGAAGACTCATGCATAATCTTTATCAAAAGTGATTGATGTAGGTGATTTAGATGCTTATCATATGGGGAAGGAGGATATCTTCAGCATTCAAATACAAGACAATGTTTTTAGCATAGTAAAGGCAAAAGTTAGTTCTTTGTGAGCAGGGGTCAATAGCCTGTTTTCTTGAGGGGAAGTAAAACAGGTTTCTCAGAAAATGTAATATTTATTCCCATAATTACAAAAGAATAAATTCCTATAATAAGTTCCTTCTCAAGGTGCAATCTGCATATTTTAGAATAAGGGGACAAGTCACTCCCGATACCAATCAGCAAGGTGACTTGTGGCGTCAGTGCTCAAAAAATAATTGAGTGGGGGTTAGACATCGGTCACCATCTGACAGCAGGAGACCATGCAAAACCTGCCTTAACCTCACAAGGGGTATTCTCAACTTAGTGAGTTCAGAAATGGCTCCCAACATCAGACAACCAGATATAACCAGTGGCTTTACAGATATTGATAGATCTTCTATAAAATAAGAACTTCTAATCTAGCTTACTCATCAATATCTCAGGGTTTTTTTTGAGAAAGCATGTTTTATTGGCATTAACATTTGTCTGTCACTTGTTTCATCAAGATATTGATGATATGATATAGCCAATAAGCCATAAGTAAGTAGCTAATACTCAATTATTGCAGAGCATTCTGTTCAGTATGTATGCATTAAGCTTTAGATGGACAAGGCTCTCTAAAGACTATTTTGTTATAAAATTAGTCAGAAGCAGGGAAATATGGTAATAAAACTGTAAAACAGAGGCCAATTTTGAATATTTCTTCTGCACCACAGATTATTTCATAGGATGTAAATCAATAAAATATATAAAACAGTTCTCATCCAATACAAAGTTAGAATTTCTTGGGATGCCTGGGTGGCTCAGTCTGTTCGGCTCAGGTCATGATCTAGTGGTTCATGAGTTCGAGCCCTGCATCAGGCTCTGTGCTGACAGCTCAGAGCCTGCTTCAGATTCTGCGTCTCCCTCTTTATCTGCCCCTCCCCTGTTCACCCTGTCTCTGTCTCTCAAAAATAAATGTTTAAAGAAATAAAAAAAGAATTTCTAAATGCATTTGTATTAAGTGATTCATAAATACACTCATACATTCACAAAAATAATTGAATGACTACTATGTGCCAAGCACTAGGGATTCCAAAATAAATAAAATTGTCCTTGTGTACAAAGATCTCAGTATAAAGCATCTCTCTTTAAATATTTCTTTCTCTACTGGGACAATGATTGATGACATTTACATATAGTATATTTTCCCATTGCTGTATACATAAGAGAGACTGAGGATTATGGGTAACCTTGGACCACCAGCTATAATTCTTTCCTTCTCTACAACTTTAGAATTCACATGGGAATGCAATGACAAAGTGTTATTATAGGGATAACCTTGAATCTACTCTGACTTATCTATTTACAAATAAGAGCATCATAATTATCATCAACTGCAATGTTCATTACAATATAGAATACTACAAGAGCTGATCTAGTATATCTAAATGAGAGGGAGCAGACAAAACTTCTGTTACATTTTTTTTCCCAGAAGGTTCTTCTGGCAGACATCTAAACCAGCAAGAAAATCTGATCTCCGTGTCTCATTCAAATGTTGATGAGCCTCCCCCATTTGCCAATGTTTCATATGTTTAGCATGAATTATCAGAATAGCCATTTGAATTCCACAGACTTCATATAACTGATTAATCATACTACTGTTTTTTGTAGTCTTTTCTTAAAAAAAGTCACTAATTATAACTGTAATGTACCAGTTAGAAATAAATTATCCCAATAAAGAATCTACAATTATGATTTATAAGCAACTGTAGGCTAATACAATGCCTGTTTTAAAGAAAAGTACAATGAATTTTAATAGTCTACCTAATAAGTATTCTAATGTGATTCAAATGGCACATATTTAAAAGTAGCAGCCCACATGCCAGTGTAGTAAAGGAGAATAACATTGCTTAATGGTTTGATGGATGTGTGGAGTATCTATTTGAATGTTTAAATGGAAGAATTTTGTAAATGGAATGGATTAGTGCTTAAGCACTAATATCTGAATAAATCCAAATTTACAACAGGAATACAAACCTGAGGTATTCTCTTTGCATATGTACAATCCAAATAATTCTGTGCAGACAAGATGATGATAGGACTTTCTTCTTTAAACACACTGCTGGCTAAATGAAGTAAGAAATATGCTAATATTAACCTTTTGCTAAATTGAAGCATTTGTGATAACTGTGTACCTTCCAACAACAACAAAAAAGGCATCAAGGAAAGTTTAAGTTTGGTACTTTAAAATTTTGTTTGTGTAAATCAGAGTAGAAATAAATTCCTCCCTTTTTTTCCTCTAGCCCACTTACATTGTAATTGAGCATATTTGGTGTTTCTTGTCAATAGACATATATTGAAAAATTATTATATCCAGAATGCACTGCTTTCATATCAACAATCAGTGCACTCTTTCATATGACAATTGTTTAAAAATTTTACTTGACTTTTGCTTCTAACTTTGACAGAGTAGTTTCCTCTCCCATGAAAAAAATTATTAAACTGGAAAAAAAAATGTATGCAATGACTGTTTTCAGGCACTGAAAGCTAAGCATCATGGAAAAGACACTGAGAGAAGGAAAACACAAAAACACAGTGGCCTAGGCTTCCTTTCGACTTTAAGAAACAAGAAAAAGCAAGGAAAGGAAGTCTAAATTAAGTACAAGAAGCAATAATATAAGAACAGAAATTAATGTAATAAAAATAGAGAATATCAACAAGGCCTAAAGTTGGTTCTTTGACTAGGGTAGTAAGCACATAAGGAAGAACATGAAAATTACCATTATGAAGAATTAAAGATGGGAGATTGCTACAGATTCTATGTATAATAAAATTAAGGAAATATACTAAATTATGCCAATAAATTCAACAACTATCATGAAAATTCTTTCAAAAAATATAGTTTATCAAAAAGTTCTATATTTTTAAAGCATTGGTTCTCAAAGTGTGGTTCCTGGACCAGTAGCACCAGCACCACTGGAGAACATGTTAGAAATGTAAACTCTCAGGTCCCACTCCAGATCTACTAAATTAAAAAGTCTAGGAGTGGAATTTACCAATGTGTGTTTTAGCAAGTTCTAAAGGCGACTCTTAAGTATCATAAAATTATTTTTAATAACATGGATGAATCTAGAGGATATTGTGCTAAGTAAAATAAGTCAGTTATAGAAAGAGAAATGCAGTAATTCTACCTATATGAAGTATCTAAAATAATCAAGAAGCAGAGAATAGAACAAAGTTGCCATGGGCTGAGGGAAGGGGAAATGGGGAACTGTGCTCAGTAGATAAAAAGTTTCAGTTATACAGGATGAATAAACTCTACAGATCTGCTGTACCATATAGTATTATGCATTTCAAATATGTTAAGATAATAGATCTCAAATTGAGTATTTTTACTACAAAAAAATAAATAAATAATAAATAAGCAGCAGAACACAAGGAAATTTTAGAGATAATGAATATGTTTAGTACTTTGACTGTGATAATGTTATGTGTATGTTTTCGTATGTCTCAATTATACCTCAATAAAAGTGTTTTTTTTAATGTGGAAAACCACTGTATTAAATAAATTTAATTACAGAATTTTCCAACAAAGCAAAAAACAGGCCCATATGTTTTACTAATAAACTCTACCAAACATTTAAGAAACAAATACCAATTTTACATCAATTCCTTCAGGTAACAGAAGAACAGGAAACCTTCCAAATTTGTTTTAGTAAGTCCATTTTAACCTCAATACCAAAACCTAACAAAGTAACAGAAAGTAAAAATGTTCAGAACAATATCCATAATGAGTATAAATATAATTGCAAAATTCCTCTTCAAAATTATTAGCAAATCAAATCTAAAAAATATGTATTAGTTTCCTATTGCTGTTATAACAAATTACTAAAAACTCAGAGCTTAAAACAACTTAAGTTTAATATCTTACAATTCTGGGTGTCAGAAGACTTTCATCAAGATTGCATTCCTTTCAGAGGTTCTAGGGGAGAATCCATTTCCTGTCTTTTCCAGCTTCTAGAGACTGTCTGTATTCCTTGGATCATTGCCCCATATCACTCATGTTTCTGCTTCCTTGGTCATGTTCTTGTCTTTGACTCTAATCCTCCTGCCTCCCTCTTAAAAGGACCCTTATAATTATATTGAATCAATTCAGATAATCCAAAATACTCTCATCTCAAAATCCTTATTTTGATCACATCTTCAATGTGTCTTTTGCCATATAAGGTAAAATATTCACAGGTTTCAGGGATTAGGATGTGGACATCTTTAGGGTTATTAGTCTGGCTGGAGCAATATATAAAAGATTACATGTCATTAAAGTAGAGTTTATCTCAGGATTAAAATGATGGTTCAGCATTTGAAAATCAATTCGTCCATTTTATCAGCAGGAAAAAGGGAAAAATATATATGACCACATCAATGCATGCAGAAATATAATTTGGTAAGTCAAAGCCATTCATGATTTAAAAAACCAAAACCAAAAAAACAACCATGCCAACACACTAGGAAGAAGGATGAGAAAAGATTTCTCCATCTAATAAAGGGATGTATGAAAAACCTACAGTTAACATCATACTTAATGGTGATATACTGAATGCTTTCCTCCTATGTTGGTAATATGGCAAGGATGTGCATACCCAAATGCTTTTATTTAACATTGTACTGGATATTTGACCTAATGTAATAAAAAAGAAATAAAACACATGAAGACTGAAAAAAATTTATTTTCAGATGACATGACTCTTTATACAGAAAATCCCAAGTAATCCACAAAGCAATTATCGGAACTGTTAACTCAATTTAGCAAAATTGAAGAATAAATAGTCAATATATAAAATCAATTGTATTTTGGGACCCCTGGTTAGCTCAGTTGGTTGAGCATCTGAGTTGGGCTCAGGTCATGATCTCATGGTTCATGAGTTCGAGCCCTGTGTCGGGTTCTGTTTGACAGCTCACAGCCTGGAGCCTGCTTCAGATTCTGTGACTCCCTCTCTCTTTTCCCCTCCCCTGCTCATGCTCATGCTCTGTCTCTCTCTCTCAAAAATAAGTAAACATTAAAAAGAAATTAAAATCAGTTGTATTTCTATATACTATCAGCAGACAATGGGAATAAAATTTTAAAAATAATCAATTTACAATAATGTGAAAAAACATAAAATTCATAGGAATCGTTTATCAAATATACATAAAACTTCAGCAGTAAAATGCAGAACACTTCTGAATGTAATTAAAGAACACTTAAGGAAATAGCCTTCATGCTATTATACTAGAAGACTTCAGATGTCAATTCTCCCCAGACAGGTAGATAGATTCAACATAATTTCAGTCAAAATTCTAGCAGGCTTTCTTGGTAAACACTAACAAAGTGAGCCTAAAAATATTGGTAATGTCAAGGATCTGGAATTTCCAAATGACTTCAAAAAGAACTATTTTGAAGACAACCTTATTTAAAAACTCACTATAAAATTTCATTAAGAGATTAAGGAGAACCTGCATGGCTCAGTTGGTTAAGCCTCTGACTCTTGGTTTTGGTTCAGGTCATGATTTCATGGTTTGCAAGTTCAAGCCCCGCATCAAGCTCTGTGTTGACAGCATGGAGCCTGCTTGGGATACTCTCTCTCCCTCTCTTCCTGCCCTTCCCCCACTCATGCTGCCTCTCTCTCTCAAATAAAATAAACTTAAGAAAAAGAGATTATGGCATTGGCATAAGGACAAGAACAATGGAACAGAATAGTGAGATTAGAAATAGATCCATTGATATAGTCAACTGATTTTCAACAAAACATCAAAGTAATTCAATGGGGAAAAGAA
>CM053560.1:50068715-50148837 GCA_028646485.1 Cryptoprocta ferox
CAATGATATACAAGTTAGTGGCAGTTATCATACCTAATGTCCAGATCTTGGTTTCAAAATATCATTTTTTCACTAAGAGGAAGCAGGTTTCTTGGCAAAATAGCTAATTTTAAGGGTAGTATAGAGTAAGTAGAAGATGAGCGTGGAGTTTATCTTGAGCTAAAAGCAGTAGAAGCTATCAAAAAGACACAGGAAGCATCTTGAAGGGGTTTCCATTGCCAAACCTGGAACAAATTAAGCAAAATAAATAATTACGGCCATCAATTGTTATCCTTAGAATAAAATAAGATTCCATGATTCTGTGGAGAATTATGTATGTGTATATATAATATATACAATATGTAATACATTATATATATATATATATATATATATATATAATATCTCACATACAGAAGGGAAATTTCTTCCTTAGGGTACAATGCCACCTAATAAGAAAGAAGGAATTATGGAGTTAGAAAAATCATTAATGGATACTATAAATAGTGGATAACAGTTTGATGAGATGAGTTGATTTGTAGAGTCTTAAAATATCTGCTCACCAATTAAATTAAAAAGACTAACCATATGAACAAAGCCAACATCACTAATATTGGAACAAACTGACACCACATGTGTCCTAATAGGATACACTGAGAGGGGCAAAATATCACTTTTGTGGAATTCCTGCCAAAAACTCGTAATCTGAATCTAATCATAGAGAAACTCAGACAAATCCAAATTGAGGGAAATTCTGACCAATATTCTTCAAAATGTGAGTCAAGAAAGACAAAGATGGGCTGAGAAAGAAGCCCACTAAAGGATATTTAAAAGGTATAACAAATGCAAAATTTGATCCTGGGTTGGATCCGGAGCAAGAGGAGTAAGGAAACTGATCACACAGAAATGTAGTATGTAATGTATATTAGATAATACTATGCCAATACAAAACTTCTTATTTGAAATTTATTCTGTAGCTATGTAAGGGAAAAGCCTTAGGAAACACATACTGAAGTATTCAGGAGTAAAGGGGCACTATATCTCCAATTTACTTGCAAGTGGTTTAGGAAAAACATAACTGTATTAAAAGCTGCATTTGCATGTGCGTGTATGAGTGTGTGTGGAGAGAGAGAGAGAGAGAAGAGAGAGAATGATAAAACAGTTAAAAGTGGAGCAAAGTATAAATATATGTTAAGTCTGGTAAAAGTATATACTTTTATTTTACTGTTCTTACAATCTCAAACTAGGTTTTAAATTATGTAAAAAATCAATTACAGAGAAAAATCGTATTGCATGAAAGAGCTGTGTATAAGAAAAATCTTATATGTGATATAAAAAAATTGGTGGCCTAAAAATTCTTTGTAATAGATAACTGAAGGAATTTCTGAACACTGAGACAGTACAATACCACACTAGTTGATGAAAAATGCTCAGGAAAGTAGATTTATAAAAAAGACAATGCCAGTTCCATAGGAATAAATTTAAGATTTAAATTATAGTCTATATGATAGAGAAATACATATATAGGTAATAATTTTTACTATTTAGTCTTTGATAAGTACTTATTTTTAAAGTGAAATTTATGAGCAAGATGAACTATTTTACTCAACTAAATTTTGCTAGGACCAGTTAAGATTTAACATTTCTGTTATTTTTATTCACAATGATTATGAATACAGGCACTGATCAATGAAACTACTATTTATCCCAGAAATGAATTAACTTTTATCTAAATGGGCAGTATATAGGTCCATCTCTAAGCAATGTACAATTTAGAGTGAACAATAAAATTATATTTTGCCTCCATTTTACACAGAAGCCCAATTTTATTAGGCTTTCAATTGCCTTTACACATCATTACCCTGCTGGCTAAGTCACTAGCCCATGAATTTCAAAGCAATGCATGGGATTTCACCATATAACTCCTACCGACAAAATTCTTGCTTTGTGCAATGAAACTATAGGGTTCACAGAATTTGGAAATAGAAATGTCTCACTGGTCATCCTGCCCATTACTTTGAAAGATTATTATTCATTAGATGGACTTTATTCCCAAATGGTTTACCCAGTCAGGCTTTTAACAACTCTACCACTACTACTTTCTCTGCTGACTTCTAAAGACTGTTTTATAATGCCCTATGGATTTCTTTATAGCCTACATGTATATTTTCTACAAAGAATTTAAAGAGTAAAGTATCAAATTTTCATGTGTCACCATCTAAACTGAATTTTTCCATTTATTTCTTCAATATATTTTCTTCTTTCTACGAGTCTCACAAACTTTTGTTCAAATTTAGACTATGAGCAAAAGACACATAATGGTCTGTGATTTGGCTGCTCAAGGAATAAATGCCATAGAGATAATATGGTTGTAAATATTTAAACCATTAAGAAGAGTTCCATTAATCACTATTCAAAAACTCAACATCATAACAATATTGTTCCCTAAAGTAAAATCTCACAGCAAAATCTATTTTAATTTAATATGTAATAGCTCAGATAAATAAGCTACAAAATGAAGCTTAAGTTTTCTCAAAAGCATAATTTATTGCAAAGGTAATAGGACCAATTTTTATTTATATCAGTTATATTTTGGCATTACCAGCACTGTGGAAACTGTCTTTCTTCTTATTTAGATCTTGTTTTCAGAAATTGGTTTCACACATCGTTTTGAGATCAGGGATTATGATCACCACCAAAGCATTCTAAGACAGCTATGAAATATAGGATATCCTACTCCTTAAAATATATAGAAATTTAGTCTCTGTATTTCTATTCCATTTTCATATTAACAATATAAATAGAATATTGTGATTATGTTTGGAAAATACTTGTGCTTTCTGTGAACACTTGAAATTAATCTAATTATCTGGTTGTCATTTTTAATCACGATGAAATATTTATTTTTAAGTGTTTAAATAATTAATAATTCAATTAATTTCTATAAAATATTTTTTACTTAATACATAAAGGATATCTCAATAAATTCCAAAAATCAAAAATACAAAATACATACTTTGACCAGAGTGCAAATGAAATAATACTCAAGAGAAAAAAAATGAAAGAGTTAATCATGTGTGAAATGAAATAAGAACAAAAACATTTCCCTGACTTTTAGATAAGAAAAAAGTTAAAAACTCAGGAACTTGTGACGAAAGTTTCCATAAAATTTATATTTTTAATTGGTAAATATATAATTGTGATTATAAACAAGAAGAACCCTCAGTTAATAAGAAAATATTACAAATATCCAAAAATAGAAACAAATGAAAGGCATCACTGTATTGTTCAACTGCAACTTCAAGAATTCTACCAAAGAATATAAGGCCAAATTAAGAAAAATCAGTGTTTTAGGAAAGCCAAGACACTGAAATAGAAGCAGCAAATACAATTTTCAGAACTTATACCTAAGGAAAGAGACCTAATAATCATAATACTAATATAAAAAAGTGCATTTAATATTTGCACAAAGATAAAGAAGACAGCATATTTATGATGCAGTACAGTGTTAAAAAGCAAAACAAGTTACGAAAAATATGTTAGAAAGCTATAAATTTACATATATACATATGTGTACATATATATGTGTATGTACATATATATGTCTATATACATATATATAATTTTGAAATACAAATCTCCTTAGATTTTTAAATGTTAGAATGGAAATAGTAAAAGAGTTAGTGTCTTTAAAGTTCAACCTGAAAAATTATCTTCAAAATCATATATCACATTAATACCATAAAATTAAAGTTGAATAATGAGAAAAGCATCAAAAATTTTAAGATCTAATGAGATTTTTTTTTAAAGGAGCTCTATAATTTTGGCAACCTCAAGAAATGCATTGACTTTTTATGAAAAACAGAGCCTGAAGTGACTTCCCAGGGAAAGAACTAGGGAATAACCATTCTTCTCCCTCCCTATATCTTCAGTTCTTACTTGGGCAAAATCAATTTGAAGACAGAGACCATGTAAATCCTACTGACGTACCCACACAGGTCAGCTTCCTGGGTCAGAGAGCACCATGGAGAAGGAAAATAAGTGTATCAGGGGAGGCAAACCAATTTTCACACAATAACTTTTATCTTACTCTAATTGGGTTGCCTTTTCCTTGTTGATTTGCAGGATATAAATTATTTTTATTTTCTCCCAGTTTATGCCTTACCCTTTTATTGTCTTTGTGGTTTCTTTGGATCCATAGAAAAATTAAGTTTTTATATCATTAAACTTATCTTTACCTCTACATTGTTTTTCTACTAAGTCATTTTTATGCAATATTCTTTATAATTCTCACAGCAAACATATGTTGTACATACAACTGTTTTCCTCATTTTATAGATAAGAAAAAGTCTTAGGACAAATAATTCACCTAAAAGTCCCATTCAGACATTATGGATCCAGAGCCTACAATTTTACCCATATCTTACCTACCATGCTATATGCCCCTTGTTGAAAATTTTTGTGTACATAGCTGTACACTTGTATATGTCTCTAAGTTAACTCCTAGATTTAGACTTACAAAACTGGATTGTGTCCATTTGAAATTGTGATGGATACTGGCAAATTTCCTTTCCAATCTTTCTATCTCCTTGCCACCCTTGAGTACCAACACGTAAAAAAAATTATGCCAATCTTATAAATTTAAATGCTATCATGATATTCTCAATATGCATGCATTTAATTATGAATTAGGTTTTAGCATATCAAGGTTTGGGGCATTGGTTATTTTCCCCTCCAGAAACTTTTTTTTAACTTAGATTTTAAAATTTTTATTATTTTCATTTTTTAAATATTTTTAAGTAGGCTCCTTGCCCAACATGGGGCTTGAACACACAACCCTGAGGTCAGGAGTCACATGCTCTACTGACAGAGCCAGTCAGGCACTCCTGGGACTTTTGAAAGTACTTCTTTCTTCTTCTCCTACATTGCTATTTGTCTTTTTCAAAACAGTTTGAAAATTAAAAACATTTTCCCCTTTTAATTACCTAAAGTACAATGTTCCCTCAATTGACATTTTGCTTTTGTCTTCAGATTGTTTGTGGTTTTCAAGAAATAAGAGGTAAAATTTTTATATAATTAAATATATTATTATTTTCTTTAATAGTTTTATGGATTCTGTGATATGTTATTGTTGCTATTGCAAATGGTGCTTTTTATTATATTTTAACTGATTATTATTTACTATTAGGCATATATTTAAAAATAGTAATTATATACCCATTCCCCTAATTGTTTTTATAATTTCTTATAGTTTTTTCAGTGGGTTCTCCTGGGTATAAAGATATAAATCATATATTTTGAAATAATTAAGGGGCACCTGAGTGGCTCATTCAGTCAAGTGTCCACCTTTTGATTTCACCTCAGGTCATGATCCCGGGGTCGTGAGATCGAGCCCCACATCAGGCTTTGCTCTGACAGCATGAAACCTGCTTGGGATTCTCTTTCTCCCTCTCTTTCTCTCTGCCCTTCCTCTACTCGTGCTCTCTCTCTCAAAATAAATTAACACTTAAAAGTAAAAATTTTGGGTTTTTTCCCATAATTATATCCTAAATTTTTATACAAACTAATTGCATGACATTGTAATTTTGGAATAATGTTAACTGATTATGGAAATAAGTCATACTTTTTAATTCTTATTGTAATGGGAATTCTTCTTTTAACCCTGTGAACAATCTTCTAATTCAATATACATTTCAATATTTAGTCTGAATTGATCAGTATCTTTTTACAAAGAACTTTTAACAAAAATAGATGCAATTGTTTCTCAAATGGCTCATTAACACTTGTAGAGATAATTATTTTCATGTATTAACAGTGTAAAGTACCCAGATACATTTCTATATGTTGCATCATCCTTGCATTCCATGAAGAGATTCTAAAATAAACATTGTTTATTATAGTGAAAAAGTGAAATCCAATGTTTTATAAGTAGAGTAATGATATAGGTATTAAAGTTATTCCTTTCTTCTATAAGCTTTTATTAAAAAATATCAAGGGACGCCTGAGTGGCTTAGTTGGTTAAGGGTCCAACATCAGCTCAGATCATGATCTCATGGTTCATGAGTTCGAGCCTGATGTCAGGCTCTGTGCTGACAGCTCAGAGCCTGATACCTGCTTCAGATTCTGTGTCTCCCTCTCTCTCTCCTTCTCCCACTCATGTTCCATCTCTCTTTCTCTCTTAAAAATAAATATTTTTTAAAAAATTTTAAAAATCAAAATATAGAGTTACACAGGTAATGAAAATTATTTATTTAAACTGATTTAATACTTACTGTCAATCACAAACTGTTTTACGAATATCAGTTCATTAAATCCTCACAATTCTATGATGCAGCAGATAGCTTAAATAATTGAAGATAATACAGCCAAAGGTGGCAGAGAAGGGATTCAAATCCAGGAACATAACATCAAAAAAGCCATATGTGAAAGGCTCACAGCTAATATCATCCTCAAAGGGAAAAACTGAGAGCTTTCACCCTAAGATAAGGAACATGACAAAATGTCCACTCTCACTGCTGCTGTTTAACATAGTGTTGGAAGTCGTAGCTTCAGCAATCAGACAACAAAATCCAATAATGAGACCCAATTTTCAATTGCATACAAAACCATAAAATACTTAGGAATAAACCTAATCAAAGAGTTAAAAGATCTGTATGCAGAAAACTTTAGAAAACTTAATGAAAGAAATTGAAGATGACACAAAAAAATGGAAAAACATTCCATGCTCATGGATTGGAAGAACAAATACTGTTAAAATGTCAAATATTACTCAAAGCATTCTACACATTCTATGCAATACCAATACCAATCAAAATTGCACCTGCATTCTTCTTAGAGCCAGAACAAACAATCCTAGCATTTGTATGGAACCACAATAGACCCTGAATAGCCAAAGTAGTATTGATGAAGGAAACCAAAGCTGGAGGCATCAAAATCCCGGATTTACAAAGAGTAATCATCAGGACAGTATGGTATTGGGACAAAAACAAAGAACAATGGAATAGTATAGAGAACCCAGAAATGGACCCACAAATGTATGGCCAACTAATTTCTGACAAAGCAGAAAAGAATATCCAATGGGGGTGCCTGGGTGGCTTAGTTGGTTGAGCGTCCAACTTCAGATCACGGTTTGCAGGTTCGAGCCCTACATTGGGCTCTGCTGACTGCTAGCTCAGAGTCTGGAGCCTGCTTCAGATTCTGTGTCTCTTTCTCTCTCTGCCCCTCCCCTGTTCACGCTCTGTATCTCTCTGTTTCTCAAAAATAAATAAACGTAAAAAAAAAGATTTAAAAAAAAGAATATCCAATGGAAAAAAGACAGTTTCTTTAGCAAATGGGACTGGGAGAACTGGACAGCAACATGCAGAAGAATGAAACTGGACCACTTTCTTACACCACACACAAAAATAAATTCAAAATGTATGAAAGACTAAATGTGAGGGAAAAAAAAACATAAAAACCTAGAGAAGGCAACAACAACTTTGACCTCAGCTGCAACAACTTCTTACTCAACATGTCTCTAAAGACCAGGGAAATAAAAGCAAAAGCAAACTATTGGGACCTCATCAAGACAAAAAGCTTCTGCAGTGCAAAGGAAACAATCAACAAAACTAAAAGGCAACCAATGGAATGGGAAAAAGATATTTGCAAATGACATATCAAATAAAGGGCTAGTATCCAAAATCTATAAAGAATTACCAAACTCAACACCCAAAAAACAAATAATCCAGTGAAGAAATGGGCAGAAGACATGAATAGACACTTTTCCAAAGAAGACATCAAGATGGCCAGCAGACACATGAAAAAATGCTCAATATCACTCATCATCAGGGAAATACAAATCAAAATCACATTGAGATACCACCTCACACTGGTCAGAGTGGCTAAAATCAACAACTCAGAAAACAACAGGTTTTGGTGAGGATGTGAAGAAACAGGAGTCCTCTTACACTGTTGGTGGGAATGCAAACTGGTTCAGCCACTCTGGAAAATAGTGTGGAGGTTCCTCAAAAAATAAAAATAGAAATACCCTATGACCCAGCAATAGCACTACTGAGAGTTTATCCAAAGGATACTACAGTGCTGATTCATAAGGGCACATGTACCCCAATGTTTATAGCAGTGCTATCAACAATAGCCAACTTATGCTTCTCTTCCTCAGCTCCATTAGTCAGAAAGACCATTCTTCTCTCCTGCCATAAAACTACTTACTTTTATATTCTGATCTCAATTCCATCAATTATCTATGACATAAACTCACAAAGCTTAAATTTTCAATCCAATATCTTTCTCTAAGCCAATACAATAATTTTGTTTATTGCTGAATTCTAAAATTAATTCACAAATAATCAGTTTTATAGAGGTTAATTTGATGTCAGTATAGGCAATTTGAAAAATAAATATTAAAGAATGAGATCAAAATGTTTTTTATTGAAATATACTTGACCTATAACATTATGTAAATTTAAGGTATACAACATGCTTGATATATTTGTATATTGTAACTGATTGCCTTGCAGCAATAGTCAGCATCTCTATCATGTCACATAATTATCATTTCTTTTCTGTCATGAAAGTAAGTAAGATCTAGTCTTTTAGCAAGTTTGATGACTATAATGTAATATAGTGATTATATTAACTATACTGTACATTAGATCTCTACGATTCATTTATCTTTATTTGCAAGTTTGTATCCTTAAACATCTCCCCAATTCCTCCTTCCTCTATCCCCTGGTAACCACCATATTACTCCATGTTTTTATAATGTTGGCTTTTTTAGATTCTACATATAAATGATAACATATGGTATTTGTCTTTATCTGACTTATCTTACTTAGCATAGAATACTCAAGGTATACTGTGTTGTCACAAATGGAAGGATTTCCTTCTTTCTCCTGACTAAATAATATTTCATTGTGTTTATAGATTGATCGATCAATAGATAGATAGATAGATAGATAATAGACACCACATCTTTATCCATTCAACCTCTGATGTGCACTTAGGTTGTTTCCATATCTTGGATACTGTGAATGGTGTTGCAACAAACATGGGAGTGATCTCTTCAGTATCTCTTTGAGATCTTGTTTTCATTTTCTTGATTACACACACAAAAGTGGAATTGCTGGATAATCTGGTAGATCTATTTTTATTTTTATTTTTTGAGGTAACTCCATACTGTTTTCTGTAGTTTCTGAACCAATTAACATTCCCACCAAAAGTGTACAAAGGTTCTCTACTTTCAACAACACTTATTATCTCTTGACTTGATAATAACCATTTTAACAGGTGAGAAATAATATTTCATTGTGATTTTGATTTACATATTCCTGACATTTAGTGATGTTAGGTATCTTTTCATGTACCTTTTGGCCATTTGAATTTGTCTTCAAAATCTACAATTCCACCACCTAGATAAATATTATATTTATAAGGCTGATTGTCCTCAATTTGAGTATCAGTATATAATCAGTTTGACTTCCTACTGGCTCAAAATAACATTGTAGTACTTTCAGTTTCCATTTTCATATAACTTTAGCAATTATTAAATACTGCATTATATAGATATATCAGAATTTATTTTAAAACTCTCATATTGTTGGACATCTGGATAATTACTTTTTTCTTATTATAAATCAATATTACAGAATCATTCTATCTTTCTAGATTCTACTTTTGCATATACTATTCTCTCCCCCTATGATTCTTTATTTTCCTACCTGAAAATCTCCTACTCACCCTTGAATATGCAGCCAAACTATCAGTTTTGACCATTTATAAACTATTTTTATAAATGCAATTATTCTCCCTCAGTCTTCTATATAAATTTGTTTATGACTTTGCTATGGCATTTATCATTTTGTGTTACCATTAATCTCTCTGAATGCCAAACTCTGTGAGACTACACTATCAGTTTTATTAGCAATTCTGTCTTAGTCATTGATGTTTTCTCAGTACCTACTACAGCATCTAATACACAATGGAATATCAAAAAAATTGTTCAATTATTAAATTAACAAATAAATAACTGAATAAATAAATGATTGAACAAGGAAAGGAAACATGAATTTTGGTAAACCTATTTTCACTTTGGAAAACACTTATATACAAATAGTTTATATTAAAAAATGAATAGAAAGATGGCAGAGGATCATATTGACAAAAGCTATATGGGTCCTCAAAGATGTTAGATTTATTTGTAGGTAATAAGGAGGCAAAAAAGGGGTAAGCAGGTTAGTGCCATGAGTATCATGAGTTTATCTTTACCATCATTTTTGTATTCACTACTTATCCACTTCTCATAAAGATCTTTTTAAATCTTACTTACATATTCATAGGATGGACCACTACATACATAATGATATGGAAATAGTATATATTCAATATTGTACATATATATAGGAATACAAAACTAGCTAAGTTCAAGTTCCATCACAGAGGAAAAAAGGATCTAGTAACTCAACATGATTTTATGATAATTAATAATAGTAATGGCAACTGGAATTGCCATTTACTGGATGCCTTCACTAAAGAGACAATAATTGTTACCCAAAAATATCCATGTAAGTAACTTGTTACAAATAATATTAATCCCAATTATAAAGGTAAAATATAGATTTAGAAGGAATAAGTAAAATACACAGAGCTCTAGAATTAAAAAATGGTGGAACTAGAATTCAGACTGGAATCAAATGTCTGACTCTAAAGTCAACTTTTCATTCCTAATGGTAAAAATATGGCACTAACCTATGTTTTACATATCTCTTACTATAATAGCATGTTTTCTCTTAGAAGTAAATTAGTTAGGAGTGCCTGGGTGACTCATTCAGTTGGGCATCTGACTTCAGCTCAGATTATGATCTCACAGTTTGTGAGTTTGAGCCCCATGTCATGCTCTATGCTGACAGCTCAGAGCCTGGAGCCTGCTTCAGATTCTCTGTCTCCCTCTCTCTCTCTGTCCATCCCCCTTTCATTCTCTGTCTCTCTCTCTCAAAAAAAAAAAAAAATCTCTCTCTCAAAAAAAAAAATAAACTTGAAAAAAAATTTAAAAAGAAGTAAATTAGTTATAGTCCTTTCAACAAATAATTTCAAGATCAAGAAAATAATTTCTGAGAAAATAATATAACTTTTCTGAGGTTGCAAATGAAAAAGTTTATTAAAAGAGTTAAAATTATCTTCGTTAAATGTCAAGTCACCTCTTAATAGCTATTAATTCAATAATTCTTTCATCTTGAAAAAGTAAAAGGGTAATTCCCTTTTATTGTTAGAAACTAACCCTAATGAGAGGTTGAAATAAGAACAGTTCATGGAGCAATTCCTTCTCCTGTCCTGACTCTGTACTGTCTTCAAGGTGAATTCAATTCTTCTACATGAAAGAGATGGAAATTATTCCCTGACGCCTTCCTCATGGATAAGAAAAATGTAAAGGTCTTAAGCATAGTTGGTACTTTCCATCAAGTAATTTTCCTGAGAATTTTGGAATTGTCCCTATTATCATTGCACTAAGATAATTTAATTATGTGGCACCTTTATAATAAAGATTATATTTACAAAACTTCTTACGAAGAAACTATTGCAGTTGTGAATTAATAAAAATATTACAATTTTTGACTGCAAAAAAAAATCCTGGGAACTAGAGATATAAAATGCATAGTTTCTAAGAAAAGCTCTATATAGAGGGTCTACTGATTATGTACTATATTTATTATAGTTTTCCAAATAGTGTAAAGTCTTTTTGAATAACACTGCAGAAAATATTTTTATGCCAAAGCTCACTGTATTAGCTTTTCTATATGCATTGTTACATCACAAAATTACTGATGAGTTTTTTATGTAATCCATTTATAGAACATAATTATTTCAAGAGCTGATAGTCAAGCTATTCATCAAATCATTGATGTTGTGCTGGTCCCTTTTGAATACTCAAAAATCTACCCTTTTCACCCATTGTATGAGTTTTTTAAGTAAAGTCTGTACTCAAGTCTTATACTACTGAATGCGCTAGCAAATAGCTGCAACCTGCTGATTCTGTAGGTATTTTATGTAAGAATTTGCCAAACATTCCCTATAGAAATCCTTTTCTTAAATGTGATGGGGGCTTTGGGAAAATCATTTTAAAATCAAAGTTGTTTCCCTGTGTTCCAAAGTGAATGACTTTTTAATTCCCTAATGCGAAATACCCTTTTGTGGGTTCTGAATAATGCCTTTCTAAGCAGTGCTTGTAATTATGCTCAAGCATCAGTGGAAAAGAAGAAAATAAAATCAGACAATGAGAATAAAATGTCAGAGCATTAAGCTGTCAACATATTTATGTTCCCAAGATTATTCACATTAGGACATTACATTTAAAGACCAAGGTAAAGTTCAGTGAGAGCTGTTAAGTTTTCAAATTTCTGTCAAAGCCTTTAGGAAATGAAATAGAAAAATGTATTGTTTTGGCTTAGAATCGCTTTGTAAAATGAAAGCTTTCAAGGCTTTCAAGTTTAGACCTTCACAAGAACAAACTGTTCCCCTGAAATTGCATCATCTTTCCTTTTTCTGACCCTTATGTCACCTGCTTCTCCCTATTATTGCAATTCTAATAAAATTCAGCAAGTTGATAATAGAGCAACACCTTTATAAAGCAGGATTGCTCACTCAGGAAAAGTTAACAGATGAGGACAAAAGGGATTATATTATAATTTGTTAATGTATTTTCTTAATCATCATTTAATAAAGACACTGAAGTATAGAAGTCCTTCTATTCCTTAAAAAAATCACTACCCAGTATGTACTAAAATGAATATATATTTTCTACATGAAAGAGGAAAAAACAATCTAGCCCAATCTTACTGTTTCGATTTATCTTCCATGAGCTTATACATAAATGTTGAAGATGTGTATATCTTGACACACACAAGCATACACACAAACCTTAAAATATATTTATAAAATAATATTTTGCAAAGTGAAGTCACTATCCTCCTAAAACAATAACATTTGAGAAATTTTTTCCTAAAGGCATAAGAGAAGAGAGTGGAGAATTCACTGTAGGAGAACTGAGGACATCAGAGAGATTCCTGTCTCTAATTCCATTACCTTTTAGCATGATTTGGGACAAGTAAGTTGATACCAGTATGTCATTGCTCCACCCAATCAATGTACAATGAAGGAGCTTATACTAATCAGAGGTGGCAAATAGTTTTTTCTTCATCAAACAATTCTGAATTGATGGAAGTGGTTACATGAAGTACATGTTGAAAATTAATCAGAGGTTATGGGACTTTAAAACTGAGAAGGTAAGAATGTGAAGCATTATTAGAAACATCTACGTTAATCATGGGATGGGTAAATTTTGACATCTATGCTTGAACTTAACCATCCCTAGGCTACACGGCAGCCAAATCTCTCCTAGAGATGTCTATAAATATAGTAGCTCTGTATATGTGCTTTAAGGACAGCAATAGGGAAAGAGAGAAGGTGAACGTATTAGGGCTCCAATCATACAAACACACACACACACACACACACAGAGAGAGAGAGAGAGAGAGAGAGAGAGAGAGAGAGAGAGAGAGATGTTTCAATCAGTAAACCTTTTTGGAAAAATTTTTCTTTCAGGCTACTTTATACATTGTTCTTTTACATTAAGTTCTCAGTTCAAAGTTATTCTACTGCACACATAACACACTAATACTTTAAATCATTGCATCAGGATAAGAATAAATTATTTTTGTGAAAACATAGCATATTCTCATAAGTGGATGCTATGGAAAACAACTGTATGTGAATGAAAAGATTTAAGCTCTCCCAGCTCCCAAAGCCTGAGGTAATTAGAGAGAAATTCTGAAGGAAAGATGTCAATTCATCTCTCACTGCATGAACGGACTATAAAGTCTAACCACTCTTCTTCCCACAATCCTCTTAAAATTAGAGATTATCTTTCCACTGACAACACCGGAGGACCTGGATTTAACTTTATTATGCATTTTGGCAAATTACTTAATATGTGGTGCCAGAAGTGGAATTAATGAGTAATCCTCAAGAAAAAAAAATGAATCTTGAAGCTAAGAGCTGAGACTACAAGTTTGTGCCATTTTCTGCAGAGGGAGATTCTTCAAACCCTGAAAATGTGAAGTTCTTTAAAAGAATCAAAAGTTTCCTTTACACAAGAATATCAATAAATGGACAGATGAAGTACAGTATATTCAACCTCATTCTGTCACAAGAAATAAATCTGAAAGGAAAGACACTAAATAAGTTATGTTGATATTACAAAAGATAACTATTGGTACATAAAACAAGAGATCCTAATCTACTTTCTGAGGGAATTAAGAAGTTTTTTTTAAATGTCTATTTACTTTTGAGAGAGAGAGACAGACAGACAGACAAACAGACAGAATCTGAAGCATGCTCCAGGCTCTGAGCTGTCAGCACGGAGCCCAATGCTGGACTTGAACTCACAAACTGGAAAATCATGACCTGAGCCAAAATGAGTTGCTTAACCAACTGAGCCACCCAGGTGCTCCAAGAGGTTCTTAAGAAAAAGAAGATCTTAAGTATGAGGAGTTTACCAGATTAAAAAAAAAGATAGAGAAGAATATATTCAGATGAGGAAATCATATGCCAAAAGTGATGGCAATAAGGAATAGCTTCTTCATAAGATAAATGGAAGAAACACAGGAATTAAGTGGAGCAAGTGGAGAAGGGAAGAGTATTCCAAGAAATGAGACTGTTGACAAAGAGATCTTATCATGGAGAAATTTGGAATGCTGTTATGGGATTTCAACTAAAGCAATAGACAAATTTTAAGCTATAAATGGACTTGACCAGATTTGTATTTTGTACATATCATCCTGGCTTCAACATAGATAGATGTCAAAAGTAGGCACTAGAAAACCCCTTAGAAGGTTACTGCAGTAGTTCAGGCAGGAGATAATAGACTTAGTTAGGGAGTAGTAATGGGTTTATAGATCCATATGAAATTGCAAATTTATTTTAAAAGCTGAGATTAAAATAACCTATGGACCCCACAGAAGAAAAGTTTTTTCTTATTAAACTTTGTCTTAACACTTGAGTGTAAATTGGGATAAATCATTTAATTTGTTTGTTCTTCTAAAACTAAAATAAATCCATAGGGCAATATAATAATAAAAATGTTAGCATCAAATATTCTAGAATCAAATATTATAAAACATGAGATTTAGTTTGAAACAGTAAATTATCAAGGTATACCCTTTTGCTTTCTGTATCACTATTAGAAATGATATAAATTTAGCCATATTTTTATCCTTATAAATCCTGAAAATAAGGGAATTGTGGGGGAAAATAGGTTATTATTCTGAGTGTCCTTTCCAGTTAATTTCAATTTTAAACTTTTTACACAAAGATATATGATATCTGTCATGATGCAAAAGCAAAATTACACTGACACTCCCTAAAATAATTGTTGTATTGTAATAAAATTAAACCAATGAGTATACATGCCTATAATATCATACATAGTGATGGATTAATTAAAAATCTTGTAATTATATAGTATAAATGTCTGAGTTGAAAAAACTTTTCAAAAAATACACATGGGGGGCAATTTTAGCAGCTGTATTTCTAAATCACCAACAGCAACTGGAAGCAATAGCACAATATTTGGCCATACTTATCTGCAATATAAAATCACAATGGGGAAAAGCTAAAAAAAAAATAGTTGATTTCAATCTCCTGCTGTCTTAAAGGCATTATCAAAAATATAGCATCTTGATAGGTAATATTCCACTATACCCCTCATTCTTGAGACCATGTCTGGCAACCACTTTTAAGAGGTATAGTGATATAACTAATATACTGTCTTTATCAGTGTGAGTTACAAAGCAAAGTCAGAGCACAAATCCATGACATCATAGAAATGTATCTTTCTTCTCAGTTCCAGATCCCTTCCTGTGATAAAGAGGCCTTCTTTCTATCCCAAGCCAAATATAAATAAGGATACTTATCATGTCTACAGTAGTCAGTCCTGCATATGTCCTCTCATAAAGGGAGGAAAATACCTTGTTTATCTTATGAGGGCCCTTGTTGTCTGCTGAACAGTTCCTAACTTACAGGGAACATCCCAACCTCACAGATCTTTATTGAAATACTCTTTCACTTTACAACAAGAGTTTTCCCCTAACTGTATCATAATCTGTGTCCATGTGGCTGCCGTGACTGTGTATGGAAATGAACCACAGTATCATCCCCAAACCTCTTTTCTGAACCAGCTCTTCACAAGACACTTTGAGCTGATTCTGTTATCAGGATCACCAGACTAGATTCCTCCTTACTAAAAAAGGATCTTTGCTGGCATTGCAGGCTTCTAATATTATTTCCTATCACATTTCCACAGTCGAGGCCACCTTAATCCAAAGAGATACTACAATAGCATTGAACTCCAAAGGGAAAATGGTCTCAGTTGTGGTTCTCCCAAAAGAGCCTTTAGTCTCTATGCAAATTTGAATATTACAATCTCAAAACTTTTATTTCTTGGATCTTCTATATGTATAAGATGTAATTAAATATAGCTAGTGAGCTGGAATTTCAGCCTCAGTACCTCATCCCAAAAAAGTTGGTATCCATTAACTGCTTATATGCATAATCACAATGAAACATGCAAATAGATAAATGGTTATTCAAAGGAACTCGATTCTTTTCTTCTAGAAATTGCTGCCAATTTCTCTTGTAAAAAATACAAATAATAATACCAAAAACAACAGCAGGAAGAGGACAGGGACTCACCTATTTTAGTCACCTTTTTAATTCTAAAACTTATGTTATCTGAAGGTTCACAACAAGTGTTCAACAAATACTCAGTGGTCAACTAATTAGAACGATGTACATATGTTACAATAAATGTAATAATGTACTCCAAGTAAAATGTGCACTTACATTTTCATCTTTAAATTTTTAGCTAAGAGTAAAAAAATGCAATTTTATTAAAATGTTACCATTTTGAAGTTGAAGCATTTGGTTATAAGTATGTTTATAACAGTGGAATATCATAGATAGACAAGATTTGAGATCCTTTTTAAGGTGGTGATTTCTAAATGACAGTGAAACATGGAAAACTGGAGAAAGGGTGAAAGATCAGTCCTAAAAACGCATATCAGGATATCACCTGCATGTAGATGATAAAGAGCTGGCATTTACTTGGCAATGCAGACCAAGAGCCCTAGAAAAAGGTATGCCTCGGGGTGCCTGGGTGGCTCAGTTGGTTAAGCATCTGACTTCAGGTTGGGTCGTGATCCCAGGTCCGTGAGTTCGAGCTCCACATCAGGCTTTGTGCTGACAGCTCAGAGCCTAGAGCCTGCTTCAGATTCAGTGTCTCCCCTCTCTCTGCCCCTCCCCTGCTCATGCTCTGTCTCTCAAAGATGAATAAACCTGAAAGAAAGAAATGAAAGAAAGAAAGAAAGAAAGAAAGAAAGAAAGAAAGAAAGAAAAGAAAAGAAAGAAAAAGGCATGCCTCCTTGTAACCTGAGTAATATTATGCCCCAGTACCTTAGAATGTGACCCTATTTGACAATAGAGACAAAAGAGATAATTAAGGTTAAATGAGGTCATCAGTGTTGAGCTCTAATCCACTAAGACTGGTGTCCTTATAAGAAGAGACACCAGCTATGCACATACACAGAGGAAAGGCAATGTGAAGACACAGTGAGAAGACGGTCTCCAGAACTGTGAGAAAATAAATTTCTGTTAGAGAAAATAAATTTCTGTTAAGTCATATAGTCTGCAATATTGTTATGGAAGCCCTAACAGACTAATATACCACATTAGGCTGAATTTATGTGCACATCTCTCTTTTCAGGTAGACCATGAATCATAAAATAGTCATTCTGTTTTTTACTTTTTATTTCTAGCGTCTAGTATAGTGCCTATACAAAGTCCCTAGTAAAATTTTGATGAATGAATAAACTCTCAAAATCCTAACTGTGTATATTCCCTCTATGCATTGTCTTATCCTCTGTTCATCTTTTTCCAAGAGTTTAACTAAATTTTTCTCTAGGCCTTTCCTCTATTTGGAGTTCAGTTTAAATATTTCTTCCTGTCTTCTCTTCATTTCCAGTTGGCCATCACGACTTCACTTCAAATTGAACTTATCCATAACTAATTTAATATCTCTGCCTTCGCAAAACAGCTTCTCTTAATTCTTGTCTCCTTATCCTTACATTTGGAATTTTAATTTCATTTCATGTATCTTTCCACTGCATCCCACTGATGGTGGTATTTATACAAAATTTCTATCCAGATTGTAGACTTTGTCTTCCTCAGTATTTCTTTCAAATCAGCTCTTATGTGTATGTATACCATTGCAATGGCCATCTATCTAAGCTTTGTTCCTTCTGTTCCTCCTTTTCTCAAATGTTAAGATATCAATTTTATCACTTACATATTTAGCTGCATAGAATATCAAGGCCTATCAATAGATCTTAATAAATACCTACTAGGGTGCCTCAGTGGCTCAGTCAGTTAAGCATCCAACTCTTGATTTCAGCTTGGGTCATGATCTCATGGTTCATGAGTTCCAGACCTGCATGGGGCTCTGCACTGACAGTGCAGAACCTGCTTGGGATTCTCTCTCTCTCCCCCTCTTTCTCTGCCCTTCCACCATTCACCCTGTCTCTCTCTCAAAATAAGTAAATAAACTTAAAAAAAGCCTATGGATAGATATTAAAGAAAAGGGAACTAGGAAGGAGGTAACACTAGAATTTGTGGAGAGTAATGAAAAAAACTAAGCTCATAAATACAGGAATATGAATTGAGGAACAGAAAGGAACATACATTAGGTATATAAAAAAATGACAAAACATGGTAATGTCAAAGTAATTTCCACACTTAAGAATCATGATTACAAATCAATAAGAAATAAACTCTGAATGCAGTCAGTTTTCAGTTATCTGGAAATTAACTATCCATTGAGGATTATCTTCTATCCCCTCTTCCCAACACCAATCTTTCTCCAATCTGTTCACCATTTGTTTTTCATACAATCACAGGACAAGGCATAGTAACTGCATTAAACAAAGAGTGCACATCTCAGGAAATGTGGAGATTTGTTGTTGTGATTGGCTAGAAAAGATGTTTGAGGGATTATCTCTGAATTCCACTTATTAGTGGAACAGTTGACTTTGTAATAAAATAAAAGTTTATACCAAAATCAATAATTCTCAAATGTTATAAAATGCTATTCTGACTGAGGCTATCAGTTCCAGTTTCACGGAAAACGATTTCACATTATTTTCTCCTTGTCAATGTATTGACAATCTGACAATCTAAGCCATTTGTTAATAATATTGCATTGTATATTTGAAAGAGAGTAATCTTAAAATTTCCATAAAAAAAAAATGTAGCTATGTGTGGTGATGGGTGCTAATTAGACTTATTATGATGATCATTTTAGATATATACATATATTAAATTATTGCATTGTACACCTGAAATGAATGTTATATGTCAATTATATCTCAAAAACTATTAGCTTTTAAATAAAAATTTTAAATATATTTAAATAAAGTTTTAGTTTTAAAATTATCTTAGTGTTAGAATTAGTCAGCTGATTTTTTCCCCAAGTCTAAAGGGCAGCAGATCTCTGATGAGACATTTATTAGCATACAAGAACAAATGGATGTTACTTTATATGATCCCCAATGTTTATGAGGTAAGTTTCAGAACAAAATTTAAAGTTTAGACCTTCACAAGAACAAACTGTTCCCCTAAAATTCCAACATCTTTCCTTTAGATGTTGGCTTTAGAAAGGCAATAAGCAACCCATTTTAAGCATTCCTGGAGTTACCCAGGCTTTTATTTTTAACTGTCACTCATTTTCTATCTTTCAAATGCTGGTTTAGCTGATATGGATTTGGGTGTGTGTGTGTGTGTGTGTGTGTGTGTGAGAGAGAGAGAGAGAGAGAGAGAGAGAGAGAGAGAATCCATGAAAGGCAGAGTGAAGTGTTTCTTCTTTTAAAACAGTTTAAATACCAATTACAAAAATGCTGTACTTTGAGGGAACATTGAATCTTGAGTTGAATCTATTAATTTTTAATTTAATTAATTTAATTTGAGAAAGAGAGAGTGTGCATGAGCTTGGGAGAGGGGCAGAGAGAGAGAATCTTAAGCAGGCTCCACACTCACGTGGGGCTCAATCCCATTGACCCTGGGATCATGACCTGAGTCAAAATCAAGAGTCAGGTGCTCAACCAACCAAGCCACCCCCAGGTGACCCTAAAATCTATTATTTTAATATTTTTATCTACAATAACAAATAAAAAATAGGCTATATGAGTTCACCTGTTATTACTACCATGGCTTCCTCTCTAGGCATTGTTCTTCCAACTTTGATATTTTAACAGCAAAGTAATTTGTCATATAATTTCCTATTTTGTTAAAGTTTATATGAAATCTCCTTCAATGTATGCACATGAGGTGGATTGAAGTGGTGGCTGAAGATTGCATCTAGAGTTATTTCTGTTTAATTTTTTGTAACCACATTTTAATTTTTCCTGAACTCACCTTTCTAGAAACAGAAAATAGTGACCTGTACTCAAGTTGTATACAAATATTTCATTGACAAGTTAGGTCATCTAGATGTTCACTTGAACATCAGATAATTACATCTATACAGCGACTGTACACCGAAGATGAACTACCAGACAAGTTAGGCACTTCATCCAAGATATTTTTAGTTGTTAAGATATTATGGAAATAATTTTCATATTGATTCTCTTTACCCTTAGAAATAATTCACCAAATGTTTCTGGTGTTATATGAAAAATTATTTTCTTATCCTCCAATTAGACCATTAAAATTTTCACTAATAGTTCCCACATGTCAGAATAATTTGTTTGCTTAGCCCATTAGTCTGCAAATTTGAAATCATTTTGCTGACTCCTTTTTATCAGCCACCATTTACTTTTTTATTCATATCTGCTGCATGTCAGTACATATATTAGGCACCTATGCTTAAATAAACATTGTCAACACTCTGAGAAGAAGAATATATGTTAGCATTAATAATATACCCTAACATGCTATTTTATGTGACTATAGATTCCATTTTTTATCAGCTACTCTACAGCCTGAATTACTAAACCATTTACAGTGTAGACAGCATGAGGCCGGGTTTCATAGAGATTTCTTGAATAACATGGGCATCATGACACATTTATTAATAACTATGTACCCTGAAATAAGCAATGCCATTTTTGCACTATGTTCTCTGTAGTGTGAACAAATGAAAGGATTTTTTTAAAGCCATGTAGTACACACAGCATGCTCACTGCAGTAAGAATGGATTCATAAAGTGCACAAAGTTTAGACAAGTATGAAAAACATCTCCTACTTTGTAATCCCTGCTTTTCTATTCTTTAAACTTCCTCAAGAAAGATTGAAAAATACTTTTTTCACGATTGACATACCCCACATTTTTCCCCTCTTTTCTCTTACAGTGAGAATTTTCACAAAGAGTGAGAAAAGCATTTCTAATAAGTAGTGTGTTATTAGGGACAGCCCAATCTGTCCAAAAATAAATTGTAAAGTGCATATTATTTTTAAATGATTGAATAATTTAAGTCTTTTTTAAATCAAAGTAACATATTCAGTCACTAAAATTATATGTAGTCATAGTGTTTCCAAATGAAATTACAGGTGACAGAAGCTCTCTTTTCTGGGTTAAAAGTAACTTTACAAAATCCAACCATCATAACAAAAACATGCTTTATTAATCCTTAATAATCTGTCCTCTGGCCTTATGTCCTTCCCAAGTGCAAAATAAATTTAACCCTATTTAGGTTCCCAAGGTTCCCAAAAGTTCCCAAGCATCCCAAAAGTCTCATCCCATCGCAGCATCAGGTCAAAGTGCATAATCTAATCATCACATCTATTCAAAGTCCAAAACCTAAATCAGATCCAGGAACAGATTAGGCTTCTTCATTTAATCCATCAAGAACTGCTGCTGAGAAAAATTCCCCTCCATCTGTTGACATGTGAAACTAGAGGCAAGTTTTCTGACATTCCTAACATACAGTGAGGGGACAAGAGGTAACAGTTACAGATATTCCAGTTCAAAAATAGGGGAAATTAATGTAAAAAGGACATAATGGGTAAAAACTTCTGGTGTAAGATAAATTCCCAGGATGATGAACAATATATAGAAAAGTTGTTAGGAGAGTAAATCCTAAGAGTTCTCATCACACAAAAATGTTTTTTGTCTTTTACCTGATAAAAAATTTCCTAGTGGTTCCCAGCTCCACTTCCTGAGCTCTTGGTTCTGCCCTTTGAGTCATCTTTTTTTTTTCCATGAAAGAGAGCATATATTTGCTTCTGTCCAAAAATAAACTGTAAACTGGATATTGTTTTAAGTAATGGAAGAATTTGTCTTCTTAAATCAAAGATTTTCTCAATATCTTTAAGATCTGCTTAAAATTCCGCTATATGAATAAATCATTTTTTATTTATCCAGTCCACAGCAATGGTTCTTTTGATTACTGACTTTTCTTAATTATAAACAATGATGTAACTAGCACCATGTGTATGTATGTGTGTGTGTGATGATGCAAATATTTGTAGGATAAATTTTTTGAAATGAAATTGCTGTGATAAATGCTTTGCCCACTTAACATTTTAATGCATATTGCAAACTTATCCTCAAAATTATTGAAACCATTTATATTCCCACCTATAAGTCATAGGATTTGTGTCCTATAAACTGCAAAATTTTTCAAAAATCAATCTATTCTTTTCCAATATTATATAAGAATTAATATTTCACTATAGTCTGCATTTTAAACTACTAGTGAAGTTTAGCAATGCTATTTGTATTAGTTTCTTTGTAGACATGTGCATGTGTTTTGTTTACCTATCTTTGAGGTTGTTCATCTTTTTCATGTTGATTTATTTGAGTTTTTATAGAGCTAGCAATGTCATATATGTCATAAATATCTCCAAGCTTTTATTTCATTATTAACATGTTATACAAGTAAATATTTATTAGTATAAATATGTACAATTTACAGGATGTATTAAAAGGCCCTGGAGATTCTTCAAGGATCCTACTCTTCATAATATATTTTTCTTCACAGGGGAAACATTGATCAAATTTTTATTAAATAGGAAGCATTAAATCACAGTAGACAATATTGACTCTTCTTGATTCTAATGTTGATAGTTGTTATAATAAATTAACTTGAGCCATTCAATCTTATCAGTAAACTTTTGCATACTTATCTCAAGGGTCTGCTATTGAATTCGGCAAGAAACTGGGTCTTCAACAAAGAAGGACCACTGCAGAGCCTTGACAGAACATTGAATAGAATCTTGCATACTTGGCATTCCAATGTAAACTGACATCATTACCATAAGGGGGCCACAGTGAGATAGCAACATGAAATGAATCAGATTTCCCAGAACTCTTTGTAGTGTAAAAGTAGATGCTGTTATGAAACTAAACAGCTAAACCAAGATCTTAACAGGACAAGAAATAATAAAAAGGACTGAATTCACAGATGAGAAGAATTAACTGTGGTTGCTTTAGAACAATGTTTTAAAAAAAAAGTTTCCATCTCTTAATAAGCATCTATGGAAGTACTTTGCTTCTTCATGTATCTCTAAATCTTACTTTAGACATGTGTTTTTGTTTTGTTTTTAAGATGATTTGGCAATTTAAATACACTTATTACTTTGAAAAATTGACAAACTAGTTGATTATAAAGTAGCTGGAGTTACAGTCTCATCAGGAAAGTGAAGAACTTTTGAAAATAAAAAGGATCTTATACTCCCACATAATGAAAAAAATTGATGCAAATGGCATAGGCGCCCCTAGGTGCCTCAGTTGGTTAAGCATCCGACTTGGACTCAGGTCATGATCTCATGGTTCATGGGTTCCAGACAGGCATCAGGCTCTGTGCTGACAGATCAGAGTCTGGAACCTGCTTTGGATCTGTGTCTCCATCTCTCTCTGCCTCTCCCCCACTCATGCTCTGTCTCTGTCTCTCAAAAATAAATAAATGTTAAAAAAAAATAATTTTAAATAAAAAAATGAAAAAAAAATAATTGGTATAATACATATGTCACTAAACAAACATATTTGAGTTTCTACTATGTACAGGATAATTACCAGGCTGAAAGAATGCAGAGAAAAGTAAAGCATAAAATGTCCTTACCTTCCTTGAACTTACATTCTAATGATGGAAGACAGAGAGTGTTTAAGTCAAGAGACAAACAGGAACATTTTTTGATGTAAAAAAGTATTTAAAAGGAAATACACAAGGTGATGGGAATAGAAAAAAACCTTGAGAAACACAGGAATAGGTCAAATGAAGCCTATTTGGTGAGCTAAGACCTGAAAATGAGAAAAATTCAGTATGAAAGATGCCAAGAAACAACAAACTAAATTTTAGGTAAATTATAAGTCAACTCTTTAAAAGAAAAAAAATACACACAAAAAAATAGGGAACCTGAGTAGCTCAGTCATTGAGGGTCTGGCTCTTGTTTTCAGTCAGGTCATGATCTCACAGTCTTGAGACCTGAGCTTAAGATTTTCTGTCTGTCTGTCTGTCTCTCTCTCTCTCCCTCTGCTTCTACCCTGCTCACATTCTCTCTTGCTCAAAAAAAAAAAAATAATAATAATAAATAAATGAAATAAAATACAAAAAGCTAGAAAAGTAAATAAAATATCTATTATTCATATTCTAAGGATTAAAAGCAAAGTAAAACACACATGAATGAAAACTTTGATAGATTTGACTAAAGAAAAGCAAGAATCTGAAGAAAGTATTTGCTGTGACTATGACAGAAAAAATATTTATTGCCTTTAATACATAAGTATATATATTTTAAATCAATTTAACAAGAAGAAATAATAAATTTCTTATTAATAATTTTATATTCTCATTTAAATAATAAGAAATAAAGAGAAAAATTCACAAAAGGAAAATATAAAGAATTAACATGACTAAAATATTCAATCTATTTATTAGTCAGTCATCTGAGAGGTAAAGCAATTATATGTAACTAAAGAGAAAAAATAAGAAGTGGTATTTTGTGAGCATGTATAAAAATATTGTATGCTGGCGAGAAGACAAGTTATTTTGTGCCTTTCATAGTGTTATTAAAAATCTTCAAAATATTTACAGCCCAAATTTTATTACTAGAAACTTATTCTAACTTATTCTATGGAAATATATGATGTTATTATGAAGATTTATGACAAGGAATGTCTCTCTCAATATATTTTATATTTAAATGAAATTTTTAAATAATCCAACAAAAAGAACTGGTTAAAATCCTGGTAAAAATACAGGACTGAATATTGTGCCACTCTTAAAATATTGGCTTATACCAGAGGTTTTGACCACTGTAGCTCGGCAGTACATTTTGAAATTAGAAAACATGATGCCACCAGCTTTGTTCTTTCTCAAGACTGTTTTGGCCATTCATAGTCTTTTGTGATTCCATATGAATTTTATAATTTCTTTTTTTCTTATTACTATAATAAACTGTTATTGAAATTTTGAAAAGAATAGTATTGAATCTGTAGATTTCTTTAGGTGGTATGGAAATTTTAACAGTGGAATAGAATATAGAGAGACAGCCTGGAAATAAATCCATGCATATACCATCAACTGATCTTCAACAAGGATGCTGAGTATACATAAAGGAGAAAGGACAGTTTTTTCCACAAATGGTACTGGGAAAATTAAATTAAATACCCATGCAAAAGAATGAAATTGGAACTTTATTTTATAGTATACATAAAAATGAACTCAAAATGGAAATTTGAGACCTGAAGGTCTGTAAGACATTAACACCTGAAACCAAAATTCCTACAACAAAATATAGGAGAAAAGCTTCATGATGTTAGTCTTGGCAATGATTTCATTAGTATGACACTAAAAACACAGACAACATAAGCAAAAATAGACAAGTGTACTATGTCAAACTTAAAAGCTTCCTCACAGAAAATAATCAACAGAGCGAAAAGGCAATAAATAGAACAGAAGAAAATATTTGCAAACTATATATGCAATAAAAGCTTAATATCCAGAAATATGTAAAAAACTTCCAAAATGTAATAGCAAAAACTAATAAGCCAATCAAAAAAAGGCTAAAGACTTGCATGGACAATTCTCCAAAGAAGTCATACAAACAGCCAACAACTAAATTATGATTAGGTCACTCAGGGGAATGCAAAATCACCTCACACTTGTCAGGATAGCTATTATCAAAACAAAACAAAACAAATGTTAGCAAAGATGTAGAGAAATTGGAACATGGTGTGAATACAAAATAGTGTATCCATTACAGAAAACAGTATGGAGGTTCCTCAAAAAATTAAAAACAGAACTACCATGTGACCCAGTAATCTCATCTCTAGGTATTTATCCAAAAGAGTTGAAATCAGATTCTTAATATCAGCATTCTCATGTTCATTGTGGCACTATTCACAATAGTCAAGATATAGAAACAACTTAAATGTCCATTCACAGATGAATAGGCAAAGAAATGTGGTATATATATATAATAGAATATTATTCAACCTTTAAAAAAGAAGAAAATTCTGCAATATGTGATAACATGGATAAACCTCAAGACTTTATGCTGAGTGAAATAAGCCAGTCACAGAAAGACAAATACTGCATGATTCCACTTCTATGAGGCATCTAAAATAATCAAATTCATAAAATCAAAGAATGGAATGGTGGCTGCCAGAGGCTGGGTGCAGGAAGAAATGGGAATTACTAGCCAATAGGCATAGAGTTTCAATTAAGCAAAATGAATCAGTTCTAGAGAATTGTTATACAACATTGTACTATAGTCAGGCTTTACAAATATATCCCATTACACTTTGTTTTAATGCACTGCAGAACATATATGGCATTGAAGAATTATCAGGATATCCTATTAAAGGAAAACCTAGAGGATTTTCTTCTGGCAGAAAGAAAATCTTCAGAGGCAGACACAAGAAGAAATGTAAAATAAAAATAAATAAATGAAAAACAATTATATATGGGAAAAAGTGAAAATGCTGCTGTATAAAAGAGTACTAACTAACCCATTATTGCATTGTCCAAGAAAGCAATAAAAGTACAAGTAACACTAGGTCTTAAGTCAACAATGTATTTATAATCTTTATAATAATTACCAAACATATAACCATTAAATTTATAACTATGAGCTAACGGGAGAAAAATAGTAAAATAGTAAACAATCAAAAATGAAGGCAAAAAAAGATAGGCAGGGCGCCTGGGTGGCTCAGTCTGTTGAGCGTCCGACTTCGGCTCAGGTCATGATCTCACAGTCTGTGGGTTCGAGCCCCGCGTTGGGCTCTGTGCTGACAGCTCAGAGCCTGGAGCGTACTTGGATTCTTTGTCTCCCTCTCTCTCTGCCCCTCCCCTGCTAACGCTCTGTCTCTCTGTCTCTCAAAAATGAATAAACATTAAAAGAATAAATAAATAAAATAAAATAAAATACAGGTAGAACTGAAGTAGGGGATCAAAAGTGACCTAGAAGAGTTTGGGCAATAACCAAGTAGTTTGCATCCTGACTAACCCTGACATAGAAAACAATGTTAAAATCTTAAATACACAAAACTATTTAAAGAATTTGGAAAACAACTAAAAGCAAACAGAAATTAGAAAAATATCAATAATTTTAAGAAAGGAACTAGAGCAATTGACACTGCCAAGTTTCTAGCTTTTTGCCTGCATACACTCCCCAGTTTGAATATGACTAACAATGACATAAACCTAGTATTAATGGCTCTGTTTGTTGACCATTTAATGGTCTACTTAGAAAATCCCAGAGAATTTACAAAAACACTATTAAATGAGTTTAATATGCAGCTCACTGAATATACAAAATATACAAAAATCAACTTTAGTTCTTTATATCAGCAAAGAATAATTTGAAATTTAAAGTTAAAAAGCCATGCTTTTTACCAAACTATCCAAAAAATATTCAGTACTTAGGGATATATTTAACAAAATATAAAGAAGATAGGTTTCAATGGGAACTACAAAACATTTTTAAAAAATTATCAGGAAACTTTTAAAATAAATATATTACATTTAAGAATTAGTATACTAAATATTGATAAAAGTTTTACTTTCCCAAAATTTATCTACAGATAGGTGTGATGGTTAATTTTGTGTGTCAATTTGACTGGCCACAAGGTACCTAGATATATGTTAACATTATTCTGGGTGTGTCTGTGAGAGTATTTCTGAATGATATTAACATTTGAATTGATAGACTGTATAAAGCAGATTACCCTCCCCAAAGTGGGTAGGTCTCATCTAATCCTTTGAAGGCCTAAATAGAACAAAAGGCTAAGCACTAGAGAAATTTGCTCCCTGTGTCTGATGGTCTTCAAACTGGCCACTGGTCTTCTGCATTGTGACTTGGACTGGAACTAACACCATCAGCTCTCCTGGAAATGTGGCTTGCTGACCATAGATCTTGAGACTTTTCAGTCTCCATAATCATCTGAGCCAATTCCTTATATATTTATATCTATAGCAATTGGTTTTATTTCTCTGGAGAATCTTGACTATTGTATTGTATAATAATACAATACAACCCAAATGAAAATTGGTTGGTTCTGTTTCTTTGGAGAACCTTTTGGTTCTATTTCTCTGGAGAACCCTATTGTATTGTACAATACAATAGAACCCAAATGAAAATTCGAGGTTTGTTTTAAAAAATTGATAAATTTATTCTAAAATTTATAGGAAATACAAAGATTTAGAATAAAACAATTTTGAGAGTGAATAAGTTAGAAGTCTTATATATCTGATATCAATTAAAGAAATGATAAATTCTACTTCATAAATATTAAATCTTTCCAGTCTTTTAAAGTTAGTGTAAAGAAAATGAAAAAGTAACAAATTGTTAAAAAAAAAAACCATTTGCTATATATATGTATTATATATATGATATATATCTGATATATATGATAAAAAACTCAGATAATATCTGGAACATATAAAAAATAGAAGTCAATTTTAAGAAGGCAGACACTTTTTTTTAAAATGGGCAAAGATTTGAACATATACTTTTAATATGAAGATATATAGAAAGCCCAGAAGTACATAAAAGATGCTCATTAGCTTTCAAGAAAATAATTAAAACTACAAGATACTAATATGCACATATAAAAATGGCTAATATAGATTGACAGTACCAAGTATTGGTTATGATAGAAGGCAATTGGAAATCTCATCCTGTCATTAGCACTGTTAAATGCTATGATTATTTTGAAAAAGCATTTAGCAATTTCTAAAACAATCAAATTTATACTGCTTTTACCTCAGGAATTCCCAAAAGGAAAACATGTCTACAGCCTTTATATAAGCCTTTTTTTTTTTTTTTTTGGTAACCTAAGCATTAAAAACAACCCAATGTTGATTAGCAAGTGAATAGATAAAATTTGTGGCATATACATAAAATGGAATGCTACTCAGCAATCAAAAGAAAAAAAAACTACTTTAATAATTTTCTATTGCTGCTATAACAAATGACCACAAACAACACAAATTTATTATCTTACAGTTCTGTAGATCAGAGTCTGGTTTGGCTTGGATGGTTTCTCTACTCTAGGTATAACAAGGCTAAAATCAAGATATTGATTGACTGGGCTTTCATTAAGAAACTCTAGGAAGACTCTGCTTCTAAGCAAACTAGGGCCATTGGCAAGATCCATTTTCGTGCTATTATAAGACTTGGGCACCCATTTCCATGCTACGTGTTGAGGGTTGAATTGTTCCCCATCCCCTAAAAGATGCCTTGATGTCCTAACCTACAATTCCTCAAAATGTGACCTTATTTGGAAATAGGGTCTTAACAAAATGGCCAAATTAAAAATAGGTCATTAGGATGAGTCATAATCCAATATGACTGGTTTCCTTATAAAATAGGAGAAGTTTGGACACAGAGGCAGACATGCACAAAGGGAAGATGATGTAAAGACACACAAGGAGAAGACAGCCATGTGACTAGAATGATGCATTCAGCAGTCAGATAACACCAAGAATGGCTGGCAAACACCCAAAGCTGTAAGAGGCAAAGAAGTATTCTCCCTTTCAGTCATTAGAAAGAGCGTTGCCCTACTGACACCTTGATTTGGATTTTTAGCCTACAGAATTTTTTCAACTTTCAGGAAAATTTTTAAGTTAAAGTTATGAAAGTGTTATTTTTTATGTTATACATATGTCTTCTCATAAGCCTATTGCTTTTTTTTCTCATAATTGAAATTCAAGGTAACTGTTCTCACTCAAGTTGCCTAAGTCAAGATATTATTTTAATTTCAATCAGCCATTCCTAGGCATACACCTTAAAGTTATTAATTGATGGATATAATGATATCAATCCAAAAGCTTACTTTCTGGTCCGTTTGAAGAATATTTAATACTTAATTTTCTTCCTTCAAACTGTATAATGTGGCAATACAAATCAAATGATTCCAATTTTGTGCTAAATTTTTTTCTGTAAGAATTTGAAGGTAATGAGATATAACACAAGGGAGTTTTAGCTAAATTGATAAAAAGATGATTTTATTGGTTTTTCACTAGATTTCTAGCTATGCTTTTTATATCAACTCACATGTTCCTTTTACTTTACTAGAGGTTCCAATATAGATATTTATTCATATAATTTAATTTTCCAAAATTTCTCCAACTCAAATATAATCTACTGCTTAAAATAAATTGTGGATGAGGAGGTATAAAATATTATTTGTTAATCACACCTTGTTTAAACAAATTGAAAAAAAATAGCTATTATCCAGTAAAGTCTAGCTGGGTTAGTGGCTGAAACAGATCACTTAGGAAAATGGACTTTTGGCCTCAGTTTATATAATTATAAAGAGTAGTTAATTCTCCACTTTTGTGTATCTGAAGTAAATGCATTATTTCTTTAGGCAGGAAAGAAAGCACTTGAGAAAAATATTTTATATGTAAGCCAAAATGTATTTTCATTCTGAATGATATTTGGTCACCTGCACAGACCCAATTAACCAACTTGTCAATATTCCAACTTAATTTTTCACTGTGAAGATTCAATTTATACTGTTAGATCTTTCATATATTGAGTGCATACCCTATGCCAGACACTTCTCAAAATGCTTTACATACAATGCTGATTTAGTCTGCATTAAAACCATTCAAGATGTATATTATTTTTCCCATTTCACCCTTAGACTAAGGCTCACAGATATTAAGCATCTTGTCCAGGTTGCACCATAAGGAAGGGCTAGAGCTGGGATTCAAATAGAGGTCTTCTGACTCCAAAGCACTTAACATTACATCACATTGCTACCTAAAGTTTCAGAAAATTTCTAATGCCTTGAATTTATTTTATTTACAGTTGCTTTCAACTCATTTAACAGTTCATTTACAGAGGAAGTAAAAAGTATTTGTTTTGAATACACCACTGGAACATTCATGTTGTATTATGCCAGATGTGCTTCTGACCTACTTTCTGAGATGGAAAAAAAAAGATATTTTGATTTAGTATTAATTCATGTTAGGGTGGTATTTTTCAGGTATTTTTAATTTTTCTTTAGTAAGAAATTATAAGGGGAGACTGGGTGGCTCAGTTGGTTAAGTATCCGACTTTGGCTCAAGTCATGATCTCACAGTTTGTGGGTTTGAGCCCCACATTGGGCTCTCTGCTGACAGATCAGAGCCTAGAGCTTGGTTCGAATTCTGTGTCTCCCCATCTCTCTGCCTCTGCCCTGCTCACACTCTGTCTCTCTCTAAATAAAACATTAAAAAAAAAACCAGTTATAAGAGTTTGCAATTATTTTATGATTAATTCAACATTTTCTAAACATCTATGAGATTCATGCCTTATGCATCAAAAACTACTCTGTATACTACTTGAGTTTCTATGAAATTTGCTACACCCTTAGCCCTGTATTTGCCTATACATTCTGTGTCAGAAAGAACCACTCAAAGTTCTTATATTTTTACCTATCACATCCATCTCTCATGGTGAGTGAACTGAAAGCTGAGTTGATGGTTCATAAAATTCCCTGAAGTAAATTCATTTCAGGTTCCTCTCTCATTTTATTTTTGCACATGACATGTTTTACAGAGGCCACTGAAGTCATGTTTTCATTTGGTGTGAATTAAAAACAGATAAAATATGAAATCCAGCAGTATAAAAACCTAAACAACTTGTTGATGTGCCATTTAATGAAGCTATTTATAAATCTCTTATTTCACTCAGAGCAATCACATGCCACATTTTGAGATTTGCTCGTTTGTGGATGAAGGAAAGTCTGAAAAAAATATTCTATTAACCTTTGTGAAAGAAGTAGTGTGGTGTACGGAAAACTATGGACTTTAGATGTGTAAGGGTTTCAACACCATCTTGAATATTTAACTTCCTCAAATGCCAATCCTTATGAAAACATAATAACTTGATTTTGCAAGGTTGTTGTGAGACCTTAATAAGATAATATAGGTAAAGTGCATGGCAAGTAACTGGCATATGGTAGAAACAGACTCTCTGACAAAAAGCTCTAGCAATCATGAATTTACAGAACATAGCAATCCAAATAATAAAAATCTCTTGCATTTTTTCAAATATATTTTATATGCATTATCATCACAATAGTATATTGATGAAAATAGAGCACTTTCAAATTTTACAAAAAGAACAATGAGGAACAGAAAGTTTACCTAAACTGAGAGCAACATGATAATAACATGTTATTAAAGTTTCATCTTTTTAGAACATTTTCAAAACCCAGAAAGAAATCCCATACTCGTTATCACTCTTCATTTCTCACCAATCCTCCCCCATCTCTAAGCAAATGTTTATCTACTTTCTGTCTCTAGAGCTGCCTATACTAGATATTTCACATAAATGCAGTCATGCGTCTTTTGTGTGTGATTAGCTTTTTTCACTTAGCATAATGATTTCATGTTGTAGCATGTATCAGTATTCCACTCCCTTTTTATTTACAAATAATATTCCATTCTATGAATATTCCATATTTGTTTACACATTCATCAGGTGATGAAGATTTGGGTTGTTCCCACTTTTTGGCAATTATGAACACTACTGTATAATAAAGATTATGACTCCAGTTTTTGAGGTTTGATTGCTGACTTTTAGAATTCACTTTTCCTTTTTCCCCTTCTGCTCCACAACTGGGAAAGATGATAACAAATCACAGATGTCCCTTCCTTTGGCACCAATGGAAAGATCAAACTCTTGATAGAAACCCTTATCCCAACTCTATTCCTTAACCACCATGAAAACCATCAGCCAGTCAGTCGCCTTCCCCTGCTCTTTCAAGCCATTTTAGATCTGTTTGGGAGCCTCCCTTTTCTCCCTCCAAAGCCTCTTATGTTAGTAATCTGCCCTTACATACCCTTCTGGTGTTTTGTATGTGTGGCATAATCAGTCTCAAAAAATTTTTAAGTTTATTTACTTATTTTTGAGAGAGAGAGAGAGAGAGAGAGAGAATCCCAAGCAAGCTGTCATCACGGAGCCCAATGCAGGGCTAAATCCCATGAACTGTGAGATCATGACCTGAGCCAGAATCAAGAGTCAGACGCTTTAATGACTGAGCCACCCAGGTGCTTGCAGTCTCGAATTTGAACCAGATTTTAGGTGGAGGTCCAACTGCTTCTGCAGGATAGTTACAAAACACACTACCATGAACAATTGTGTGCAAATTTTTGAGTGTAGCTATGTTTTCAGTTATCTGGAGTATATATCTGGGAATAGAATTCTTGGGTTTATATAGTCAGTCTATGTATAATTTTTTTTAGGACCTGGAAAATCTTTCCAAAGTGGCTGCACTGTTTTTACATTCCCACCAGCAGTGTATGGAAGTTCTAATTACTCTATATCCCTGACAACACATTGCCTGTCTCTTTTACTATAGCCATCCTAAGTGTGTGTTACATGGTATCTCATTATGGTTTATATTTGTAGTTCCCTAATGCCTAACATTGCTCAGTATCTTTTCATGGGCTTATTGGGAAATTGTATACTTTCTTTGAACAAATAACTATTCCAATTCTTTGCCCATACTCATATAGGGCTGTATTTATGTTGTTGAGTTGGAAGACTTCTTTATGTATTCTGGATACAAGTCCCTTATCAAATATATAATTTGGAAATATTTTTCCCATCTTGCAGATTTTTTTTAATTTATTTGTGTATTTGTTTGTTTGTTTGTTTTTAGAGAGAGAGAGAGAGTTCAAGCAGGGAAGAGGGGTAGAGAGAGAGAGAGATTTCAAGCAACCTCCATGCTCAGTGTGGGGCCTCACATAGGGCTCAATCCCAAGACCATGGGATCATGACCTGAGCTAAAATCAAGAGTCAGATGCTCAAACACTGATATATCTCAGTTTACATCATGAACATTACTGCACGTCTTATACAGTGGAACTATATTTTCCACTGAATATTACTGTATCTTTTAATTTTCCAAATTCACTGTTTAGTATTGACTGCTTAATGGAAAAGATAGAACTATAACTAAATTAAGAATGTTATTCATTTACTATGTTATTCATTCATTTGCTCAATACTATGTACAGGCCCCTTACACTCAATGAGTTTACAGTTTACAAGTAAGTCATGGATCTCCATGTTCATTGCTGCTCTTCATAAATGAGGAGACAGATTCAAAGAGGTTAAGCCCCAGGAACACGAAGTATAGTCTTTAAATATTGATCTTTTTTTTCCCCTTTTAGATTTATCCCTGTTATAGTGTCTATATTGAAGGTTCTTGAAGTATCAATTTTTAAACACAAATTTAATCCAGAGTTATTTACACAGATCCAATTCAAAATACTGTTTAATGTGTTCCTGAATCTTTTGATAAATCCAGAATTTTTACAATATGATTATTTTTTAGGTGTCTGCATTCAACTTGTCACAGCTGAACACAGCTACTTATAAGGTATGCAGCCAGCATCAGTTGCATTAATGCTGTGTAAATGAAGCCAGTAACATGACTGTGTGAGAAAGTTATGTTATCTTAACTCTTTACATTGGGTTTAGAAAGACAAAATTACTAGATATATTTTAATAACTATGTAACAGTTTAACATATAGATACCTTTTAAATTAAATAATCTATAAAAATGAAAATTGAATATTTTATTCATGTTTCCTATATGAATATTTGACATAAATTAAAAGTATTTTCCAAAATGCATTTGATAATTTCTGTCATTTATAATTTTCCTGACATTATCATCCAAGGTAAACATAGCCAGACATTTTAGCTTTTTCTGAAGTAAAATATTTTGATCTGCCACCCTAAACTGCCACCACCTTCTTGTAATTCTTCCAGTCATCTCTGCACTCTCTCTCAATATTGAGAGAAAGGGAGAATGGGAGAAATAGGAGAAAAGGAATGCAAAGGAGGATCAGTACTATAATCTTGCACAATTATTTGATCTTGGAGATATTCCATACACTCAGAGTCAACTATGCCTATTTCTCTATGAGCATTTTTCAGGTTATTGAAACATGACTTATTTAACATCGCCTTGGCTGCTGAAATAACAGGACAGAGATCACTGAGGGCATGTTTCCAGGCCTAATACAGAAAGTTTTATATCATCAGATGGTACCTTCCGGGTGATAGCCACAGACAATGCTGTTTCTTACCGTGAATTATCCCTTCCACCAGTTGTTCAGTTACTCATATTTACTGCTCTATTTTTTATGCTACACAATATCCAGACCCATATCGATGTCATGTCATTACCAAAAAAGGGCATTTTCCATGGTTGTGCAAAACGAACACACTAAAATAGTTTAAATACTTTTAAGCCAGGTATAAGCCGTAGGGGGGAAATGTCACTCACAGAGACTAACCCTAGAGTTGGGATTGTAAACATTGTTATTGCATTTCTCATGTTTGTGTCTATCATTCAAAAAGTGTTGGATTTGCTGCAGATGGACATGTTTCACATTTGAATAAATATTTCTGCAGACTCTAAATTCCAGCCCATTTAGCATATTTTATACTAACCTTCTTACCCATTAACATATTCAAAGTACTTTCTCATTTCCAGCCAGATACATGGATTTATGCCATGGGCCCTGAAGAGATCTGAGATTATATCGACATTACAAAACATCTAGTATACACAGTGTATAGAGAAAAACTACCTAATCCAAGCTGGATTTTAATTAACATAGTTACCATATCATTATTATGCTCAGAACAAGATAATGTATTTACATTAGGGACTGGCCTATGAAAGATGTCAGAACTTAATCTACTTACGAATTTCATTCAGGAATATATAAGAGGACTCTGGTACATCCTGTATAACATTTGATAATTTGGGAGAAAATGTCTGATATATATATTTTTTTTAATTCTGAAATAACGTGTAAGACCAAGAGGCAACACTCTAAAAAAGGATGTGTAAAGTGCCACATGATAAACAACCAAGGTTTCTTTTAATTGGCAAAGTGCTTGTACAATGTTACATAACTCCAAATCATGTTTTTGAAAATCCTGCCTTCTCTGAATTGTGATAAATTCACTGTGCTTTATCTTCACATGCAGACAATAAAATGCACCCTGATGAAAGTATCAAAATGTTTACTTTTAATGGAACTCTAGTCCTAGAAATGAAAATAAATATGCTTTATGTTAATACATGGTTTATAAAATCTTCAATATATATTGTAGAGAAGAGTTCTATATAGTATAGAATTGTAACCATTATTATACTTGTTTATAGTCACACTCACTCAGCTTAATGACACAGATATTCAATCATCTGGACTGTTTTTTGTGTTTGACACATTCAGATTTCCCTGAAGTCTACTTTGAGTACTTACAGCATTTCAGCACTGCTATAAAGGCATATGTTTATTTAAACTTTCAAGTAAGTTAGAAAATCAAACACTACATATTTTAAAAATTTATTCTTTTCACCATTACTAACTTCTATTTTTAATCTTTCTTCCTTCTTTGACAGAAAGTTTTTGTTTACTCTAGAAAAGCAACCAAATACTTTAAGTTTTCAGTATTAAGTACATATAAACAATCTATAAATACTTCAAATATATTTTTTTAACTAGTACAGTGTTCAAATTATAAGTCTGTTAATAATTGGTCAGAGGTGATGAGACCTATCAGGACCATCTGGATGTAAATATGGTAAATTATTTGATTATTTTATACAAAGAAGTACCCAGCTTCAGTTGGCTTTGGAATCAATTCTGTGTTTGAATTCCCATTTATTATGTATCAGCTAAATGATCTTGGGCACATTATATAACTTCTAAAGGATAAAAGTCTCTTCTTTAAAGTAGGAATAATACATACTTACTTCACAGTATTGTTGGGAAGGATTATTGAAAAAACAAATATAAAGAGTTAAGCAACTGACCCAGAGTAAACAGCAAGTTAGATTTTCTCTTCATCAACAAGCTTAGAGTTATATCTGAAAGTAAAATAAGTAAAAAAAAATACATTTTGACCATAAGACTATTAAAGTAACAAACTGGACTATAAAGGATCTTGTAAAATATCCTTCTGTGAATCTCTTCCCCAAATAGATAAAACTGTTTCTTGAATAGACTATGTATGAACCTTACCCATCACCAGACTCTGTTCCATCTTTATTGACCTTCAACCTCCTGTTGCTTCCACATATGACTTAATAGCTAGAAGCATCTTGCTTAAGAAATAAAAGAGCTTCTATTCCCAGAGGAATGCAGAGCTATTGATTCAAATTAAATTCATGGTGTGAACTTCAAAAATCCTTCACTATTGCTCAGTCTTCATTATATTTATCTCCTTAGCTTATGGTTCAAGATAGTGGATCCTTTTATATTAATTACTTGTTCTTGGCTATCTCTTACCAGCATGACAAAACCAAGAAAGCATAGATTTAGAATGGAGATACTTAATTTTAAGTCTTGGCTCCAGCATTATTCCTGAGCATCAGGTTTTACATTTGTTAAATAAATAAATAAATAAATAAATAATAAAATAAATAAATACAACTATCTTATTTAACTCACAGGAGAAAGTCAACATTCAATCACATGATGGGGCAAGTATAATACATTAAGGATATAACAATAAGAAATACTTTAAGACAAAGCTGAATTAGGAATTCCAAACAATTAATCAAGCTAGAGTGATTGGTGTCATAATCAGGGAAATTCATGCTTTTGTTTTATTATAAACCTAATATAGGATATCTATTCTACTACTGAAACATCTTTTCTTACACTTACTAAAATTTCCTAATTTAAAATTCTATAAGGGGCACTTGGGTCTCTCATTCAGATAAGTGTCTGACACTTGATTTTGGCTCAGATCATGATCTCATGGTGGTAGGATCAAGCCCTGCTGAGTGTGGAGCCTGCTTGGGGTTATCTCCTCTTTCTCTCTCTCTCCCTCTCTCTCTCTCTCTCTCTCTCTCTCTCTCTCTCTCTCTCTCTCTGTCTCTCTCTCTGCCCCTTCCCTGCTTGCACTCTTTTTCTCTCAAAATAAATAAATACACTTAAAGAAAAAGGGAAAAAGAAAAAAAAAACCTCTAAAAGGTTCACTACTAAATGTCAAAACTTACAAATCTACCTATAACAGTTTCCATAGACTCTTCCATCCTCTCTATGTATGTGTGTATACATATAAACATGTTCACTTATTCATTCAAAACTACATAATTGATTGCATGAGTCTTTCACTTGTATTTATATATATTTATCTATTTGCTTTGCTCTTCTTATTAATGACCATATTTTACTTTCATTTGTGACTTCTCATTATCCTAATATGTTTCAAGTAACAGCGTTTTAAAAAATAAATTCCTCTTGGAATTTAGTAAATAAAGCAAATATCTTAGATAGATATTCACTTATTCTTGACATTGTTTCCAAATTAAAAAAATAAACTATTAATCCTGATTTCTTGCACACTCAATTCTCATTTGAGTTTATGGTAACAATCCCAGATCAAACTTAAGGGGGGAAACTTGTTTTAGTATATTCATATTTTTAAAATGTTTTACTTGTATATATTTCACTATTATATAAGCAACATGTATGCATTGTTGAAAAAACAGTGAAAAACTAAATAGAAGTTAAAAAGAATCACCTATAATTCTGCCAGACAGCTTATATTGTGGAGTATATGTTTCATGACATTTTATGCATGAATAAACCATACTTTTAGAAGTGGGATATTATTCCTAGTTTTATAATTAGTTTAATTATATGTGTTAAACATCTCTTCATAACAATAACTATGTATGTATAGAATAATTATAATGATTTCAAAGTATCCCATTGCATATACCAAATTTTATTTATCAATCCCATATAATGGGACATTCACATTACTTTAGTGTTACATAGACAGTATCATGATAAATACACCTAAATCTTTGTACAATTGTCCAATTACTTCCCTTAGGATAAATTTCTAACATTAGAATTTCTTATGTCAAAGGATATGTATCTTCTCAGCTTTCATCATACTTTAACAAAATCCTCCAAAGGATTTTGGGTTGAAGAATGCCTTTTTCTATATTCTATTTCTATATTGAGTTTTAATTTTTAAAAAGTTTTCTGTATATGGAATATCTCGTTTACTTATATGTTTTTTACTACTACTAAGCTTCATATTTATGCATCTCTTTCTTGGCCATTGTTTTCGCTGATTATATGAAATGTCATTCCTTATCCTTTGCTCATTTTTCAATGGAGTAGTTTTCTTTATATTACATAATAAAGAGATGTTTATGTGTTAATGTTGATAACCTTTTACCTGTGTAAATGTTCCAAATGTTTTCTCAAGGTTTACCCCCCTTTACATTTACTTATTGTAGTTTTTGATGTGTGGATGTTTTAAAATTGTACATATCAGGGTGCCTCGGTGGCTCAATCAGTTAAGTGTCTAACTCTTAATTTCTGCTCAGGTCATGATCTCTTGTAACTTCAAGCCCTGCATTGGGCTCCATGCTGACAGTGTAGAGCCTGCTTGGGATTTTCTCTTTCCCTTTCTCCCTCAAGATAAATAAACATTAAAAAAATAAAATAAAACAAAGTACTACATATCAATTTTGCTCTGGTTTTTGTTATTAAATTATTCCTAATGTTAAGATTACAAATATATAGTGGGGAACTCTATGCCTTCTTTGGCTTTAAATTTAAAATTTGTGTAACTTCCATAGCTCCCACAATGTGAGGGCATATCCTTTATGCCTCCAAGGCTCCTCTGCTTTCCCAGCATAACATTTAACAAGCTATACTACTAACATCTATTTACCTTTTGGTCTCCACCTCAGACCATAAGCTCCTTGAAATTATGAACAGTCTCACTTATATCTTGGCATAAATAAGAACTCTGTTAAATTAGGTCTTTAAGTTATTGTCCAATAGGCATTCATAACCTATACTTGTTACTACATATTGCACTAATCCAGTGTTATTGGTACAAGTTTTCAATTCTATAAGTTCTTAGTACCATGTACTTTCAAACCAAATATAATTATAATACTCATGTTTGTTATGCAATTTTTGGTTAATGTTTGTTGCCTCTCTAGAGAAAAATCAAGCCTATTTTGTACATTATTGGATCACCATTATATTTAACTATAGTAGGTATAGAATAGATAATTGAGAATTGTGAATGAATCAATAAATAACATACAGTGTATAACCAAGAACCTCTAGACAAAATATATCTCCACTGCTCTGACTTTCTTGAAAAGTCTATCTGTACTACTATAGGAAACACAATATGATAGGAAAGACCATGAAGGAGATTTCTACAATGATTTCTGCTTTCATCATTATATCATACTGAAATAGCTCAAGAAGCATATAATATTTAAATTTTAAAATAACCATCAATGTCATGCTATCAAACACTTTATAGCTAAAGCAATTTACTTCAAATCACCAAATGAATTGTCTCATTTTATTTTTATCATGAACTCATTGTATGTATAAACAGCAAAGTACAATGCTGGACAGGAGAATAATAAAACCAGATGGAGGACATTTTAAGTTGGATGACCTTTTAGTTCACAGGCTTGCAAAAGACTGAATCTAGTTATGCTAAATAACTAGTGGTACCTCTTAGCACCTGCTCCATCTTCTAAATGCATTCAACCTTTGCTTCTGGGTTCTTGAGAATAACACAAGCTTCTGATGGGAGGCAGATGTGACTTGATGTTGATGTGGCTGTACAAGCCATTCCAGTGAATTTTCAAGGGTAAATAATGTACAACCTTGAAGATGAACTATAAAGATGGCAAACATTTGCATAAGGCCTTTTCTCACCATGGAAAAAATATTTCAAAATTTATGATAAAGAAAGTAAATGCTGTATTCATTTGTCAATCTTTTAGCATGGTAGGTGACAACAAAATTACACTGGGTTTATTCGCAACCTTTAATAACATATACAAGATAAAAAGTATGTTAAAGTCACTTGTAGTAGACTAAAAACCTGCTTTATTTAACAGGAGAATACAGTAGCTAAGATGCTGAGGTCAACATCCCTGGATCAAATCTTGGTTCTAGCTCTATGAACTTGAACAAGTTCCTCAGCTTCTAGGTTTTCTTGGCTACACAATGGGGTTTATAATATTAACTATTAACAATAATCTCAATTATTTTTTGAGACACTTCATGCTAATCATCACCACAGTGTACGTGAAAACACTCAATAACTATTAAAGATTATTATACAAATAAAAACCTAAATTATAACAGTTTTATTGGCATAGATTCCTATGCATCCATCAAAGTCAAGATCATAAGTCACTGGTTTTATGAAATCTTTCTTACCCAGAGAAGATCTAATTATTTTTCATTTGAGCTCCCATTTCCTTATGATTAGTTAATATAATAAGATTAATTTATTGGGTTGACTATTTAGATAAGTCACTTGGCTGGGGTAAGACTCTTCAGATGGAATGGCTTGAGGAACAAGTATTCACAATTCCATTAATTACTGAACTTTTTCTTTACCAATTGAATGGTGTAGACAAAACTGCTCAGGGTAATGCGACTTATAGAGTCTATGTATAAGAGGAAAAAGTGGGGAAAGGAGGTAAGAAACTATAGAAGGAAGAACATATAAACCTATAAAATTTTATTACATTTCTGGTATATATTGTGTAATGTGAGTTTTCTTCCCCAATAAATCTTTAATAACATATCTATTTCTTATTAAAGCTTTATAAAGTTTGATAGGTTTGGAAGAAGGATATATCAAAATATTCAGTGCATTCTAGGTGACTTGAAGGGGAAAAAAGAATTGCCAATGAGAGTTCTGCCACCTGCCCATTTCTGTGGCTAGCTTGTGAGTTCCAGCAGGTGGGATAATACTGATAGCTGATGAGTGCCAGAGTCTAAATAGGTGCTGGGCATTATAGGAGATGTTCTTATGTACTTTTAACCTTTCCAAACTATGAAGTCCTGTCTTCCATTAACATTGTGAGCTGAACTTATGAATGCAGTCATATTACCCCTTTGAAAGTAGGGAGAGAAATTCTGATAGTAATGATGTGCCTAAATCTGATGACAAACACATAAAAATAGAAATACCCATGATTACATAGATATAAAAGAATATATTAGCCTACTTATTATTTTTTATAAAGTTTTCCAAAATTAAGATACTTAACATGGCATTCTAAAAACTGATTATAAGGGCACCTGAGTGGCTCAGTTGGCTAAGCATCCGACTCTTGGTTTTGGTTCAGATCATGATCTCCTGATTGGTGAGTTCAAGACCCATGTTGGGCTCTGCACTGACAGCATGGATCCTGCTTGAGATTCTCTCTCTCTCCCTTTCTCTCTGCCCCTCCCCTGCTTGCGTGCTTGCTCTCTCTCTCTCTCTCTCTCTCTCTCTTAAAATAAATAAATAAACATTTTTTAAAAAGCAGTCTAGGCAAATCATGAGAGACTCGAATACTGAAAACAAACTGAGGGCTGAAGAGGGAGGGGGAAAGGGGAAGGGGGGTGATGGTCATGGAGGAGGGCACTTGTGGGGAAGAGCACTGGGTGTTATATGGAAAGCAACCTGACAATAAACTATAAATTTAAAAAAAGCAGTCTAACATTTAAAAATAAATAAAAAAATAAAAACCAATTTTAGAGCCATAATATATCAAACATTTATGTTAAAAATTAATAATTACACAATGATTTTCCAATATCTCTTAGTTAAATAAATCACATGTTTTCTTTGCCAGCTAGATATGATACCTATTTCAGCTGGAAATAATGTAGCTAAAGCAAAATTTAAAGGCTCAGGAATGCCAAAAGTATAGTAAAAAGAAAAAGTATAGTAGTATTAGAGCAAAGAAGAATTAGGAAAATAAATCTGAACAGAGTGCAATAAATGTATTACATAGTTTGATAAATTCCAGGTATAGTTTTCAAAATTAGGTCCAAAAATAGTCACTGCTATCACTTTATGACAAAAATCTACTGATGCCTAGAATTAAAAACATTAGTACCTCCTGCACACCTAATTACATGTTGGCAGATTTGTCAATATATACACCTTCAATAGTGTGGATAGACTTGCTACATAGTGTTTCTTTTGCCTTTAGTTTCTATTTAAAGACCATGAGATCTGACATGGATAATTTTAGCTAAAACAGGAAGAAAATTGAGGAATGAGACCAGTATGTGACATTCCACTTGAAATGGTCAAAACTACACAACTGTAAATGGTGTCTCACATAGGGCTCAACCATTTTAATTGAACTCAGTATTCACTAATGTGACCAACTGTACTGTTTAGATCTGTGGAGCTTAAGCTGATAATATCAGTGTCTCTGAGATGCACGAAGATTCTGAAGTGCCTCATTTCTTAAACTCCACAAGACATTCTAGTAAGAGGGAGACAACTAGCATGGGAAAACATGAAAGTAGTACATACACTTTTAATGTTTCCATGGTCTCTGCTTGAATATTCTAAGAATGTCTATGTATCCATCCAACTGTGATGCTGTCTCTAATTTAAAGTTATGAGCTTACATAACGGAATGAAACTTTTCACATCTTTTAAGCTATTAGCTGCAGGAGTTTTTTGTTTCTTCCTTCTTCTTCTTCTTCTTTTTTTTTTTTTTTTTTTTTTTTTTTTTTTTTTTTTTTTTTTTTTTTTTTTTTTTTTTTTTTTTTTTTTTTTTTGTCTTCACTCAGCCAGGTCATTTTTTAATAGGATCCTATTAGCTGACTTTGGGATGATGATAATATAACTTGGCCAGTTCAATCACCACATTTTGTCTGTCGTTTTCCTCTCATGCACTTAATGGCTGCCTTGTACAAGATGAAAGATACTTAGAGCAAATCCCCCTTGAAAGTGAACACAAATAAGTTCACATAGTCATAAATTAGTAACAGGCAATCTTTCATTTCTACCTGCTTGTATCCTTTTGTCCGATTGCTCCATTAGTCCCTCTCCTCTGAAGTTTTGAATAAAGAAAATGTAATGCCACCCTTAAGTATAATTAGAATGGATAAATGAACAGAAAAGGAAGAAGCATTCTGAGTCATTAATTGTCCTAACAGGCTCAATCTGGGAAACATGAATGATGAATATGCTAAACAAAAGAGAATGTGCACATTATGCTTAGAAGCAAAGTAAAAATCAGTGAGATCAGCCTACAGGAGGAAAATATAGGATTCACATTGGTAAGCATCACTTAGCAAATGATGTCTGCTTCTTCATTATGGTATTGTTATCACAAGTATGATAACCATTCTGGTAGAAGCTTTGTGTTTAGTTAAGTTCTGGAAACCTTTACTTACTGATGGGGCTATTATTAAGATGCAAAGCACTCTGTTTTAGATTGTGCTTATGTATTGAAACTATTTGATCATTTATTTTTTTTTGTTTTGTTATTTTAAATCAAAGTAGATTCTGTTGTTCGCATGTGTTAAAAGATAAACTGAGACATTAAAAATTAAGAGTCTGAGCAAAAATCCATTCTATTTGGAGAGCACCAAACCAGAAGTAGTTAGGAGTGATCCATGGCCAAAAGCTTGTGAAGAGACTTTTACAAGAAGCAAATCAAGGAAACCAATTGGTTATAGCTTGGAGCCTATTGGGTGGTTTGTGACTGGCTGTCCTTAGAGTTTGGTAATCTTGAGGCATTTAAAGACTTAGATTTTGGTGTGTTCAGGTAGGTTACCATGGCATTAGAGCCACTTTGGTGTAATGGCCTCCTTGTTTAATAATTTAACACATGTATGTGTGTGTGTATGTGTATGTAAACAAACTATTGAAGTAGACTTTGTTGCTAGCATGCTGGCAGAGAATAAATAGAAAGAGGTGACAGACCAATTGTACACACATATGCACATCTATAATCCATAAACTTATCAGAGAGACAGTGTGGTGAGGCAGTTAGGACTCAGAAATCATACTCTGTGGGCCCAAATCTCAGCTCTGTCATTTACTTTCTCTGTGATCTTGAACAAATTACTTTTTTTTCTATTCTGGTTCTCTTTGTGACATGGGAATATTAGTAGCTAATTAATGGGATTTTATGAGAAATACATGATTAAATATATATAAAGTGCATAGAACTCTACATAGCCCATGACAAACAGCCTTACCATTTCAGGATAAATATAAAACATCATGATAGGATGTAGTACTGTCAACTGTGTTCTGGTTGATGTTTTTATCAAGTTTTTACTTGATAATCCAGGGTTCAAGCAATCTATCCAGAACCTGAAGGGAAAGGCATTTGCAAAATGTAAAAATACTAATGATTATTACTTTCACTAAAAGACTGATATACTGAGCTGCCTGTAAGAGATTTCACCAATATCTTAAAGGTAAGTTTGTTATGGCAGAGGCCATGGGAGGTTGTTTTCCTGCTATCTCTGAGACCTTCTGTTCCCAATTCTAAAAGTGCTGTAAATCAGAAATGCAAAGTTCATGTAAACTAATAGTCCAATTCTCCATAAAATGAAAACAAAATTAAAGTTTCCTAATTCTTATCTGTTATTTCTCTTATCTCTCACTTTAGCAATTTATCAATAGAAAAAATAACCAGTTTGTAACCATAAGCAGAGAATTAGCCTAATATGGAGAATATTTGTGGAACATCTCCTAACATAACTGTCTTTAGCAGCAAGCTAGTTTCTCCCACTTGCCCCACCCACCATTATAGCCTAAGACAATAGGGCAGAGCAGATGAGGAAATAGGAAAATAGGACTATAGGTAAATATAGGTAAATAGGTAAATCAACCAGACATGAAGAGGAACTAGGAAGTAATGTATCTCCTCATCTTTCTACCTTGTGGCTTTTAAAAGGAATAAGTAAAATGGAGAGAAGGTGATTAGAGCATGCCTTTCTCCCTATTTCTTATTCCTAGTTCATATCTGATGTGTACTGTGAGGAGGGGGAGGCAAAATGTAGTTATATCCAAATAGGAAAAGGAGAAAATGGGAACTAGGGATACACTGCCTTGGACATGACCTGGGGAAGTCTACAAGCTCCTAGAAGACCCACTCAAGGCACCTCAGCATAACTTAATCCAGTATGACACATGGCAGAAAGAAGTTCTCACACATGTCACAGAGAATATGCAGAGGTGCCAGAGGTGACACAGAAGCCTACAGTTAGGAAGATGAGCAGCCAATGGCAAACATACAATGTCTGAGGGCCAATTTAATATTAAAGGCCTAATGCTAGCTAAATTGGCCATTATAGGCCATTACATTCCAAAAGGCAGTAACAAGCATAGCCCAGCAGAGCAGGTTCAGAGATAGACCTGACTGAGCCAGCCCTCCTAGATGGACTAGGTCCAGAGTACATAGACAGGAGGCCCTCTCCCTTGTGGCCAGGAGGTCACATCATTCCTCCACTTGAACACACCCAGGACAACAGAAGAAGAAACAGAGACAGGAGAAGAATATCTGAAAGCCTGATCATTTTACCAAAAAAGACTTGAATAACCATATTAATGGTGCTTAAAGCTCAAAGAGACTAACAAACTTTAAAATTTCAGTTGAAAGTTTATATCTACACCTCCATACAATGCTCTCAATCCAGCTGTGTGGAGGTTTCTATGAATAATTAAATCAGATATGGTATAGAAAATAGAAAAACTGCATTTTCTTTCTTGATATTAATATTCATAAAAATATGACCCTATTACACTTCCTTTCTATGAAAAACACTTGTACTAAAATATATGAAAATTGGTTCTATATGCACTATCAAAAGACCAAATGTGTTCTCACTTAGGAGTCTAAATAAATGGTTTTTCCTAACAGAAAGAAATAAAAGGAATAAGAAAAAAGTTAAATGAATGGATAATTAAAGTTGCTTTGGTTTTGAGTTGGTTTAGAGGGACGTTTGGGGGGGTTGTTTACTTTAGATTAAGTCATAGCTTTTGGTTGTCATGTGTATGAAGTGTCCGAGGGACAGGAAAGTACTTAGTGAAGCAAAGAGGACACATGGCAGAGCCCAGAAGAAATTAGTAGGTTTCCTAGGGTTAGAATTTGCATGTAATTTGTAAGCAGTGGGAACCCAAAGCCAAGTGTGAACATTCGGTTTGCACCACTTAACATCTTAGTTTTCCCTAAAAAAAAAAAACCAAGGCCAAAACAAAACAACAAAACGTCTTCAGAACACATATAAACAAAATCTCTTTTAACTTTATATACTGCATAGTGCTTAACAAATCTATTCCCAGAAAAAATGGATATCATACGTCCCATTTTGAATTAATTATATTTTCTGATACATATCCAATCTAAAATCAAGTTCCATGAGGACTGAGGGGACTGGAGATACTTTTTAGTTTCCCAACTTGACTATAATATAAAAATTTTAACCCAATTATCTTAAATAACCATAAAATATCTCTAAACTTCATAAAAGTAAATAAAAACTAACATAGATAAATTTTGTGTTGGTAATTGTCTCTCTTACTAAACATACAAAATATGTTCTGTTTCTTAAACTATCATACAGAATATATATAATCTGGGGTCTGAATATTTTTAAATGAAACTCAAAATTATACCATGGTATGGAAACAGATTTAACCAAATGATGTTGATACAATTTTAATAGGGACAAAAATTTAAATACACTCACAATTCACAATTTCAAAGGCAAGGCATTAGTATTCATTGAATGTATGGGTTTAAGAGAATATAAATGTTTCAGTGTTTAAGATATAACAGACACAGTAATAGACAGATAGGAAAATCTGTAGAGCTTTTGTAGAGCTTGGAAAATCACCAAGCTTTACTGGGACAGAGATTTCTATATCTTTTCATGACTCTCAGTTCCAGACATAGAACTAGAGCAAATCTAATAGGCTACTGAGAAGTTTAAGAACAAGTGTTCTTAATATCTTTGGTAGCCATGTCTCCATCAGAAGCTGGGCAATATTCTGGATCTTTTGACTCTTCATTTGTTAAAAGCTTATCTAGATCAACATGCTCACTGTTCTATATCTTTCCAATACATGAAAGTAAGGTGTGATTTGGAATAAAATTAAAGAGAATAAATGACTTGCTATAATCCATACCCATGTTTCACCTCCTCCTTGAGTATCTCTACAGGAATTTTAATGAATACCATTAAAAAAGGATAAGGTCCAATGCATAATTAACAACATGAATCTTCAACTGATAAATTGTTATGGATGTAGTAAGACAGGAATTAATACTATAGTTGACTTTGTCATAAGCATAAGTCTATTTTAAATCTCCTATTCTATTTCCTTTTTGTAACTTTGGTCTTAGTCACTCTTGACTCATTGGATTGCTTTACTGGCCCTGAGCTCATGGCTTATAAAGGAATCTACTTTAGCCATTTATGGATGGCACTGTGATTAGAAATGTCAGTGTATTCTGAATGTAAAAACTATGTAGAAGTAACAGAAAAATTACTTTCAGGGGTCCTTCTCAGAGGTAAAACTCTAAGAATACTGGTTCTTTTGATTTAGCTCTATTCTTCTCTATGGAACCCATTCCTTCAGTGTCTATGTGAATGTGTTTCATTTCTCTCCAGGATAATGATATTGTAAGAATTGTTTGATACCTCCTCTTTTTTTCTACTCTTACTTATTTGAGTCTTACCTCTTTTTTTCTTAGTCTAACTAAAGGGTCATTAATTTTTTCCTTTCAAAGAACTAGCTTTTAGTTTCATTGATCCTTTCTATTTTCAGGTCTATTTTGTTTATTTCTATTCTGATCTTTATCTCCCTCCTGCTAAATTTGGGTATAATTTGTTCCTCTTTTTTCCAGTTCCTTGAAGTGTAAAGTTATTTGGGACCTTTCTAATTTTTTTTTTAAGATTTATTTATTTTTGAGAGAGTATGAGCAGGAGAGAGGCAGTGAGAGGGAGAGACACAGAATCCAAAGCAAGGTTCAGGCTCTGAGCTGTCAGCACAGAGCCTGATGTAGGCCTTGAACTCACATACTGTGAGATCATGACCTGAGCTGAAGTCAGACACTTAACTGACTGAGCCAACCAGGTACCCTCCTTTCTAATTTCTTTATATATGCATTTATTGCCATAAACTTTCCTTTCAGAACTGCTTTTGTGGCATCTCTCAAAATTTAATATGTTGTATTTTCATTTTCACTTGTTTCAAGATAATTTTTTATTTTCCTTTTGATTCTTCTTTGACCCATTGGTTGTTTAGCAATGTGGGTAGTTTGCACATATTCAAAAATCTACTCTCACTTTTCTTTTGATATCTAATTTCATGACACTGTGATTAGAGAAGACCACTGGTATGATTTCAACCTTCTTAACTATGCTAAGATTCACTTTGTGGCCTGAATTTCTAATCAGGAGAATGTTCTATGGGCATTTGAGAAGAATATGTACTCTGCTGTTGTTGGATGGAATGTTCTACATATGTCTATTAAGTCCATTTGTTCTAAGGTATGGTTCAATTCCAACATTTCCTTATTTTCTGTCTGTGTATTCTATTCATTGCTGATAGTGGGGTATTGATGTTTCCTACTATTATTGTATTGTCTAATTCTCCTTCAAGATCTATTAATATTTATTTAATATACTTTAGTACTCAGATGTTGAGAGTATATATATTTCCTTGGAGCTGATATGTACCTTTAAAGCCAACATATAGTTGGCTCTATTTTTTTAATCCATCTAGCTGCTCTGTGCCTTTCCAATGGTAAGTTATTGATATATGACAACTTACCACTGCCATTTTATGTTTTGTTTTCTGGATGTTTTGTGTCTCCATTGTTTCTTTTTCCTTATGTTTGTCTACCTTTTTAAGTTGGTGATTTTCTATGATGATTTGCTGAGTTTCCCCTTTTTTGCTCCATATCTTTGCTTTAAATTTTTGTTTTGTGGTTATAGTAAGTTTGTATAAAATGTCGCACAGATAAAATAGTCCTTTTTCTACTGATAGCAACATATCTTCATTTGTCTATAGAGGTTCTGTTATTTTTCTCCTCCCCTTATTTGTTGTCACAAACTATTCCTTTTTTTCTATGAGTTTGTTACCAAATTGTAGTAGCTATAGTTATTTTTGATGCTCTTTTCCCCTTTAACTCTTATACTATAAAGTTCAACAACCTATTCTAAAACAGAATTACAATTTTTTGATTCTATTTAATAGCTTTCTCAGAGTTTTAGTACTTTTGTCTTTTTAGTTCATGTAGAAGAGCTTCCAATGTTTCTTGTGAGATAGATGTAATGGTGGCAAACTCTCTCACCTTCTTCTTGTCTGAAAAAGCCTTTATTTGTCTTTCATATATGAAGGATAACTTTGTTGCCTAAAGTATTCTTGGTTGGAAATTTTTATTTTTCAATACTTTGAATATGTGATTCTGCTCTCTCCTGACCTGTAGTTTCTGCTGAGAAATCTGCTGATAATCTAATGGGGATTCCTTTGTAGGTCACTTCCTTTTTTTCCCCTTGACTGCCTTTAACATTCTTTCTTTAGCAGACATACAGACTATCAACAGACACATGAAAAGATGCTTAGCATCACTCATCATCAGAGAAATAGAAATCAAAACTACAATGAATTATTACTTCACATCTGTCAGAATGGCTAAAATTACTGACACAGGAAATAACAAATGATGGAAGGGTGTGGAGAAGGGGAACCCACTTCCAATGTCAGTGGGAATACAAACAGGTGCAGCCACTCTAGAGAACAGTATAGTGGTTCCTTAAAAAGATAAAAATAGAACTACCCTATGGCCAGCAATTGCACTGCTAAGTATTTACTCAAAAGAGTAATTGTATCAAGAGATACAATGCATCCAGATATTTATAACAGCATTATCAATAATTGTCAAATTATGGAAAGAACCCAAGTGTCCACTGATGAATGGATAAAGAAGAGCCATAAAAAAAGAGCCATTAAAAAAACCCTCAATCATAAAAAAGAATGAAATTTTCCATTTGCAATGATATGGATGGAGCTAGAGTGTATTATGCTAAGTGAAATAAATTCGTCAAAGAAAGACAAATACCATATGATTTCACCCATATGTGGGATTTAAGACACAAAACATATGACCATTGGGGTTGGGGAAGAGAGACAAACCAGAAAATAGATTCTTTTTTAACTATATAGAACAAAATGAGGGTTACTACAAGGGAGGTAGGCAGGTATGAGCTAGATGGGTGATGGGTATTAAGGAGGGCAATTGTCGTGATAAACACTGGGTATTATATGTAAGTGATGAATTGCTAAATTTTCTACCTGAAACTAATATTGCACTATATGTTAACTAATTGGAATTTAAATAAAAACTTGAAAGAAAAAAATTCTTACTTTATCATTAACTTGACAGCTTCATTATAATGTGTCTTGGAGAGAGTCATTTGCATTGAGATAGAAAGTAAATAGTAGAAACTAATTTATTAGTTTCTGGTAACCATGATTCTTATGTTGGCTCTCCTAATGGAGTCTGATACTCTCACAAGGTTTCTTCACTTGTTTCAAAATCTTAGTTCTTTATCCTCTTCTACTTGAACCATTTCTAGATTCCTGTCTTCCAGATCACTTATTCTTTCTTCCATCTGATCTGCTATATAACCAACAGATACCACAGAAATACAGAGAATCACAAGAGACTACTATGAACCAATTCCATAACCTAGAAGAAATAAATACATTCCTAGAAACACACAATGTACCAAGACTGAATCAGGAAGAAACAGAAAATCTAAACAGACCAATTATGATTCAAGAGATTGAATCAGTAATCAAGAAACTCTCAATACAGAAAATTCTAGAGCCAGACAGCATCACTGGTAAATTCTACTAAATATTTTAAGAAGACCTAATACCAATTCTCCTTAAATTCTTCAAAAATATTGAGGAATAGGGAACATTTCCACACTCGTTCTATGAAGGCAGCATTACCTTGATAACAAAACCAGAAAAAGATACCACAAGAAAACTACAGAGCAATATCCCTGATGAATATAAATGCAAAATTTCTCAACTAAAGTCAAGAACACACTGAAAGGATTATACATAATGACCAAGAGAGGTTTATCCCTGGGATGCAAATATGGTTCAACATATGCAAATCAATAGAGTAATTCATCACATCAATAAAATGAAAGATAAAAATTCCAAGATCTCAACAGATGCAGAAAAGCATTTGACAAAATATAACAAGTACAGTAAAGTATAAGAGATATGGAAGAAATATGCAAAATGTATTGGCATACTGATAAGAGCACAAAGGAAAACACAGACCCCCAAATTTAAAATTCACACAGAACAGATTACCTTCAGGCAAGGTTTTAGCAAATGTGTGTGTGGAAGGGAGAAGAATGCAGTAATTAAGGGAAATAGGGAGGATTTCAGTGAGTAAGAATAGATAGGACTAGGCCCAATTTCAAATCTTACTGATTCGCCAGATGATTGGGGAGGGGGGCGCGGATTAATTTTAAGTATGCTTAAGTTTGATTCCCAAATTTTAGATAAGCTTAACTCTAAAACAGTAAGGTGACTGTAAACAGTTCTTCAAAAGAGGAGAGTGATTTCATATGGCCAAATGGCAAGAGATGAGGTTAGAGTAACAAGCAGAAACTACATCATGAAGTGCCCATATAGCAAGTTAAAGAATATCTTTATCCTGAAAGTAATTTGTCCAAAATCACATGACAGATGAAAGATGAAGTAGGATTTTAAACCTTGTCTGATTCTAGAATTCATGCTTTAAACCATCACGACTATACTGCACTGCATTTTCAAAAGATGGCATTATTGTGAAAAGTGTTTCAGAGAGTTAGACTAGATTGTCAAAGCAGTTGGGAAGCTCTGGTCATTGAGATGATGAGGTCCTATACATAGAAGGAATGGGCAGGGTAGGGAGTATCAAAGGAAGGAGATTAAAAGCCAGTTCATGCATTTAAGGATATTAACAAACTAGCCACGCAAATTCAGTTTCAGTCTGTAACTACCACAAATCATCCCTGAGATAAAGAAAACATTTAGGGTCAGGTAGACCAGGATTTGCCCTCAGATCTTTGATTTTGCTAGCTGTGCATCTTGGATCAGTAACTTAATCACACTGACCCTCCACTAGTTGTCTGTAAATTAATCATAATAATGCTTACTCTCATGGAGATGTCATAAAAATTAAGTGAGGGAATTTTATATCTATCTATCTATCATCTATCTATCCTTTTCATACCAAGGTTATAATCAAGGTTCAGCAAATGAGGTTCTTTACATAAGTATGGTATTTCATTTTAATGATGTCTCTCCAAAAAAACATATAAGGACGTGTGTATGGTGAACACTATTTCCTTCAGAAGATAAACTTGAAGGTCCATCTACATGTGTAGATACCACTGATTTGAATATGCACATCATGATGTAGCTTTCTTACAAAGTGAAGTTCTCATTTAGGAGAAAAGTATACGTTTAAAATATAAATCTGTTCCAATAACAGGAATGCATGAACTGGAAATAAATATTTCATAGCACAATTGGTACCATGATATGGATTCAATGTGTTTCTGTCAATATCACAGAAATTAATATTTTTAAGTTAAAAAAGTTTCATCAACAAATAATATGAAGACTCTGAAGATATTAGCACTAGAGCAATTTGACAGATTATATATATATATATATATATATATATATATATATTTTGAGAGAGAGAGAGCATGCATGTGTGTGAGCAGGAGAGAGGCAGAAAGAGAGGGAGAGAGAGAATCCTAAGCAGGTTCCATGCTGTCAGTGAAGAGCCCATTGTGAGGCTTGATTTCATGAATGATGAGATCATGACCTGAGATGAAATCAAGAGTTGGAACCAATTGAGCCACTCAAGTGCTCCATCTATTTTTCTTAAATATAACCTTTGCATGATTTCAAAGACAATATGATATGCAAACTATGAACGCCATACTCAAATTTCATTATGTAAAATAAAACCACCAATCACAACCTCCCAGAATCTTTTCCAAATTAAAACTGTGGGTAGTAACTACTCAATCAGAAGCACAGATATGGTAAGACACACAGATTGTAATCATGGAAAGTTTTAAAAGATTTTAATTTCCTTATCTGATTTTTTTAAAAAGTAGATTCATCATCTATCTGAAATTCATCCTGAAGAAATTAAAGCAAAAAGAAAAATTCAACCTAGACAACCAACCAAAGATGTGTGGGTCACGAAATTCCACATCTTTTTTTTAATTTTTAAAAAATGTTTGTTTATTTTTGAGAGAAAGAGAGAGACAGAGCATGAACAGAGGATGGTCAGAGAGACAGTGAGTGAGACACAGAATCTGAAGCAGGCTCCAGGCCCTGAGCAGTCAGTACAGAGCCTGACATGGGGCTTGAACTCACCAGCTGTGAGATCATGACCTGAGCCAAAATCGGACAATCAACCGACTGAGCCACCCAGGCACAAGTCTTTGATAATATATTCACTTTTCTGATAATAAGCTAGAGTTTATGCCTCTAATCTAAAGTAGGATAATTTAAAGGTCAAATAGGCAATGCTGGAATGATATTCCCAACATTAATGTTTGCTTCTATACTGTGATAAGGTTTATATTAACCACATAAATTGAGGACACAGCATAACTACTTTATATATTACTATTCTAGAAAACAGTTAAAGCTAGAGATACATACTGGAAATTAACAAATAGTTGCGATTAGAAAATATTACCCATGCAGTCAAGACATTACTGATGAGTCACTCTGTACAAGATATTAATTTACATGTTTCTTTGCACATTATAGAAATATGTTTTTCCTCATTGGAGAATTAATTTTTATTCCCAAGTGTCCTCCTTTATTTTTCAACTGCAGTAAGTACTTATACATACATATAGAAGACTATATAAAACATACACGTTCAGTTTAAAAGTAATTATTAAGACAATAACTATCAAGACAATATAACCACCTCTGAGGTTAAGAAATAGAATCTTTGTTACTGCCAACTCCTTACTGTACCCCAGGGTTAAGCACTGTTCTAACTTCTGTGATAAGTATTTCCTTGGTTTTCATTATGATTTTACTATTGTTATAGCTCCCTAAAACATATACTGTCATTTTGCCTCCCATGTTGCTTCATTTAAATGAGTTATTCTACCTATTCTTCTGAGAATTGCATAAATGCTCAACATAATGTTTGAGAGATTTATCTGTGCTATTCTGTATAGCAACTACCCTTTTCAGGTTTTGGCATCTGAGTTAATGCTAAGCTCTTAAAATGAATTGGAGTGTTTCTCTTTCTTGTCTCCAGAGGACTCTGTGCCAAATTAGAATCATTTTTTTTATTCTTTATCATATTTATTTATTTATTTTTGAAAAAGAGAGAGACGGAACACAAGCAGGGAAGGGGCAGAGAGGGAGACACAAAATTCAAAGCAGGCTCCAGTCCATGAGCTGTCAGCACAGAGCCCATGAGATCATGACCTGAGTGGACACTTAACCCACTGAGCCACCTAGGTGCCCCCCATTTTTTTATTATTTATTTTTGAGAGAGAGAGAGATGGAGCACAAGTCAGGGAGGAGCAGACATAGAGGAAGAAACAGAATCCAAAGGAGGAATTATTTTATTTCTTGAATGTTGAGAATTATCCAGTAAAAATTATTATGTAGTAATAATAATGTAAAGAATTTTCACATATATGTATTATGTTTATAATTTCAAATTTTATTATTATAAATATTAAAATTACCATTTTGCTTCCATAGTTACATATACTTACTTGGTTTATTTTTTTATTTTTTTATTTACTTGGTTTAAAATAGAGTTTAGCTTTCTCTGATTTTTTTTCAGTATTATGGTTATTTGTTTTTAATTGAATAGGACTATTCTTAACTTACACAACTATTCAGAATAGAATAATAATTTGGAATTATTTTTTCATATAATAAAGAGATAAAAAGTTTCCCCCCCAAATAAAAACACATACAAACTAAATGTTTTATAGTTTTGAAGGCCTGTTTTGAAATAGCCTTTGTCGATATTTTCATCTTTAATATACAATGGTAATATAATGCCCTTGTCAACATTATGTGCTGAGTCATGTGAAATATGTTTACTCTATATCATAATGCTGACAACTCATAAAGTCCATCTTCCCACATGGTTATATAAAATTTCAAATCAGCCCCAAAGGGATAACCCCAATTACAAGAAGTGGATCTTATACAGTGCATTGTGATAGAAATGTCTGTTAAACAGAAATAGCATAAACATTGATGACCAACATGATTGGACTCCAAAATTAGTATTCTCAAAAACTGAATAAGTAAGGTCATGAATTTGTGAGTCTGCTTAGCTCCTTTCATTTCAGGTTTTCAACTTTTTAGGCTCTGATTTCATTTTCTTTAAAGAAAGTTTCTCCTGAATTAATGAGTTTTTAAGACTTCATAGAACCAGTGTCCTCACCTATCAACAAGGTCTTTTTCTCTTTGGAGACATAAAATATTTGCCTCTATTATATTTGAATAACATGATACACAATATTGTTGGGTCGTTTCAAAGACATAAGGGAGAAACAAAGTACAATATAAATCACAGATTAACCAAAATAACAATTAAACTGTTAGCCTTGGGGCACCTGGGTGGCTCAGTCAGTTGAGCCTCCAACTCTTGATTTCAGCTCAGTCCCAGTGTCCTGGGATCGAGCTCTGCATCAGGCTCCATGCTCAGCACAGAGCCTGCTTAAGATTCTTCCCCTCTCTTTCTGCTCCTCACCTGCTTGCTCTCTCTTCCTCTCAAAAAAAAAAAAAAAAAATGTACTCCAGCAAAAAGACTAAATAAATAAATAAAAGATAAAAAGAATTTAAATTGGGGTGCCTAGGTGGCTCAGTCAGTTAAGCGTTGGACTAGCACTGCCACACTAAAAGTTATAGATGTTTTCAAAATTGTTACTGTTCTCTCAAAATAGTTCCAATCTTAACTGGGTAGATATATTTTTTTGATCACAGTGTAACTATCTCACAATCTTTTAAAAATATAGAAAATTTTATGGCACAAAACTCACATTCCTTTATTTTCTTCTCCCAATAGCCTTTTCTTGCATCTTTTCAAAAATCTGAATTTAATCCCACATCCTGTAAAAAAAAGTATCCCTGAGATGATTCTTTATACTTAAGTAAAATAAACACAAAAAACCCAGACCTTTTCTTTTAAAAATATCATTTCAGAAGTTTATAGAAAAACCTCTTAAAAATTTTTTTTAACATTTATTTATTTTTGAAAGACAGAGAGAGACAGATCATGAGCAGGGGAGGGGCAGAGAAAGAGGAACACACAAAATCGGAAGAAGGCTCCAGGCTCTGAGCTGTCAGCACAGAGCCTGATGCGGGGCTCGAACCCACGAACTGTGAAATCGTGACCTACCCACGAACTGTGAGATCATGACCTGAGCCAAAGTTGGATGTTCAACCAACTGAGCCACCCAGGCACCCCAGAAAAACCTCTTAAAAGGAGTATTTCTCAGCAAGCGTATCTTTCCCTAATAGTAATTCTGGAAAATGAAGTTTCAAGCTAACTTAAAATGTGAGAAAATACACATAAAGCTTTTGTATTCCATCCCTGGTCTCTGATATCCCTTAGCCCTATAATTATGATGAAATATTGTGAATAATGCTTTGTGTAATTTAAAATCCCCATTTAGGGGCACCTGGATGGCTTAGTCCGTTAAGCATCTGACTTTGGCTCAGGTCATGATCTCAGAGTTCATGAGTTCGAGCCCTAAATGGGGCTTTCTGTTGTCAGTACAGAGCCCACTTCAGATCTTCTGTACACCTGTCTCTTTCTCCTTACCGGGCATGCATGTGTGGTTTTTCAAAAATAAAAAATAATCATTAAAAAAAATGATGGGCTCCAGTTAAAAAAATAATAATAAAATAAAATTCCCATTTAAAAGAACCAAATGGGTTTGTACCTATTGTGAAACCTTACCTCCTCTTTAAATCTTGAGTCCCTACCCATAGGAAGGAATGAATTTGTAACATCTATCACTGAGAAACTCCACAATTGCTCTGAAGAATTGGAGGATATATAGTCTGGCCTAGTTATGTTTCTCATGGAATGTAGCATAGACCCATCCATGCACATAAAGACAATTCATACTCACCTATGATACTTTTCACTGGGGTAAAATTATAGTCTGCTGCTACCTGATTGTTATGTGCTTAGAAGAATCAGATTCATAGTCATCACTTTTAATGTTTACTTGAAGAACAGGGCACCTCCTTTTGCTCTGGCTGTCCAGATGTAATTAATTCAGAGGCATTCAAGACTGACCATTTGTACTTAAGGTACCCAAGTCTTCCTTAGCTTCTATTTAATGTTTGCTGACACAGTCACCCCCATACTGCTTTTTGGCACCTCAATACATTTGTATGAATGGTAGGTATTTTTCATATATTCTAAAATCTAACACTATGTTTCAACAAATTCATTGAATATAAATTACCAAAAAAAAAAAAAAAAGCTCCTTATGCTCTATTAGCGTTCTAGAAAACAATTTGAGTTTTTAGTTTGAAACACAGATAACTGTTACTGGCAATTCAACATCATCCAGATAATAGTAAAAAGTAAATAAAATAAGAAGAAATTTTCTCTATTTCTGTTGGTCCCAACAGTCCAGAGCTTAACAATCTCCCAGGATAAAAAAACCCATGTTTTAATTCTGCTCTACAATTTATTTACTAATCATGTGACCACTAATAAGTACTTTAACTTAAATAAGCTTCATTTTTTTTCATTGTCTATTGCACTAGATGGAACTTTCAGTAAAATGTTATAGAAGTGATGAGATTGGCCACAATTACCTTATCCCTGTTTGTAAAGGGAATGTGTTAGATATTACCGTTGAGTATAATGTTAGCTTAGGGTTTTTATGGAATATCAAACATATATTAAACAAAACCTGTTTCAGTAGCCTAAACTGTCCCATTCCTCAAATCTCATAGTTACAGAATTTATAACATTGTATTTTCAACTGATATAACCAAGAAAAATGACAAATTAAAGGTTAGTGATATTTTAAAAGTCACTTTAAGAGCTGAAAAATACAGTGCTCTTGTTTTTAGGCAGTGGAATTATTATGTGCACCACAAGTTCTATTATTCTTTCAAGAAAACCCACATCATTTATCCCTTTTCAGTTCTCAAGCATTTTAATTTCCTCTGATAATTTTACCCTGAAATTAAAATGCATGTTAATGAGACATAATCTTAGTTTTTCCCTACTGGGCTGCTTAGAACTGAGAGAATTTAAAACTTTATCCTTCCTAGTTTGATTGAACCTGTGAGAAAATGTTCTTTCTTAACAGATCAGTTCAAAATATAATCCACAGGGACACCAAGCTCACATGTGCACCTAGTATCCCCCCATTGTTAACAAAAAATAAATTACTTCTTCATTATTTCTCTTTGCATGACAAACCTGCTCCACTTTGTAGGCTGCTTCAGATCCAGAAACACTTTACAAGATTGATCTTTCATTAATGTTTTATATATACAGTAATTCTGAATCTTGATTTATACTGGTGGTCTTCACAAAGGACAGTATATGTACTAAATGAAATTGTCTGCGATGTTCTTAAAATGCCAAATCCTTCTATTTGAAGATGGTCCCTCCCCTTTTGTGTGTGAAATAAAAAATGTCATATATTCTTCAAATTTGACAATGAAAGCTGTGGTTGCTTCTGGTGATATTACGCACTATTACACTCCTTTTGCTTACTTCCTTAAGCAAGAAATCTTCATGGTTTAGTGTTATTTATTAAATTAAAAAAAATATGTGGGGGAAAAAGTTCTGTGTCCTAGTGAATGAGTGACGACCTGAATCTGAATCTCTTTATATACTATCGAAAACCCATATTGCTCACTAAAGAGAGCAAACAGAATCACCTGTAATCCATGCCTAGAGTACAGCCAAAAGACAGAACATACTATAAAAGTTACTCTGCAAGTGTATAGGGAAATAAACATTCCACACCAGAAAAATCAGCTCCAGAGTCCAACGTAAACTAGAAAGTTATAGGCAAACTCTATGCAGAAAAGAAGAGAGAGCTCTGTGCATCCAGGAGTGAAAGAAGATAAATAAAATCATCATCACTATTATCAAGAGAGGGCTCCCCTCTTTGGGAGAAAATACTAAGAAGAATCTAATACCTACTGCATCAGAAAATTGACTATAGAAGAATTGAAGGCAGGGGACTTAAAAGTGCATGTGAATAGCAGGTTTGGGAAGGCATTTCTTCATAAGGATGAGAAGTAATTTCTTCTCAGAAAGAAGAGTGCTTTAAATATTTGGTGGTGAACCTAAAGAAAAAAGCAAGCAGTAGAATTTAAAGATCCTACAAAAATAAAAGAAAATCAGAAGATCAAAAGATGTCCAAAAAAGCACCATATTTTTAAGAATTGAACATCATACTAATAGAAGCGGACAGTTATGAAAAATACACAGAAATACTCTCTAACTCCTCACTCCTGCCTAGATAACATCACCTGTTACTGTTGATCCAGGAAGTATGACTGTGAAAAGGACTGAGAATGGAGGTAATATCCATACAAAGTCACTACAAAAAGAAAGAGAAAATGAGAATCAAAATACTTTAATGGATAAAAACTTTCCCCTCAATCAATCTTGAAACAAAAGAATAAACATAATACAACATCAAACCCTGGATTAAATATCATTAAACAAGCATTTACAAATATGAGAAAAACTAAAACAAAAAACTCAAAAAAATCTCAAAAGAGAAGTGGATATAATTAGGAGGTGTGAAATGAATCCATGGCATTCGAATTCAGGAAGAAAACTGAAGAAATTAAACAAAATTATCTCAGATTTTGAAAAAAGAAGAAATGAGAAAGTGACAAATGGAGAGAAAAGATTTGCATAAAAATATTTGCAAATTTTATATCTAACAAAGGACTCATATCTAAAATCTATAAAGGACTCTTATGTATCAAAAAGATGTGGTTTGGGGTGCCTGGGTGGCTCAGTTGGTTAAGCATCCGACTTTGGCTCAGGTCATGATCTCACGGTTCGTGGGTTCGAGCCCCACATCAGGCTCTATGCTGACAGCTAGCTCAGAGCCTGGAGCCTGTCTTTGAATTCTGTCTTCCTCTCTCTCTGACCCTCCCCTGCTCATGCTGTCTCTCTCTCTCTCTCTCTCTCAAAAATAAATAAAACATTAAAGAGAAAGAAGAAGATGTGGTTTATATATACAATGGAATACTACATGGCAATGAGAAAGAATGAAATCTGGCCATTTGTAACAATGTGGATGGAACTCGAGGGTGTTAATGCTAAGTGAAATAAGTCAGGCAGAGAAGGACAAATACCATATGTTTTCACTCATAAGTGGAACAGGAGAAACTTAACAGAGGACCATGGGGGAGGGAAAGGGGAAAAAATAGTTGGGGAGAGGGAGGGAGGCAAACCATGAGAGACTCTTGAATACTGAGAACAAACTGTGGACTGATGGGGGTAGGGGAGAAGGGAACGGGGGTGATGGGCATGGAGGAGGGCACTTGTTGGGATAAGCACTGGGAGTTATATGGAAACCAACTTGACAATAAAGTATAAAAGACAAAAAGAAAGAACTCTTTACACTCAATAGTAAGAAAACATATAATCCAATTAGAAAATTAACAAAGGAATTTAACAGACACTACAATAGACACAACTGGCAAAAAAAAGCATATGAAACAATGTAAAAACATCATTAACTACTAGGGTAATGTAAACTAAAACATTATGAGATCCTATAACATAGTTATTAGAATGAAAAAAAACTACTAAATTACAGTGAGGATGCATAGAAACTTGATCTCTTATAGTCTAAGACTGCAGATGTAAAAATGCTACAACCATTCTGGAAATTATTGTGATTATCATCGAACAAATAATTACCGTGATTTGTGAAAATTTGGTGTAGATTCAGATATCTAGTTATTTATCCCTCCAGTCAAAATAAACAACCTGGTATATTTTTCAAAGTTTTGTTCACCAGGAGATTTTCCTATACCAATGTCCTTTAGGTACACTTGAGAGAGGGATTGTAGTGCTAAACCATCTATTAACCACGCTCAAATATTTTTTCTTCAGTCAATTTGCCATAGACAACTTTGCATACAGTCATAGGTGGAGTTTGAAAGGTAGGGGACAATGTAGCCAGAAGTGGGATTATTGGGCCACTTACTCATGCAACTTACTGGTGCCTTCAGGACTTGCTCAAGCATGGTCTTATATATGCTATGTCTATTTGTGGAGTGCTGCTGTGTAGGCCCAAATTTATGGCTAGTTCATAAATTTGGTGTAACTTAGTGAACAATGGTCAAGCATTCAGTACTTACCGAGGTTTATAGCTGTTTCTCAAAAAAATATATAGTTATCTGCAGAGGATAGCACACTTTGCTCCAAAATCCTACAGGCCTATGGCTATTTTAGAGACATGCTAAAGGCTGTATACTGCATTTGTATCTGCCACAGACATTTCAAACATCACTGCATTTACTGGGATACATGCCCCAAGTTGCATAGCAGCTGGCATGAAAGCCTAGACCTACTGCAAGTCTTTTCTTATTCTGGGTGCTACACAAACCCATCAGTTCTTCAGCCACTTGGTAAGAGTCAGAATAGCTCACCCAAATGAAGTATATGTTGCCTCCAGAATTCAAAGGAGGCTCAGGAAACAAAGGTGCCTCTTTCTTGGCAGTAGGATAAACCAGACGCAGCAACTTTCCTTTACCTTGGAAGGATATTTCAACACATTCCAGATCACAGGATCTTTAGAAATCTTATGGAGGTGACAGGCCCCTGAAATTTCATGAGATTTATTTTCTATTCTTGGCCATGTATGTGCTTTACCAAGGTACCTATAGCAGTTGCTACTTCCTGATCATAGGGTCTAATCAGCATGATATCATCAACGTAATAGACTTTCCACTATGGATTCCTGTGGAAAGGAAAAGCAACCAAGTTCACTGCATATTACAGTTTGACATAGGGCTAAAGAGTTGAGATAGCCCTGAATTAGGACATTGAAGATATAGTGTTGGTTCTGCCAATAAAAGCAAATAGCCTCTCTACAGAAGGGTATCAAGAAGTATTTGCCAGGTATCAAATTTGCATGTCAATTATCAGGAGATATGTTGATTTGGTCTACCAAAACAACAACAACAAGAACAACAACAAAGAAACAAAACCTTCTTCTCCAACAAATCTAGATGTGCAACTACAACTGGCATTATCATTTTATTAGGCTTATGATGATTCATTCTTCATAGGCTCCATCTGTCTTCTGCATAGGCCAAATAGGCAAGTACAGTGAGAAGTGGTAGCAGTAACCAGCTCTGCATCCTTCAAGTCCTGGATAATGGCACTAATCTTCAGGAATGTGGCATTGCCTTCATTTTACTATTTTGGATGGTGAAAGTAGTATATTAGTCAGGATTCTCCAGAGATACAGAATCAACAGGACTTGTGTGTGTGTGTATGTGTGTGTGTGTGTGTGTGTGTGTGTGTATACACACAGATTTTAAGGAATTGGCTCACACATTTGTAGAGGCTTAGCAAATCAAAAACCTGCAAGGTAGGCTGGCAGGCTGGAGACCCAGGGATGAGTTGCAGTTTGATTCCAAAGGCAGTTTGCTGGCAGAATTCTTTCTAGCTTGGTGGTCAATCTTTGATCCATTAAGGCCTTCAATTGATTGGGTGAGGCCCACCCACATTATAGAGGGCAGTCTGCTTTAGCCAAAATCTTCTAAACATTAATCTCATCCAAAACATAATTTCACAGAAACATTAAGAATATTTTTGACAGAATATCTGGCTACCAGGGCCCAATCAATTTGACATTTAGATTCACTTTCATCCTTTGTCCCACTGGCTTTTTACTTGGCCTTTCCTACCATAACAGCCCTTTTTCCAAGTGTCAGTTCCTAATATGTAGATGCTGCCAATTACTGAGCATATCATTTTCAATTATTCCTACTAAAACCTTGGTAATAACAATAGGATGGGTTTAGACACTGTATCTACTATGAGATATGCCTGAGACAAAGCTCCATTGGCCACTCATGCTTTATAAGCACCTACTCTCTATAGTAAACAGAGAGAGTTTTGCATCTCTAGGAATTTGTGTCAGTATAAAGCCATTATCCACCAATCACCAGTATTATTATTACCCTTACCCTAATTGCATAACCCCCTAATAAATGGTCACAGGTCAATTTGGGAAGACTGGGAGGAAGATCAACAGCATAAATTAAGGACCCTTCATCAGAAGAGACAGGACTCAGACTTTCTTCATTAAACAGGATTTGGCTCTGAAAATTGGTTGAAAAGCCTTTACCCCCAATTTCAGTGATTCAGGTCTGATTTTTAATCATACTTAGGGCTTTTCCACTCATACAAAGCTAGTAAGCTTTAGAATACTGCCTCTTTCAGTTCTTGGAATATCAAAATCAATTACCTAATACTAAAGATCATAGAAGTTCAGAATATTTTGATTACTGCTTCAAATGCGCTGCCTAACATTCATAACCATTTGACTTCGGTGATAAAGTCTCACCACTTGCCGAAATATCATCATCCAAATAGAATTTAGGAAACTCAGTTTGATTTCTACAATTCTCACTATAATTTTTGGCCTAGAGAGAAAAATCAACAACAACACATACTCCCCCCGTCCTCCTACAGAGAATGAGAGGGGGAGAGAGAGCGGTGGGGGAAGGGAGGGAGAATAGAGAATATATCTTCTTTTCAAAGGCATGTGAGTTTATAGTCTCAAGGATCATTAACATTGACATATATTATGTGATTTTTTAAAAATCTCCAAAAGTTTGATAAAGCAGGAATAATATAAACATTCTCAGAATGCAAAAAAATTAGAAATTAATAACCAAAGCAAAAAGAAATCCTCACATCTGGGAATATTAAAACTATTACATTAAAACACTCTTGGGTTAAAGTGGAACTCAAATTATAGCATTTCTAAAATGTAATAATGAGGAATATACCTCATATCAATGATCAGACACAAGTTCTTAGCCTTGTATCAATAAAGCTGAAAAACAGAATAAAAATAAATTAAATCCCCAACTCAAAAAAGTAGAAAAATAACATTTTATGAGTATCTGCTACATGACAGTTCTTCTTAGCAACTTTACTTATTATTAAAAACACTTAGTATTTACTATGCCTAGGCATTATACTAGGTAGTCTATGAACACACCTCATTTCATCCTCACAACAGTTCTATGAGGTAGCATTAACTCCATTTTACAGATGAAGGTTCCATCTGTCTTAATCAATCTGCTCTAACCAAATACCATAAACTGAATAGTATGTAAACAATAGAAAATCATTTCTCACAGTTACGGAGGCTGTGAACTCCAAGATTACAGTGCCAGCATGGTTGCATCCTGGTAAAATTTCCTGGGTTGCAGACTATCAAGTTCCATGTGGTAGAAGGAGTAAGGGATCTCTGTGGGGTCTATTTTCAAGAGAATTCCATTCATGTGGGTGGAGTCCATGTCCATTCATGTGAGTGGAGCATATTTTCAGGACCTATGTCCCAAAGACTTCATCTCTAATACCATCACATTGGACATTAGGATTTCAACATATGAATTCTGAGGGAGGAGGGATACAAATATTCAGACCATAGCACCAGCATATTGCACTTCTCTATGATAACTATGGTCAGACATCTCTTTCAATCATGATAATTATATTAGTCAAAGTGAATTCTTTGAAGACTTAATGGTCTTCACAGTGGAGGCTTCTAGAACCCTGGATCTCAATAAGATAACAGGAATAGCCATTTAGGCAAAGAAGCTCAGGAAGAGCTTGCCTATGCACAACCCATATCAATATACAGTTGATCTAGCTAAGGCCCAGAGGCCTCAAAGAAATGAAATGATGTTTAGTGGGATAACTATATTTTAGGGATCTGGAGAGCTGGATTATACTTTCGACTCTACTATTAGCTGATTTTATGACCATGGAAAAGTCATTGTCTACTCAAAGTCTACTATTTCTTAACTATTCCATGAAGAAAAAAGTATATATGATCTTTAAAATTTGATTAAGTTCTTATATTCTGTAATATATAATTCTTGGCAAGATGGTGAACTAAAATAACTAGATGGCTCCATTCCCAAAATCAACCTTAGAGAAACTATAGCTTCCAGAAGGAAATACAAATTCAAAGAACTAGAAAGAGGAGACAGAGATGGAGACTTATCAGTAAAGAAGAAAAACTTCTTGAACAGTTTTGTGGGGAATGAAGGTAAGGTGGTCATAGGACTTGAAAAATAGATTGGAGAAAAGGAATTTAAGTTCAGTTCCTGCTTCTCTCTTGCATTCTTTTTGGACCTAAATAAAACCTAAAACGTTAAAACCTAAAACATTTCCATAGGTTATTACTAGCAACAGCTCAGAATACTACTGTGGAGGTATACACAGAGGTCCTATCAAGGCATAATGAAAGTTCTAAAGGGAAGAGAAGAGGTCCTACTGGCTGCCCCAGGCATTTATTCATCCAATGTTTCTACTTCAAACTTTCAGAGCTGGGATGTCTTCCCCAAAGTGCTGCCTGTACTTAAGGGTTTAAAGGTAAAATCCTGAACAGAGGAATTATCTGGTGGAGTGATGGCAAAAAAAGCCACTGATAGTAGTTTTATGCATTGGAACCATCTACTCTAGGGCTCAAAACATCACTTTCCTTAAACTCAGTAGTACTGATACAAACAAGGTTCTGGTCTTTGGCTCTTTCATAATTTGGATTACTAGAAAGAAGAGTTGCTATACCCAAAGAAACATAAGATCACAGGAAAAGTAAGTAAACAATGAGTAAAATTCCTCAAAAGTAAAAGAGCAACTTTGAAAACTTTGAAATTTGGAAAATTCAGCCTAGAGTAGAATTATTAGAAGAGTATACCAAGAATTGAAAAAATAATGATAAACTTAGGAGTGCTGGGTTGCTTAGTTAGTTAAGCATCCTATTCTTGATTTCAGCTGAGGTCATGATCTCATGCTTCATGGGTTTGAGCCCTGCAACAGTCCCTGTGCTACAGCATGGAGCAATAGTTTGTTCCACTTGCTATTCCATTAGAATCCATTGGGATTCTCTCTCCCTTTCTTTCTGCTCCTCCTCCACTCATTCATGCACTCTCTCTCTCTCAAAAAATAAATAAACACTTAAAAAAGTACAAACTTACATTAGGCGATAAGGAAATATATAAAAAGAATAAGAGATTATTAAAAATGAAAAAGTTTTAAATATAAAAATAATAGTTCAACAAAGAGAACACTATAGATAAGAAAAATATTACAGTAGATACAGCCAAAGATATAGCCTGGCAGATTTTGCTGGTTAAGAAGCAATAAGCCCGGGGGGGAGGAGCTAAGATGGCGGAACAGCATTGAAGTTTTTTTGTGTCTCATTTTCATGAAATATAGCCAGATGAACAGTAACCATCCTGCACACCTAGAAAACTGATTTGAGGATTAACACAACAATCTGCACAATTTGAACCACAGAACTCAGCAGGTACGTGGCCAGAGAGGTGAACTGAGGGAGAAAGAAGCCAAGGAGGGCAGGGAGCTGTTTTTGCTTGGGGAGAGAGGACAGACAGGGAGAGAGGATGGATGGGGGCCCCACCCCCCACCAAAAGCAGCTGGAGAGAAAGTGTAAAAGGGGAAACAGCCACAGGGATTGAACAAAAAAGGGAGAAAGGAGAGGGTTTAAATTCCATTAAGACTCTATAAACAAGGGGAGTGCAGAGTCTGAAACTCCACAGCTCGATACTTGGTGATGCTCTGGTGGGAAGGGTAAATCCCCAGGAGCAGAGAGTGAAGGCCTCAGGGTCCTCCAGCCACACAGGGAGAGGCAGTTCCCCTGTTGGGAGGACATTTGGTAGAGGCTGTGTGGACCTCTCACAGGCAATCCCCAGTGGACACCAGAGAACAACCACATTCACTGGTGCTTGAATAAGGTCATTAAGGGTGAAGCTTAGGTGCTAGATGTGTGTTGTGATCTTCCATAATCCCTGAAATGCTGCTGCTACACCATCATGGGAACATTTTCTGGAGGGGGCTGGCACCCAGCCATAGTCTCTGGGAATTGGCAACAGCACAGTCCCACGAATGTTCCTGGAGGTGGGCAGGCACCCCGCCATTTCTTGGTGAGACCCTCCCCCAGAGGGTCAGAACAGGTCAAAATCACAGTCCCTCCAAAGTGAGGGGTCAGGAAACACAGCTGCATCTGAGATAAAACTCAGGAGGGAGGTGCCATGTGGCAACCTGATGGCTTGGTCATGGACAGGATAAAAGCAGGAAGCAAACAGAGCCTGAGACAAAGGAGGGGTGCATGACTGCTGGTCTGGGAGAACAGAGTTCTGATACTAGAGACTGGGTAGTTGGGTGACGCTATGTTCACCCATCCCGCACATGCACATACACAACTACACACACCACAATGGTCCACCCCAGTAAGCTGAACAGTGCCATCTACTAGAGAACTGAGCCCTTACACTAAGCCCCGCCCAACTGAGCCAAACTTGCTCTTGAGGAACCCAAGTCTCTCTGCCTGCTTAGTCTATGGACTATAAAGTGCTTCATAATTTGACTTCTAGGGGAAACCGATGTGATTTCAATTGTACTTAAGTCTGTTTGCTGGTCCATCTATCATTTTTTTCTTTTTCTTTGCTTTTCTTATTCTTGAATACAGAAAGAGAAAAAAATTATTTCTATTTGCCATATTTATTAAAAATATTTTTTATTTTTTCTACTATATTTTTTACTTCTCTGTAAATTTTTTAAATTCTACTTTACTTCCATCATTTCATTTTATTCTATTTCACTGTATTCATTTTTTCAAATATTGAAAGTTTTCCTTTTTTCTCTTTTCTTATCTTTCCCTTTTTTTCTCTAATCTATGAGACTCCTTTCAACAACCAGACCAAAACACACTTAGATTCAAGCATCACTTATTTATTTTTTGTGTGTGTTGTTTTTAATTTTTAAATTTCATTTTTTTACCTTATTAATTCCTTTTCTTCCATCAAAATGAGAAAACAAAGGAATTTGCCCCAAAAGAAAGAACAGGAAGAAATGACAGCCAGGGACTCCATCAACACAGATGCAAGCAAGATGTCTGAACCAGAATTTAGAATCACAATAATAAGAATACTAGCTGGGGTTGAAAATAGATTAAAATCCCTTTCTGTGGAGATAAAAGAAGTAAAATATAATCAGGATGAAATAAAAAAAGTTATAACTGAACGGCAATCTCTAATGAATGCCATTCAGCAAAGATGACAAAGATGGATGAAGCAGAGCAGTGAATCAACAATACAGAGGACCCTTCTGGAAAATAATGAAGCAGAGAAAAAAAGGGAGACTAAGGCAAAAGAGCACAATTTAAGAATTAGAGGAATCAGTGACTCATTATAAAGGAACAACATCAGAATCATAGGGGTCCCAGAAGATGAAGAGAGAGAAAAAGGAGTAGAATTGTTATATGACCAAATCATAGTGGAAAACGTTCCTAACCTGGGGAAAGACACAGACATCGAAATTCAGGAAGCACAGAGAACTCCCATTAGATTCAACAAAAACCGACTGTCAACAAGCCATACCATACTCAAATTCACAAAATACTAGGAAAGAATCATGACAGCAGCAAGGGGAAAAAAAAGTCCTTTACCTACAAGGGGAGACAGATCAGGTTTGCAGCAGACCTATCTCAGAACTTTGGCAGACCAGAAAGGAGTGGCAGGATATATTCAATGTGCTGAATCAGAAAAATATGCAGCCAAGAATTCTTTATCCAGCAAGTCTGTCATTCAAAATAGAAAGAGAGATAAAAAGTTTCCTAGACAAACAAAAATTAAAGGAGTTCATAACCACTAAATCAGACCTGCAAGAAATTTTAAGAAGGACTCTCTGAGGGGAGAAAAGATGAGGAAAAAAAAAAAAAGACCAAAAGCAACAAAAAGACTAGAAAGGACCAGAGAAACCACTAGAACTTCCAACTCTACAGGCAACAGAATGGCAAGACATACATATCTTTCAGTACTTACTCTGAACGTCAATAGACTAAATGCTCCAATCAAAAGACATAGGGTAACAGAACAGATAAGAAAACAAGATCCATCTATATTCTGTTTATAAGAGACCCATTTTAGATGTAAATACACCTTCGTATTGAAAGTAAGGGGATGGAGAACCATCTATCATGCTAATGGACACCAAAATAAAGCCATAGTAGCCATACTGTATCAGACAATCTACATTTTAAAATAAATACTATGACAAAAGATAAAGAAAGGCACCATAATTAAGGAGTCTATCCACAAAGAAAGTCTAATAATTGTAAACATATATTCTCCAAATGTGGAAGTACCCAAATATATAAATCGATTAATCACAAACATATAGAAACTCATTGATAATAATCCTATAATAGTAAAGGACTTCAACACCTCACTTACAGCACTGGACAGATCATCTAAACAAAAGTCAACAAGGAAACAATGGCTTTGAGTGACACACTGGATCAAATGGACTTAACAGATATATTCAGAACATTTCATCCTAAAGCAGAGGAATACACATTCTTCTCCAGTGCACATGGAATGTTCTCCAGAATAAATCACATACTGGGACACAAATCAGCCCTCAACAAGTACAAAAAGATCAAGATGACACTATGCATATTTTCAGACCACAATGCCATGAAACTCAAAATCAACCACAAGAAAAAATGTGGAAGGATAACAATTACTTCGAGATTAGAGAACATCCTACTGAAGAATGAATGGGCTAATCAAGAAGTTAAAGAGGAAATTAAAAAGCACTTGAAGCCAATGAAAATGATAACACCACAGTCCAAAACCTCTGGGATGCAGCAAACGTGGTCATAGGAGGGAAGTATGTAGCAATCCAGGCCTACTCTAAAAAAGGAAGAAAGGTCTCAGATACACAACCCAACCTTACACCTTAAGGAGGTGGAAAAAGAACAGCAAATAAAACCCCAAACCAGCAGAAGACAGGAAATAATAAAGATTAGAGCAGAAATCAATGCTATCAAAACCACAAAACAGTAGAACAGATCAATGAAACCAGAAGCTGATTCTTTGAAAGAATTAACAAAATTGATAAGCCACTAGCCAGTTTGATCAAAAGGAAAAAGGAAAGGACCCAAATAAATAAAATCAAGAAGGAAAGAGGAGAGATCACAACCAACAAGGCAGAAATACAAACAATAATAAGAAAATATTATGAGTAATTATATGCCAATAAAATGGGCAATCTGGAAGAAATGGAAAAATTCCTAGAAAAATTTAAACTACCAAAACTAAAACAGGAAGAAATAGAAAATTTGAACAGACCCATAACCAGTAAAGAAATCGAATTAGTAATCAAACATGTCCCAAAGAACAAGAGTCCAGGGTCAATGACTTTCCAGGGAAATTCTACCAAGCATTTAAAGAATAGTTAACACCTATTCTCTTGGAGCTGTTCCAAAAGATAGAAATGGAAGGAAAACTTCCAAACTCTTTCTATGAAACCAGCATTACCTTGATTCCAAAACCAGACAAAGACCCCATTAAAAAGGAGAACTATGACTAATTTCCCTGATGAACATGGACAAAAATATCCTCAACAAGATACTAGCCAACCAGATCCAACAATACATTAAAAAAATTATTCACCACAACCAAGTGACATTTATACTTGGGATGCAGGGCTGGTTCAATATCTGCAAAACAACCAATGTGATACCTCATATCAATAAAAGAAAGGACAAGAATCACATGATCCTCTCAATAAACGCAGAGAAAGCATTTGACAAAATACAGCATCCTTTCTTGATAAAACTCTCAAGAAGGTAGGAATAGAAGGATCATAGCTCAGGATCATAAAAGCCATATATGAAAGATCCACCGTTAATATCCTCAATGGGGAAAAACTAAGAGCTTTCCCCCTAAGGTCAGGAATGAGACAGGGGTGTCCACTCTCACTACTGTTATTCAACATGGTATTGGAAGTCTTAGCCTCCACAATCAGACAACACAAAGAAATAGGCATCCTCCAAATCAGCCAGGAGGAGGTCAAACTTTCACTCTTCACAAATGACATGATACTCTATATGGAAAACCCAAAAGAGTCCACCAAAAAACGGCTAGAACTGATCCATGAATTCAGCAAAGTCACAAGATATAAAATCAATTCACAGGAATCAGTTGCATTCATATACACTAATAATGAAGCAACAGAAAGAGAAATCAAATAAATCGACCCCATTTACATTGCACCAAAAATCATAAAATACCTAGCAAGGAATCTAACCAAAGAGGTAAAAAATCTATACACTGAAACTATAGACAGCTTATGAAAGAGATTGAAGACACAAAAAAAATTGGGAAAATATTCTATGCTCCTGGATAGGAACATATATTGTTAAAATGTTGACACTACCGAAAGCAATCTATACATTCACAGCAATACCTATCAAAATAACACCAGCATTCTTCACAGAGCTAGAACAAACAATCCTAAAATTTGTATGGAACCAGAAAAGACTCTGAATAGCCAAAGCACTCTTGAAAATCAAAGCTAGAGGCATCTCAATCCTAGACTTCAAGCTTTAATACAAACCTGTAATCATCAAGACAGTATGGTACCAGCACAAAAACAAACACTCAGATCAACGGGACAGAATAGAGAACCCAGAAATGGACCCAGAAACGTATGGCCAACTACTCTTTGACAATCCAGGAAAGAATATCCAATGGAATAAAGACAGTCTCTTCAGCAAATGGTGTTGGGAAAACTGGACAGCGACATGCCGAAAAATGAACCTGGACCACTTTCTTACACCATACACAAAAATAAACTCAAAATGGATGAAAGACCTAAATGTAAGACAGGAAGCCATCAAAATCCTCAAGGAGAAAGCAGGCAAAAACCTCTTTGACCTTGGCCACAGAAACTTCTTACTCAACATGTCTCTGGAGGCAAGAGAAACAAAAGCAAAAATGAACTATTGGGACCTCCTCAAAATTAAAAGCTTCTGCACAACAAAGGAAACAATCTGCAAAACTAAATGGCAACTGACGGAATGGGAGAAGATATTTGCAAATGACATATCAGAAAAAGGGTTTATATCCAAAATCTATAAAGATTTTATGAAACTCAACACCCAAAAAACAAATAATCCAGTGAAGAAATGGGCAAAAGACATGAATAGACACTTCTCTAAAGAAGACATCCAGATGGCCAAACGACAAATGAAAAAATGCTCAACATCACTCATCATCAGGGAAATACAAATCAAAACACATTGAGATACCACCTCACAGCTGTCAGAATGGCTAACATGAACAACTCAGGCAACAACAGATGTTGTCGAAAATATGGAGAAAGAGGCTCTCTTTTGCACTGCAGGTGCAAACTTGGTGCAGCCATTCTGGAAAACAGTATGGAGGTTCCTCAAAAAATTCAAAATAGAACTACCCTATGACCTAGCAATTGCACTACTAGGTATACAGGTATGCTGTTTCAAATGGACACATGCATCCCAATGTTTATAGCAGCACTAGCAAGAATAGCCAAAGTATGGAAAGAGCCCAAATGTTCATTGACAGATGAATGGATAAAGAAGAAGTGGTGTATATATATATATATATATATATATATATATATACATACACACACACACAATGGAGTATTACTCACCAATCAAAAGGAATGAAATCTTGCCATTTGCAACTATGTGGATGGAACTAGACAGTATTATGCTGACAAAATTAGTCAGAAAAAGAAAAATATATAACTTCACTTATATGAGGACTTTAAGATACAAAACAGATGACTATAAGGGAAGGGAAGCAAAAATAATATAAAAAACAAGGGAGGGGGAAAAAAACAGAAGAGATTCTTAAATATAGAGAAAAAACAGAGGGTTGCTGGAGGGGTTGTGGCAGGGAGGATGGGCTAAATGGGTAAGGGGCATTACAGAATCTAGTCCTGAAATCATTGTTGCACTATATGCTAACTAACTTGGATGTAAATTAAAAAATATATAATTTTTTAAAATGCCTAAGAATATCTAACCTGAATTATTTTGTTAGTAGTTTTCTTTAAAACGTGAGGTCCTTCATGTCTCTTTAGCCACAGCTCCAGAGCTCAGTCATCAATTCCAAAGCATAGGAAAATAACTATATCATTATAGTAACTTTTAAAATATATGACAAAACATTTCAAATAAATACCAACTCAATGAGAAACACAATATGTGCCCAAAAGATGAGGGGAGGCAATGGTTCCTCCCTGCTGGAATATTCAGGGTCTAGACTTTATGAAGAAGGTATACTTCAGTTGAACTTAAACTTCACAACTTCAATTGTAGTATAAATGAAGAAGAGACAGCAGGAGGGATAGTTTATGTAGTAATTGCATGGAATTTGAAGACTTTTTGGAATTGGGACCAAAGAAATGGGATGCAGTCATCCCACTACTAAATGTTAAACTTGACTGATAAGGAAAATAATAATACAATTTGACCAAATCAAAGAAGCCTGGCAGAGGAACTAGGAGTAAAATAATGTTTTCAGTTTGAGACTTGTTTAATTTTTAGTGACAGCAGGAATAAATTCAGTAGAAGAAAGATGCTAATGGAATGTGGGGCAAGGTCAGCACCAAAATTGATCAATTTGCATTATAAAGTCACATCCTCCTTTTTAAAAGTGGCTGATTCAATCAATTACCTTCGAAATTCATGTTCTCCTGGAAGCAATATTTCTTGCTATTTTAAACTTACTCAAAACTTCAAATAAGAACCCAAAAAAATGTATTTTAGTTGGTTCCTTCCTGCAATCCTATTCAACAATATCTTTGCAGGATAAAAAAAAACAGGGCTTATTGAAAAATAGCTTGATATTCTCAAATTTTGATTTTGGAGTGAATCACTAATGCATCACTACAGATGATTAAATATAAGTTAGAATTAGTGGGTATTTGTTCTATAGAGCATGAATTATCATTGTATCTTTAGTCAAAAGAAACTAAAATTTAAGGCAATATGAATACTTTAATACTTCTGGATACTGATGACCCTATCACTTCAACAAAGAAGAAATAAAAGATGTAGTATTCTGATTCAACTTATGCTGTTTTTCAGGTGCTAAAATTTAATGACTTTAAAGAGAGTTTCTTAACATAAAGATTTTTTTTTTCTATGTGAAATGAAACCCACTGACACCTAATTTAGGCACAGAGTCATCTAGACAGTTTATTTTTCATGATTCTTTTATCTAGGTGGTATTGAGAACAATTCTCTTTGAAATTTTGATGAAATACATTTCGAGGTATAATAAAGCATGAAATAAAGTATTAATTGATATTTTATAGAAACATGGGGAAGTATTTGTATAATGAAATAGAACATTTTATTACTGGTGCTCACATATTTGTATGGAAAATTTTCATAGAAGTTCAAGTTAGTGTTTAAAAATTTGGAAAATGTAAAATTCTTAGGATGGAAAATAAAACACACAAAATATGTATAAAACTAATATTTTCTCTATTCTCATTTTCCCTCAAAGAAAATGACTTTTGCATTACTCATCACTTCATATATGTGGAGAGTGAGGATCTTGCCTTTCAATCAATATTGCAGCAGTCTGCTCCAATAGCCAATGACAAAGTCACAGCCACTTGGATTGAAATGGGGGAAAATAGTCTACATTTCCATAGCGATATTCCTACATGATCTTTTGATTTGGCTATAAAAAAGGGATTATATCAATCAGGATAATATTAGACTCGAAGTAGTAAAAACAAACAAAAAACATAAACAGTGACTTTAGTAGTTTATTTCAGCCTTAAAAATTTAAAAGTTTGGAGGTCAATACTATAGAATGATACAGCTGCACAAGGACATTTATCTTCTTGATCTGCTGCTCTGAACTTCTATGTGTATCCGCTGGATGGCTACAGCATTTCTAGGCACCATGTTACTGGTTTAGGCTTGAAGAGGAGAAAGGACAAAGCCAATGGGAAATGTCAGCCAAAACCTGTCCCAGAATACCCACCCAAAGCTTCTACTTACATTTTATTGTTTTGAACCATATCACCTTAGCTACAAGAAAGTCTGGGAGACATTTTTAGCACTCCATATTGAATACTGAAAGAAAGTAAAGGAAAAACAAAAGTGGTGGTGGCTTTGGGCCACTAACACATAGTAGGTAACACATAGCAGGGAGAACACTGGAGAGCTTTACAGGGTCTCTTTAAGTATTCATATGAGTACTTATAGTATATACGAGCACACTACAAGTATATGCATAGTGTATATAACTGAGGAACAGAATCCTCTGAAAGGATTAGAAGTAACAGTGCCCAGTGTTCACATAAGTCTGGAGATAGTATCTGTTTCCACAAGTCAGATGGGGAAACACTGTGATTTGTGAAACATTGCATGGAATACAGAAAGGTTTTGCTTTAGTAATGGGAATTATAAGCTCTAAACTTAGCACTGTTCCAGTCCTACGGAGGAAACAACAACAACAACAAAACCCCATAACCAGGTACCCAGGGTACCTGGATGGTTCATTCAGTTAAGTGTCTAACTCTTGGTTTTGGCTCAGGTCATGATCTCATGGGTTGTGGGCTGGAGCCCCATGTTGGGCTCTACACTGACAGCATGGGGCCTGCTTAGGATGCTCTCTCCCTCTTTCTCTGCACTTCCCCCAATCCCCCCCCCCTCTCTCCCTCAAAAAAAGTGATAAAAACAAGTATGACTGAAAAGATCAAATGTTTCCAAATACTTTAACAATAGTCAGGAATGAAGCTTAAGAACTTATATGTTCTCTATCTAGAGAGAGAGAGAGAGACAGAGAGATTGAGAGACTTCAAAGAATTACCTTATACAGTTGTGGGAGCTGGCTAAGCAAGTCCAAAATTATTAGGGCAGGCATTTAGAAAAGGGAGATGACAATCAATATAAAACTCTGTAAGTACAAGCCAAAACTATTGGTCACTGGCAGAGTTCCTTCTCTTTTAAGAAGCCTCATTCCTGCTTTTCCTTTTTTAATGTTTATTTATTTTTGATGGAAACAGAGCACGAGTGGGGAGGGGCAGAGAGAGGGAAACACAGAATCTGAAGCAGGCACCAGGTTCTGAGCTGTCAGCTCAGAGCCAGACACAGGACTCGAACCCGCAGCTGTGAGATCATGAACTGGACTGAAGTCAGATGCTTAACTGACTGAACCACCCAGGTGCCCCATCCTCATTCCTGCTTTTAAGGTCTTTCAATTCAATCAGGCACTCAAATAATCCAGGATAACTTCTTTTAACATTAAAGGATTAGGGACATTAACTATATCTGCATAATCTATTAACAGCAAGACCTAGTTTAGTGTTTGAATGATTTGGAACTGTAGCCTACTCAAATTGACATTCAATTTGAGGAATACGGCTAAATTGGTACTTATGAAAAATTGTACAGTACTAGAAAGGTCTCAAATCAATGATCTCCACTTCTGCTTTAAGAATCTAGAAAACAAGGGGCGCCTGGGTGGCTGAGTCGATTAAACATCCGACGTCAGCTCAGGTCAAGATCTCATGGTCTGTGAGTTTGAGGTCTGTTTCAGCAGGCTCTGTGTTGACAGCTCAGAGCCTGGAGCCTGCTTAAGATTCTGTTTCTCCATCTCTCTCTGCCTCTCCCCTGCTCACGCCTTGTCTCTCTCTCTCTCTCTCTCTCTCTCTCTCTCTCTCTTTCTGTCGAAAATAAATAAACTTAAATTTTTTTTTAATTAAATAAAGAAAGAAACTAGAAAACAAAAACAAGTTAATAAAATCAGTAGAAGAAAGGAAATAGCAAAAATCGGACTGGAAATCAATGAAATGTAGGATGGAAAAGCAACTGAGAAAAATCAAGGCAACCAAAAGCTGGTACATTGAAAAGAATAGTATATAATAAATAATAAATCAGTCTATCAATATTTATTATGGAAAAAAGGGAGAAGACTAATAATTAATATCAGAAATGGGAGAGAAGAGTACACTTCTCTTCCACACTACAGGTTCTATAAATATTAGAGTAATAATAAAGGAAAATTATGAAAAATTATATTCCAGTAAGTTTGACAACTTTAGGTGAAATGGACAGATTTACGGAAAGAAGCAAAAATACCAAATCTAAGTCAATGAGAAAAAGATAACTGGTCTATTATTAGTTAAAGAAATTGAATTTGTAGTTTAAAACCTTCTCATCAGGAAGACTCAAGGAGCAGATAGCTTCATTGTAAAGTCTCCCTAACATTAAAGAAGAAGGAAGACCTAATCTATACAACTTTCCAGAAATTTATAAAAGAAACACTTTTCAACTCATTCTATATGGCCAGAATGACCCTAGTACCAAAACCAGACAGAGATATTACCAAAAAGGGAAGAAGGAGGAGGAGGAGGAGAAAGGAAAGAAGAAGGAAGAAAAGAAGGAAGAAAGTTTATCTCTCATAAACCTAAATCTAAAAATTACAACCAAATTTTAAAATTTTTTTTAAAATTTAGTTCAACACTACCTAAAAGGGATAATATCTGCAGTAATGTAGGAACAAAAAGAAACTTCTTTAACCTGATATAAAGCATCTACTAAAAACCTACAGGTAACCTAACTTAAAAACAAAAGAACAAATTCTTTCATTTCCCTCTAAGACTGAAAACAAAATAAGACTGTCTGCTGTCTCCATTTCTTTTTAAGATTTTTACAGTAGGTTCTAAAACATGCAAAAGGGCATTGCAAAGAAATAAACCATCCAGATTTGAACTGAAGCAGCAAAAATATCTTTTCTCACAGATGATATGAACATATATGTAGAAAATCCAATGGAATCTTCAAAAAACGTACTATAATATATGATTTTGACATAATTGTAGGATACAAGATCAATATGCAAAAATTGCACATACTAGCAACACTGAACTAGAAATGAAATTAAAAACACAATATCATTTACAGTAGCATCAAATATATGAAATACTTGAGTATAAATATGACAGAAGATATGAGTTAAGTTCAAAACTACAATTACAATATTAATTAAAAATTATAAAACATTGTTTAGAGAAATTAAAGTAAATGAAGAGATATACTACACTCATGGTTTGGAAGACACAAAATTGTTAAAGTAATTTTTACTCAAATTGGTTTGTTAATTCTCCTCAAATACAACCTCAATGAAAATTTTAGCTCCTTTACTTTTAGTGGAAATGGTAAAAACTGATTTTAAAATTCACATGGAAATGCAAAGGACTAGATTAAGTAAAACAAATATAAAAATAAGAATGCTTTTGAAAAGACTAATCCTGCTTGGTTTTAAGATTTATTATAAAAGTATAATAATCCAGATAGTGTGATACTGGAAGGGTTATAAATACAATAAACAATGGTACAAAATAGAGTTCAAAAATAAATCCACACATGTATAAAAAACTGATTTAAAAAAAAAACTGATTTTGGGGGGAGCCTGGGTGGGTCAGTCAGTTAAGTGCCCGACTTCAGTTCAGGTCATGACAGGTCATGATCTCCTGGTTTGTGAGTTCAAGCCCCGCGTTGGGTTCTGTGCTGACAGCTCAGAACCTGGGGCCTGCTT
>CM053560.1:50149337-50233336 GCA_028646485.1 Cryptoprocta ferox
AAATAGAGTTCAAAAATAAATCCACACATGTATAAAAAACTGATTTAAAAAAAAAACTGATTTTGGGGGGAGCCTGGGTGGGTCAGTCAGTTAAGTGCCCGACTTCAGTTCAGGTCATGACAGGTCATGATCTCCTGGTTTGTGAGTTCAAGCCCCGCGTTGGGTTCTGTGCTGACAGCTCAGAACCTGGGGCCTGCTTTGGATCTGTCTTCCTCTCTCTGCCCCTCCCCCACTTGTGCTCGCTTTCCCTCTCTCTCTCTCAAAAATAAACATTAAAAAAAAAAAACCCTGATTTTTGACAAACATAATTCAGTAGTAAACCAAGAACCTTTTCAACATATGATGTTAGCACAACTGAACATCTATTTGCAAAATAATGGACCTTAACCATCAATACAAAACTAACTTAAAACAAATCATAGAATTCAAAAATAAATCTAAAACTAAAAACTTCTAGAAAAAATATTTGAGACAACCTTTAAAACTTTGGGTTATGGAAATTGTTCTTAAGTAAGACATAAATAAGCATGATCCACATACAAACCAACTGAAAAATTGGAATTAATCAAAATTTAAAACTTTCAGTTATCAAAAAATACTATTAAAAGATTGGAAATACAAGCCACACATTTGAAGAAAATATGTGCACACCATATAAATAAAGGTAAAGAACTTGTATCCAGAATACATACAGAATTCTCCACTCAAAAATAATAAACAATCCAATTAAAAAATGGACAAAATATATGAAGAAACATTTCATCAAAGCAGTATAAGGACAGAAAATAAGCATATAATGGGCACCTAGGTAGCTCAGTTGGTTGAGTGTCCAGCTTTGGCTCAGGTCATGATCTCACATCCGTGGGTTCGAGTCCTGCATCGGGCTCTGTGCTGACACCTCAGATCCTGGAGCCTGCTTTGGATTCTGTGTTTCCCTATCTCTGTCCCTCCCCTGCTCATGTTCTGTCCCTTTGTCTCTCAACAAATCAAACATTAAAAATTTTTTTAAAAAGAAAATAAGCATATGAAAAGATGCTCAACATCATTAGTAATTCGGTACCTGTAAGTTAAAATCACATTGTGATACTATCACACACATATTAGAATGGCTACAATTAAAAAAACATTGTACCAAGTATCGACAAGAATTAGAGGAACTTGAATTTTACATGATCCTTCTGGGAATATAAAATGGTACAACTACTTGAGAAAAGAGCTTGGCGATTTCTTAAAAAGTTGCATATATACCTCCATATGCTCTATCTGTTACATTCGAAGAGAAATAAAAGTGTATGTCCATATAAAGACTTGTGTATGGATGCTCATAGAAGCTTTTTTTGTAGTAGTAGTCCCAAACAGGAAACAACTAAAATGTCCATCAAGGGGTAAATGGTTGTGTTTCTATACTAATAACAAACTATCAGAAAGATAAATTAGGAAACCAATGCTATTTACATCAAAAAGAAAATACCTAAGAATAAACCTAATTATTGTTAAAAAAACAATGACAACTATGACTTTGATGAAAGAAATTTAAGACAAAAATAAATGGATATTCTGTGCTCATGGAATACAAGAATGAATATTGTTAAAATGCCCACACTATCCAAAGCAATCTACAGAATCAATGCAATCTCTAACAAAATTCGAATGGCATTTTTCATAGACGTAGAACAAATAATCCTAAAACTTGTATGGAACTACAAAAGACCCTGATAGCTCAAGCAATCTTTAGTAAGAAAAATAAATCTAGAGGCACCATGCTCCCTGATTTCAAACTATACCACAAGGTTATAGCAATCAAAACACATACAAAAGAACAGACTAGAGATCCCAGAAATAAACTCATGCATATATGGTCAATTAATTTATCACAAATTAATTTATTTATGGGCAAGAATATACAATGGGAAAAGGACAATCTCTTCAATAAATGTTGAGAAAACTGGATAGCCACATGCAAAAGAATGAAACTGGACCACTTTCTTACATCGCAAACAAAAATTAACTCAAAATAGATTAAAGAACATAATCTGAAATCATAAAACTCCTAGAAGACAACATAGGCAGCAAGCTCTTTAACATCAGTCTTGGCAATGAATTTTTCAGATCCGACTCAAAAGCAAAGGCAGCAAAAACAAATAGGACTACATCTAACCAAAAATCTTCTGAACAGCAAAGGAAACCATCAAAAAAACAAAATCAAAAAAGAAACCTAGTAAATAGGAGAAATCATATAATCTAGGTTATATGGGTTAATATCTAAACTACAGAAAGACTCATAGAACTCAATAGAAAAGAAACAATTTCAAAGATACAGAGAATAGGGGCATCTGGGTGGCTCAGTGGGTTGAGCGTCCGACTTCAGCTCAGGTCATGATCTCACGGTTCGTGGGTTCAAGCCCTGCATCGGGCTCTGCGCTGACAGCTAGCTCAAAGCCTGGAGCTGCTTCAGATTGTCTCTTTCTCTCTCTGCCCCTCCCCCATTCATACTCTGTCTCTCTCTGTCTCTCAAAAATAAATAAATGTAGAACAAAAATTTTTAAAAGATACAGAGAACAGATTGGTAGCTGGCAAAGGCAGAATGAAATGGGTAAAGAGGGTCAAAAGGTACAAACTTCTAGTTTTAAAAGAAAAATGTCATGGGAATGTAGAACACATGATGACTATACTTAATAACACTGTTGTGTATTTGAAAGTTGCTAAGAAAACAAACCTTAACAGCCCTCATCACAAGAAAACAAATTTTTGTAACAATGTATTAACAATGTGTGGGTTCAGATTTATTGTGGAGATTATTTTGCAATATATATATATATATATGAGATACTCATGTTTCTCATCTGAAACTAATATAATGCTATGTGTCAATTATACCTCAAAAAAAAAGACAAAAAAAAAGAGGTAAAAGAAAAAACTGAGATATATTCATAAAATGGAATGCTATTCAGCAATTAAAGAAAATTACTGCGTAAACCCTTGGTTCCAGTTTTGGCCCTGACCTTGTCCATGACCCCTGCTACTCCCTCATCCACAAGCTGCAGTTACCTTTTCCTCCTTTTTGTTGTTGCTGTTGCTGCCTATATACCTCTTTGGATTGTGGAACTTTGATTTCACATTTCCCAGAACCAATCTGATGATATCTGATGATTATTTTGTTAAAGACTCTCTACTGTACAAGATATAACTGTGTCCAACTGTATATAGACACCAATTAGTTTTATTTGTTTTTACTATCTCTTGCTATCTGGGTTATGACTCAATAGGGATTTGTATTTATGCAAATTTTATTTGTGAGATTTCATGTTAAAACTCAAATAAATGCTTATGTGAAAAAAAATAAATTATCGATACATACATACATACAACATGGATGACTCTCTCAAAACAGTTATTCTGAGTGAAAGAAACCAGATAAAAATAGTACATACTGTACGATTTCATTTACATAAAATTCTAGAAAATGTAAACTAGTCTATAGTGATAGAAAATATATCTGCAGTTGCTGCAGGAAGGAGCAGGATTCAGAAGGCAGGAAGGATTAGCAAGAGGTAATAAAAACTGTTGGAAGGAATGAGTATGTTCCTTATGTGATTCCAGTGATAGTTTCATGGTGTATACATACATCATAATTTACCAAACTGTACACTTCAAATATGTACAGTTTGCTGCATGTCAATTATACCTCAATGTGTTAAAAAAAAAAAAAGAACTCTGTTATTTGGCACCTTAAATAGCAAATGGAGGCAAAGAAAAAAAATTGTTGGGAGTAGGACATACTTACACTCTCAGAATGTGTAGCCACGGTTGAAAATTATAATAGAAACACACTACAGCCCAGTTAGTATATGGATAATGGAAGGAAATGGGTATTTCCTGGTTCAATCATATAGCAGGCCTGATGCATCATAGAACATCACTCAAGTTAAAGAGATTCCCATATTTCTTTCCAATGGTAATTTATCTATCTTTGCTGTACTTCATGTCTCCTTAGTCTTCAGAAAATTTGCTCCCTCAATTATCCCTTGTTCTTGGGGCATCTTCACATTTTTTGCTAGTTGTGTACTTGTCTGCCTATCAACACACGTCTCAGAGACTAATATCAAAAGACCAAAAAAAAGGAAAACTAAAGAAAAGAAAAAAAGTAACAACCAAAATAAGCTCTCCTACCCTTTAGCACTTCCTGACAATTTCTTTCTCCCTCTCCCTTTCCCTCTATCTCCTTCTCCCTTCCTCACTCTCTGCTACTTCAAAGACTTGCTTACATTCACTTCCTTTTACTTGTTCTTCTTCATTAATGCAACTATGACAATCAGGCTTCTAGCCCCACTTTTCCACTAATGTGTCTGTAGCTCAAGTCAAAAATACCTATTTTATTATGAAATACATTGAGCAATTTTCACCTATTTTGACCTTTCTGTGTATAGTGTTTAACTCTACTAACCACACCTACTTCTTGAAATCTTCTCCTCTCCTTCCAAGGTATATGGTCATCGTTCCTCAGTGTCCCTTGAGAGTCCATCTTCTGCTTTGTCACAGAAAGCCTCCAAATATCATCTTCCAGAGCTCTTCTCTTCCCTTCTGTTTCCATAACTTCCCTATGACCTTTATGTTCCAGAACATCAGTTGCCCCACAGACACAAGTTCAAATGGAACTTATCATTTTCCTTCTCCTTTCCCAATTTCCACTGGCACCAACAACCACACAGCTGTTCAAGATGAAGAAAGCTGGACCATTCTTCTCTCCCAACTACACATATTTAATCAGTCACCAACTGCTACTTATACAATAACTTTAATATATCTTGAAATTATCCTTTCATTCACTGTCATTACCTTTATTTAGTTCCCTTTTTGTCCCTTCAAAATCTCTTAACTGGTCTTCCTGCCTCTGTTCTTGTTCTACTCTCATCCATTTGTCATACACCTGTCAGAGTAATTTCTTTAAAAGTAATTCTAACCCTGTTCTTTTCTCTTCCTGTTTAAAAGCCTTCTTTTATTATCCATCATCCTTAAGACAATGTTCAAGTTCCTTAAAGCTCTGACTTTTGCTCCCCTCTCCAGGCCCATCCTTAAGTCCTCCCAAATCTATTCCATTTACTCTAAGCATATTGAATACTTTATGTTTCCTCAAACATCCTTGGCAGTGCATTTTAATATTAGACTAGATGCCCATGTTTCAAATCCAAAGTACAGTAAAGGCCTTTTAGTGTGTCTGCTTTGTTCATGGCACTCCCACATGAGTGTCCATAGCCATATTTCTACTATGTGACTTTGTCACATCATCCATAACTAGCTGGTTGGACCAGGGATGAACATCTGTCCCAAAATAATACAATCTGATGTTTTCTTCTATTTGGATATGTGACAATTTTGGCTGTTTCTGATGTCACCTGGACCATGGACATGTAATATTAGGATCTGGGGAAATATATATTTAAGCATATGTATAAGAAAGCAGTGAAAAGTAGACTGAACTTGAAAGGAGATAGAGTTCAGATATAGGGGATAAAGAGTAGCAGACAGGAAAGAAAAAGCAAAATTCCAGAAATCCAAAGATTGAAAGACAGACGGTTGGTAGGCAGAAGCTTGGATGCCTGACTTTCAAGTTTCTAGCCCTGATCAAATCTCCTTTGGTTTTCTGAGTCCTTCCACTATGTTTCCAATTAATTTCTCATTTTCACTTGTTAGCTCTACAATGTATAACTAAATGAGACTTGACTATAAAAAATAATATAGATTTAGATAATTAAAATAAATAAAGCCTATATGAAATAAAATGTTTTAATTAAAGTAGCTATTTTTTACACAGTATTTTAATAGTGGTATTGGGTATATTTTAGACTAGGCCCTAAGTTTTAACAAATTTGATTAATTTACCATTGTGTAGAACAGTCAGAATAAAAAGACCCTCCTCAACATAAATAAAGAAAATCTAAGGACACAATATTACCCTAAATAAAGCACCTACAAATTGGAAAGAGCAGATAAAGAGAAAATTAGAAGAATATACATAAAAAGAATATTTCACATTGAATAAGAAAAATAGCTAAACATTTATGAAATCATAAAATGTCCAAATGAGAAATGTATTATCCATCAAAACTTTTCTAGGAAAGAAAAAAAAACTTCTGACCTGCATTCACATGGTTGAAGGAAAATTGTCAGATTCATAAACATGATACCACCCCATCACTATTGACTAGTCCAGAATCAGACAAAAACCTGGACCATTCAGTCTCTCTGTCAACCTTATTTGAAGAACAATGAAATAAAAACAACTCAACCAAATGGGACTAAAGGTCTTTATTTGTGAATTTGGAACTGGAGATATGAGATTTAAGTCAGTCTTTATCTGTATGGCTTGATGGATGATAGGTAAGATGGAGAACATTTAAAGAACCCTTTCGAAACTATACATGGGGATGAAGGGGTGGGGAGAGAAAGTCAGTCTGAAATGAAAAAACAAAACAGACATGTAGAGAAAAGGCATAAATCAGAGGTAAATCTCTGCCAGAGGCAAGGAGGCACAACTCATCCCTGTATTCTATGACATTCTCCAATGTCCTTATAATAAACTCTGCCATTTTTTCTTACATAGTTGCAAGCAGGTTTCTGTTGCTTGAAACTATGGTGCATGGTGTCTTACTTACAACAGTTGTTTAATCAATGTTTGTAAAATGGAAATAGAAAATTTAAAGAAATTTTATTTGCATGTACCTTCTTGCTTATTATCATATTTGGGAGAAGAGAGGGACTTTGTAGACACATGTGCTAGCCTTTAAATAAAAAGACAAAACTAACAAGTTTGAGCACTTCTTTCTCTTTATTTTATTCTATGAAAGAAAAAGGGAAAAAGATTTATAAAGATAAGCATTCAACCAAGAGAAGTCAACTAAAATTCAAATCACTATTACTTTTGTCTGAAATTCTAGCAAATTTTTAGCAAAATTTATTTTTGAATATGTGAATTTTATTAACTATACAAATTTAACAGCTTCTCGGGCAATAAAAGATCTTAAGCTGAGACTGAAAGACGCTATTGAGTAAATTGGCACCCATCTAAGAAATAAAATGTAACTCATGGAAATTGCTTGTTTCATTTTGCCACAAACCTCTCACTTAATACTTCTCACTTGTGAGCCTTAGAGTTTTAGAATAGGAAAAGAAAAATAGATTTTTTTTGTCTAATTCTCTGAGAATATATATCCTAAATTATGCTAAAGTATTCTTTTGGATACAAAATTTTATAAAGGAAACGGATTTTTATATGAGTGTTTTTGTGCTATAGCTGGAAGTATTATCAGAACAACAAGAAATAATCTGATCTTAAATTTATTGTCTGACACAAAAATAATCTTAAGGATGGCAGTCTGAGTAAGATCCACATTTGTGTCTAGTGCTTAGCCTCCTGTGGAATACAGAGATGTGGAAATGAGCCCTGAATATGGCTCCCAGTGAGTCCACATCTCCTGGAATTCACACCCCACATGGTACCAAGGTTTGTTGTATACCTCGAAGATGGATGGATGGATGTCACCTCCAAGATTAGGTAATATAAGACACTGTAGCTTTTATTTTCAAGGTACTCTCTTTCTTTTGGGTCACTCAATCTGGGCAAAGGCAACAGCCCCACATGAGAAGCTGATGTCTTCTACCATTGCTTTGTGAATGGGCTTAGAAATGGCAGCTCAATCAAGCCTTCAGATGACTGTAGCTATAGCTGATATCTTGAATGCAAAAACCTTATAAGAGATCTTAAGCTAGAACCAACTAACTAAGCTTCTTTCAGATTCCTAACTTTCAGGAACTGTGAAATAATAAATACTTGTTATTTAAGCTGCTATATTTGGGGGTAATTTGTTATACAGCAATAGGTAACTAAAATATAGATAACTGATAAATGTTTGCTGATTTATAAATAAATGAATAAATAAGTATTTTATGACAAATTACGATTTTCAGTGCTTAACTAATTTTAAAAGTGTGAATAATGCCAGGGCCAGTAAAAGCCTTAATTCATACTCATTCCCGGACAGGCAGACAAAAGCTGTGGTAGTATTTCTATTTTAATTCAAATCATAGTTTGTTGTTATTGGGTTTTTTTTAAGATTTAATTTTCTTATTATATCTGAAAGGTAGTTTTACTTTTTACACATTATCAGTATAAGAGTCTCCTTGTGATTCCCTCAGAATTTCTATTCTAATGAAGGTTACAAGATTTCAGGTGCAAATTCAAAGTTGTTTGTATTTATTATTGTAAAACTCCCCCCCCCCGCAAAAAAATGTGGACAAAAAAAAGAACATAAGCAAAAGGCCAAGTTTAGAATAACATTTTCCCAACGGTCAGTAAGTTCCAAGTTTAATATTAGATACATCTTTACATTTAACCAATTATTTCCTTGGAAGATTGAAATCTATTTATTAAAACATTTATCAGCTTACTTCTTCCAAAAGTAACATTGCATGTTATTTCTTGGATGCATAAACACCTATTTAAAAAGAAAGAAAAACTTAGACCTCAAAAACTTTCATATTAATATGATACAGAATCTTTCATGCAAGTCAGGTAAATGTGTTTTAAAGCAGTTCTTCATTATACCAGTGCCATGAAATACAATCAATTTCCAAACTGTGATTCACGTCCAATTTAAAACATGTTTTTGTTATATGCATAGTTGGTAGCTTTTTCAGCTGTGAGAATAAAAATTACAGAGAAAAAAGATAGAAGGCAAGAAAAGATTAATAGGATCCAACTTCAATGGTTTGATACTTTGTCAGTTGCTACAATAAATCAACAAATAGGTCAGAAAAGCCACTGTCTCATCTTAAAAGCATCAACCATAGAGTATAATGGGATTTATGCATATTAAAGTAGCAGGCTAAAAATGCCAACAGATAGCACATTGTCACTTAAGAGGAACAAAAGAAAAAACAGCACCACTATCCACCACACAATACAAATTAAATGGAAGATCACAGCTATTTAAAGAGCTTGCCTAAAAGTACAATAAATTTAACTTTAATAGAATTGCAGTCTTTGATTTTTCACTAGACCTAATATATTCATTCAAAGCCATTACTTTAACAATATAGAAATGTAGAATTCACTCACTAACAGTGAAGGATGTGCTTATTTATAGCTTAGTTATTTTCTCATTGTAAACTACATCCATTACAGTGCCTTTAGACATGTGTGAATAAAATTAAACACAAACTTTATTTTCCCAAAAGACAAAAATGAAAATGAGGGTTATTTGATCCCAAAGCAAGGTAAGTTTAATTGTAATGTAGATCTGTTCAGTCCACTTCAGCCTATCTAAAATAGCCAGATTCCACAGGTGTTTAGGAGGTGGGGACCCTAACCTGTAAAACACAGCCCCAAAGCAGTTTAAATGCTGAGGAAATAAGAAGAAAATTTGAATTCAGTGTTTAGGGTGAAAACTTACAATTGTGAAAATTTCTTTAACAGCTTTTTACAGATAATGTGAGCATTCTCCTTCCTCACCAGAAAAACAGTATGGGTGACTTTTGCTTCCTTAAATCCCACTTTAACTTCTTCAGCTTCTTCTGATTCCTCATAAATTCTCTAAATGACCTTTCCTTTCTCCCATAGGCCAACCTCCCCAAACTCTCATTTCCTTAGTTTTACAAAGTTTTAAACACACACACACACACACACACACACACACACACACAAGATGATTAAGTTAATTCACACAAGTATGTGAAGGACTCTCATCATCTCAACCTTTGAGAGGATTTGCCAATCAAAGGAAGATTCCTAATGAATCTCAAGAGAAAAATGTACTACTTAGGGGCCCATGTATGTTCGCCTCCAATCACCAGGTTTATATTGCCCACTCGATATAGTAAAAATCATTTTCAAAACATTCCATTTAAATCTAGGTCAAGATATTAACCTGATCTCCTTTAAAAAACTAAAAACTAATTAAAATAGCCCTTCAAAACAAAAGCTGAGGCAAAATTGTACTGGTCACGGAAGGCCAGAGAAGTACTCTCAAGTTTCTGCCTGATGGTTTAGCATCATGGAAATTTGATGCCTTTCTTTCTTGACATTGATTCTTGATTTGTTAGAATATCACACAAATATAACACAAATGAACCTTGTACTGGGTACTTACATGTGAGAGAACATCTATTATAGCAACTCTGTCAGGTATGCATTATTATGTCCATTTTATATCAAATAGAACTGAGGTTCAGCAAGATTAAGCATAATTAGTAAGAAATAAAACAGAGATTAATATCCCTGAAGTCATGTCAAAGCCTAAATAATCTCTCCACTCCAATATGCATCCTTCTTACCTTAAAGTATATAATCAGATGACTTTTAAATTACCTATTTAAATATACTGCCATAAGCCTATAACTATATGGTTTTGGGTACATTGGAACTTCATGATTCCCTTTTATGCACTAGTAACAGGATCTTCTACATCCCAGCATGATAGATGAGTGCACTCTTCAAATGTTCAAAACATTGTGAATCATCTATTTCCCAGAGAAATATGTGCTTTTCTAAATTATAAACTTAAAATTCACCTAGAAAAATCATTAAAAAGTTGCATAGCTACAAGTTTACAAAAAGTCATCTATCCATGTATTCCTTCTATCTCTTTATATTTCTGAAAAATATAAATCATAATATAAGTATATCCAATGTAAAAATTGTACTAGCTCAGCTAACTAGTTTCATCTGCTTCTTTTTATCTATCTTCTACTTAAGTGTTTCTTTTAAGTATATTTATTTGAGAGAGAGAGAGAGAGAGAGAGAGAGAGAGCATGAGAGGGGGAATGACAGAGAGAGAGGGAGAGAGAGAATCCCAAGCAGGCTCTGTGCTGTCAGCACAGAACCTGACACTGGGCTTGATCTCACGAACTGGGAGATCATGACCTGAGCTGAAATCAAAGAGTCGGAGGCTTAACCAACTGAGCCACCTAGGTGCCACTTCTACTGAGTATTTAATGCCTTATTAATAATGTTAAGGACACTTTATGAAAGATACTAAGTATTCCATAGCAGTGATGCAAATCAAACGTAAGCTTTGAATTTGCAAAATGATTTAGCCAAAGCAGAAAGAAAAATTAAAGGTGGATTAGTATACAGAAAGCAATAACAAAAACAAAAACTTAGGGTAGTAATTGATGACCCAGAATACAGAAGTAGTTAATTTTATTTTTAAAGTAGGTTTGGATACAAGGAAATTGAATTATAGGCAATATGTTGAGAAAGATGAATAAATATATGGAATAACAGAAGAAACTATCTTTTTTACCCCATAAATATATAAAAGTAAAAGTAACCCTCTAATCATTTATTTCAATAAACTGATAAATATATTACCAAAAAAAGAAATTACCCACAAGTATGTATGAGCATTTTGGCTTCTCATTAGCTTCTATGGAATATTAAAATTAGAGAATTATAAATAAATATTATCAATTATCAATGTAATTGATAATTGATAATGTAATATATTTTGAATTCACAGTTTATCTTATCCATCTATAAAACATGAACTTTACTCATGTTTTTAACCTAAATAGAAATACAAGTAAATCATTGCTAACTTACTGATAAAAAGCTATGGTTAGGAGCACCCGGGTGGTTAGTTGGTTACTGACTCTTGATTTCGGCTCAGGTCATGATCCCAGGGTTGTGGGATTGAGCCCTGGAATTGAGCCCTGCCTCTGCTCCTTGTTAGAATATTGCCTAAGATATTCTCCCTCTCTCCCTCCCTCCCTCTCTCTCCCTCTCCCTCTCTCTCTCTCTTTCCCCCCTTCCCTGCTCAGGTTTGCCCACACAAGGACATGCTATCTTTCTCCAAAAGAAAAAAAAGCTATGGTTATCCCCACATGTTATTACTATACTATTACAGGAACTTCTGCCTCTTGTTACTCATTGGATAGTCTTCACAGGTCCAATTTTGACACAATCAGTATTTCCCATTATTTCTGGAATCTTGCCCATCATGGAGAGATCAAAGTGACAAGTTGGCCAATCTAGAATCTTGCAGATTGGTAGGATTCATCAATTATAGTTATAACTCACAGTTTCAGGTTAAATTCATAACCGATATGGATTCAACTTTTCTCAACTATCATAAGAAGGAAGAGACCACAAAGGATTTTACTTTCTCAAAAGCATAGCTAATTAAGTGAAATTACCAATAGATTGCTACTTTTGGCAGACATTGTCACATTTGCTGACCATCGAAAGGAGGATGTTAGAGACAGTGTTGTGGCAGGATGCCTCTCTGGCCTGGATCAGAAGAAAAGACGGGAACACTCAAGGATGTAGGAGTGGGCAAGGGCTGTCTTTCATAAATACTTAGACATGTCATCCTAAGTTTTACAACTATTCTGAAAAAGATAGTGTTCAAAATGAGACAAATCTTAAGGGTGTAAAAGTAGTCCTTTTCATTCTTTTATGTTATATAAAATTTGGTGGTCTTCTTTATTCCTTTTTTTTTTTTTTAAATCAAATACATCAGCTTCATTTCTCTTTGCTGCAAAGGGAAATTTTTTTAAAACAGTGGTAGCAATTAGTTATTCAAGAATTTCAGGAGATGCTTCCTTAAGATACCAGAGTTATAGCTGTCTTTGGTCCCCATAAGAACAAATACCAAGCCCAGAATTCTTTTAATAACAGAGGCCAAAATTTTCCATAAGGAATTTGTGATCAAACTCTCTTTTCCTTTCAATGTTTCTCTTGAGAAAGAACACCTGAACTAGGCCTACTTGTATTCTAAGATAGAACCCAAAAACAAAACAAAATAATATATACAACTGCTCTGCATTTTTAAAGAGCTATTTTCATCAAATTTTAGTATATACAAAACACATGAAATGCAACCCTGCATTTTCTGTGGCTCAGTCTAGATCAAATTCATGATATGTACTTTAAATCCTTGTTCAAGTCATTCTCTTCAGCAAGATGAGTTCTATAAAGGTAACTCTACCATGGAGCCTGCCCCTCAGGTGCTCAACATCTAATTTTATGAAGATCATCATACAGTATCTACATGTGGCCCCTGGAGAAATGCATTAGTTGAATGGGGGAGAGGAGTCACTGGCCACCACTATGATTTTGATCAATAAGGTGTGGCTGGAGAAATGCTGTTGGGGTGTGTACTAATTGCCTACAAAATAGAGCTTCCATTGAGACTAATCCCTCTGCCTATAATTAACCCAATGCTTCCTTTTAGTCCCTTATTTAGGATAGGCAGCACTCACCAAATACAATCGAGGGGGGAAAATAAGAAAGCAAAAAAAACCCCAAAAGAAACACCTTTTTCTAAATTATTTCATATTAGAATTTCAAATTATATCATACTAGAGCCAATACATAGATATAGGTCTTTGAAAATCTTTCCCAAAAGTACTTTCCTATTTCTTTGTTAGTAACCATTACCATCAAATGAATATTTTGAGAGTTATATCTTTGAGGTGTACTCATGATTTACCTTAGTGCTATGAAAATGTGGATGATAACTTTGTTCCCTGAATTCTCATTCTGTATAGTCGCCTAATTTCTGGTCTATGTGCACTGTGGTTTTCTCCTCATGTAATGAACAGGCATTACACAAATTCCCACTGGAAATTAAATAGAAAAGCCATGCTTCCACAAACTGGGCATATTTCATGGAATTCATGCCTACTAACATGCTGTATTTTAAGCCAATTACTCTAATGATTCTCAAAGAATGTGTTTGAATATCATCACTCTGCATTGTTCTCAAGAGTCTGTCTTTATGTACAGTGACTACATACACTCTTAAACAACAGATGCCTTAGGTGCAAGATGAGTCTGTCATAAGGTATGTGCCACCTGCTTTTGCCTATCATTATTCCCTTAATAGCTTACTACCTGTGGGCACATTGAGCCACCAAAGAGTAGTGTCATTCCCAAAAGTACCACCACAAAAGCAATACTTATGAGGTTGGCAACAGAAAGCCAGCTGAACAGCATTTCCCAGTACACTGCCACAATATGTCATTTTTGAAAATGCCATGTTAGTGGATATGACTTTGGGAATTGACTTAATAACAATAATAACAATAAAAATGGTTGGCACTTAGCAGGGAAAGTGTTTTTCATCCCAAAGGGCCTACAAGTGCTTCAGACTCAGAAATTCAGTCAACTCTAAGAAGGGTGATGGCACACTGCACAGTAACGAAAGCTCAGAAAACGATCACCAAGGAGAGCAGTACAAGGTCTCATCTAAGAGGTATCATGAGGTTTTTATTTTCCACATGGAGTGATATAACCTTGGATTTTTATCTCTTGAGCAGGGTGCCCAATATGTCAAAAATAGACTTTTGTGTCCCACTCTATGTAGAAACAATTGAATGGTAAGGAAAATTGAACTTGCAGCTATGGAGCCCAGGTTTAGAAGATATCGCAAAATGGATCCAAATCACCTTGGCATCTTTTTTTACTACCCAGGATCTCAATGCAGACATCCCATTAGAGGCACATACCATTAATATATGAGCCAAGTAGGTTTCCATTTTAAAGAAAGAGAGGTAATAAGATTGAATTGCTGGGTAATTCTGACCCTCACAAACCAATGTTCACAGAAAAGATTTCATGAGGCACGGCTTTTTAATCTTCCTGAATGAAACTGCCATAGTTGGGACTGGCTGACTTCTTAGGCTCATTGATTACATTCATGTATGATACTGCCTATAAAGATTTTTTTTTCATACATAAGAAGTGTTTTTGTGCCAATGATTGTCAAGAATATGCTTTTCTTAGGGCAGCAATAGATATTTTCTTCTCTTTAACATAAACATGTTGTTAGTACTGATTTTTAAGCATTGGCAAATTTGATTAAAATGACTTAGCTAGTTTTCCCTCTAGTTCTCTTGATAACCATAAACTAACCATACTGAATGACTTTGTAAGGGTTTGACTTTTCCTAATAGGTTTCAAAACTTCAGGATTATTCCATTATTTTGGTAAAATGATACCTTTTCTTCTCTGCCAAACCCCTATCTTGTAAAACTTTTACAAGTCCATTCAGTGTTCTGCTTTTCCTCCAAAGATAAATTTTCTTCTTGAAAATCTAACTATTTACTCACTTGGAGTGGATCAGGCATGGTTTTCGTCTCTGAGTAATGCTCACATGATGTTCCACATACTAATTATTTTTACTATCCCTTTTGACACTTGACAGAAATTTGTCTCTGGAACTGACAAGAGCTAATGTTCATCCTGGAAATAAAATCCCCATGACCCAGAAATCTACAGCATTACACTCTAGCATAGTGGTTCCTAAGTTAAACAGCCCTGGGGCCTGACCCAACACCCACTTAATAAAACTCTGGAGCTGGAGACCTGTATCTTCAAAACCCTCCCTAAGGGGTTATCTATCAGTTAAAATGTATATACACCTGCAAGTAATAAGAACTTGAAATAAAGTTACTTGAATACACTGAAAGTTTACTTTCTTCTGGTTTTCTTTTAGAAGTTAGGAAATAGACAAAGCCACAGTGGTATAAAGCACCACTACATCGGTGGAGTCTCAGGCTCCTCCCTTCTGCTCTGCCACTTTTTTTTAATGTTTATTTATTTATTTTGAGAGAGAGAGAGAGAGAAAGAGAGAGGGAGAGGGAGAGGGAGAGAGGGAGAAGGAGAGAAGGAGAGGGAGAGAGAGACAAGAGGGACAGAGAAAGAGAATCCCAAGCAGAATCTATGCTGTCGGCACAGAGCCTGATACAGGTCTCAGTACCCTGACCCTGGAATCATGACCTGAGCTGAAATCAAGAGTCAGATGTTTAACCAACTGAGCCACCCAGGCACCCCTGCCCAGCCACTTTAATCACGACCTCCATCCTCAAAGTCACTTAGTCCTTCAAAATAGCAGCTCATTATCCTTTCTTCATTAGAGGCAAGAAACAGGAGACTAAGAGATAAGGAGAAAATGAGGTTCCAGTCCAAGATGGAGGCATGGAGTCTCTTGAATTTTAACTCCTCCCCAAGGCACACTGGATGTACAGTAATACACAAAGTACTTCCCTCTGAAAGAAATCCAGAAACAAACTGTGTGACTCTTATACTTTGGGAAAATGAGAAAATATGCATATTATCCACATTCAAATGTCTAGGAAAGGCTGAGACACACTGTTACAATAAATAACACTCCCAGCATAGTGCCATACAATCAGGAGGCAACTCCCAAATCTCAGCTCCTCCTGAGCAGCAAAGATTTTGCATCTAGCACTCAAACTTTTAAGACTCCAACCTGAGGGCATGAACCCCTGAAACACCTAGTTTTAAAAGCCAACGGAGCTTGCATCCACAACTCTCAAGACCACCACAAAACAAACAAAAAACAAAACACACACACACACACACACACACACATACAGAGACACACAAAAACAAAACAAAACAAAACAAAACACACAAAACAACTAGTTCTTCAGGGGCTCGCAAGGACTCATGGGTGAATAGTGAATATCCCTTGGGGCTCAGTGCAGAGGCAGAAGGCAAAATGTCCATCTCCCACTATTTCTTTCAAAGTCCTACTTGCATACTTTAAAAGCTATTGCCTAAGGGTCAAGCTTCTAATTTAGTGCACATCTAAGAGCTGACTATAATCTTCCTCAGATAACAGGGAAGTTACTAGACACAACTAGCCTTTTCATTCAAGTTCATAGCAAGTCATCAATATCTCCCTGGAAAGAGTGTGTGTGTACATCTGGCATCCCAGGTTTTATAGATGCTGCCCAAGGGACAGACTCTTAGATCTTTTGACTTTGATAGCCAATAAGAGTTTTTATTCACAATTTCCACAGCATTGTAGTAAACAAAGAAACAGTTATTAACCAACTATCCCCCCAGGGGCAGAGAGAAACACTTGTCTCCCAGGCTTACCTTGAAACAGGCCTATTTGCTTACTTTACAAGCTGCTGCTTGATGGTCAGGGTTCTAATTCAGCCTGGCTGATTGTGACCCTGTACTGGCTGACTGTAATCCTGTCCGAGACTGGGAAAGGCAACAAACACTGTCTCTGACTTCTCACTTAAGCCCACTAACAAATCACTAATATCTCCCTGAAAGGACATTGTTCACAAGTCTGGCACCTAAGATTTTGTGGCTGCCACCCAAGGGATTAGCACCTAGATCACTTGGCTCTGATAGCCAAAGGGGCTTACCTTCATGAGTCCCACAGGAGTGTAACAAACAAAGAAGCACTTCTTAACTAACACAGGAATACCCCTTTTGCGGCTGTATACCTGGGCCTAGATGGAGTAGACAAAAAGCCCATCTTGCAGTTTCTTTCAGGAATGACACTAAATACATATTTTTCTTGAGTATCCAGTTTCCAATCTGCATCTAAGGACTGAAAATTCTCCCCTTTAAGACACTAACAGGTTTTGGCACACCCTTAACACCTGGGAGCCACTAAGAACAAAAAGGCAGGTTGGACAATCACAGAGGTTTGAGAGACAACCAAGAGTTTGGGCCTGGCTAATTGATGAACTTTATGTCCTATATGAGAGCATTCTATCAAGACTGACAGATCTAACTATTTTATCTAATGCACAGAAACTAAGTCAGAGAGTCAAGGAAAATGAAGAAACAGAAGAAAGACTATGTTCCAAAGGAAAGAATAAAATTCCAGAAACACGCCTTAATAAAATGGAGAAAAATTAATTACCTAGAGTTAAAAATAATGGCCATGAGAATACTCATGAAGGTCAGAAGAACAATGCAAGAACAAAGTAAGAATTTCACCAGAGACAGAAAATATAAACAGTACCAAATGAAAACACAGAGTTGAAGAATAGGAGAAGCAAACTGAAAAATTAAAAAGTGGGGTTAAAACAGTCTGTATCAAGCAGAAGAAAGAATCAGCAAACACAAAAATAGGACAATAGAATTTATTCACTCAAAGGAGCAATAAGAAAAAAGAATGCAAAAGATTGATGATAGTTTAAAGGTCTTATAGGATAACATCCAGTGAAGCAATATTCAAACTGTAGGGGTCGAAAAAGGAGGAGAGAGGGAGAAAATGGCATAAGGTCTATTCAAAAAAATAATGGCTGAAAATTTCCCTAACCTGCAGAAAGAAACAGACATCCAGATCTAGGAAGCCCAAACAGTTCCCAATAAGATAAATCCAAGTAGACCCATACTGAGATCCATTATAACTGTCAAAAGTTTATGACAAGAATCAAAAGCAGCAAGAGAAAAATAACTTGTTGCATACAAGAGATTTCCACAAGACTATCAGCCGATTTTTGAGCAAAAACTTTGCAGGCCAGATGAGAATAGCACAATATATCCAAATTGCTAAAAGAGAAAAAAATTGCCAATCAAGAATACTCTAACCAGAAAAGTTGTCCTTAAGAATTGAAGGAAACTAAGGAGTATTCCAGACAAACAAAAGCCAAAGAAATCATAACCACCAGGTCAACCTTACAAGATGTTAAAGGGACTTCTGTAGCTTAAACAAAAGAACACTAACTGGTAACAGGAAAATTTATCAAAGTATAAAGCTCACTGATAAAAGTAATATATAGTTAAATTCAGAATACTCTATCGTTGCAATAGTGGTGGGTAAGTCAGTTACATATCTAGTGTGAAGGTTAAAACATAAAACTATGATAAATATTTAAAACCAAAATAATTTGTGGGGTGCCTGGGTGGCTCAGTTGGTTAAGTGTCCAACTTTCAGTTCAGGTCATAATCTCACAGTTTGGGAGTTTGAGTCCAGCATTGGGCTCTGTGCTGACAGCTCAGAGCCTGGAGCCTGCTTTGGATTCTGTGTCTCCCTCTCTCTCTCTCTCTACTCCTCCCCTGTTCACACTCTGTCTCTCTCTCCTTCAAAAATAAATAAACATTTCAAAAAAAATTTTTTAAACTAAAATAATTTGTTAATGGATACACAAGGTAAAAATATATAAATTGTGATATCAAAAACAAACAATGTGTTGAGAGTGGTGAAAGGGTAGAGTTTTTGCCTTCAGCAAAACTTATTATTAGCTTATAATTGACTGTTATAGCTATGTTTTATGTAAGCCTCATGGTAACCACAAAGTAAACACCTACAGTAGATACACAGAAGATAAAAAGGGGGACTCAAAGCATATCATTTATAGAAAATCATTGATTCACAAAGGAATATGGCAAGAGGGGAAGAAAGGAACAAGAGAACTACAAAAAACCAGAAAACAATAACAAGTTACCTATGAATAATTACTTTAAATGTAAGTAGAATAAACTCTCCAACCAACATCACATAGAGACTGAAAAATAAAGGGATAGAAAAAGATATCTGTATAAATAGAAGCCAAGAGAAAGCAGGGCTACCTTTACTTATGCCAGAAAAAAATAGACTTTAAGCCCAAGATCGTAATAAGAGAAAAAAGATCATTATATAATGATAAAAGGGTCAATCCAACAGAGAACATAACATTTGTAAATCTTTATGCGTGAAACACAGGAGCACTTAGATACATAAATCAAGTATTAACAGACCTGAAAGAAGAAATAGACATCTATACAAAAATAGCAGGAGACTTCAATATGCCACTTTCAACAATGGATAGATCATCCAGATAGAAAATCAGTAAGGAAATATTGGCCCTAAATAACATGTTAAATCAGATGGAATTAATAAACATTTACAATTATTCCACCCATCAATAGAACACACATTCTTCTCTTCCAGGATAGATCACATATTAGGCCATAAAACAAGTCTTAATAAACTTAAGAAGAATGAAACCATAATAAGCATCTTTTCTGATCATATGATACTATAAAACTATTATAAGTAATGCTGAAAAATTAATAAATATGTGGAGATTGAACAACATGATACTGAACAACCAATGAATCAAAGGCAAATTTTAAAAAATCTTGAGACAAGATGGAAATAAGACATATAAAAACTGTGGGATGCAAAAAAAAAAAAGGAGTTCTAAGTGGGAAGTTTATAGTGATAAACAACTACATGAGAAACAAGAAACCTCAAACAAACATCCTAATTTTACAATTCAAGGAACTAGAAAAAGAAGAACTAAGCACAAAGTTGGCAGAAGAAAGGAAGTAACAAAAATCAGCAGAAATAAATGGAGACTGGAGCACCTGGGTGGCTCAGTTGGTGAAGTATCAAATTCTTGGTTTCAGCTCTGGTCATGATTTCATAGTTTATGAGTTTGAGCCCCACATCAGGCTTCACACTGACAGCTAGGAGCCTTCTTGTGATTCTCTCTCTCCTCTCTCTCTCTCTCTCTCTCTCTCTGCCCCTCCCCTGCTTGCTCGCTCGTGCTCGCGCGCGCGCTCTCTCTCTCTCTCTCAAAATAAATAAATAAACAAAAAAAATTTTAAAGAGGAGCACCTGGGTGGCTCAGCTGGTTAAGCGTCCAACTTCAGTTCAGGTCATGATCTTGCAGGCTGTGAGTTTGAGCCCTGCGACAGGCTCTGTGCTGACAGCTCAGAGCCTGGAGCCTGCTTTGAATTCTGTGTCCCCCTCTCTCTCTCTGCCCTTCCCCCACTCACACTGTATCTGTCTCTCTCTGAAAAATGAATAAACATTAAAAAAAATTTAAGTTTTTTAAAGAAATAAATGGAAACGAAAACGGTAATAGAAAAAAAATGAAACTATGAGAGCCAGTTTTTTTTTAAAAGATAAAAGAGATAAGCTTTTATATGTTTACCAGAAAAAATGAACTCAAATAAATAGAATTAGAAATTTAAAAGGAGAGGGCACTTGGGTGGGTTAGTTGGTTGTGTCCGACTTTGGCTCAGGTCATGATCTTCCAGTTTGTGGGTTCGAGCCCTGTGTCAGGCTCTGTGCTGACAGCTCAGAGCCTGGAGCCTGCTTCGAATTCTGTGTCTCCCTCTTTCTCTGCCCCTCCCCTGTTCATGCTCTCTCTCTCTCTCTCTCTCTCTCTCAAAAGTAAATAATAAAACATTAAAAATTTAAAAAAAAAAGAAATTTAAAAGAAGACATTACAACTGATACCACAAAAAGACAAAGGATCATAAGTGACTATTATTAACAAGTATATGCCAATAAGAAGGACAAACTAAAACACATGGATTAATTCCTAGAAACATACAATCTTCCAGGACTGAATCAGGAAGAAATAGAAAATCTGAACAGACTAATTACTAGTAAAAAGATTGAATCAGTAATTAAAAACCTTCCAACAAAAGTCCAGGACAAGATAGGTGGCTTCTCTGGAGAATTCTAAAATATTTAAAGAAAATTTAATACGAATATTTCTCAAACTCTTCTAAAAACAGAAGAAAAAGAAATACTTTGTAATTCACTTTACCAGGCCAACAATACCCTGATAATAAAACCAAACAAGGACACCATGCGAAGAGAGAACTATATCCCTGATAAACACAGACGCAAAAATCCTCAAAAAATTATTAGCTTAAAAAAATTCAACAGTACATTATAAAGATCATGAATTGTGACCAAATGGGATGTTTTTCCAGGGATTAAAAGATGATTCAACATGCACAAATCAGTGTAATATACCACACTACAAAAATGAAAGATAAAAATCATATGATTAACTTTATAGATTCAGAAAAAGTATTTGACAAAATTCAACATCCTTTTATGATTAAACACTCTCAACATGTAAAGAGTATAGAGAGAATACACCTCAACATAATAAAGGCTATATACAACAAGCCTATACCTAACATTATACTCAATAATGAGAAGCTGAAAACCTTTTCTTTAACATAGGAACAAGAGAAAGATGCCCACTCTTGCTACTTTTATTCAACAGAGTATTGGAAGTCCTAGCCAGAACAATTAGGCAAGAAAGAGAAATAAAAGACATCTAAATTAGAAAAGAAGTTGTGGTGTCTGGGTGGCTCAGGTGGCTAAACATCCATCCTGATTTCAGTTCAGGTCATGACTTCTCGGTTCATGAATTCAAGCCCTATGTCGGGCTCCGCACTGACAGCATGGAACTTGCTTGGGATTCTCTCTCTCCCTCTTTTTCTGTCCCTTTCCCATTCTCTCAAGATAAATAAATAAACTTTAAAATAAAAAGAAAGAAAACAGGTAATTTTTTCTCTATTTGCAGATGAAATATACATATAGAAAACCTTAAAGACTCTCCTAAAAAGCTGTTGGAACTAATAAACAAATTCAGTGAAATTGTAGAATACAAATTTAGTATGCAAAAGTTAATGCATTTCTGTTCACTAACAACAAAGTATTAGAAAGAAAAATTAACACAATTCCACTTACAAGTACATCAAAAAAAAATACCTAGGAATAAATTTAAACAAGGAATTGAAAAATCTGTACACCAAAAACTGTAAGACATTGATGAAAGAAATTGAAGAAGGCACAAGTAAATGAAAGGATATTGCATGCTTATGGGTCAGAAGAGTTAATATTGTTAAAATACCCATTCTACTCAAAGCAATCTACAGATTCAATATAATCCCTAGCAAAATACCAATGGCATTTTTCACAGAAACAGAACAATCCTAAAATTCATATGGAAACACAATCTTTTGAGAAAGAACAAAGTTGAAGGCATCACCTTACTGATTTCAAACAATAATACAAAGCTATAGTAATCAAAACAGCATGGTACTGGCATAAAAACAGACAAAATAGCAGAACAAAATAGCCCAGAAATAAGACCATACATATACTGTCAATTAATTTATGACAAAGGAGCGAAGAACATTTAACAGGGAATCTATAGTCTTTTCATAAAATAGTATTGAAAAAACTGAATAGCCACAAGCAAAAGAATTAATCTGGACCTCTACCTTACACATACACAAAAGTCTTTCAAAAAATGAATTAAAAACATGTATGTAAAATCTGAAACAATAAAACTCCTAGAAGAAAAGATAGGCAGTAAGCTCCTTGACATTGGTGTTGGTGATAAGTTTTTGGATTTGATATCAAAAGCAAAGGAAAGAAAAGCAAAGATAAATGAGACTACAGACAACAAAATGGTCTTCACAGCAAACAAAACCATCAGCCAAATGAAAGGGCAATCTACAGAATAGGAGAAAATATTTTCAAATCCTATATAACAAGGGGTTAATATACAAAATATTTAAAGAACGCACACAACTCAAGCAAAACACAGTCCCATTAAAAATGGGCAGAGGGACTAAATAGATATTTTTCCAAAGAAGACACACAAATGGCCAATAGTTCTACGACAAGGTATTCAATACCACTAATCATCAGGGAAATCCAAACCAAAACCAAAATGAGATATCACCTTCCACATGTTAGAATGGCTATCATAAAAGACAAGAAATAAGTGTTGGTGAGGATGTGTAGAAAATGGAACAATTGTACACTCTTGGTGGGAATATAAGTTGATGCAGCCACTCCAGAAAAAAGTATGGAGGTTCCTTAAAAATTTTTAAATAGAACTACCATATGATTCAGCAATCCTACTACTGTATATATATGCAAAGGACATGGAAACATATATCCAGAGATATATGAACTTATATGTTTACTGCAACATTATTCACAATAGCCAAGATATAGAAATAACCTAAGTGTCCATCAATAAATGAATGGATAAAGAAGAGATGTTTTATTTATATACAATGAAATATTATTCAGCCATGAGAAAAGAAAATCCTGCCATTTGTGATAACATAAATAGAACTTGAGGGCACTGTGCAAAGAGAAATAAGAAAACAAAGAAAGAAATTATACATGATACCACTTAAATGTAGAAACAGGGGGAAAAAATCAAACTCATAGTAAAAAAGAGTAGAATGGTAATTACCAGGGTCTGGGGTTGAGGAGGATTACAGGGAGGTTGGCAAAAGAGTACAAACTTTCAGCTATATGATGAATAAGGTCTGAGGATCTAATGTATAACATAGTGACTATAGATGATAACACTATGTTATATAATTGAAATTTGCTGATAGAACTTAAACATTCTCAGAAAAAAAGATTAATATATGAGGTGACAGATGAGTTAATTAACTACATAGGAAAAACCCTTTCTCAGTGCATTATACATATATCAAATCATCACAACATACACTTTATTTGTATTTGTCAATTATACCTCAATAAAATTGAAAAATAATTAGTGTTCTAGTCCACTTAGGTAATAGTGATTAGCTAATGAACTTTCTACCATAAATTGTTATATAGTGGGATCGAACAATACTAACTAGTATTAAACCCAGTTTGTCAGGTGTCAGTCTAAGAACTTTACATGATATGTCATTTAATCTTCATCCAAACCCTATAAAGTAGGTTCTATTATTATCTATCATTTATCTGATGAGGAAAGGAGGCAGAGAGGTTGAGTAACTTGTGCCAGACCACACATATAGTAATTCAAAGAGGTCAGGACCTCAGATAGTCATCAAACTACACAACTTCCCTTATTTTATTTTCAAATTAGACACATTTTTCTTATAACAGACACTGCAGAAATTCTGAGTATTTTTCGTATAGTTATTGAAAGGCAGAGCAAGTTTATTGCCTTTCTAGTCACCAGCTATTTGCTGCCTTAACACCTTCATTTTGAAACCTCAAAAAGGCAAAACTGTAATTTATCTTGATAGAGAAAATTCCCCCAAAGAAAAACTGACAACTTTACAGAGTTATTAAGATATTTCCATGTCAAAATACTTTTTATCCCACAGAAACTGCCTTTTCTAGCAAAATCCCCAAGGTGAATCTGCCAAAGTTACTTAGGTTTGTAATGCATGCTTCTTACGACTCCCACATCTGTGAAACCTGTTTTCACAGCACTAGAGGATGGACCTGAATGTACCAGAATTGAATGTTGCTGAAAAACTCAATGGGTTTGGTCCACTGTGGCTAGAAAATGAGTTTTTATAAGAGAATATAGGAAAACACAATACTGCTATCATTCACAAGGCAGCCTTCTCAATTAGGGTAGATATAGCCCAATAAATATTGTTGTTATGTCAATTCCGTCTATAAGACGCATCACATAAGAAAAATCTACCATATTGGGTATGTTTCTCTGTCACTCTAACTCTTTATAGCCTCAGGTAAATTGCCTAATCTCCTGAGATTCAGCGTAATCATTTATAAAAAGTAGGTTAGAGTAAATGAGCCTCAGATTTCTTCATGTTCCACAATTCTCTGTTTTAGTGACCTTGCCTTAAACACATATTCTCTAACAATATGCACACTCAGAGTTGTGAGCACTCAGTATATATTGTATTGTTGGATGAAGAAATGATTGGATATGAAAACAGATGAAAAGAGGTGAATACATATATTTATTTACAAAGTAGTTTTCTCACCTACGCATATTAACTTAGCCTTTAGTTTATTTTTAAAATTTTTTAATGTGTATTTATTTTTGAGAGAGAATGACACAGCATGTGAGTGGGAGAGGGCCAGAGAGAAAGAGAGGGAGACACAGAATCCGAAAGAGGCTTCAGGCTCCTAGCTGTCAGCACAGAGTCCAATGCAGGGCTCAAACCCACTAATCAGGAGATCATGACCTGAGTCAAAGTCTAATGCTTAACCAACTGAGCCACCCAGGTGCCCCTAATTTAGCCTTTATTTTTTAGCCCTAACACAAAATTTCCTTAAATACATCTTTTATTTTGAGCTTATTGGAAATTTTCAAACATAATAAAAAAGATAAGGGCTCAATAAGTGTGCTCATACCCATCACCCAACTCGAAAGCATTAACTTGCTACCAGTCTTTATTTAATCGATCATCACCATTTTTATACTAAAACAAATTTCATATATATCATTCCACTCATAAATAAAAGCTAAAATAAACCACATTAATGATAATTTCTGCTTTCCAGTTTATTATAGAAACTGGAATATTCTGCCCCAATTGGATTACTGGAAGTTCACCTATTATTTTTGGCTTATTTTGAATGTATTCAGAGTCCTAAGGGAAAAAAAAATCCTTGAAAATCTAAAATTTACACAGCATTTGTCCTTTCAAAGGAATATGAGGGGGGTAAGAATGTTTGGCCTGTAATTTGTAGTTCTACTGACAATTCATTTCCAGTAAAAGCTGAAGGAGATATTGATAAAGATTCAGGAGAGGAAAGTAGAATAAATTCCTGAATCAGATCTTTATAATATTTACATGTTTCCTTGATTTGAATTCCAGACACTAAACACGACCATATAAAATTAAGCTCCATATTGAACTTAAAGCATGCACGCGCGCGCATACACACACACACTTTCAAGATTAAATATAAATGTTTAAAATGTTCACCTTATATAATTGGCCATACTTGTTTTTCTTATTTATCATAAAGCAAAATACAAACTTAACTAAACTCTCATCTTTGAGATGATCTTTGTTTATTCTTTCTTGGGATGCTTTTATTTGCAACTCTACATTTTGGTTAAATATTAGTCATTAAAACATGCCTAAACTCCTAATAAACTCAATCAGACATCCTTTTCATATTGATTTCTAAATTGTCTTTGATTTATTCACCTATTTCTCTTTGAACTATGCAGATCAACACAATGCCAAAATGAAATGAACTTCAATTTATATTTCCTTATAAATCTAGCTTTCCGGCACACCCATATTAAATCCTCATTCCTAAGAAGACTAGCTTCAACATTTCCTCAAAGATCATTTCTCTGAAATGCTAGGGTTTTTTTCCTTCAAACTCTTACGTAAATAATGAATAGGAAAAGGAAAAATTAAATTTGAAATACATCAAATCCAGATGGTTAAAAGGTAGAACCAAATAAGTAGGTCAAAACTAAAAAGCATTTAAATGATAATAGGAGAGTATCTTCATAACACCAGTTTAGAGAAGGATTTCTAGGTAAGACACAAAAGTTATTAACAAAAAGATTAATAAATTTGGCCAAATAAAAGTTAAGAACCTCCTCTTATTAAAAGACATTTTAAGGAAAAGTTAAAAACAAGTACTAAGGTAGGAAAAGAATGTTGCAAAGCATATATCTAACAAATACCCCGTATCCAGAAAATAGAAAAATACTTTGTCAAAAAAAAAAAATCCAAGACATCTCAAAAGAAAAAGAAGATATGAACAGTAACATTTAAAAAGTTGAAATCCACATGACCTATAAACACTTGAAATTGGGTTCAACCTCATTAAAAATCAGGGAAACAATTTTATTTGCAAAGAGATATTAGATGCTCATTCATTTGGTGAAATTTTTAAAATATAATTAACAACAAATCTTGGTAAAGATGTAGAGCAATTGGGACTTTGAAAACCTGCTAGTAGAGTGCAAACTGGTACCATCAGCTTAGAAGACAACTTGTGTAATAGCAGACTTAAAGATAAGCATCCTCTATGACATTTTAATTTCACTCCTAAGCATTTGCCTTAGAGAAACCTGTGCATGTGTGCACTAGGTTTCATGTGTATTTATGTATGTATATTTACTACATAGATGTGCTGACCACAATTGCTTATATAGCCAAAAATAGAAGCAACTCAAGTGTCCATTAACAGTGAATACCATATGACAATATATGAGATAATGAAAACTAAATACATCATCATGGATAATCTTACAAAGACAGAATTGAGGTAGAGCAGTAACAAACAAAAGAATATGGTGTGATTTCATTAATAAAAAGTTCAAAAATAGGAAAACTAGACCCATTTTAGTTATAGCCACTATAATGCTATATTTCTTGATCTGAGTGGTGATTATGTGATCATTTACTTAATAACTACTTGTTAAACTGTGCATTTGTATTTTATGCTCTCTTCAGCATGCACATTTTATTTTATAGTAACAGTTTTAAATTAAGTTGACCTCAGATGCTCTAATATATGTCTTTCCTTGTTACTCCTTAAATAATATCTATATGTAATTAAGAGTGTTAACATTTTAAATATAAGGATTTTTAAATGTACTTTTTTAATGTTCTACTATCAAGAATAGTTTAAAGAGGACAAGATTAAAGAGTTGACTTTTTTGTCATATTTGCCTCAGATTGATTTATTTAAAAAAATAAAAATTATAAACATAGCAAAAGCTACTCCCTTATCCATTTCTTTTTGCTCCTTCCCCTGAAGTAATCATTTTTCAAAAACTGGTGAGTATCATCAGTTTGTATTTTTAAAATTCATATATATATATAGTTATAACTATAAATAATATAGCAGACTGGTTTTAAAATGTGTATAAACTGTATCACATCACAGCTCCATTTCTGCACCTAACTTGTTTGCTTCAAAATTGTGTTTCATATTTATGTATGCTGATTAATGTCCTATTTTCTTTTTTACATTTTAACTTTTGGAGAGTATTCTATTGCACTAATGAAACACAATCTATTAATCTATTCCCTTATTGAGAGACAATTAGTTTTATTCTACTTCTTTGCTGTGACAAAGAATGTAGCATCAAATTTGTGTGTGTGTGTATGTGTGTGTGTTGCACATATTAAAATACCTCAAAAATTACAAAAATATACAGACAACACTAAGACTTAAATCACTCATAATCTCACCACTAGAGATTTAGAGCTTTTTACAGCTATTTGCTTTCAAACACAGTGAAATTGGGAACTTGTATAACACACATATATATACACACAAGGTGGTTTTCTATATTCCTTGTTACTCATGATGAATAATTTCACATATCATAAAATAGCCTTTAGAAATATGTTCACCAATGGCTACATGGTGTTCTTTTGTACAGATGGATCATAATTTATAAAATGGCTTCTCTGTGTGAGACATGTAGCTGTTTCCAATTACTCTGTTCTCGCTCCAGTTTTCTGTATCTAGCCAATCTAGCTTTCTTTCATTTCCTCACATATAACTGCTTCTTTCATGCATCATGGCCTATGTACATAATCATATTCTTTCTCACACTTTTCACATGGCTGGTTTCTTCTCATCTTTGAGATCTCAATGTCAATAACCCCTGGCAAAAGAGACATTCTCTAAGAGCTCTTTCTAAATTATTATTCTTTCTCAGGTGTTCTTTTCTTCTTCCAAATAATATTTATCAGACGACATAACTATTTGTCTTTCTTTCCTTATTTTTGAGAGTGAGAGAGAGAGACAGAGAAGGGGAAGGGCAGAGAGAGAGAGAGAGAGAGAGACAGAGAGACAGAGACAGAGAGAGAATCCCAAGCAGGGATATGTCAGTGCAGAGCCCCACACAGGTCTTGAACCCACAAACCACAGGATCATGACCTGAACTGAAACCAAAAGTCAGACGCTCAACTGACTGAGACACCTAGGCACCCCATCATAACTGTTTATTTATATGTCTTTATTTTTGTGTCTCTTTCCATGAGGGCAAGGATTCAATTGTTCTTGATCACTTTCAGCATTGGACAGGTTGTGCACTGCACAAATGTTGGAGGAACATTCATACTGTAGTTATAACAGGTTTGTATATTAATTACAACAATGTTCCAGTAGATGGCCTAAACTACCTTGAGGAAGAGGTCCCTTTTAAAAGCTTACTCAATGTTAACTTTGACAGACTCAATAAATAGCTATTGAATGAATGGATGAATTCACATTATAACTTACTGGTTATTTTCAACACCAATGTTTTTCATGTCTTCTTTCTCTTTATAGTTTCCCAGAACTCATTGCTGCCCTGATGTTTACCACACAAGATGAGTGCAGGAAGCATCATCACAGAATGTTTGTGGTACTTGACTCGAGGTCAGTAATTTGACATACAAAAAGACTGGATGAAACACCAAGTATTTTTGATACTTAAAAACATGAGGCCTAACCCACCACATTTAATTAACTCAGTAAAAATAACTTAAGTATGTAGGTGAACAACATGTTGTAAAATGGGTTTAAGAATTGTTTCTTGCTCTCGTAAGCTACCATTATATTGTGCTTTTCTTGGGGCATTATTTTCATACTGATACCTAAAAATTAAATTTTATTATCTACAAAGAAAAATATCAAATACTTGCTAATATTGAAATTACAGATGCTCCCAATTCTGAAAATACTATGCACTGACACTTTTGTAGTGTCACAAAGAATCATTAAAGTAAACATCAGTGTATGCTTGTAAAGTCAGGAATAATGAAAGTATATTTGGCATACTAAGAATAAGCCTTTCTTTACATCTGACAGTATGAAAAATAAACCTTGGCAGCTGCATTTCAGCTACAATACGAACTTTCTGACAGCTTTCCTCTCTATTGCTCATAAGAAAAGGACTTAAATGAATTAATGTCAGGTGGATTAGTCATATTCTGTTCAAACTGACAGAAGATCATGTCTGTACAGCTACTTTAAACTCTCAACATTAATCTAAAGAATTGGAGAATGTCCTGTATTTAAAATTGAGTGAGTTTTGGAATATCAAATACATACCTTTGAGAAAATATTACCTCTAATTTGGGAAAGAAAAAAAAAGAGGTATAGTTCAGTGACATACAACACTAGAGCTATCTGATAAAACCAGGTTATAGTTTATATACTTATGCAGTTGAGTTTTTATCTTATAGACTCAACTGATTTGAACAAGATGCAATAAAATAGCAATTCTAGTCATGAAAACAGTTCCAGTCATAAAAAATGTATTTTTAAAAAGTGGCAAAGACACTTTAAGATCAAATACAGCAATAGCTTTATTTTACCTGTAAGAAACTAAATGAGAAGAAGGGAAGTAATGAGATTTATCTGAAGTCATATATCTAGTTAACTTCAGAGTTAAAGAAATAAGAAGTTTGACTATATACTAACAAAGAATTTTATTTTAGGACATTCAAAATGGCCAATAGCGACTAAAGGACAAACAACACCATATCTACAATTATGGAGTAGTTTTGGTTATCATTTTTGAAATAATTACATTTAACAATTGTATGACAATATTAAAACCTGAGATTTAAGATTTCTAATACTGAACTTAAAATATTTGGGGGAGTCAGGCAACATGGTTCAAACTGTATATGATTTATCAATATTTAGTGTATAGGATAGACTGGAATGAGAATAGGTGGAAAATGGGAAGCCAACTGGGAGGATATTCTAATAATCTAGAAAAAAAAGGTAATAAAGGAAAAATTATGGTGAATCAGTTTAGGAACTGATAAAATTAATCAGGCAGTAAGGAATGTCCCAAAGGAAAGATTTCTCAGAGTATTAGGAGCAGAAGCTTGTGGTACAAGGATGGGGAATGGATGGGAAGTGAAAAATCGAAATCAGTGACCATGGAATACTGCTCCAAACTTTCTAAAAATTAAAGTGAGAAATATGAAAACAGCTGGAAGGTAGATAAATTTTTGTGTATGAAAATATGATCATGTTGGCAGCCTAGTGGAGAGAGAGTTTGACAATACAAAAAAGAGTGGATAGATGAAGTACATGTCACCTGGAAAGAAAAAAGATATTCCTTTCCATCTAATCCAGAGAAATGAAAAAGTCTAGTGTATCTAGCATGGAGAGAAATGCAGCTTTCATCAAGGACTTAAGGCTGGTGATTTCTGTTTCCTCTGAGAAAGGAAGGTACAGAATCTGTAAAGTCAAGATAAATAAAGATAGGAAAGAAGAATTGGAGAGAGTAAAAATAGTTTAAAATATTAATACACATTGGACACTTCTTTTGCAACCTGACAAGTTATGCCACCATAATCAGTAACTTCCTCCATAGAGGAAACTTGTCAAATATAAAAATAATGACAATGGCAGAGAGATTCCAAAATATCCCCAGTGCTCCTCACCTACGGATATTCATACCTTTGTGAAATGTCTTCCCTCTGAGTGTTGGTGCGACCTGTAACTTGATTCTAATGAATATAATATAAGGTTATGGGACGTCACTTCTGTGATTATGTTATACAAGATTGTAACTGCCATCATTCTAGCCATCCTTCTCCCATGCTGGCATTGGTGAAGCAAGCTGAAATGTGGTGAGCTGCCCAACTTGTTAAGGAACTGAGAAGGGTCTCTCAGCTTATCAATTATACTTCTTTAAAAAATTATTTTAGTGGTTATCCTAGAGTTTATAATATACGAAGTCTACTTTCAAAGAATGCTATTCTTCCCCATGTGAAGTGCAAGTACCTAATACTAAATGTGCCAATTCTTCCCTCCCTTTCACTGGAACACCACTGTCATTCATTTCACTTTTCCATATGCACTAATCACCCAATACAATTTACTCTTATTACCTTAAATAAAATGTTATCTTTTAAACCAATTCAGAATTTAAAAAACAAAAGATTTTTATCTTATCTTCATTCATTTCTTCTCTGAGGCTTGTTTGGAGATCTAAGTTTCTGATGTAGCATTTTCCTTCTCCCTCAAGAACTTCTATCATCTCTTGCTGGGGCAAGCCTGCTAGAGATGAAGTCCTCAGTTTTCACTTGTCTGAGAATGTCTTGATTTTCCTTCAGTTTTAAAGGATAATTTTAGTGGATATAGAGTTCTAGGTAGGTAACACTTTTCTTTCATTGATTTAAATATCTCACTCCACTGTGTTCTTGCTTGCATAGCTTCTGAAGAGCAATATAATTATTTCTTGTTCCCCTATAGATAAGGCGCTATGCTCCTCTGACTGCTTTCAAGATCTTCTCTTTGTCTTTGGTTTTCTATAGTTTTAATATCCCATGCCAAGGTGTAGTTTTGTTTTGTTGGTATGTATTCTTCTTGCTGTTCTCTGAACTTCTTGGATCAGTGGTTTTAAGTCAAAAAGTCCACACATATTACCTTATAGTGCTAGCCTTTAATTTGAAAAATATCCAAATTCAGATTCAGGTTGTAAGCTGGCATTGGAGTACAGTCCCTCTCATGTTGATAATGTAAAACCAGATATAATAATTTGGAGGTTTATCACATACTTTCTAATGGCCAGATCCACAGTCTTTTTCCCAGTTTTCATTCCTTTTATATTATTTGACATTTAACTCTTGAAGTACTGAACTCACCTGGTTAATGTGGCCTCTTTGTCCATATTATTTTCCAGGCATTTTGATTCTCACTTCAGCTGCGTATCATCTACCTTTATTGCTGTAAATAGTTGACCTCTACCATGTGTGACCTTTCAAAGTCAAGATAGGCATATCTAGTTCTACTGCGCTTCACTTTATTGTTCTTTGCATATGTTGCATTTTTTATAAGTTGTTTGTGGCAACGCTGCCTCAAGCAAGTCTATTGGAACCATTTTTCCAACAGCATTTGCTCGTTTCATGTCTCTCTGTCACATTTTGGTAATTATCATAATATTTCAAACTTTTTCATTATTATGATATTTGTATGCTAATCTGTAATCAGTGATCTTTGATATTACTATAATTGCTTCAGGGTGCTATGCAACATGCTCATATAAGATGGTGAAATTAATAAACATGTGTGTTCTCACTATTCTACCAAACAGCCATTCCCCCATCTCTTTCCCTCTCCTCAAGACTCCCTATTCCCTAAAACATAACAACATTAAAATTGGGACAACTAATAACCTTACAATGGCTACTAAGTGTTCAAGTAAAAGGAAGAATTGCACATCTCTCACTCTAAATCAAAGCTAGAAATGATTAAGCTTAGTGAGGAAGACATGTTAAAAAGTGAGATAGATCAATAGCTAGGCCTCTTGAGCCAAAGGATTTGCAAGCTGTGAATGCAAACGAAAAGTTCTTAAAATTCAAAATGCTACTCCAGTGAACACATGAATATTAAGAAAGTGAAACAGCCTTATTGCTAATATGGAGAAAGTGTCAGGGGTCTGGATAGAAGATCAAACCAGCCTGTAAGCTAGAGACTAAAACAGAGTGAGATCCTACCTCTTTTCAACTCTATCAAGGCTGAGAGAGGTGAGGAAATTTCAGAAGAAAAATATGAAGCTAACAAGGTTCATGATATTTAAGGAAAGAAGCCATCTCCATAACATCAAAGTGTGAGGTGAAGCAGCAAGTGATAATCTAGAAGCTGCAGCAATGTATACAGAAGATGTAGCTAAGATCATTAGTGAAGATGGATACATTAAACAACAGATTTTCAGTGTGGATGAAACAGGTTTATAGTGGAAGAAGGTGCCATCTGGGACTTCCATAGCTAGAGAGGAGAAGTCAATTCCTGGCTTCAAAGCTTCAAAGGACAGGATGACTCTCATTAAGGGCTAATAAAGCTGTTAAATTTAATCTGAAGCCAATGATCATTTACCATTCCAAACATCCTAGGGCCCTTATAAATTATGCTAGTTTACTACTCTCCCTTATTCTATAAATGGGAAAACAGAACCTAGATGACAGCACATCTGTTTACAACATGGTTTACTGAATATCTTAAGCCCACTGTTGAGATCTACTGCTAAGAAAAAATAATTACTTTCAGAAAATGACTGCTACTTGGCAATGCACTTGGTCAGCCAAGAACTCCAATGGAGATGTACAATGAGATTAATGTTGTTTTCATGCCTGCTAGTACAACATTCATCTGCAGCCCATGGATCAAAGAATCATTTAAACTCTCAACTTTTATTATTTAAGAAATACATATTATAAAGCTATAGCTGCCATAGACAGTGAAACCTTTGGTGGATCTGGGCATAGTAAATTGATAATCTTCTAGAAAGGATTTACCATTCTAGGTACCATTAAGAACATTCATGAGTAATGGGAAGAGTTCAATACATCAACATGAACAGGAACTCAGAAGAAGTTGATTCCAACCATCATGGATAACTTTGAAAGAATCAAGATTTAGGTGGAGGAAGTAAGTGCAGATGTGGTGGAAACAGTTAAAGAACTAGAGTTAGAAATGGAGCCTATAGATGTGACTGAATTGTTACAACCTCATGATAAGAGTTGAACAGATGAGGAGTTGCTTCTTATAGATGAGCAAAGAAAGTGGTTTCTTGAGATGTAATCTATTCCTGGTGAAGATGCTGTGAAGACTGCAAGATGCTTTGTTGCATGACAACAAAGGATTTACATTATGACATAACTTTAGTTGATAATGCAACAATAGGGTTTAAGAAGATTGATCCTAAAGATGCCTGGGTGGTTCAGTACATTAAGCTTCGGACTCTTGATTCTGGCTCAAGTCATGATCTCATGATTCATGAGATCATGCCCTGCATTGATCATGCCCTACACTGTCAGTGCAGAGCCTTCCTGGGATTCTCTCTCTCCCTCTCTTTCTCTGCCCCTTCCACTTCCCCCCTTGAGCGCTCTCTCTCTCTCTCTCTCTCTCAAAATAAATAAACACTAAGAAGGAGGAAGGAGGAGGAAGGAGGAGGAAGGAGGAGGAAGGAGGAGGAAGGAGGAGGAAGGAGAAGGAAGGAAGTGCTAGGAGCTAGACATATTGGGATGAACTATATTCTAATTTGGGTGATTTCTTTCACTTGGCATTATTCCTTTTTCACCTCAAAAAATAGTACACTCTGTAAGAATTCTGGGTACAACTGATGAGATTGGCAATTTCATTCTCTAAAAATTACTATAAACCTAGAGAAAATTGACCCAAAAAAAGGAGGGGGTGGGGGAAAAATTAGTGTTGTGAAACCCAATCAAAGAGATACAACAATCTGAGAAGCATTTATGCTTGAAAAACTGCTGAAATTCAGGTAAAAACAGTGAAAATCTCTGGCATTCTAGTTGAAGGATGCTTTCATGTACTCCTCCCCAATCTTGGTTAATGTGAGTTTTGGGTATGCTCTGCTAGCCCAAGGTTGTGGTACTGATTGGACACAGTTTTCCTGGATGAACGCTGTACAAGTACAGCTGTGTCAGAGAGGTCCCAAGCTCTTCACACACCCCTGGTCTACCATGAGGCTATAAACATGACAGAAAGACCTGAAATGAATAAGCAGAAAATAAAAACCAGGGCAGATTTGAAAACTGCCTAAATTGTTAATGTGTTCTAGAAGCTAACACACAGATAGATCCATTGGCCAGATGATGGAAATCTTACTGGCCAAAAGAAAATGAGACCTGAAGGTAGAAATAGTAGAAATCCACAGGAATAAAGAAGAACATCAGAAATGGAAAAAAAAAATATGTGGTTAATTTAAAACACTCTATAAGTATTTTTTTTCATTTTTTCTCTTTTTTTATGCTTATTTTTGAGAGACAGAGACTAAATGCAAGTAGGGGAAGGGCAGAGATAGAGGGAGAGAAAGAGAGAGACACAGAATCCAAAGCAGTCTCCAGCACCAAGTTGTCAGCATAGAGCCCAATGCGGGGCTCCAACCCTCAAACCATGAGATTATGATCTGAGCCGGAGTTAGATGCTTAACCAACTGAGCCACCCAGGCGCCCCTACATTTCTTCTCTTAACTTTAGAGGGAAAAAAAGATTGTGAAAGCAATAATTATAAAACTATAATGCCAATGTAATATATATGACAGCAATATCATAAAGGAATGTGATAGGAAAGGAGCAGTTATATTAGAGCAAAATTTCTGGAATTTTACTGGAATTTAGTATCTGAAGGAAATTATGATAAATTAAAATGCATATCATATTCAATGGAGTAACCAATAAAAAAGTAAAAATAATAATTTGAATGATATGCTTTAAAAAGTGTCTATTTAACACACACACAAAAAAGAGCAATCAAGAAGGAGCAGGGTAACATGAAAGAAAGACAGAAAACAAATAGCAAAGTGGTGAGTGTAAATCTAGACAAATGAATAACAACATTTAAACGTGAGTAGTCTAGGGCGCCTGGGTGGCTCAGTTGGTTGAGAGTCCAATTCCTGATTTTGCTCAGATTATGATCTTACGGTTTGTGGGGTTGAGCCCTGTGTCAGGCTTTGCACTGACAGAGCCCCAGGATTTTCTCTCTCCCTCTCTTTTTGCCCCCTGCCCCCCCCCCCGCCGATTGTGTGTTCTCACTCTCTCTCTCTCGCTCTGTCAAAATAAATAAATAAAGCATTAAAAGAAAAGATAAAATAAATAAAATAAAATAAAAATAAAATGTGAGCAGTCTAAATATTCCAAAGACAAAGCAGAGATATTTATACTGGATTAGAAAAGCAATATACAATTACATACTGCCTACAAGAGATATACTTTGGATTCAACACACAAATAAGTTGAAATCCAAAGGAAAGGAAAATATAAAACAAGAACTATGGGGAGGCTCGACTAATAGGAGACAAAACATAATTTATAGCAAAAACGTATTAGAGACAATAAGGGGCATTTCATAATGATATAAAAGTCAATACACAAGGAAAATATAACTATCCTAGGTATATATTCACCTAGTAGCAGAAACATAAATGCAGCAAAAACTGATAAATCAATTCAATAATTGTAGCTTGAGATTTCAATACCACTCTCTCAAACATTAATAAGTGATTTACTAGTAAGAACATTATACTTATACAGAAAACTTGAACATTATCAATATTTTCATCCTACCTGCAGAATTCACCTTGCTCTAAACTGCATATGGATTATTCTTTGGTATAAAACATATGTTAGGTCATAAAACAGGTCTCAGTTAATTTAAAAGAATTTACATTATAAAAAATATGTTCAACAACAATAGAATTAAATTAGAAATAAAAATACTGGTGAGGATGTGGAAAAAGGGAAGCCTCGTACACTGTTGGTGAGAATGCAAACTGGTGCAGCCACACTGGAAAACAGTATGGAGGTTCCTCAAAAAACTGAAAACAGAACTACCTTATAACCCAGCAATTGCACTACTAAGTATCCACCCAAAGAATACAAAAATACTGATTCAAATGGATACATGCACCCTGATGCTTATAGCAGCATTATCAACAATAGCCAAATCATGGATAGGGCCCAAATGATGAATGGATAAAGGTGGTATAAACAATGGAATATTACTCAGCCATAAAAAAGAATGAAATCTTGCTATTTACAATGGCATGGATGGAGCTAGAGTGTATTATACAAGGTGAAAAAAGTCCATCAGAGAAAGATACAAACCATATGATTTCACTCCTTTGTGGAATTTAAGAAACAAAACAGATGAACATAGGGGAAATAAAGAGAGAGAGAGAGAGAGAAAGAAAGAGGCAAACCAGAAAACATACTCTTAACTATCGAGAACAAACTGAGGGTTACTGAAGCGGGGTGGTGGATGGAGTGATGGGTTAAATGTATGATGGGTATTAAGGAGGGCACTTGTGATGAGCAATGAGTTTATATGTAAGTGATGAACCACTAAATTCTATACTTGAAACTAATATTACACTGTATGTTAACTAAATGTAATTTAAATTTTAAAATATCACATAAGTGATAGACAACCAAACATTTTCTGAAAGGAAAATCAATTATCAAATATTTTAATAATTTTTCTTATGCATCTATCTATTCTAAACATGAAAATTTGCCTGAATATTCTTTTATCATTAATCAAACATTATGCAATTGAAATGTCCACATCTTACATTCTGCAATAGACAAGGACTACTCATATTTTGACTAGCTATAATCAAGGTAGTAATACTTATTTCAGCTAAAAAATGATTAATTACTTATTTTTTAAATTTATGGGGGCGGGGCAGAAGGAAGAGGGAGAGAGAATCTCAAGTGATTTGAAGTGCTCGAACTCATGAACTGTGACATCACAACTTGAGCCAAAATCAAGAGCTGGATGCTCAACCAACTGAGCTACCCAGGTGCCCCTAAAAAAAAAGGTTATTTATAAAACAGTAATGATCAGATATCACTAGTTTCATGCTGAATATGGAAATAACATGGAACTCCTTGGATACACGCTAAGATTCAGGGAATTGCTGTTCTTTCAGGGAATTGCTATTCTTTTTAGAGTGCTCTTAGGTAACAGTAATAAGACAATATTGAGCAGAAACAATATTTCTTCTTTCTTCACAAGAGTGAAGAACACTCTTCAATTAAAAAGAATGTTTTACACTCATAGGAATGCACATTTAGATAGATGGTAAAATATATTAATCTAAAATAGTGAGTGTATAACCTAAAATTAGAAATGTTTCTTAATACATGCAGCCAAAAGTAGTCAAAGTTGAAAAGGAATTAGTATAGGAAAATTGATTTTTAAAGTTTAAATAATTTAGACCATTATTTTTACATTTGCCTTCCAAAAATGTAACCATTGGATTTTGTTTTTTGTTTGTTTGTTTACCAAATATGGGAGGTGATTCTAGTGGTAAATAGCATAAGCGGGTGCCTGGGTGGCTCAGATGGTTAAGTGTCCAACTTCAGCTCAGGTCATGATCTCATAGTCCATGGATTCAAACCCCACATCAGGCTTGTGCTGACAGCTCAGAACCTGGATGCTGCTTCAGATTCCATGTCTCCCTCTCTCTGCCCCTCCCCTGGTCACACTCTGTCTCTCTCTAAAAAAATAAACAAACATTAATAAAAATAGCATAAGCTCTAGAGAAGCCTATCTGAGTTTAACCAGCTTGGTTAATTGGAGAAACTTAAATATGCCTCAATTTCTTTCTCATTAACATTAAATGGTAATAACACATGTTCCATCCACTCATGGTGAAGATGAAATATGTTAATATATGTAAAACATTTAGATTAATGCCAGAGCACACAGTGAGTACTCAGTAAAAGTAGCTATCAAATTTATACATATATCTTACTCAGCTTGGACTGCTGAAACAAAGTACCGTAGACTACATGGTTTAAACAACAAATATTTATTTCTCAGTTTCAGTCTGGGAAGTTCAAGATCAAGGTGCTGGCAGATTTGGTGTCTACTAATGGCCCTTTTCCTGGTTTGTAGAGGCCTGTCTTCTCCGTAAATTCTCACATGGACTTTCCTCGTGCATGCATGATGTTAAAGAGATTTCCTGTCTCTCTTTTTACAAGGGCATTAATCCTATGACGAAGGCCCCACCTTCATGACCCAATCTAACCTTACTACTTCCCAAAGACTCTTTCTCCAAATACCATTACATTGTTAATTAGGGCTTCAACATATAAATTTGGAGAGGATGCAAACATTCAGATTATAGCATAGACATATGTGTGTGTGAATATATATATATTATTCGGAAGATACATAAAAATAAGAATGAAGGAAAATTCCTTTGGAGTAGAAAGTACTAGCTCATTAATGTATATGTACTTAGCATAGTACCTGGCATAATCGGTAGTATTTAATAAATTATTATTTGTATATATTCCTCAGAATCTGACTCAGTTCTGCTTTTAAATTTTAGTTTAAAATTTTTATTGGGGCTCCTGGGTGGCTCAGACAGTTAAGTATCTGCTTCGGCTCAGGTCATGATCTCACAGTTTGTGAGTTCAAGCCCCACATCAGGCTCTGTGCTGACAGCTCAGAGCCTGAAACCTTAGATTCTATGTCTCCCTTTCTCTGCCCCTCCCCAGCTCACATTCTGTCTCTTTCAAAAATAAACAAACATTGAAAAAAACAAATTTTTTTAATTTAAAATATTAGTTTAACTGATTTAACAACACTTTCATTTGTATCATCCTTTTAAAGTTTATAAAAGATGATGCCTACATGTTTGACCAAGTACCTGACTTTTCACTAGATATAATCTAAGTTTCATAAAATGATCCAAAATACACACTTGTGTTAGAATAATTATACTTGCACAAGATAAATACGATACATGTGGCATCTTCTATATAGGCCATTTCATTAATAATATGGTTATAAGTAAAATTCAAAATCTTCGAAGTGCAAAAAAAAGGTTATAAATATTTCATGACAGACTCAAGCTATTAAGTCACACAGAGCATTCAGCAATCCACAGGCCAGAGGTAATGACACTTGACATCAAAGTGTCAAAAGATCTACCTGATATGGAATAAATAACCCCATTTTATTTAAGCACTAGGTCAATGTTCAGCAAGCTTTTCCTCCCTGGAAGGGTAATGATTTCAAAGCAATTACCCCTCAGCTGTCAGAATCCAAAGGTCAGATTTGACCATTTGCTATTTTTAAATGCCTAGCCCTATCTATCAGCTAGCCTAAAATTTGAGGTAACTATACAACTAATTTTGAGTGCTGGCGAGAAAGGAGGGAATCATGAAACAGAAACTGTAATTTAACCTGTGAAATGGATACTCAATAACAAATGTAATATGTAGTTTTGAAATATTAAAGTTTGGAAACTACTTATCTCCAATTAATGAGAAGGGAAAAACAGCTTTCATTTTCTCTAACCTACCAGAGAACTGAAAAAAACTTACATTTTCCCCATTTACTCAACTTTCAATAATAATTTTTTGGTGTTTTCTTATTTTATTGTCTCTTTCTGTAGCCTTAAGCAAATTGCTTAATCACTCTCAGTTTATTCCTCAGTGTGCCCCATAAATAATGCAAACCTTTCACAAATTTCCTATGGTATTATTAATTCTATAAGAAACTTCAGCTATGCAGCGCTTAGGTGGCTCCGTCGGTTGAGAGTCCGACCTCGGCTCAGGTCATGATCTCACGGTTCATGGGTTCCAGCCCTGTGTCGGGCTCTGTGCTGACTGCTAGCTCAGAGCCTGGAGCCTGCTTCGGATTCTGTGTCTCTTTCTCTCTCTGCCCCTCCCCTGTTCACGCTCTGTCTCTCTCTGTCTCTCAAAAATAAATAAATGTAAAAAATATATATATTTAAAAAAAAAAAAGAAACTTCAGCCATTAGGTTATGTCCAATTTTTTTTCAACCTACAATCTGAAGGGCCCTCCACTTCAAGAGTAAAGGTATGATTAGCCCCTCCACAGAGACACAAACATCTGACTGAAACTTTTTTTCCTACAACGAAGAAATCGCCCTCAGCCCCCAGCCCCCACACTTTTTTTTCTTTTTGCTGGATTTGTTTACAGTTTTATTGAGGTATAATTTACATTAGATAAAATGCATCTATTATAAGTATATAAATTGATGGATCTGGGGACTTGTACAGTTATTTAACCATCACTATCACCAAGATCTGTAACAGTTCCATCACCCTAAAACATTTCCTCTGCCCCTTTGAATCAATCGCCTCCCCTGTCTGTGCCCCATGGTAAATAGGACACAGACTGATAATGGTTTACTGTTTTGGAAAATGTATAATCTTAGCCTAAACCTTTATATTTTTTAAATTTTGCTTTACACTGAAGAGAGTACATGTGTTCATTAAATCTTTTGACCTTTTGACTTGTAAGGAAAATAAAGATTGGCTAAATAATAGGGGTTAATGAAAGGGCATTACCTTTTTATTGTTCTTATGCTTGGCCATCTTGGTATCTCCTGTATCTATGGCTTTCGTGGAGCTTTGGTTAGTGACACTGACAGCAGTGCTATCTCTCTCTCTTCTAGATAGCTATTGATAATGAGGTAGCTGGGTTTCTTTCTTCACTGTTGGCTCAATTGCTATCAGGCCTTGGGTTTCTTTGGACTGACTGGTCAATGCACAGAGTGAGGAGAGCTATGGGACTAACCTTTGACTTTACCATTAACTCATTCCACGAAGCTCTTCAATGTTTATCTTTACACACTGAATAAAAGCTTAATCATGGCTTGATCTTTCTGGTGATCATTCCCTATCCAGAAGCCCAAGAATTGCTTCATTAGAACAAAATATACCCCTATCACTCAGGAAATTCCAAAGGAATTAGGAACTCTGTGTCAGATACTTTTATCACTTAAGAAACCACAAGGGTCATAGGAGCTCATGTCAGAAACAGAGATCAAATATTAAAACAAAAGATCTTCCTAGTACTCCTTTCTTGCAAGGTTTTAGGAGCTTTATGTCAGGAATGGAAGCAGAGACCAAATATATTTCTTATTATTTTACAGGGGTCATTAACTGTGGGCATTATTAATGAGAATAAACAAAATAATCTAAATAATCTAAACAGTATTATAAATAAGCTACATCTGCCTAACTATTACTAAGAATTGCTTTCATTTGTTCAATGATTTTACTATACTCAGGGCACTTTATTAAGAGCTTTACTTACGTTAGTTTAATTTTCACATAGCCCTATAAGTAGGCTATATTTATAATTTTCATGTTACTGGTAGAAAACGGAAGCATGAGAGGTTAAGTAACTGCCCAAAGGTTGGGGCACCTAGTTGCTAAGTCAGTTAAGCAACCTACTCTTGGTTTTGGCTCAGGTCATGATCTCATGGTTTGTGAGCTCGAGCCCCACATCAGTCTCCATGCTGACAGTGGGGAACCTGCTTGGCATGCTCTCACTCCCTCTCTCTCTCTCTCTCTCTCTCTCTGCTCCTCCTCTGCTTGATCGATCTCTCTCTCTCTCTCTCTCTCTCTTTCTCTCTCTCTCTCTCTCCCCCCCTCCCCTCTCAAAATAAATAAATAAACTTAAAAAAAAAAAAGTAACTGCCCAAAGGTTGCATAGCAAAGGCATGACAAGAGCAGGCAGTCTGACTCCAGGGCTCATATCCTTTAGAAGATGTGGCCTCAACTTACACACATAGTTAATTACAATATTGCATACCTAACAATTAAGTTAGGCACAGAGGCAGTTAATTTTACTAAGTACAACTCAGAATCAGCCTTGTCTCATCACAAAGCAAATACCTTCTCACTAAGGATTAATAATCACATCTAGTCATGTGGGTAGAAGTGAAGTTTTTGTTTAAGGTCCTAGATCCTACCCTCTTTCAATCTGTCTATTCCTTCTGTCGCTGACTTATACTTGCTGCTTATTGGGCCACATGCTAACTTTTGATGATAGTCAGCGGGCACTTTCGTATCTCCTCTGCAGTGGCTCACCGTCAGATTAGTAAAGGTTTGCAATGCTTACAAAGAAAAGCTTCTACAACTGCTGCAATTACTGTTTTATAGTCACTAAGTTTCCTTCCAATTAAGCTCTGTGGGTAAAGGCTTACAAAACCCATCACCCTTCTGTGTGAAAATCTGAACTATGGTTAACATTCTAGCTCAGTTTTTTTTTTTTAATGTTGATTCATTTTTGAGAGAGAGAGAGAGAGAGCACGAGTAGGGGAGGAGGAGAGGGAGAGAGGCAGAGAGAGACAGAGAGACAAAGACAGAATCTGTGCTGTCAGCACAGAGCCCGACGCAGGGCTCAAACTCATGAACTGTGAGAACATGACCTGAGCTAAACTCAGACGCGTAACTGACTGAGCCACCCAGATGTCCCTCAGGCTCAGTTTTTCGAAAAACTGATAAAGATAGAATATCAACTTTGGTATTAAGCAACTTCACGTGTAGAAAAAGTAACCTCTAACAGTTTCCATTTGGACTGTATGAACTATAAATACTTTGTAGAAAGTCATAATTTAAGGCATATACTGATTCTAACAATTAGGTGTGTCACATGTGTTACATGCATTTTCCAGGTCAGAATCTCCATCTGATCTAGAGTACAGCCCAACCCCAAAGGCATTTGAGTTTGCAATTCCTAGTAGTCTTCTATCCCTGGGAGGAATTTTATTATCAGACCTGAAGTTGGAGATAGGTTTAGTGGAGCACCTCATCAAAACTGCACCCCAAGGGAAAATTCTTTTAAAAGACTTTTCTTTCCTTCATTTTTTTCTTTCTAAGCAAGCATTTGCCATGCCATACCTAATGACATCACTATGTTGCACATTTAAAACTTAGAATGGTTTAGAGTAATAGCAAGAACAGGTATAAATGTCCTCTATAAATGTTCATACTAAGAAATTTAGAGTACAGTATGTTTCAAGGTTTTTAAAAATTAATTTGACAAATCTCAGATGAATTCAGTTACTTTTAATGAAATTTCTTGTTCTCATTGTGAGTTTTCAAGATAAATGCAGAATGGAACAGTTAAATGTGTTTTTGTCCAGTTTAATCAACACACATGATTTTAAATAATAAGAAGTCTAGAGCTAAGACTAATGACTTCAGCAGAACCACACTAAGTAGATTCAGTTTACCTTGACTTATGAAAACAGCATTTTAAGGCAAAGAAGTAACAAAAAGTATCCTGCTATTTAGAGAACAATGCAGCTTCAGAGTGGAAAACAAATCATGCCCATGCATTCTGTCAGTTGGTTTAATTCTACCACTTTGCATATTCACCTAGTCTTAAAGAAAGGTAAAACTATTTATCTTAGAAATAGAATTCAAATTACGAAACAGCCTATTTCCCTCCAGTAACAATCAGCTCGGTACTCATGAACTCCATTTTAATAAGTAAATTTGTTCAATATGTAGATCAAATTCAACGTTAATTAACATCTTCCTAGAAAACCCTGAATAATAAAATTCAAACAGAATTTAAATTATAATTATATGAACATTTATTTCTATTTTGATAAATTATTTTCTCATAGTAACTTGCATTTTAATTGGAAGGGTAATGATTCTATGTAACCGAATTCTTAGTTGTGGAATCTGTGAGCCACTAAAACTTAAAACATAAGAGAAGTATAAGGCTTACATTGAATTAACTAAGGAAGGAGATGAGTGGCTGGAAGTAAAAGGATTAAAAAAAGAGAAAAAGGGGCTCAGTCAGTTAAGCGTTCAACTTCAGCTCAGGTCATGATATCATGGTTCAGGAGTTTGAGCCCCACTTCAGATCCTCTGTCCCCTCCCTCTCTCAGCCCCTCCCCCAGTCCCTCTCACCCCCTCTCCCTGTCATAAATTAGTATTAAAAGAGAGAGAGAGAGAGAGAGAGAGAGAGAGAAAGAAAGAAAGAAAAAGAAAGAAAGAAGAAAGAAAGAAAGAAGGAAAGCAAGAAAGAAAGAAAGAAAGAAAACAACAATTCTACTGAAGAAGAATGGGGAAAGGGAAAATGCTAGAAAAAGAGAAATGTGGCTAGCTACAGCTTAAACCTTATCCCAACTCAGTGGTTGCTCACATAGAAACAGCATTGAAGAGGTAAAACAGGCAGATATTCAGCTAGGTGCATCAGTGTTGGGGTTGATGATACTGTGCTAAAGGTGACTTTTAGGCAGCAGCCTGGAACACTCAGGGAAGTGGCCCTCAACTGAGGTAATGGCTAGAAGCTAAGAAAGCAAACAGCACAATGAGAGAAACAATAGATTTATTAATAGTTGATGCTGCAGCAATACTCAGCAAATTAATACAATTTAGAAAATTTTTGTTAGTTTTGACTGTTTTCTATAGATCCCAGGTATAATCAAGTCATTAGTTTACAGCACTTTTTTTAAATCCTTTTTTTAATGTTTATTTCTTTTGAGAGAGTGTGTGTGAGAAAGGGAGGGGCAGAGAGAGGCAGAGAGAGAATCCCAAGCTAGCTCTGCACTGTCTTGCAGAGACCCATGCAGGGCTCCATCTCACAAACCGTGAGATCATGACCTGAGCTGAAATCAAGAGTCAGCTTGACTCTTAGCTGACTGAATCACCCAGGCCTCCCAATCTTCTGCTCTTGACAAGCTAATTGACAAGCTAATAATTCCCAGCATAACCAGATGTGTAATAGAAAAAGGCACAGGCTGATAATGGAGCATGAGGAGACAAGGATAGTGGCAGAATTTAGAATAGAAATTCCTAACTTTTAATATGCATATGAATCAACTAGTGATCTTGTTAAGTTGCAGATTCTTATTCAGAAGGTCTGAGGATAGTCCTCAGATTCTGTTTCTAATAAACGCTCAGGTTATTCCAATGTTACCGGTCCATGGGATATGCTTTGAACAACAAAGAATTAAAGAATGGGAACAATTTCTAAGCATAAAAAAAGTTAAAATACAACAAGACCACAGCCAAACAACAGTCTGGTGCATCACAATTCTGGCCAACATGACCTTCTTAACAAGCCTATTCGTATGGGCAGCCCAACACCCAGGAAATGCAACACTGGTCTGGTTAAAAAAAAAACACACACACAACAAATAATCACAACGAAAACTGTGTATATTCCTCTACAGGGTAAACCATTATTGGATACTACATTTCCCCAAGGAATTGTTTTAACTAATACTAAATCTTTATAAGATTTCATTAAATTTTACAATTTCCTGTAAACAATATCTTTTCACTCCAGTCAGAAATACTGTAGACCCTGGGTAGATTTTTGAGTTGTGAGGAAGGTAAATTGCAACCTAACATAAAAAGACATTTCAAAGTGAAGGATGTTTTTCCCATTAACCTTCAGGGTAACTTAGTTATGATATGAGATCAATATGTAGTGACTAGAAAAGAGATTAAAAAAAGAAGGAAGCAGGAGATAGAATTCCACAACACCCACACTTGCCCAAATAGGTAATACTGCAACAAGTGTGCCGTTTGTAAACAAGCAAAATATGATGACTCAAAATACAAAAGTCAGGAGCCTATGGCATCATGTATAAATCAAATGACAGCCACACCTAAAAAAATGATATTTTGCTTCAGAATATACTCAGAAAGTATGATGGTACAATGAACTGGAAAACAAAGGATTATCAAGTTCTATCTTTGTCACATGCAGAAGAGTTGATATATCCTTAGGAAGGCCTGTTTGCAAGGTTGGCCTTGGCTAGCATCTGAAAACTTGGGTATAAAGAGGAAATTTTTCCAACATTCTTAAAATTGATAAGTCATTCACTGTGCCTCAACTCTGTAAAAACAATGTGGTTTATACTGAACATCTACTTTCTTTCTGGGAATCTAAAAATTTGGTAGAGTCTAAGCAGAGTGTGCCCAAATGATCTGGATTCAAACATCTTAACTAACCTTCTGTCTTCCATTCTTATCTTCTACCCCTTCAAAAAATTCCCCAAAGTTCAGTAAAAGAGATCTTAATAAAATGTGATTCTAATGTTACCTCTCTTCTTAAAATAACTAACAGCATTGTGGGCTAGGGAGTGAATGAATTTGTAATAACTCTATTAGATAGGTGAGAATTAAAAGAAAGATTAACACAGTTCCATACTCCTGCAATGTTACATGTTTGACTCCACAAATGCTTGTGTGATGTCAATCATAAGGGCAAGACTAATATGAGCAGAATTTATAAACCCTTTCAAGCTTTGTTGTACCATTAGGGCTCCTGTAGTCCAACAAGCTCTAACTAGTTCTTTAAGCAAATAACATGTTGTAGAGGATTAACTTCTGGGGAAGATGACAGATAAGGAGGACCCTAAGCTCAGCTCGTCCCATGGATACAGCTAGATAACCACTACATCAGTGTAAATAACCCAGAAAACAAACTGAAGCCTGGTAGAACACACTCTCCATGACTAAAGGTAGAGAGGAGGCCACATGGAAGAGGATAGGAAGGGCGGAGACTCAGTCAGGGACTGAGACCCTTGGGACTGTCTGCAGGAAGGAGGGTCACAGTGGGCAAAGAGAGGGGACAGGAGGAGATGTCCAAGCCAGGCACCCCCGACATGGGGGACTAACATGGGGAAGATGAATCCTCATTAACATTGGCTTTGAAAACAAAAGGGGCCTAAAAATCAGTGGGGCTTAATACCTGGAACTTTAAAAATCAGCAGTCTAACCTCTGAGAGAGCCTGGAGGGCAGAGTCCCCACCCTTAAAGAGACAGCACAACAAACCCCAATGAGATACAAGGTAGAAGTAGCAATTTGAAAAACATGAAGATTTATTTACTAATCTCAGGGTTTGTGCTGGAGGAATCATTGAGAGTTCTCCAAGAACAAAAATGCTAACAGGCACCATTTCTCTTCCCCACCCCCCAGTGCAGTAGAAACAATCTGCACCTAGCTTGCTAACAGCTTAGGCTCCACCCCTGTGTTCTTCTGGGAATGGACATGCCACTCCTAGCCCCACAGGCTTCAGCAGAATTTTTCCCTGACAGCTGCAGGTCCCCTTCTGCAGCAGACCAGCAAAGACCTTGCTAGCACCACACACCCTGCCCCCTCATTTTCCTGAGGAACTGTATCCAATAGGTCCTTGGCGGGAGCCCATCCAGAGCAGTGTCACAAGCCTGGCAGCATGCAACCAGCCCTAACAGGGGCAGCACTACTGCAAAGTGACTCCTGCACTAGGGAGAGGAGAGGATAACCACATACGGGTCCAGCTGAGACCCCAGCAGTGGGGGGGAGGGGGGGGCAGACGTCTGGTTTGACTGCAGGCCCTGCCTACCAACAAAAGTTTCTCAAGGGACAAAAGAGGGAAAGCACCTTGCAGTTTAGTGCTATTCCATCTCTGGCAAACACCTAGTCTGATTCAGCTCAAATCCAAGGCAGCCCCAGACTGGCCTACTAAAAACACAGGGAACAGCCCTTGCCCACAACAGAGCCATTGCAGATGACTCTGCACTGAAGGCAAACACAGTTCAGCCACAACAATAGGGCACATGAAACACATATAAGAGACATCCATGAAGTGCCAGTTTCTGGCAAATAGGGGACATTGCCCTGAAGGACACTATAGGATCTCTTCTTCATAAGGTCACTATTTTCAAGAGGAGAAGATATAGCTGACCTTCCTAAGACAGACAAACACATACAGAGAAACACACAAAATGAGGACACAGAGGAATATGTTCTGAATGAAAGAACAGAAAAATCACAGCAAGACAGCTAAATGAAATGGAGATACGATGAAATGGAGATAGAGAATTTACAGTAATGATCATGAAGATACTCACTTGACTAAAGAGAGGATTAAAAACAGAACTACCATATGATCTAGTAATTCCACTTCTTGGTGTTTACCCAAAGGATACAAAAACACTAATTCAAAAAGATATATGCACCCTTGTATTTTTATAATAGCCAAATTATGGAAGCAACTCAAGTGACCCTTAATAGATGAATGGATAAAGAAGAAATGGTACACACACACACACACACACACACACACACAATGGAATATTATTCAGCTATAAAAAGAATGAAATCTTGCCATTTGCAACAATATGGATGGAGCTAGAAAGTATTGTGCTAAGCAAAATAAGTCAAAGAAAGACAAATACCATATGATCTCACTCAGATGTGGAATTTAAGAAATAAAACAAACAAAAAAGGAGACAAAACAAAAAACAGACTCTTACCTATACAAAACAAACTGATGATAATCAGAGGAAAGGTGGGGGGGAATGGGTGAAATAGGTGAAGGAGATTAAGAGTACACTTATCATGATGAGCACTGAGTAATGTATAGAATTGTTGAATCACAATATTGTACACCTGAAATGAATTTAACACTGTATGTAAACCACACTGGGATTAAAATCTCAAAAATAAATAAATAAATAAATTGAAAAATGAAATGTCATAGAGGCAAATGTTCACTCTATCCTCATGGAAATGACAACCCCAAAACAAATTACATTTTTTATGAAGATTACTATAATGTTATCTAGTGTAAGAACAATACGGTAAACAAAGGCTGACCTTTCAGCTAGTGAGGAGAAATACAGATGAAGAATAGATTAATGCCCTGGTGGGTCCGGACTACAGTGCTAGGGTACATACTGCCAAAATGACAGCTGCTGTGCTCAATAGACTAAGTTACCTGCTTCCAAATGGTAGATCTGTCTTTATTGCAACCTGCCAACTCCAAAGTGCTTAAATAGTGGAACAAGGGAATGTCTAACAGTTCCAGTGTCTGCTGTCAAGTTTGGTGACCATTTTGGGGTGACCTGCAGGCTTTTCCTTGATCTTAGGATAAAATCCGGAAGTGTCACTGTAACCTACAGTGACTGCATCATCTGACTCTATGGTAATTTACAAATTCCATTACTCACCACTGACTGGTCAGTTACTCTAGATTCACATGCTCCTTTCAGTTCCTCCAGGACCATGTTCCTTCATTCTTTGGAGTTTTCTTTCATGCTGCTCCATCTGCCTAGAAAGCTGTGTTCCATCAGTATTTCATCCAGCTAACTTCTACCACTACTTAGTCTCAGGACTAAGATAGAGCTGCATGGTCAATACACTTAAGATATAGTGTGCTTCTGTGCTGTAGCTCCTAACTCAAGCAGAATTAATATTTATGTGAATATTTCTTCAATTTCTATCTCCTCTACTACATTGCAGTTTCTGTATTATGGTGGACCCTGTTTTATCTTGTTCATTACTATAATGCTATAATCTAAAATGATGTCTGACCCATATTAGGCCTTAGTAAATATTTGTTGAAAAACTAGTTTTGAAGAATCAAAACATTCTATGCAAAATAAATAATATAAGCAAAGTCAAGGGATCACACAGCTATTCTAGCAACTAATATGAATGGGGGGAGGGGTGCATTAGGATATAAGCTATAAGATCATTTAAAGATAAACTGAGGAAGAACTGAGTTTTCTGGTTAATTAGTACAGACTAATTAAAGGACTTATGTTAACAAATAATAAGATTAAAGTATCATGTATCAGCTGTGAGAGACTGTGAGAGACTGGTTAGAAAGGCACTGCATTTATAGAGGTTTGGGGAAATGATGATCTCAGGATGGTGGCAATTATTGCAGAAAAATTGAATAGACATAAACAACATTCAGAAAGAAGGAGGAAAGGATTTAATTTTGGCTGAGAGCTTGAAGATAAGAAAGGAATCAAAGAAGATTTTGAGATTTCAAGACTAAATGAACAGACGGATTATTTGCTTCCGGCTTTGTGGAATAAAACAAAACTAGCCCTTTCCCCTATAAACTACCATAAAATTAGAAAAGTACATACAACAACTCTTTTCAGGCACTGGACAATAATCAGTGAAACTCAATGATTTCCAAGAGATGAGATACTCATGACATAAACCAAGAATTGCCCTCTCTCTCCCTCAATTTAGTGGCATATTGACAATCACAACACAATGACCTGGAGACCAAGTGAAGTACAGCTATTCCATTGAGCTAAGAAACCAAAGATCAGAGTTCATGGCACCCGGGGGAATGGCTGGAATTTGTGGGGCAAAGCACCTAAGAGGAGGGACCTGTTCATAGAATGGGACACAGAATTCCATGTGAGGCTCCCACATAGGGGTTTCTTGGTTGAGGAATGGGCTGCATGTATACAGAGAAAGACTAAAGTCAGAGAGCATCTGCTATGTGTTAAAAGTAAAAGTAGAGCCTACTTTTGGCGTGCCATAACAAACCTTAAAACCAAGAATGAAAGATCTGCAGGACAAAGAGTTTAAACGTTAGTTCTGCCAAGATATAGAGACCTAGGAAACACCTTGTGAAAACAAATACTAGAAATCATCCCAGCTTCCCAAAGAGTTACAGTTTTTGGCCCTCAATAGAGCCTCAATGAGTCTTGAAGGAATTAAATAATACAAGATACTGTGCATAGCACAGGAAATGCCAGATAAATTAATTCATGGTCTTATGCACAGGAAAGGGACTGTACAGCTCCAGGGAGAGAACTTTTCAGCTAACATGAAAAGATCAGTAGTCTCATGCTCAATATCTGTAAAATTTCTTACTACTGGCCAATCTCTCTTTTGAAACTTACTTTCTTGGATTCCAGGAGACTCAATTCTAAGTTTTCCCTTCTTTAGTCTCAGACGAGGCTTTCCTCAGTCATTTTATCTAATTCTGGCTCCTTTACCTTCCTCCTAAAGTAGGTGTCCCCCAGTGTTTAATCTTAGACTCTGTTTCTCAGCTTCATAATCTTACAAATTCTTTTCTGGCTATTTCTAGTACCAAATGCCTGTAGTTCACTTCTCTGTGTTTGACACACAAATCTGCCTGCCTATCTACCCATGAGCTCCAGACTAATACCCTCAAATTATCTCCAGAGAGATGCCTCATTAACCACTCAACTTTTAACTAAAACCAAAATTTAACTTATTAACAAAACATGTTGTTGTTCTTGTATTCCTTATACTGATTAATATCAGGCCATTTGGTCCACCATCAACTTAAGTTATTCATAAAAATGAAAAAGCAGAGGTGAACTTGGTTATTCTTTTGCCCATTGCAACCTTTCCAAGGATAAATAAGATCATCATTTTTCAGGTATTTTAATCCTCTATTAGGCCAATCAGGTATCTTTTTAAATATAATATCAACTTTTATAAAAATGGTAATCACACCAGGTGATCCATTTCTATAATAGTGTTTTGCAAGTTTTAGTATGCATAGGAATTTCAATAATACCAATGACTTTTCTTGGATGCTTACTAGATGGCAGGCACTATTATAAGAACTTCCCATAGTTATTTCATTTAAGCATCACAAAGATAAAGTAATTCCCATGTAAGCATTTTAAAAATAGAAATTTAGATAGAGTATGTCTGGTTTGAGACCCAAGAGTCTATATTTTTTAACAAATATTCAAATGTTTTTGATGCATGTGGGCATTAGATCCACTGTTTTATAGCATCTCTCTTTAATATGCCACTAAATTTCAATTCCTGGCATCACTGTGTTAATTCATGACTTACCTTTCTCTCTCTAAATATGTCAAATTCTATTTTTCTTTACAACTGCAATCCTTCCCCACTGTAAAAATTCTGTACTTTGTTATCAGCAAGTTTTTTTCAGCCCCTTCAGCTCGCTACAATAGAATTGCTTTGGCAACACATGGTGGTACTATCTCCAAATTATTCAATTAATTGAGCTATATGATGATGGATAATGCAACACTGTTCATATATTCCTATATATTTAAAAACTCTGATCTTTTAGTTTAAAATACATCTTGTAAGTGATATTGGCTTTATTATAATTAAATTTTAATATGTTCTCAATTTCAAGAAAATTCCTTCTGATCATTCTAAACATAGAGGCAACTGATTTTAAACAAGCAGAGATTCACTAAATAAAATTAGCAACCCCCAAATACCAGTAGCTTTATATATTTTTTAAGTTTATTATTTATTTAGAGAGGAAGAGAGAGCACACATGTGTGCACCAGTGGGGGAGGGACAGAGAGAGAGAGAAAGAGAGAGAGAATTCCAAGCAGCTCCACACTGTCCGTGCAGACCTGATGTGGGTCTCATACACACAATCAGTGAGATCATGATCTGAGCCAAAATCAAGAGTTGGATGCTTAACTGACTGAGCCACCCAGACTCCCTAGTAGTTTAATGTACTAATAGTTTATTTCTCCTTCTCATGTCACAGTTAATAGACATACACATGTCACATGTCCATTCACAGAATGTTAGGGAAAAATTGGGGAAGATCTGCTTCACATAGTCATTTAGGGACCCAGGAACCTTCCATCTACTGGTCCAACCATCTTTAGGAGTCTTTTTTTATAAAAGCAGTATATGCATAAATACTCCTTTAAATGACTCGCTAAAACCCTCAGATTCTACTTCCACTGCATACCAAGTATTAAGATTGCATTTTTCTGAAAAAGAAAAGGAAATCACTGAATCTAAATAAACTGCAAAGTCTTTAATAGAAAAACCTCTTAATACTTTCCAGCATGCAAATATGGTATACATAGGCATAAATGTATAAAGCTATAGTCTAAATTTTGATAGTAATTCATATTAAGGGATAAAAGAAGTCTACAATCTATAGCTCAAAAAATTGCACACCTTCCAGAAAAGGAATAAAACTTTATTTCACCATATTACAGAGGCTAAAAGTAGCTAACTATATGAAATATAATCAGTTATTAACACTTCAAATGTCCATGTCCTGGCTTTGTACCTGCAAAGCTAGTAAAGTCTGATACACTAATGTGAATGTTCAGATAGCACAGCAATACTTTAACTCACACTGTCCATTCAATGTGAACTATGATGCTAGGGTACAAAAGGCCAATTAAAGATGAGGTGGAAGTATTTTTCCAGCCTCATGAGTTAGAGGAGACCCAATTCACTCTATTGGCATTTGATTCCTAAAGCTTATTTAAATCATCCAACCTACTGGAGAACTTATGAAATAAATGCAACTCTTGCAACTCAATTCATAGAAAACTGTTCCTATATGAGGGCTCAAATTTCCCACTAGACTTTTGTCTTTTTATAATAGTTATTTCAAACAGCTTTTCCTCACTCTAGTAAATAATCAGAAAGTTAAGAGCCTGCATTTGGTAGACTAGGCCAAATTAATCAGAAGAGCGTTGATCATAATGAAATGGGATGATTCCAAATACTCTATCTGAATTTGTTTCACCTACCTATTAGTATCTTTGGTTCTTGAAGAAGATATTAAGAGTAGACACTCCAGGCAAATACACACGTAAAAGGATGTTAAAACACAAGTCTTTTTGCTTTGATTTCAATTAAGTCAAAAAATATGATACACATCAATAAAAATGAGTGCAAGACAGATGACCATATGCAAAATTTGCAAAGAAAATATTAATACCAACAATTCTTGGATTCCTGAAGCAAATCAGAGATAATTAATTGGGTCAAGGTATGGAGAGAGTGGATTTTTGAAGAGACTTATTGATGGAAATACATCCTCTCCCCCAAGAGAAATGGGGTAAGTGTGGAAGGTGTGAAATTTTCTGTCTAAAACCTTAAAGGGCTTTTCCAATGCACTACTCTCAGATCATAGAATGTCAATTCTTTAAAGTTTGAAATTACAGCCAATGCTTCAGAATTTTAAAGTGGCTTGTGGCAACAGAATAAACATAGCTGTGTTGGGATTGGCCTTCATACCCAGAGAATGCCAGATCTAAGATAGCGAGCCATGCCAGAAAGAGAAAAAGCAAAGTTGGAGCCATTTTAAGGCCAAGTTCCTACCTTTCCTCCTGAAAAGTTTAGACAACACCAATAGCCTCTTTGTGTATGATTACCAGAGAACAGGGGCTAGAGGTAGAGCAGTAGACTGGGGAAAGGACTGTATTATACATATCATGACACAGAGCTAAACAAGTCCTCAGTGATGGAATCTTCAGGAAACACACACACACACACACACACACACACAATAGTACCTACAAGAAAAAAAAATCAGCACCTGTGACATCTACCACACCCAAAATGCTTTAAGTCAGTTTATGAAATTGCCAGACATCTCCCAAGTAAGATATTTCTCTGTCCTGTGTCATTTTCTTTTCTCTCTGTTTATTTCCATTTGTTGGAGCTAGACAGTGGAAGAGGAAGTAAGGTAAGAAGGGGGACAGAAAAAAAGAAGCTGAGTATATTATCATCCCCTTATTAGATCAAAGATTTTCATCTGCTATAGGTCTTAGCTAAAGAAGGGAGAAATAACCAAATGCTAGACCTTCCTGTTGAGGGAAAAGAGGTTATAATCTTCAGTGAAGGTTAAAATATTAATTATTATTTATAGTGATATTTTTACATAATGAATTACACTGTATTTGTAACTTAGAAGGACTAAAACCACAAAGTTGTTATCAGAGAGGAACAAGAACTGTCTTGGGCCTACCAAAATTTCATCAAGGGTCAGAGTAAGAACACTGCCTCTCTGAGTAAGTTTCCATGGACATAGAACATAGAAATAAAATTGTGCTTTGATTACAAATAAATTACCTATGTTAAACATCTGAATGAAACGATATTTACAATTAAAAAGGACTTGGTCCCAAATAACCTTGAGGTGCCCCAGCTTTCAAAAGTGGACTCAGCCACCTATAAGTCATAGATCATCGGTTTATAACAGGTAAGCCTAAGAAGCCAGTCCCTAAGGCCACAACTGTTCTTTTGTTATCAGTATTTCATCTGCTAATGGTAGTAACACATTAAGAAGAAAACTAGTTTCTCCCAAAAGCATAAAACATTTGATTGAAAATTTTTAAGCCCAGAGCACATAAGAAACATCCCCAATGGTCTTATCAAAACAATTAGGATATAATATTCTAAAAATATACATTATAGAAGAACCAAAGGACCACTGAATGGATAAAATATATGTTCACTCCAATATCCCTACCATGTCTAGTTCTGATGCTTGTTCTGTTTCTTTAAATTGTGTTTGTTTGGGGGCACCTGGGTGGCTCAGTCAGTTAAGCATTGGTCTTTGGCTCAGGTCATAATCTTGCAGTTCATGAGTTCAAGCCCCACATCGGGCCATTGCGCTCTGTGTTAACACTTTGGAGCCTGGAGCCTGCTTCGGATTCTGTGCTCCCTCTATCTCTCTGCCCTCCCCTGCTCATACTCTGTATCTCTCTCTGAAAAATAAACATTAAAAAATTTAAGTCGTCTTTAAAAAATAGATAAATAAAAAAAATACATTTGTTTGTTTTGCCTCTTGTTTTTTTAAATGTTTATTTGAGAGAGAGCTAGCACCCAAGCACATGTGTGTGGGAGGGGCAAAGAGAGAATCCCAAGCAGGTCCCATGCCACCAGTGCAGAGCCCCATATGGGGCTCAATACTGTGAACTGGGAAATCATGACCTGAACCAAAATCAAGAGTCAAACGCTTAACCAACTGAGCCACCCAGGTGACCCTTGTTTTGCCTTTTAATATGCCTTTATTTTGTTCTTGATAGCTGGATATGTGGTACTGCATAAAATGAACTGCTATAAAAAGGCCTTTAGTAATATGGTAGTGAGGGAAAGAATTTTTTAGTCCTCTGATTGGGTCTCTGTCTTTTAGTGAGCCTATGCCTCTGCACAATAAACAAGTGTTTCTTGGGTTTTTTTTCTCCCCACTTAAATGGTGCAGAATAGCTAGATGATGCTGGAGTTAGGTATTTCCATTCCTCCAAGTCAGTTGGGCTGTGATAATACCCCAATAAGTTAGACTCCAGTTAACTAGTTTCTCCTGAGGGCACATCTTGTTAAGAGAAATAGAATGCTCTGAGTATCTCAAAATGTTTCCTTTGCCCCTCCCCCTGCAAGAAGCCAGAGGGGATTATTCTCCCATATATTGTAGGCACCTGGTCAAGTTTCTGGAGATAAATATCACATATTGCAGGGTCCCTGCCCGTTACTGGTGCCCCTGTTTTTAACACTCAGAATTATCTACCCTGAACTTCTAGAAATTTGTTAGTTATAGTTCAGGTTTTCCTTCCCTGGCACTAGTTCCTGCCATGGTTTCTACTTCTGAGTTTCTACTCTCAGGAGCTCTACTCTCTGTATTTGCCTGACTCTTTAATCTTGGGGACAATAGTTTGTCCTATGTCTCCCCTCACCTACAGATCCAAGAAGTGTTGATTTTTTAGTCTGTTCAGCTTTTTCGTTAAGATAGAGTGGCAACTTCCAAGCTCCTTATATGAGAACCAGACACTAGAAGTCTTAAAATAGATTTTAATCTCTTCCAGCATTATACAAGAAAAATCCTAACACTGTTAATCAATAGTATTCTTGACTTTGACCTTTTAGCACTCCTCTCAAAGGTTACAGTGAGAGTGGGGCACGATGAATGATTCTAAAATGCATTTAAAAGACATGTCTTCTAAACCATAACTTAGTGGAAGAGATATGGGCTTGAACAAAAGCAGATGTTGCAGTTTTTTCCATTTTACTACATTGATTAAACAGCCACAAATTCAGCTTTGCTATAATCAGGTATATCAGGTACAAGTTCGAAGGAGATCAAAAACTGACATTAAACTAGAGCTTATTAATCCTTACCACATAACTTTCTACCAAAGGCTTCTATCTTCACCATGTATGTAAATTCTTACTTGAAGAACACAAGGAACTGTCAGTTTTAGTTATTTATTTTCCAATACCTAGTCCAGCATTCAGAAAGCAAGTAGCTTAGAAAACTATTGTGAACCCAAAGTCACCATGGCCATGAACAACATCCCAGTATTTTTAAAATTCTGAGGACATCCTCCTAATCATTCTGAAGGGAGAGACAGCTGACTCCAAGTAAGCAGAGTTTCACAAAGCTAACTAAAGCACACAAAGAGAACGGATAACTATTGCCATTGTAATGATTGTAGAGGTTTCTTAGAGCCGGAGATTCACTGTGACATAATATCAAGTAAGTTTGGAGTTCTTCCCACCCTCACAAAATTAGGAAATTAGTCACTTCTTGGTGGACATTATGCTATCAGATAAAATGAGAATAATAATACATTCAATGTATGATAGATTATTACAGGTAATCCCAGTGCCTAAGAGGAAAGAAAATAAAGGTCATGGCCACTGAGGAATTTCATAGCAAGATAAAATTATTTTTAGTTGAGTTGCTGTCATCCTTCAGGCTGACAAGACAATGTCCTCTCACTAGTTCTGGGCTCATAAATGGCCTGTAAGTATTTCTGGTCTACAGATACCATTTTTTACTCACCTGCTAACTTTTTTAGAATTACACCCTTAGGAATCCATGGTTCTGGCTTAAAGACAGTGATATTTAGTCAAGCTGGTACATTAGAGTCACCTGGGAGCTTTTAAACCTAAATATTCTCCAAGCTACAACTTCAGAGTTTCTGATTTAATTGGTTTGGGGTAGAGTCCAAACAAGAATTTTTTTAAAGTGACGAAAGAAGACTTAACTTGAGACTGATTTTGGCAGGTTAAGTCCTTATGTAGGAAGGTGAAACTGTGTATGTTAGAGTAAATAGAAGATAAAATCCATAGATATATTGCAGACTTATAGAAGAGAAAAGAATAAAAAGGCAAGGTAAAATTTTAAACTGCTCACTGCAATATTTTGCCTACAACCAATTCTGGGAGTGGAAAAGTCTGATCAAAAGTGGATGGACTTGGAAAAGTTTGGCACAAGGTAAATTTTAGAAAACTTGTTCTGAAATTCTATTTATCACGGTCGACTTCTTTCTGAGAAGTAGCACAAAAATGTTTGACAAGCATTGTCTTCACCATAGTCCTTAGCTCAGCAGGTATTTTTTCTACTTTGGATAGAGGGAATTTTCACAGAGACAATAAGTAACCCTTCAAAGGTCACCCAACATTTTCTGTCATTCCAACTGGGAAAATAATAAGTTAAACTTATGTAATGCCTTCTTTTCAAAGAGAACTAAACACACATTTCCAGGTGGAGAAAGGTGACAAGAATCATCAGCCTCTATTAGGTCAATTTGTCAGTTAGACCTATGGATTTAACAATGCAAAAGAATTTATGGCAGGCCCCATTTCAATGCCTTAATCTCAAAAGCTATGGCACTAGTAAGATTTAAAACCTTTTCAGAGTGCTATAAATGTTTATGGAGTAAAGATTTATTTTAAAAATATAACAAAAGTAAACTGTTTACAACAAAAGGAACATTCTGGCTTTCTAAAATATCACAACTGTGGGGTTTTTTGTTTTCGTTTTTGTTTTTCAAAAACACAGGACCACTTAAAGAGATAGGCAAATCTTTACTCCTCTGTAACTTATTTAATTGAGATGCCAATAAAATATAATGTTCTTTTCAATTTGAAAGTAGGATTTCTTCACTTACCAGAGCATAACAGTGTTGTATGAGCACTTAAAACAAAATAATCAGGTGTGTTTTATGGCATTACACCAATGTCAGATTATTATGGCAACATATTTCAAATTAAATAGCTCTGATACAAACATGTCATTTAATTTTTCTTTTTTTAACAGAAATTAATTTTGGAGTTAAATTATTTAGCAACCAAATGGAAAATAAGCAAAAATATAAGATTGCATTACCTCTAGATGATGATGTTAGCAACCAAGACTAATGGCTGGGACATACAAATTACTGCCCCAAGGTGAGCTGTGAGTCCATCTGCTCCTCCCTATTCGATTTCTTGAAGCGATTCTAACTGCTAATTAACCATGAAAAGTTGTGCTGTGAACCTTTCACCTGACATTCTTCTGAAACAGTTCCTAAAGAGTGCTCAGAGCAACGTATGTATAATCAATTGCCATTTTAGCGGTGACCTGCTGTCCTAAAGAACTTAGCCTCAAACTGTGATTGTTCAGCTCTTGGGGAGGAAACTTTCATTTTTACTTTTTATTGGACAATATACACAAACTATTACTGGGCTGTTTTGAGTCATTTGGTTTGCTTCTCTCATAAACCTTAGCTCCTTAGATGATCAGACCCAGGAGGAGGGCAAATCTGACTCCTACTTTATATGCAGACAGTGCTGGAGGTGGTCTATCTTAGCATGCAGAATCCAGGCTCCAGAGTCAAAATTTCTTGCTGCTGCTTCTGGCTTCACAAATTAGAAAACTGGCGTTCAGCCTTGATTGCAAATTGGAATCACCAGGGGAACTTTAAAAAATGCTGATGGCTGGGTCCCACCCCAAGAGATTTTGATTTAATTGGTCTGGGGTGAAGCTTGGGCATTGGAGAGTTTTTAAGTTCCCCCAGGTGATTCTAATGTGCAGCCAAAGCAGAGAACAACAGACTAAGGAGGATCTAATTAGATCTGATTATTACCTTCTAAGATACTTTTAAGACTAGTTCTGCAGGCCCTGGTTGTTTCAGAAACCACAAGTCTATGACTCTAAGACCCTCTTAACTGTGATCCCTGTAGTACATTTCTATAAAACCCCTCATGGAATACATTTTTCCAACTCCTCTTTCATATCCACACGCTCTTCCACTTTGCTCTGGAAAGATCACAATCTGTCATTAGCAAAATTAGCTGGTTCAGTAACTAAAGTTTGTTACTACCAATAACTGCACTCTGGAATGTCTCCGTTTCTAATATCCCACTCTCCACAACTAAGATATTGTTGCATCTTCTGTATCCCAACTCCAACAATTCTTTGCCTTACTGGGATCTCTAATCTATTGATATTTTTTTCTACGTCATCTCCTTCATAATTAAAAAATAAATCCTTACCCTATTTAGATTCCATGGTCCATTATGATATTCACTTTCTCCATGTCTCCCCCTAGTTACTAACTTGGCAAGATCCCAACTCTGCCTAACTTCTAGTCTTCACCTTTACTATCTTTACCTAAGCAGCTGAACATGGTTAAAGAAAATTTCAGAGCCATTCTGGTTTCAAGTTCCTGACCATAGACCTCAAGGGGAGAGGTACTGTTGCCTGAAACTCCATAAAAGAGCCACAGTAAAATTATTCTCCCACTTTCCTAGATGACAGATCAACTTTCTCTTATAACATTCAAAACTCCATCTTTCCCTCTCTCACCTAATGTCTTTGCTGTTAATTCTGTAGGGAAAACAGGAACCCCAAAGATCACTTCTTCATCTTTCCACCATCTTATCAAGGTCAGCAATGACCTCCACATTGCAAACCCAAATGAGAGTACTCAGTTTTCTTAGGACCCCACCTCTTAATCACTTTCCCCTTCCTGAACAGTTAATGCTTTCTTCTTTGGCCTCTCAAAAACACCTCCCCCTCTTTCTCAGGTCCTCCTCTCTCATTTGCTATAACTTCTCAGTATCTTGTTGGATTTTCTTATCTTCTGCAGACCTCTTTTCTTGTGTATCTACATATCCTTGAAAGGTAATTTTATTCAATCCCATGTCTTTAAATGTAATCTCTTCCCTGAATACTAGACTCTGTTTCCAGTTGCTTACTTATAATACATTTAAAAAAATTTTTTTAAGTTTTACTTATTTTGAGAGAGAGAGAGAGCACAAGCAGGGGAGGGGCAGAGAGAGGGAGAGAAAGAGAATCCCAAGCAGCCTCTGCACTTTAAGTGTCCTGATGAGGGCTCAAACTCACAAACCTCGAGATCATGACCTGAGCTGAAATCAGGAGTCAGACTGACTGAGACACCCAAGAACCCCTTACATAAAATGTATTAAATATCTAATAAATTTCACCCTTAACATACTTAAACAAAAGTATTCATCTAATTACAGTGTAAAACATGCTCTTTCCCTAACCTTTCTTAATATGATGGAAATTTCATTTTTCCCTATGTCCAGACCAAAAACATTGGACTCCTCCTTAATTCTTGTTCTCTGTATTCAAAATAAACCTAGAACCCAAACATTTTTCATATCATCCAACATTATCAACCTGGTCTCCTGCCATACTATTGAGATTTTTCTTAGTAGGCTACTTATTTCTACCTTTGCTCTAATAAGGACATTGAGAGTACTATTTTTCAAATGTAAATCAGAACATGTCACTACTCTGCTCAAAATCCTCCAGTGGCTTCTATACCATTCAGAATCTTCACCTCCAGAGATCTGACATAAGGAACCCCCCACCCCCAGTGGCTTACTAATTCTCTCTCCCCTCTTGGACTTGTTTCCTATCACACTCACCCACAGTCATGCCTTTCCATCCAGACTATTCTTGCCATCCCAAGTAAACTACTACTTCAGGACTTTAAGAACCTTCCAATTCATTTTATTCTCTCTTACTATAATACTCTTTCTTCAAATATCATCCTGGCTCTCTTGCTCTTTTCGTTCAGGTTGGAATGCCACATAACCAGAAAGGCCTCCCTCAATTATACTATCTAAAGGAATCCTGAGATCTATATCCCCAGTCTCACCATTCTCTACCTCCTTACCCTGCTTTATTTATATTAATTTATAGCCCTAAAACCATATCTATTCACTTATTTCCTGTCTCCCACCCTCAATTTAATATAAGCTCCATGATAGCAGGATATTGTCTGTTTGATTTATTCATTATGTTATCTCCTCTGAGACAAAAACAGTGCCCAGATCATAGTATGTTCTTAATAATATTGACAGAAAATGCAATATCTTTGAATTTTCTCAGTTATAAAATGGGAAATAATACCTGATTATTATGAATGTGAAACACATTTATGTATGTAAAACACTTGTCAAATATAAGATCTTGATAATATTAAAAATAAAAATATGGGCAGGAATATGCCAATTTGTGACAAAGATATCTAGCATTATTAGTTATTCATCTTTAAGTAACAAATTATCCTATGGAATTTGATGTGACTTCCGTTTGCAGTTGAATTCCTGCCAAGCATTTCAGCATCATTTTCTGGGTTAATAATTCCCTTTCATGAGTGTCTTAGAAATTATTTAGAAAAATAAAATCATGGAGTAGCTCTATTTAAAATTAAAAAGAAAAATTTAGTTACTTCCCAGCTCATATTTTATCCCTTGAATGTTTACACTTTTAAAGTAAATAAACAAATAAGACTAACAGAAAGTTTAAATTACCAAATTCACACATTTAAAATAGAAAATATTTGAGTGACATCACCACGTATACAAAAGTAAATGTTCAGTGTTAAGAATCTGAAAAATACATATATATGCAGAGAAAATTTTCAATGAATTATAATTTAAGAACCCCCCCCGAAAGCATTGTGGTATATTTCCTAAAATTCATTTTTATATGTTTGTTTAATTAATTTAATTACAGAATGGAAATGATATTGTATTTACAATTTTGTTTCCATTTTCCATTCACATTGTGATCAATTTTCTCATGTCATTAAACATTCCTTGAAAATATCCTGCAGACATATTAAAATAAACAAATCCTTTAGGGAATATTGAGGAAGAATTATAAAGCTATATTGAAATGACTTTCTATCACACACAGATTTTAGAACATAAGGGATTCCCTGTAGGGAGTAGAGACATAGACTTTGTCCTCTAAAATACTTCCCCAGGTTTTATATAATCTTGCCAACTGATAACTGTTTTTCTCAACTTTTGTCCTAGATTTATTTTTTTTCTGAGTAAATGTCACACTACCTGTGCATAACTCTGTTATTTAATATTACTGTCTTCAGAGTCTCTTCATGTGATTCCAGAAAAATAAAAATTTCATAAATTAAATATAGACAGTCAATTATGAGAGTTGTCTTAAGTTAACCAGATTTTTAAAAATCCCTTATTATGTAGACATTAACCAAAACCTCCAGGTAATGTTTACTTATAGAGCTCTGACCAGTGTATGCATGCTATTAAATACACACATCCACACTGGCAAGAAAACAAACGTCCCATTCTTAATATAGAGACTGACTCAGAATATATTTTATAATTCCGAAGTCAACATGTTGTGATCTTCAATCATCCTGAAAACAGCATTTTTAATCCAAGTTATAAATAATCACAAGTCCTAATTTTAGCATATATTCTTTTAAAAAGAAAAGAATTGTAAGACTTGGGTAAAGGCTATACCTTCCCTCAGAAGTTTTATAAAATGCTAGACTAAGATGAAAATCCGGTTAAATAGTATCCAAACTTGGAATTTATTGTCCATTTCTAAATACTGGTTTGGAGGCTCCTGGGTGGCTCCGTTGGTTAAGCATCCAACTTTTGATTTTGGCTCAGGTCATGATCTCACGGTTTGTGGGATAAAGCCCACATTGGGCTCTGCACTGAAAGCATGGAGGCTGCTTGGTGCTCTCGCTCTCGCTCTCGCTCTCGCTCTGCCCCTCCCTCTGCTCTCTTGCTCTCTTTCTCAAAATAAATAAATACATTTAAAATATATAAATTAAATAAATAAGTAAAATTTGGATCAAATCCACATGTGTATTTATTTAAAGTTATTTACACACATGTTATGGGAGAAAATATTCCGGATTGTACCTGTCCTGTTACAAGCCTTACTGACCTCCCATGGCATAATGCATAGAGAGTCCAAACTCCTTTCTGGATGAGGATATGCCTTGCAAGTCAGGCATCATCATTCCCCAGGTAATCCTTCCCCTATGCCTTCTCTCCAGCCCAGCTGACCTCTTGAGTTCCTTACAAATCATACTTGTTCTGTCCTCACAGTTTCACTTATGATTATAGACCATTGGCTCTATTCCACTTTATCAAGCTCTAAAGAAGAGCCATGCCTTCAAGATCTGTTCTCAGGTTCACTTCTTCCATTAAACTTTCCCTGAACACAGGGCTTTTATTGTACTTGTCATACATATTGGTGCTTGGTTATAGTCAAGTGCTCATTCTTTTTGGACTATATTCTATCGTCTGATGTACACAAATTCTTCCTTTTGAACAAAATTGTAACATACAAGAAGGCAATTATAAAATATCCTATGTGCAGCACACTGAGATGCAGTCTCATAAGAATTCAATAAATAGCTCTTTATTTAAACTTTTTTTCCTAAACTAGCAATGCAGTCTATTGCTGCACATGATACCACAGCTGTGAAACCTGACACTATGGATGTGACCAGAAGAAATAGAAAGGTTTTGAAATAGTTTTATTGACTGAAATGTAAACACATCTTGCAATAAAATTTTATCATGTCCCTGAACTTTAAAGAAGTCACATAAATAAAATAACCAGCACATCATTAGTAAAAGTTTAATACTTTTAACAGCCACCCTCATGGTAAACATAGTCTAAATATGCTAAAAAATTAAAAACAAAAATATTTATCTAATTCTAAATCAGTTAGGATTTAATATTAACAAGGTGGGAAAAAAAGGGCCTCAAATAATAGGTTTGTGGTAATGTTATAAAAATATGTCTATCCTTGAGAAATCTCCAAATTTAATTATATAACATTTTTATAGCCTCCTTTCTTTTGAATCTTGTTTTTAACCAAACCTGTTTTTCCTAGGCATATTTCACATCATAATTTGTCTATTCAACTTTTGATACAATTTTCTCTCTTAGCTAATGAAAAATATTCACAAAATAGGCAAGTTGTTATTATTTTAGGAGTATTAGAACAAAAATACTGAAAGATTCTGAGTGCCTCCTAGACAAACTCACTAACCGAGTTGTTCTCTATATACTTTTTGTATTACAGGGAAACCGACTCAAATTTCTTCCAGTAAAAACACAAAGAATGTTCCCCATAGCTGGCACACAGTTGAAACCAAGAATCCTAATAAATCTGTAAATGCTTACAATCCACTGTATCCATTATTTTGTTATGCAGAGAAGGCTACCTTCACTATGGAAGCTTCAAGTATTTTAAACATGAATCCTTTGCCTAAGATCAGTAAAAATGTTATTTAAGGCTTCACCTCCCAAGAAACAGCAAGACAAATGAAAATACACATAGGAAGCACTAATGAGCATTTGATTTACTCAACAGCCTAGTCCTCTTGATGATTTCCTATCTAGTATCCTGTCTCTAAACATCAAAGGTGTTTATCAGTATGTTGAATCACTACTTTGATATGCATATTTCTGTATTTACTTAATTCTTTCCATGGGTAAGCACTCTTGCTTTCAATTAGTACAAGTTCCTTAAGATTAAGGTCTTTAATGTCTTTATTTAGTTATTCAAGCAGCCAATTCTATGCTTTAAAAGCAACAGATGCTTGCAAAACACAAATTGGAAAAATAAATCCATATATTTAAATTTGTCCATGGTAGAGTTACAAAGTAGAAAATTTAGCAGAGATCATTGAAGAAACTTTAAATTTTCCCAAGTTAAACATCATTTAAAATCACAACTAATAATTACTATGGGCAGAGATTTTTGTCTGTTTTGTTCATGCAGGTACCTCTAGTTCTTGGCACATTGTAAGCATGCAAATATTTGATGGATGAATGAATGAATGAATGAATAATTTTGTTATAATTAATGGAGGGACACCTTAATAAGGTGATTTATATTGCAAACAGCATGTACTGCAAATGTTTAATTAAAACTCTATTGTGTAAAAATCTTCATACCATTTCCTTTTGTTCATCATTTTATTTTCTTTTTCTTCATATTTTTTCTTGACCTCATTGAACTTATCTGTGGAAACAGGAAATGAGAATATCTTTGCTATTCTAAATTTACAAACATTTTTTATACCTTTTAAACTTCTCTTACATTGATTTTTTAGTGTAGAGTGTCTAATTTATAGTAAAAGTTTCAAAAGTTATGCTGAAAGACTCCATTAGTGAAATATTCAACCCTGAAAAGTAAAGAGTTGTATATATCTTCTATCTTAAGTCTGCCAGCTAAATATCAACAGATGAACAATTTTTTTAATCCTTTAATCCAATTCTACTGAAGTTATTTAGGGAAAACTTTTCATTGTATTACACTGCACCAACCACTAGGAGTATCAAAGAAATATATTCTTGCACTGGAGAAATTCACAGGGATGTGTGAACATAAAGCACTTAAAAAACAAGACACAACAACACAAGCTCTATTGTGACATTGTGAGCTAGTAACTACAAATTATGACTTAGTCTTTGGATTTTAAAAGTAAGTTATACCTGGATTGGTAGTAACCCATCTTGTTTGTTAACATGAAGTGCCAGACTCATGATTTTAAAACTCCAGATGCATTTTGGGGGCACCTGGGTAGCTCAGTCAGTTAAAGCAACTAACTCTTGACTTGTACCGAGGGTAACTCATGATCTCAGGGTAGTGAAATGCCCCACATGTGGCACTGTGCTAGGCATGGAGCCTGCTTAAGATTCTCTCTCTCCCTCTCCCGGTGCCCCTCCCCCTGCCTGTGCATATGCTCTCTCTGTCTCTCTAAAATAATAGATGTAGCTATGTCTATGTGGATATATATAAAACTCCAGATGCATTTTTAATTTTAATAGTCATTTTTAATTTTAATTTTAATTTAATGTGTAATAATTTAGATACATATTTAGAATTAACACTTAAAGTTTATAATTGAGATATAACAAATGAGTGTGAGTAGATCTTTCCTGAATTTGCTAATTTTTCTTATGTATTACTACTGTACTCTGTAAATTTAAAACTTTATGCATTTAAAGAGGTTACCAGCAATAAATAAACCATCAATAAGGAATTTTATTCCAAATAGTATCCTTTTTTCTCTAGAAATAGAATTTGGAAGTATAGGACTTATTATCCATAGAAATAAATGCTTTCCGTCATTCAAAAATTTTCAAGTATTTCTTGGTGTGAAGCACTGTTATAGGGACACGGGATACAATAGTGAAGTAGAAAGGCAAAGTCCTTTTCTGTAACCTATACTCTAGAAAGCGATGGCAAAAATAAATAAGTAGCAAAGATTTTAAGTGCCAAATAGCATAAGAAGGATATAGAGTGACAGGGACACTACTGAGGAGAGAGGGACACTACTAAGGGGAATAACTGCTAGATATGAGAGCCAAGTAAGGTACATCTGAGAAAACAGTACTGATTCTGAAACTTCATGCTCCATGAGAAAACAGATGTGATCTTCTATGCAACAATCTTGTTGAAAAGTTTTTGTAGATAAAAGAGAAAGCACATTTAGAGATACCTAAAGGGAAGAGGCTTAACATCACCCACTGTAGAGCAAGAAGCCCAAGGCAGTTGAGAAGCATGGAATGTAGGGAAAGAGTTGTGTGAGGAGGCAGTAGGACAAGTGAAGGACAGATTCTGTAAGGCACTGTAGTCCCTCTTAAGTAGTAAGGGACAGCTTTGATTCTAAATGCAATGGAAAGCAATTAGTTCTAAATAGAGAATAATATTACTTGATCTATTTTTCAAATAATGTCTGTTTACTATTGGTATGCAATTTGCTAAATGCTTTACAGATATTATTTCATCATTATATCAACCCGGTAAAGTCAATCATATTATCCCAATTTTGCAGAACAGAAACTGAGATACAGAGTGATTATGGGATATGCTGTAATCACAAAGTTGCCAAGTGCCAGGAGAGGTGTTAGTAATCCAAGTTCCTCACTCTGCAGCCTACATGGACAACTGCCCTACACTGCTGAATGCTGCTGGGTTCCTCAGGACACACACAACACATGACACAGATGAACAGGACCAAAGGGGAAGGGGGGAGGGGGAACATAGGTCACAGAAGAGGAATCAGGTATGCAGGTAGAATACAATAGACCTTTAAACTAAAACTATAGGATATTTTAGGTTTCAATGTAAGTCATCAATTTCATTTAAGTTAATTTTTTGAGAAGCTTGTTTAAAGATGTCAGCAATTGTTACTTTCTGTCACTACTTCCTCCTTAAATATCTTTGAATCCTCTACATTCTCTAGCACAGTACCTTGTAAAAAAGTGGGACATTTAAAGTACCTGTTGAACAAATGAAATATTACAAAATAACAAAAAATGCTTCTTCGGTCTCTGGTATCATGGAAAGCCTTAGACCTAACAGTCTACTGATGCTGCTTGATCCTGACGTTAGTTCTTAGTGAAACCAGTTTCCAAAGAGTTCACTTTGAACTTGAAGCTGTACTTTGAGAAATCTTGAAAGTGTCTTTAAAAGTTCAAAATCTGGCCCTAGACATTTTTCACTTTACACATTTTTCGGTATGTTTCCCTGATTTTTGAAACATCAGGTACCCAGTAGCATTAAAGCCCCTGCCTTTTGTTTGCATTAACTAGATAATTTCACAGACTCATTGTCAGTTGGATAAATAAATCTCCTCCCCTGAAAAAGTTCCACTCCCTTATGAAATGCTCATGGGGATTTGTAACAGTAACCCCTTTCTGTTAGGTTCTGATCCTTCCTAGTAATTTCTTGTTTCTTTCAGGATAAAATGTAATGGCAATAGCTTTGATGTCTTTATCTTGCTTTATCCTTTCTTCTTTAAGAAGCGGTTCTTGTTCATTCTTGGCTCTCAGAGTGTGCTTTATGTAACACCAGCATGAAAAGAATTAGAATGGAAATATATATCCCTTTTTGGAATTGTGTCTATTTACCCAATATAAAAGATACAGGGGTTTCTCAAAAGCATAGTGGAACAATGCCCTACTCGTCCCAATTTCACAGTAACATCTGAGCCATGACCAAACTATCTGACAAGAATGAATATTAAATCAGGACATGGGGAAGAAAGATAAAATATACCTTTCATAGTGAAAGAAATTAATGATAGATGCATTAAAATAAAAAATAAAAAATAAATAATTAAAATAAAAGTTATAATGAAACAAAACAATAAATTATAAAAAATATAAATAATTTAAAAAAATAAAAACTGATAAATAAAATAAAAGTTATAATAAAATAAAATTATAAATTATAAAAAATATAAATAAATAATTTTAAAAGAGGGGACATAAATTACCAGAAATAATTTTGAAATAGTTTGATTCTCCAGTCCTTAAATGAATGACTTTACTTTCTCAATGGCAAAGACACAGATTTTCATGTCACCCACCCATTTTTTCCCTTTGTTCTTCTCCCCTACCCCCCAAACTCTCAGAAACTGTAAACAACTAATATTTATGGATTATCTAATGTGGGTCCAGAATTATGTTAGGAAAATTATCTGTAATACAAAACATACCCTCAAAAGACATCTTCTTATTGAAATAATAGTAACATAACAGAAGTAATAAAAATATTATTAAGAGCTAGATCACATGCTAGGATAAGAACTGTAATAGTATTGCCAAGACAGGAGATATCTGTATGAACTGAAGATTCTAGAGATAGAATCATCAAAGAAAAAGTATTTTGAGCTAAATATTTAAATATGGAAGCAAATAAATCCACAACTTAACTCCTTAGCCAGGCCTAGAGGCAATGTGTAATCTGGCTCTGTCCTCTCTCTCTTAAATGCTGCCTCTCTCCCCACTCCAGCCACAACTGCCTTGTTATTCCTTGGTGGATACAAACACATGGCTCATGCCTATGTACTTTGAAAATTTCGAAAAATGTATCTGAACCCACTTAAGAATCACTGATCTAAACAACCATTTATTACTGTCTATAAAACCCCTGGATTATGATTTTGGGAATAAATTAAGTGTGAAAACTCAATGCCGACTTTATAATTAAAACCCAAACTAAGAGCAAAAATGTTTTGCAGAGACTGAACAAGATGGTTCAGAAGGCAGTTTATTAGATCACTGGCTTTCAAAAGGATCATATTGACACATGTTCAAATATATCTGACTCATATAAAAATATTCTAATTCAAAATCTGTAGCAACGAAAGCATAGCAAACATAAACCAAATATTTGTGGAGATGGGCAGCATAGCCCCCCCCAACATGTATTTAGACATGTCTATTTTATCAGTGTGTTCACTGGCCTATCACACTGCCTTACACTTACTAATTACTCAATAAAAATCTGTTAAGTAAATTTATACATAAATGAAAAAAAAAATGAATGAGTTACATCATTTGGTTTTTAACCAGATTGAGCTATGACGTCCTGGGAAAATGACCCAGCTTTGCATATTCATACTAGCATGGTTTTAACAGGGGTAAATAGTATTTGCTAAAAAAGGTTTACAAATTGAGCCTCTTGACATTTTTAATGTTCTTTATATTTCAAAGACCCTAATATCACACTTAACTTAAGTTTTAGAAAAGGTATTATTATTGCTCACTTGATTCTTCACCTGATGAAATGTGTTTCATCTTCAAAACCCAGCTCAAAAATAAAACTCTCTGTCAAATCTTATGTAGGTCCAGCAGTATCACTTTTTGAACTTTATCCCAACTAAATAATCAAGTCAAGCGTGTAGAGATGTACAAAGATGTTTATCACAGCATTGTCTATAATAGAAAAAAATAGACCTGAGTCAAAGAGAATTAGAACACTAAATAAATTGTGGCTTACCCTTTTATAACTGAAGTCAGTGAAAATAATAATATCTATTAGAAAAATAGTTATAAAATATTGGTAAGTAAAGAGATTAATATGATTCCATTTTAAATATATATTTATACAAATGGAAATTTGGAAAAATAACTGTTTTACAACATCAAATCATTTTGAAATGTTAAAAATGATTAGTTCTGGATGGAGAGATTATGAAATTTCAAAATAATTATTATTCACTTTCTAATTTTTCCATCCTAATCATGTATTACTTGTGTTACTTCTTAAAGGGGAAAAGAAAAAGAAAAAAACGTGTTATGAATCTTTAGTTTATCATGTTTTCCACTTTGATTTGCCTTCTAAGAAGCACAGACTTGAATTTCAAGCCTGTCACTAGCAATACATTATATCCTATGGCATATATTTTGTGTACTAACCTTATTTCTGCCTTCATATTATCTTTACATTTTATTTTGTCTTCGTCCCTATTCCCTCACTTATTTTTATTTTGTTATATTTTTTGTGCTTTTATAAGTGCCAACATTTTAAATATGTCACTAAAATCCTAGAGGAGAACACAGGCAGTAACCTCTTTGACCTTGGCCACAGCAACTTCTTAGGAAACATATCACCAAAGGCAAGGGAAACAAAAGCAAACACGAACTATTGGGATCTCATCAAGATAAAAAGATTCCACATGGTGAAGTAAACAATCAACAAAACTAAAAGGAAGCCTACAGAATGGGAAAAGAGATTTGCAAATGACATATCAGATAAAGGGTTAGTATCCAAAATCTATAAAGAACTTACCAAACTCAACACCCAAAAAACAAATAATCCAGTTAAAAAATGGGCAGAAAACATGAATAGACACTCTTCCAAAGAAGACATCCAGATGGCTCACAGACACATGAAATGATGTTCAACATCACTCATCATCAGGGAAATACAAATCAAAATCACGATGAGATACCACCTTAGACCTGTCAGAATGGCTAAAACTAACAACTCAAGAAACAACAGGTGTTGGTGAAGATGTGGAGAAAGGGGAATTCTCTTGCACTGGTGGTGGGAATTTAAACTGGTACAGCCACTCTGAAAAACAAGATGGAGCTTCCTCAAAAAACTAAAAATAAAACTACCCTATGATCCAGCAATTGCACTATTAGGTATTCACCCAAAGAATACAAAAATACAGATTCAAAGGGGTACACCATAATGTTTATAGCAGCATTATCAACAATAGCCAAATTATGGAGACAGCCCAAATGTCCATTGACTGATAAATGGATAAAGGAGATGTGAGATATATATATATATATATATATATATATCCACAATGGAATATTATTCAGCCATAAAAAAGAATGAAACCTTGCCATTTGCAGTGACATAGATAGATCTAGAATGTATTATGCTAAGTGAAATAAGTCAATCAGAGAAAGGCAAATCCACATATGATTTCATTCATATGTGGAATTTAAGAAACAAACAGATGAACATAAGGGAAGGTGGGGTACAGAAGAGAGGGAAACAAACCACAATACACTCTGGGTGGGAGGATGGGCTAGATGGGTGATGCATACTAAGAAAGGCACTTGTGAAGAGCACTGGATGTTATATTTAAGTAATGAATCACTGAATTCTACTCCTGAAACCAACATTGCACTGTATGTTATCTAACTAAAATTTAAATTTAAATAAAGAAAATAAATAAATATCATGGCACTTTACCAACAGTGTGTTTTAGGGAAGTCTGGCTATCAGCTTTAATATCAATAGGTCAGCATTTACCATGGTGAATCCAACACAGTTTAAGCTGATCCTCAGCCTTGTGTGTTCAAAAAACTGATTTTTATCAGTCAACTAAAAATGGATTTGTCTCTCCAGGACAAATTCTCAGACCAGTGTAAAGAATAAGGGCACTGTATTAATTCACAGTAAAAAATAAATCTAGCATTTATACCAAACATCCATATTGACATGGCTGGCTGATTTCCTTCCTGTTGGAAAACTACAAAGGGAGCCAAAATATCAGAAGGTTGGTTAGTAGTCATGGAACCAGAAAAGGGGACACTTTTTTAAAATGTTTATGTATTTTTGAGAAAGAGAAACAGAGCATAAGCGGGGGAGGAGCAGAGAGAGATGAAGACACAGAATCCGAAGCAGGTTCCCGGCTCTGAGCTATCAGCCCACTGTCTATAGTGTATAGTGTATATACACTGTAAGAAAGAGATGGCCTTGCCAAAGATCTCATAATTTTAGAGAAAAATAGTGAGGTATAGTGACGTGCTTAAGAGCATGGGTTTTAGAGAAAGGAACAGCAATTTGAGATCCCAGTTCCACCATGTTCTATGTGAACTTGAACTCTAAGCTTCAATTTTCTGTAAATTGAGCATTTAGGTAATAACAGAGGAGGCTTAAGTGTAAACCACTTTAAACTGAGAATTTTCTATACCAAGTGTAATAGTTCTTGTAGGGAATATTTATTCATTAGGCTGTAAAAATAAAACAGTAATTAAAAAAAATAATTGCAACCATCTAAGATCTTTTCTTTCCTATTAAATATTAGTTTTTTTAGTGATGTCTCAAATAACTTTCAGTCACTTTTAGTTATTTAAATAGTCCAGTTTTCTCTTTTTTAATTTTTATTTATTCCTTTATTTTAGAGAGAGAAAGAGAGAGCACACGAGCTGTGAGATGACAGAGAGACAGACAGATAAAGAATCCCAAGCAGGCTCTATGCTCAGCATGGAGTCTGATGTAGGGCTTGATCCCACAACCCTGGAATCATGACCTGAGCCAAAATCAAGAGTTGGACACTCAACCAACTGAGCCACACAGGCACCCTTCATTTTCTTTTTTTTTTTAGAAGTTTATTTGTTTATTTATTTTGAGAGAGAAAGAGAGAGAGAGAGAGAGAGAGAGAGAGAGAGAACAAGTGGGGGAGGGGCAGAGAGGAGAGACAGAATCCCAAACAGGCTCCACTCCATCAGTGCAGAGCCCCATTCAGGGCTCAAACTCATGAACTATGAGATCATGACCTGAGCAGAGATCAAGAGTCTGAAGCTTAATCGACTGAGCCACCCAGGCGCCCTGCCCCTCATTTTCATATTAAGACTTCACGCTGTTCATTTAGAAGTTTCAAATGCATGGTCATATGAAGGCTTTTCCATACCCATCTCAGTTTATGGGTGATTACAGAACAGATGTTCAAAATGTGATCCAGGTAGTGGTGCTAAAGTGATATCTAGTTGTTGCTTCACTACAATAGGATACGAGCTTTCACTGGAGTGAAAATCAACTACATTGCTAAACACAGTTTGTGGTTGAAATGAAAGGAGAAATAAACAAATCCATAATTAGACTTGGAATTTCAACACGCTTCTCTTAGTAATAAAGAGAATAAGTAAATGGAAAACCAATAAAGACGTAGAAGACTTGAAAAATGTTATCATATATATTGACCTAATTGATGTTTTCAGAGCATGTCACTCAACAAAAGCAAAATGCAAATTCTCCCAGGTGTGCATGCATAGTGTTTTGAACTGAATAAAAATGAAGACATAATATATCAAAATTTATGAAATGCAACCAAGGGTGTATTTAGAGAAGAATTTATAGCTATAATTACTTAAATTAGTAAAACTAAAGATGTAAACTCTATTACCTAAACTTCTACTTTTAAAAAATGAAAACAAAAAATCTTTAAACAGAAAATCAAACCCAAAGTAAGTAGGAGGGAAATAATATAGAGAAGAGAAGAAATTAATTAAATGGAAAATAAAATAGAGAAAAAAACTCAAAATAACTTCTTTAAAATAATAGATATTATAAAACTCTAGCTAGAATAATAAGAACAAAGAGAGAAGGCACTGATATTGATATCAGTGAAGAAGGAGAACATATTGCTACAGAGCATACAGACTGATAAAAGATAATGAGGGGATATTATGAACAACTTTGTGCCAATAAATTCAACAATTTAGATAAAATGGCCATCACTAAAGATGCAGCCAATATTAAAAGAACAACAAGAGGAACTTATAAGCAGCTTTATGGAAATTCTTTCAAAAACCTAAATAAAGTGGGAAAATTCCACGAAAGGCACAAATAACCAAAACTAACACAGAAGAAATAGAAAAATCTGCATAGCTGTATATATTAAGAAAATTGATTTTGATTTCAAAACATTCCCCTAAAGGTAACTCCAGGCCCAGATGGCTTACATGGTGAATTATAGCAAACACTTAAAGAAGAATAATACAATTTTACACCAACTCTTCCAAAATTAAGAAGGGGAAAATTCCCAACTCATTTTATGAAGACACCAATACCCTGAAACAAAACCAGACAAAGACATTATAAGAAAGAAAACTATAGAGAAATATCTGTTAATACAGGTGCAAAACTCCGAAGCAAATTATTAGTAAATCAAATCCAACAATATGTAAAAAAAATAATGCATTATTACCAACTGGAGATTATCCCAAGAATGCAAGGCTCATGAAACCTTTGAAAACCAATTAGTATAATTTACTCATCAATAGACTAAAAGGGAACTAACTGCATGACCACCTGACGCAGTGGAGTCATATGACAAATTGCCACAACCATTCATTATAAAAATGCTAGCAGGGGCTCCTGGGTGGCTCAGTTGGTTAACCATCTGACTTTGGCTCAGGTCATGATCTCACAGTTTGTAGGTTTGAGCCCCACGTCGGGCTCTGTGCTGACAGCTAGCTCAGAGCCTGGAGCCTGACTTTGGATTCTGTGTCTCCCTCTCTCTCTCTGACCCTCCCCTGCTCACACTGTCTCTCTCTCTCTTTCAAAAATAAATAAAACATTAAAAATTTTTTAAATAATAAAAAAAAATGCTAGCAAACTAGTAAAAAAATGGAAGGTCCACAAACTGATAAAGAGTATATACAAGAAAACCTACAGCTAACATTATACTTAATATGAAATACTGAATTATTTTCCCCTAAATTTATGAAGAAAGCAAGAATGTCCACTCTCAACCTCCCTAACCATGATGGACTCAAAGTACTTGTGATTGCAACTAAATAAGTAAAGACATAGGCAAATTCATTAGAAAAGAAGAGGTAAATTTCTTTTTATTTGCAAAAAAAAATCATGTATATAGAAAGCCTTGGCAGGGCATGTGGGTGGCTCAGTTGATTAAGTGTCTAACTTCAGCTCAGGTCATGATCTCATGGTTCGTGAGTTTGAGCCCTGTGTCAGGCTCTGTGCTGACAGCTCAGAGGCTGGAGCCTGCTTTGGATTCTGTGTCTCCCTCTCTCTCTGCCCCTCCCCCACTTGCACTCTGTCTCTCTGTCTCTCTCTCTCTCAAAATACATAAACATAAATTATATAACTTTAATTTTTAGAATAAAAGCAAAATAACATATATGAATAAACAAACTGAAAGAATTAATTCATCAGCAGCAGGCCTACACTAAAAGAAATATTAGAATAAAAAATTTTATAGTGGTTTCCTAGAGCTGGAAGTGACAGAGAGCTGAATTGTACCTTTTAATTGGCTAAATTTTATAACATGCAAGTTATATCTCAATAAAGCTGTGAAAGAAAGAAAGAAAGAAAGAAAGGAAGGAAGAAGAGAAGAAGGAACGAAGGGGGAAGGAAAGAAGGAAAAAACAAAGGAACCAAGGAACCAAGGAGGAAAAAAAGAAAATAAATCTAAAGTGTGTTCTTCAAGCAGAAAAAAATAATCTCAGATGGAAACCCAGAGATGGATAAGAATGAAGAGCAACAAAAACTATACATATGCAGATAATTCAAATGCATATTTTCTGTATGAAACATTAATGATAATGTCTTGTGAGATGTTAATTATAAAGATAATTAAAATACATGATGAGTAGATTATATATTGGGAGAGAAATAAATGGTGAAAGTGTTCCCTGTTCTTGCATTGTTTTTGGGAAGAGGGAAAAGCTACCAATTAACATAAAGCTTTGTTAAGTCAAGAGTGCATTATTCCAAATCATATCTGGTAAAAAGATTTGTATCCCAAATATATAAAGAATTTTTTTTTAAATTTTTATTTATTTATCTTGAGAATGAAAGAGACAGTGCAAGTGCTGGGGGGTAGAATCCCAAGCAGGCTCTGCACTGCCAGCACAGAGCCCAGTGTGGGGCCCGAACCCACAAACCATGAGTTCATGACCTGAACTGAAACCAAGAGTCGAACGCTTAACCAACTGAGACACCCAGGCTCCCTATAAAGAATTCTTAAAAATAAAAAATAAAAAGCAACCCAATGTAACAATGGACGAAAGATTGAACAGACATTTCATCAAAGAGAACACAAAGAAAACACTAATCACATTAGAAGATGCTTGATATCATCAGTCATCAGGGAAATGTAAATTAAAACCACAATGAGATACCACTTCATACTCATAAGAATGACTATCATCAAAATATAGATAATACCAACTGTTAACAGGATGCAAAGAAACTGGAACCCTTGAGAATTACAGATAGGAATGTCAAGTAGTATAGCCACCATAGAAAACAGCTTGGCAGCATCTTACAAAGGTAAAAATACACTTCCCATATAGCCACTCCACTCCTAGGAATCTACCCAAAAGTAATTAAAATATATGTCCACACAAAGACATGTATACAAATTTTCATAGCATCATTATTCATAAGAGCCCCAAACTGGAAACAATCCAAATGTTGATAATCAGGTGAAGGTAAAAGAAAAAGATGGTTTATTCAACTATGGAAGACTATTCAGCCAAAAAAGGAATGAACAACTAACACATGTAATAAGAAAGATAATGAAATTATCCTAAATGGAAAAAGGACATTATGCTAAATGAAAAAAGCCAGGTATAATGACTACATATTGATTTCATTCATATAAAATGTCCATGAGAAAAAAATTAGAGACAGAAAGGAGATCAGTGGGATCCGAGATCACTAGCAGGAGGGAACGTTTGGGAGTGATTAAAGTGCTCTAAAATGAGGTTGTGTTGATGGTTTCAGAATTCTATAAATTTACTAAATTCATTGAATTGTCTACTTATAATGGATGATTTTATAGTGTGAAAGTTATCTTAATAAAACTGTTAAAACAAAAGTAAATAGTAGGGAAAAGTATACCAAGAAAATTCTAAACCAAAAGAAATCTCAGATCACAATATTAGTATTCAAACAGATAAACACAATATGTGTAAAGTGGTGGGAATGTTTCTATAATTTCCCAAAAAGTTTTAAATTTTTGGTGGACTGTACTCAAACACTTTTTTTAGAATATATTTTATCTCCTGTACAGTCATTAATCATTGAAATTACTCCCAAAATGTTGGTGCTAATCTCCAAAAGCCATTCTTTCAATTTTATTCATAATTACTTCTATAATAGATTTTCCTCATTGGTCTTCACAAAGTCTAATGATAGAGTTCTGTGTTTTTGTTTTAAAAAACAGAAACTAAAGCTCAGAGAGGTGGAACAAATTTCCAAACATGACTCTGGTGGATTTCTTAATTAAGAATATCAAACCTGATATCCCTTAGGCATATTGCCTTTATGTTGCTGAATTAGATATATTTTCATTTCAGATACAAGCTATAAAATGGAATCATTTATGGTCCATTCCCTGTTCATGAAAAAACATAATATATCCACACATATGAGAAAAAATTAAATCACACTATATACTGATAGTTATGTCTCCCTCAGTTTTTCTGGGCTCTGTGTGTGTGTGTGTGTGTTGATTTATTTTAAAGCTTCAGCCATCCAGTCCTTGATGCCATAGTAAAGAGATTAGAGACAGCCAAATGCACTCTGGTCCGGGGCAATAAACAGAAGATGACACCAAGGGGAGCCAACCTGCCTAAGATAACAACTCAGTAGGGCAACATTATCTGTCAGGTCATAATTATGAATATCTTTATGGTCCTGCTTGAGACTTCCGTAACTCTCCTAATCAGACTCAGAAGTTATCCACAGGGTCTGAACAAAGCAGCACAGAAAACAATGTGAACGCTTTAAGATGGCTGCTTTCTTCCAGAGTGCATAATCAGAGTTTAGTTTTCTAAACCCCCTAATGGATTGAAAGATGCACACAAAGAGATTAACCACTGAGAGTAATAGCTGCATACCTGTTATATAAATTAAGTAGCCATAGATTTTGTGAGGAAGAGATTTCAGTCTATGTATACCATATGAGAAAAGCAACCCAACCTATCTCCTGATACCTTAGAAAGTTCTAGAGATTACATTGGAAGGGGGTCAGGGAGGGGGAGGCGGAGAGAAGGCAAGGGGGAATGATTAACAAAAAAGAAAAGGATAATGTAACTTCTAAGTTATTAACCCCTTGGCCTTGATGCTTGCACTGAAATAATGTATCTTACTATACAAAATAAACTCCTTAACAAAAAGGAGGAGAAGGGTAGTGGAAAGCTTCTATGAATAATCAATATTGATATTAATACTTAAATCACTATCATTTTAATGGGTTTTTTCCTTTTGTTAAAGCCATATAATAGTGGTATAGCTTTGCATACAGTAAAATGTAGTTGAATTGGGGAGAAAGTCTCAAAGGATTAAAAGTATATTCACTTATAATAAAAAAAATAGAGAAAAGTACACTATGAATGAATAAAACAGGGTAATAAATGCTGGGGAGGGGAATAAGTTTTCATTTATTCCTACTTTACCCTTACACAAATATATACATTGACCTGGATCACTATGACCTGGTATGAAAGAAATGATATAGCCTCACTAGGTCAGATAGACATCTTGACTGAGTTAACACCAAGAAAGAAAGGCTGAGTAAAAAGCATTTCCTCTATGAATAAACCTATAATAAATCACATTTCATGAAACCACTCAATATCATAGAGAGAAAATGCTTTTGGTGAAGAGCTTCCTTAGAAAATGATACTTAGAAATGTTCGATGACTTATGAAGACAACTTTTCTCTCTCTCGTGGAAATAACCAACATTGTGGAAGAAAGCTCTGAAAGGTTAAGAAGTGATCTTGTCACAAAAATATCTTGGTTGCCCAATATGATTCACAGAGCTCTAGGAAAGGATAGTCCAGATCTGAAAGTAAAAGAGAAAAGAAAGAAGTACCAACATGGTATTTTCTTGGAATAGTGGACCTTTCTTAAATATTTAGGCAAATTAAAAGAGTCCTATGCCTTTACAGGCTTAGCTAAAGGAAATAATTTGTCCCATAAGTTACTGTTACTTTAATAGGTAAAAATTCATTAGTAATGTTATTAACATCTTGGGCACTGTGAGATATGCTAAGAGAATTTTAGCATTCATTTTTGAAACTAGCAAAATTTCTTTCATCTTGATTTTTTAAATACCATTACAGTAGTTTTGACAGTCATAATTTCTATATAAGGAAATTACTTCACTTACTTTTTCCACTTCAAACTCTGCTCCAAACCAACCAAAACCAGTAAGTAAGTAAACAGCAATTCCAGTATTGTTGATCAAGGACAAGTGCCTAATAATTTCATTCCAGGACATTTTTTTAATCGATAGCTTTATATACACATAAAACAACTGAAATCTACACACCAGAAGTTCAAACATAAATGTGAATAAGAATTATGTAAACAGAATCATCGACTCTCCCTACAATCAGGGGCCTTTCCCAACCTTCCAATTACCATCAACAGCAGACTCCCCTCTCCTTTTGGCTTGATTGCCCTTCATGATTAATCACACACCTGTCTAATCCTCCTCTAAAACAAAATGTGGTCTGTGAATGACCTGCATCTGAATCATCTTGAATTCTTGTTAAAATACATATTGCTGTGCCTCACTCCAGACCCATTAAATCTGAATATCTGGGAGAAGATCTCGGAAATCTGCATTTTAGAACATTCTACTGGATACTCTTCTGTACCCCAGAGTTTCAAAATCAATCCATCTGAGTCTGGGTTTTCAATTATTCCTGCCACTTCTTTAGTCTGGCTGGATTCTTATCACTACATATCACGAAGCTGATAATATTATGGCAGTTTATCTCTTTGCCTGTAGCTCCTTCTCCTGTATCCTCTGCACACCAGTGTGTAAAAGTCTCAATATCCTTTTCATCACAAATCTTTTCTGCTCAAAATTCTCAGTTGTTTTTTTATCATATTTCAGGACAAATCCAAACTTCCCAGCTAAGCATTTAAGGGCACCTATGAAGGGACCTCATAGGGGTGTGTGTCTGGTTCACTGACATTTCTCTCTGGGGTTCCCCTCTAATCAGTTCTGATAAGACTAGACTCCAACCTTATTTCTTGCATTTCCTACTCTTTCTCAACTCCATGTCATCCATCTTTCTCTTTATATGCCCTAAGGCTCTCCATAGTTTTCTAAAATCTAGTTTTCCAAGAAGGAAATATAGAAGCACCTTTACTTTCTCTACCATGGTAGGGAATATACTAAAATGTCATGAGTTTCTAGACAGATTTAAGAAATCCTAGTAGTATCACTAATAGTGTCACTAGCAGTACCACTAGTATGTGATTTGGAGTAAACTTATCTGATAAATGTGAAATAATATACCAGACATCTGGTACATTACAGGAAGTCAGTAAAGACTAATTTTTTTTACCACTCTATCATTTATTGGGTAGTGCGGTAGTTATAGTATTTGCATGCTATCTTTCTATGTAACCTATTTCTGCTAAAAATAGGCTCTCATTTTCATGTGAAACCTACTCCATGTGGTCCAGGTGGAGCTGACCTTGTCTTATCATCCCTATGACTGAGGTGTCCACATGACATAAGCCCAGCATATCAGGCTATTCCACCCACGACCACCCCAACATACACACATTCACACCAAACTTCAGGGATTGGCATTTTCCCAAGTCAATTAGATCAATCCCTGACAACTTTGCTGGACCCTGATGAAGTGGACATTAATCATTGAAATTGCTGGCTATGCCATTGAAGTAAGCCTAAAGCTGCCAGCAGTCCAGCTTTGCTACTATGTTAGAAAATCTACGAGAGGACAAGATGGTGGAGAAGCAGGGGGCTCTGTAATCCGCGCACGCCCGTATGGATTGAACTGAGAAGGACTGAAGGGATAAAACTTGGATTTCCAAGTGGGGGAAAGAAGAAACAGACACGAGAAAGAAGACAACCTCAAAGATGCCTGAGTGAGTGACTGTGATCTGGGAAATTAGGGGACGGGCGGGTCCCGGTGGTAAAAGGGAAAGGAGCCCCCGAGCCCAACACAGGGAGAGCGTGCTGTGCCCCGGAGAGACCAGGGGAAGAGAAAGAGAGACAGAAAATGCACCTAGAACCATCTCTAAGGGAGGAAAAACTCTCCCGTCTCCCCATATATAACTGCCGACCGCCGGGAGAGAAATCCATCCCATCTGGCCGGCGAGTTCTTCCTTGGGCGCAGCGGCAGCGGCATCCACTCCAAGCCGCACCGGGAGCCTTGAAAAGTGGCAGCGGCGGCGGCGGCGGCGGCTGCAGCGGCGGCTCCGCGAAAATGGTGGCGCAAGCCGGCCAGGAGGCCAGCCGCAAGCGGGAATGCATCTCATCCTCGGAGACGGTGTTGAATTGCACGGACTGGGATTTGGAAGAGAGGCAGAGCTTGGAGAATACAGTTTGGCTCGCCCGCGGCACAGGGAGATCGGACTCAGACAGACAGTTGCAATGCTTGCTTCCGGCAAAACTTTGAAGCAGCGCCATACTTCTCACCGCAACCACCAAGGCGGGGCCTCGGAGAGAGCAGCCCCCGAGACCTGACCTGACGCCAGACCACGCCCATCCGCACAGGGGAGTTGTCTTTTTTTTTTCCTTTTTTTTTCTTTCCTTTTTTCTTTGCTTCTCCTTCTTTTCTGCTGCCATCCAGATATATATCCCGTAGCATATTCTTATCTCTCCTCTTGGCTGGTTATATGTTTTGGACTGCCCTCAGACTTTTGCTGTCTCTGTTCCCACCTTGTTGTTTTGTGTTTTTTTTTCTTCTTTTTGTTTTTGTTTCTTTTTCTTCTCTCTTTTCTTCTCTTCTTTCTTTCCTTTCCTTTCCTTTCCTTTCCTTTCCTTT